>JARHVA010003446.1:605000-1257500 GCA_037957365.1 Torreya grandis | reverse complement strand
TTCCCTTATTTTATATATCCTAGTCTCATTCCCATTATGGGGGTTCTTAGCTCTTATATTTTTCATTCTTTTTTGGGATAAGGATACTCATTGAGTCTCTTATAAAAGTGCTCATTTAATAAGGTTAAATCCTATCAAAATGTTATAATAATTTCCTTTTGAAGTAATAAGATCAACTCTTCACCTATCTCGTCTTCAATCAATGCTTAGTATGCTTGTGTATGGTGAATTTGTGAAAGAGAGTCTTCCCAGTTTATTGTCCTTCTACTTTCATCTTTGAAGGTGTTTTCAAGATAAATTTTAGGTCTAGATTAGTATTCTACTTGAAACTTCTTATATGAAATATTTATGAAACTAGTGAGATTATGTGAGTTATAGTTATCTTATGTTGATCTAGTGTGGGTTCAAACCTACATGAGTGTCAATTTTAGCTTTGGTGAATCACCTTTTTATTCTTCTTAATAACCCTTAACCCCTTTCTAACCCATTTCCCTATCACAATAATTAGTTTAGGTAAGCATCAAGAGGAAGTTAGCCTTATCTATAGGTCCAACCCCACTATAGGTGACCCAAAACTTGGGGTTATTCCCATTGTGTAGCTCAATTTGAAGGGGCTTGAAGAACCCTCTCCAAGGGCTTAGATTGAGCCTAAAATAGTTTATATCATTCCCGATGGGACCTAATTTGAACAAAATTTTGATCAAGCTTGATGTTGGTTTGATTAGTTTGCAACAATCACAACTCCATGTAGTAACATTTAGAGACTTCAAAGGAACAATAAATACTTTAGTGCATAGCAGTAACTATATCTAATTCCAAAGGTTTCAATAAGGTTAGCTTTAAGAGGCATTCTTTTTGAATTTGTTGAACTACCTTTAAATTTAATAAAAAGATTAATATTTTTTAATACACATCAATATCAGGGAACCTTTGCTCTTAGGTCACTTTCAAGGCCTACCCCTACAAGAAGACCTTAATTAAGCCCTATCATAGCCATGGTAGTCCCTAGATATTTTATGGGTTTTAATAGCTAGACTCCTCTGGCCCTCCCCAACTATGATCCTATTCCATTATGATCCATTAAAAATGTCCTTTATTATATTGGAGACCAAGCTAAAACACCTTATGAGCACCTCATGGACAGCCAATTTTTGCAATATTTATAATGTCACTAAGGAAAATATAGATATTAGGTTATTAGCTAATTATTTTAAAGAAAAGACCCTAGATTGGTATAGAGGCCTTGCTACTAATTCCATTCAAACATGGGACCAACTAGGAGAGGATTTGTGTAAGATATTTGAGGACAAAAGTGACCATTTATCACTTGCAAAGCAACTAATTGATATTAAGATATCTCCTCATGAAGTCATGCAAGACTTCAACACAAGGCTTAAAAAAATAAAGAAAAATTCCCAATCTCCATTAGACCAACCCCTAACTTTGCCTTCCTATAGTATTTGAAGGCTTTAAATAGTGATATAGTAGTAACGATCCAATCTATGGGAAGGAATATACTTTCATATGCTTATGAGGTGTCCATCAAAGTAAAAAATTGTTTGGTTCAAGATGACAAGCTTACACCTAGACCACCAATGCCCTTATTTTTAAAAATTAGATCACCTACTATTACTATCCCTCTACTTTATGCCATTCTTCCTATGCTAATAATTGCTTTAATAGCTACACCAACATAAGATAAAGCTTCCACTAGTGGATCAAGTGATTCCCAAGAGCAGAAGAACTTTCAAGATCTAAAAAGCATATTTTAGTCTTTGGGAAATGAGCTCATAAATTTTAAGAGGAAATAGGATTTTAATAGGCCTTATCTAGGTTCATATCAACCTTAGTATCAATATTTTCAATTAAATAGGACACTATACAAAGGGAACTACTAAGGCCACTACCAAGGTCAAAACCAACATAAGGGAAACATGGCTACAATAGGCAGAATAACTATAATCCTAACCTTGAAAACACTTCCAACACCTTGGTCCCTATTCAAAATAATGTTTCTCAAGAATCTGAGGGGACCATGCCCTAGAATCATTATTTTGGTCAACATATTGTCTCAAATATTGACCCCAACCAAGCCTTCAATGATCAATGGCAGTAGGTTTCTAATTATGGATACAATCAAGCTTTAATGGCTAAAAACACAAAAACCCCTATGATGACAAAAACTAGAAGAGCCTCCACAAGGTTAAGGGTTGAATTAGGAACTAAACCAATTTGATTCCACCATGGTCAATTATGATAAAGAAGAGTGATATGCATCCAACTATCAAGTTATTTCTAGTCAAGCCTACATACCAGTGGCATCAAATACAAGATTTAAAAGAAGGAACATGGATGGTAATTGAGAATTAGTAAAATAGATTCCTACCATTACTCCACTGATAAAGCAAATGAGTTTTTTTATCACTCTAAAGGTTTTAGTACCTCTAAAAAATCATAATTAAGGGAATATTTTTGTGCCCCAAGGCTCATAATTTTAATAAATAATAGTGGTGGATCCCAAAGCACAAGCAAAGGTTGGTGTTTAACCCATCAACATTATTTTAAAAATGAATAAATCTAATATGAGTGTGTCAATGTGGGATATGATCTCCATTCTTGGTCAAGTGGACATTCTTCAAGAAAGTTTGTTCAAGATTAATATTACAATAGTTATAGACAAGCCACCAAGCAAGGTGAAGGAAGTTCTCACCAATGTATTCAAAGGGACTAGTGAAGGGAAATTAAGTAGGGTGGTCAAACCTCCTCCCTTATAAATCTTAGTGATCATTATTAACTCTCTAGTGCATAATTTCTTAGTGGATAGTAGGGCTCGTACCTTGGTATTGCCAAAATCCAAAGCTAATCAGCTTAGTCTAAAATATGAGCCCCAACTTGATGGTTCTTTTACCAATCCATCAGGAATAATTAAAGACCTCAATATGACCCTACACACTTGTCCTAGTGTTTCAATGGCTCAAGATGTATTAATCTTGGATGTACCTCCTTGTTTTACACTATGCCTATCTAGGGAGTTTAATGCAAAGATTGGAGGCTAATTTACAATATATTGGTCATATATGGAATTCAAAACAAGGTATAGGGCCAAAGAATTAATCAAAGTTGAGCCCACTACATATTTCCACATAGAATCCCTATGGACCAAACAACATTAACATCAATTGTACTATTATGGATGAGGATGAATTTACAATGGGGCAAGAGCTAAACACTCATCTAGAAAAGATACCAAACACTTTCTTGGATGAACTATAAAATGACAACTAGTTGGTGGACCCCTTATAAGGTTTTGAAGAAAGGAACTTGGGTGTCTATTAGTTTCATGAATAAATCTAGTCGATTTCATCCGTCATGAGGCCTCAATAGTATCCTAATGGTATATGGAAGTTATTCTTTTATAGCTTAATGAGTAAGCATGGAGTGGGTGTAGGTGATATACTACTTTCCCCTTCAAATGATAAATATGTCTATTCATATAGGTTCTAATTCAATTATTCCTACAATGCATCGAAATATGAGGGTCTCATCCAAGGCCTTCAATGGGCTAGTAAGAGAAGAATTTAGCAATTACAAGTATATGGGGATAGTGAATTGGTTGTGCACCAAATCAGAGGCTAGAATGTCAATAAGAGTGCCTTAATGAAGTCATAAAAACTTAGAGTGTGGGATATAACTGAAGACTTTGAGGCCTTTAACATATAGTCAGTACCAAGGAGCTAGAATGAACATGCTGACAAGATAGTAGCTATTGGGGATCATTTTGATATCCCCAATGAATTGAAAAGTACCAAGGTATAACCACATGTCAAATTAGTAATAAGACCATCAGTGATAGATAAAGAAGCTCATTGTTGGGTATTTAAAAGTGATAAATAAATTGCATGTTTTTTAGAGTAAGATGTAGAGTTCTCCTCCATCAACCAAGGAAAATTTTAGCATCAGTATGAGGAGAAAATTATTAAATTAAGATCCAATAAGCTTCCTAAAGGGCTAGTCATCCTATAAGGTCTCTTTCATGAAGGGGACCATATGAGTAAGGATAAATTAGTGATGTAAACCAATGAAGAGAACTATGAGAGATTTCTTATCCTTGAATACAAGCTCCTAAAAATTGGAAAGGTAATCACTAAATCTAAAAGGCATGATTTCATAGAGCTTTGAAAGGAATATGCATACATCTTTACTTGGAAATATAGTGACCTAAGGGGAATTGATCCCAAATTAGCCAAACACACTATAGAACTAGAGGCTAATGTCAAGCCTATTAAGTAAAATTAGAGGCCCATATACCCTAAGATTGAAGAGATAATGAGGAAGGAATTAACCAAGTTGATTAAATCTAAGATCATATTTCTAATTAATCACTCATCATGGGTAGCTATTAAAGTACATATTAGGAAGAAGAATAGGGAAATTAGGTTGTGTGTGGACTTCAGGGATCTTAATAGAGTCTCTTTAAAGGATCACTACACTCTACCATCCATGGAGAAATCTTGTTTAAGTCATTTTTGGTTTAAAATGATTCTCCCTCTTAGATGGATATTTAGGTTACAAGCAAGTGCTAGTGAGAGAGGAAGACCAGTACAAGACTACCTTCACTACCAAGTGGGGCACATTTGCTTACCAAAAGATGCCTTTTAGATTTTCTAATGTTGGGGAAACCTTTCAAAGAGAAATGGACATGGCCTTCTAAGGGATACTAAATCAAATGGTACTTGTCTACTTGGATAACATCATAGTCTTCTACAAGAAAGCCAATGAGCACATGGACCATCTAAGGCTAATATTCCAAAGATGTAGAGAGTATGGGATCTCTTTAAATCCCAAAAAGTGTGTGTTCTTAGTACATGAAGGTAATCTTTTGGGTTACATTGTTTCAAAGGAAGGATTATCCATTGACCCTAATAGAGTAAGTTTTATCTTATCCTTATCCTTTCCAAAGAAAAGAAAGGGATGCAAAGCTTATTAGGAAGATTACATTTGTGATAAGGTTCATATCTAGTTTTGTAAACTTGTTCAAACCCATCACTGCCATACTAAAGATGATCCAAGTGTTTTCTTGGTATAATGAAGGCAAGGTAGACTTTGAAGCCATCAAATAAGACATTACCTAAGCATCCTCACTCATGAATCTATACTTATCCAAGGACTTGATCTTGTACACCTTTACCCATGTTAAAAACATATCAACTATGCTAATGTAGAAGAATGATGAAGGAATGGAACAACTAATTGCCTTTTTTAGTCAAGGGATAAAATGATATGAGGTGAGGTATACTTTTATTAAAAATTAGGTTCTTACATCCTTGAAGAATCTCAATAAGTTTAGACCAATGATCTCCAACAATAGGATTCATCTTATGGTGTCTTACCCTAAGGTTAGGCACTTTATCCTTAATAAGGATTTTAGTGAAACAAGAGGAGGGTAGATCACCAAGGTCATGGAATTTGATGTGGTGATCATAGTCACCAAGATAGTCATGGGTAAGGGCTTGTTTGAGCACATGGTAAATGACCTCCAATTAGAAAAGGAAGCTATTTTGGTGACCCAAGACAACTCACAAACAAATGCACCTCACCTTCAAAAGAATTGGCTTCAAGATATGGCTTAGTTCTTAACAATAGGATAATGCTCCCAAGGTTTGGATAGATCCAAAATAAGTTATTTTAGGATTTAATCCATACCTTATGTAATGGTTGATGGGGTTATTTTTATAAGGGACATCAATGGGGTACTCCTTATGTGCATCGATGATGATCAAGCAACCAAACTCTTGGATCAGTTTCATAATGGACTGGTAGGAGGCCATTTTGCACCTAGAACCACAACATCAAAGGTAATCAAGGTTGGTTATTACTAACCCAATATTTTAAAATATGCTCATGTATGGGTTAGAAAATTCTAGAAGTGTGCCCTCTTTGTAGGAAAGTAGAAACTAGCAGCCCTTCCACTCAATCCAATTCAGGTGAAGCAACCCTTCATGTAATGGGGGTTAGAATTCATAGGGATGATCAATCCCTCATCAAGTACAGGTCATAAATGGTTGATCACTAAAATTGACTACTTTAATAGGTAGGTAGAAGCCATTGATTTGAAGGAGGCTAATGAGGGTGTAATTTTGGACTTTTATGATAGTATTGTGACCAAGTTTGGTGTCTCAACCACCATAATTTCTAATAATGCATTGGCATTCCTTGGTATGAATATAAGTGAGTGGGATCTCAAATTGGGAATCTACCTTAGCTCTTATTCTAACTACTATCCTTAAGGAAATGGATTGGTATAGTTCATAAACAAGAATTTATTAAGGATCATCAGGAGGAACATCAAAGAGAATTAAAGAACATGGTATACCAAGCTAAGGACAACCTTATGCGCTGATAGAATGAATCCTAAAGATATCATTGCTAATTACCCATATGCTCTTATGTATGGAATGGAATCCAAATTTCTTATCTCTCTTGAGCTACCTACATTAGAGTTAGCCCATCAATTTGAGTTGATGGAGGATAAACCCATCAATGTGAATATGATAGAGCTCATGGAGTTGGAAGAAATCAAGGACCTTGCTATGAAAACTTTGGAGTCACATCAAGCTCAAGTTAAAAAGGCCTTTGAAAATAATGATATAGTAATGGTCTTCAAGGAGGGGGACCTAATCCTCAAATAGGACTCAAATAAGACCAAACCAAACAACCATACCAAGTTTGATAGCTTGTGGAGTGGTTCTTATTTGATCCATGGATACAGGGAACATAATACTTTTTAGATTGCCCAACTAGATGGAGAGGTACTACCCATCCTAGCCAATGTAATTCATTTGAAGCATTTTTACTAGAAGCATTTAACCCATTATAACATATTGTACATATTAGAGTAGTTTTTTATGCTTTTCTCTAAGGACCTCATGCACATTTTCTTTATACTATGTGATTCCTTTTTAATAAGTGCCTTGGGTATTTTGTTGTTATTTTTATTTTATTCTTTTTTTTTCAAAATAAGGTTCTAGATAGGGATATCCTTTTTTTTATCTTCATGATCAATTGAGAGAATACTTGGGACTCCATACACCCAATGGACTAGTTTAAGGCTACTAATCTTACATAGTAGGCATGTAACCCCAAGATGTTGCCAAAAATGTTGGCCAATTTTAGCTCATTTATAGAACATAAAATTAAAATAAAGATTATAAGGGTCTAGGTGTGAAATAAGAAGCTGAGTAGAGTTCATTTTGAACAAAGGATCCAAATTTATAGATGGAATGAGTGGTTTAAAATACCTCATGTAGCCTGCAAAGCTTTTGAAACACTCTAAGTTGAATTAAAGTGTAGACTGTCTAAAGTCAAGATATCAAGTTTCCATGGTGGTCATGACATTAAAAAGCATGAGTTAGGTTTTTAAAATCCATGAAGATTTCATCTAAGCCTTGGAGATTCATGTAAAAGATCAAGCACAAGTCTAAATGAACCAGACCATCATCAAGACATCATGCAAAAATTGAGCAGACCAATTCACTTCTGTATTTTATAAGTGTACCTAAAATAGCCTCATGATCCAAAATATTGGATTACCATGTAATTATTCATGCTAGGAACATTCCCTACAAGTTTCATGTCTACATGAGTTTTCTAGCTCAAGTTATGGAGCTTTAAAGTTTAACCTATAGGGTAGGAAATTCCAGCAAGTATCAAGTTTGAGCTTGGAAAAATGACCATTTGGATTCAAAAAATAATTAAATATTTTAATGTTGATCAAGATCTAATGGTATACATGAGCTCACATATTTAAAATTGAGATCTAATGGTTCACACCAGGGTCAAACTAGTTAAAATGTCCCTAGCTTAAAAGCCCTTAAAATTCTATATGTTGAGAAAGATCTAATGGTGTGGGTTCATTGAGTAGAGATTCAATGATACACATTAAATAAAAATAATATGGGTCTAATATATATAAAAAATCATCATTCAATTATACTAACAATCTATCAATGCATGGGAATTGACATGAAAGTGGGCCGATGTAGCATTACTTTGTACATCTTGATCTAATGATGCAAGTTAAAGTCTAAAGGTCAGATGATATAGATTGAGGGATCACATTACATCAAACATAATTATACAATGGTGTGAATGAGGTTAATAGATTTAGTGCATCTCAATGATAGGTGATGGATTACTAAGTTTCATTAGCTCATTAGGCTCTCAGGGAAATCAATGGTTCACATGCATCTCATACAAAGCAAATAAATAAATGAGGTTCAAAGTTGAAAGGCTATGAGACTTTTAATAGGAGGTATAACATGAAACCAAGGTTAATATAGGGAAAAAGGTATTTTAGGGTCATCCCATCACCAAACTCATCCTATAATATAAGGCTCCTCCACCCATGGTATTCCAAAAAGCTAATTTTCTTACATTTGTAAATTTTTGTAATTTTTGTCAATTTTTATGTATTTTAGTATATTTTATAACTTTTTCGGTTGCATCCGATCCATAGAAATCCTATTCAACCTTGTTGAGGAGGGATATAGACTTGTATATATACATAGTTGAGTCATATTTTATATCATGATATTTTTATGGTAAAATCAATAAATTAACAACCCTATTTAATTGATCTTTGATCACACTTTCATTATATTACTAACTTATATTTTGTGTATTTATTATTACAAACTAATATACGGGATATAGAGTTTAGACATGGTTATATGATGGAGACCATATGGGCATTAATATTGAGTTATATTAAGAGGGATATACTTGATACAATTAAACTTGGCCATTTTAGGTGATTGTCACTAATTCCATATGACATACACATGATCACATATTGGTCAAGCATTGGGATTTAGACACTTAAAATTTTTAGCTCCTAACAAGAAATATGAATATGACATTAGAGGATGTATAGAGGATTTTTTTTTGTTATTTGTTGGTAGACAAGAGAATTTATAGGGTTGTGGTTAGATAACTCATATAATGCAGGCATACCATTACTTGACTAGTCACTCTCAAGGTGTTTTTTGTGCTTGTAGTGATATGATTATTGTATTATCAAATATTGTACTAGAAAATTTTCCACCTATGTTGAAGTTCATATATGAATTATTGGCATCATTACTTACATTTTATGGTGAAACTATGTCCATTTCCTATTAGATGTACTAGTTTTTAAAATATATAGAGGACCATGGAACATTTTATTTTTGGGGTTATACTATGTTTTCCCATTTATAAAAATATTTACATAGGTTCACTTGAGAGTGGTTTAGAGGAGGACTAGGATCAACTACTCTATTTAATTTTTGAGCCTACAAGAATATTATTATGATATGTCATGTAGGTTTGCCTTGTGGTGGATGGGTACATCCACATATGTATGTTAAAATATGGATTAGTACAACCCATGTTTTGAGGAGTGGGATGATGGAGTGTTAATGGATGGCCTAAGGATGGGGTGAAACTTCGGTATATTTAGGTGAGTTATTGGATTCATGATCATGGCTAAATATGTTTGTGTGAAATTATTTTGAGCATGTGATTCAATAATTTGGCATTACATAGGATGTGCATTTGGCACCTTATTTATAGAGTAAATATATGATAGCTATGACATGTGAGGGGGATAGAGTATAACCCAATGTTACTAAATTGATACCTCTTCTAATGGAAAAGGTGTATCTTGTGATACATAGTCTTGATGCATATGATGTTGGTTATACACCAACATAGACATGATATTGGGTGGCCCATAAGTGGTCCATTTATTTTACTATATGATGAACCTTAGGCAAAGTGTAGATAACATGTGGGTGGTTTTTTAGGCTCAATATACACCTTTGGAGGGGGTTATTTAGGTCCCTTGAAATTTATCAACACAATGGGCCCATGTAGAAAAATAACATCTTTAGTTTTACACTATCATCTTTTAAAGAGTTAAACAATTGATTGGCCTAGCTTGCACGAGGGGACATCTCAGCCTCCAGGAATTTCATGGCTTGTAAGGAGTTATAGCATCTCAAAGATACCTCTTAAACTTTATTTTCTATACCCACAAGAATATGCACTATCTTGGCCTACTTCTTGAGTTGATCTAGTTTAGCCTCCAATACCGATACTTATACCTCTAGCTCTTGTTGAGCACGTTCAGTGCCCTCATGGATTGAAACTATGGCATACTTGTGTGCTTTAGCTAGGTCTACTAGATTTTCCATATATAAATATTTTATTGGCTATTTGTTCTATCTCTTGGTGAGGGATAACACATCTTTCATTCTTCAAGGATGATCTAGATGCCCTTATCATCTTCTAGTTTCCTCTTCTTCACCCTTTGAATACTATCAGGTGGAGGATCAAACAAGATAGAAATATATGGGATCTCAATGATCCTAAAGTTTAGCAATTAGGACATATTAATTCTTAGATCTACTACCCATGGAGGAATATCTAACTAGGATGCATCAGAGGTTATGAAAATAACCTTTTCCTTTGCTTCCTCTTGAGCTTTCTATTTTTTCTGGTGGGCTTTAGTTAAGACATTAGTAAGAGAAGGCCATATGATTTTGGACCAATCCACTCCTCCAAACTGAGGAAGTGGATGGACCATGATTATTTGGGGCTTGGCCTTCCTCCCCCTGTCAGTGTTTGTCACTATGTTCTCCTATATGAAAGTGGTAGTTGGTAGTGGAAGAGTGATTGGAGTAGATTGGACATGGAGCTGTGAGGTGGTTATTATAATCTGCACCTTCTTAGACACTTTCTACTTCTTTAGGTCTCTAATAGTGGAATTTGTAGTAGGAATAAAAGGGATTTTTTTAGTGAATGGGATAGAAATGGAGATGGAGGGAGAAATGGTAGTAGTATAAGTGGAGGGGATAGATGTGGGAACTTCCATAGAGGTATCTTGCACAAAGATGGGTATAGAAGACAAGGGAAAGATGAAAAAAGACTATGTACTTAGAAGAGTAATCTTCAAAATTTCTATCTAGAGGCTCATAGACTTAGCTATTTCTAACTCAACTTCCTCATTAAAATTATCTTCAATATATTTTATGATTACCACATCTCCCCTAGCTAGCTCTGAATGTGGAGTTTGAGTAGGTAGATTATGTGATGCCTCTACTATAAGACTACCCTTTAGGGTCCTAGGATTTATATTATATACCAAGGGGGTCCTTAGTTGAGTGAGGGAGTCATGAGGTGATGATGTTACTACTTGTAAAGTTGTTATCACAAGGGATGTAACAATGTGATCTTGGGTCAAAATAATTGGCACTTGACTAGAACCTATAATAGGTAATTATTATGCTTTCTCTTCCTCATCAAAGTCAATGTTGATGGGGTCCCCTACTTGTCCTCCCCTAGTTGAACTAGGCTCAAGTGGCCTAATATCCTTCTTCAATGATTTTAATTTCAAATTCAAAGGAATTCCTGTAGAGGAGGAAGTAACTTGGTCCTTAGATTTCTCCTTGAACTATCCCCTCTAGAAATCTGAATGTTGCCACCCCTTGTAGAGTGCCTTCTTTATATCCAACTCCCTAGTGAATACTAAAAGATCATCTTGGATCATTCTTAAATTATCCTCTTACAACCCAAAAATCTATTCCCATTCCAACACTTCCTCATTATACTTAAAATTTTAAAATAGGAAGTCATAGTCATAAGGCTCATGATTATATGGGATGCTGAATCCATAAATGTGCTTTTAGATTAACCCATGTGGATCCCAATCTCTATGTGGATGTTTGGGGAAAGGATAAATCCTATGTTTTCAACCTACCTCTCTGAGATGCTTTCTCATTGTATACACTATTTTATTGATAGTTATGAAGTGACCAATATATAAGACTTTCTTATACCTTGACAAATCATCTTCAATGCTCTTCTATGATTAGAAGGCAATCTCTTGTTTAGCTAAGTTATTTGGTATAAACCTTGGAAGACATAGGGGCTAACTTTGTTTCTTGATACCATGATGATAGTGAAATTTGGGTAATGTATATAATCCCTTTCCCAACCTAGTTAGTCACAATATTATGTTCAATTCAAGGCATGGGTGAGCCATAAATGGCTTGCCAAACTTGAGGGTAGACATCGTCAGATATCCCCACCATATGTTTGGTATAATAATAGACATACATGAATTGGTAGTGGTCATAGATTATATTCTTCTTATAGTCTATGGCTAGGGCCCATAATCCACCAAGGTTTTTGTAACATATTTCCATGACTACATCTAATAAGTATGCCATCATGAATAAATATCTAATGGGTGTGGAGCACTTGTATTTTTGAGTAATCTAATCCCTCAATCATAGACTTATGATCTCACCTATGGTATATGCATCATCATGTGTAAGCATCATCTATAGTAATGGTACCCAATCTAAATTAATTAAATGGATGTTGTGCATACTATATAATTTACTGATAAGATCCATACTAATTTGAATCCATTCTCTATTGAGGTCTCTATGTTAAATTTCACCAATATGTGCTTGTAAAATTAGGCATCATGGATACTAAAAGATAGGTATCTCTATAAATCTACCCCCAAAATGCATGTAACCATCATATTGTTATTATAATGATGCAGGAAAGCATCGTGCAATATCTTGCTAGAGAAGAATAGGTCCCTTAAGAGGTCAATAAATGACATTAATTTTGGCTTGGCTACAACAAAGTGTAGAATTTGGCATTTGAATGCCAAAAATTATTTCATGAATAACCTATCTACTAGTGTCATATCATTTTCTAGTGAAAACACATCCATTGAATCAATGACATCCCATAATGTTGAATAATTCCCATATTTGTCTCCAAACACTATGGTGTTAAAGATTGTATCCATGAATTTTGTGGAATCCTTAATTTAATATGGAGATGGTAGATTGGTTCCTCAAAATTTTCTAGATGTAGATATTGTGGTGTTAAAGATTGTATCCATGAATTTTGTGGAGTCCTTAATTGAATATGGAGATGGTAGATTGGTTCCTCAGAATGTTCTAGATGTAGATGCCATTACTACATGCTCTATTTTATTTCTGTTATGTTATATGTATGCTTGTGCAAATAACTTAGCTCTAGCCTGATCATTTTTTACTCATAATACACTCTTGAATTAGGAACTAGGGCTCTTCATAATTATAAGATAGTAGAAGACTTCAAATGCAAGTTAGTTTGAATGTAATGATAGATTTTCAATCATAGTGTATCACCTATATATAATCCTATATTGAATATCAATTCATGTGACATAAATGTGTAACATTCACTTGGCTTTTATTTCCCATATAATTCAAACTTGTTAGCTTAGGTTGGTAAGGGTCTTTAGAGTATTGATAGGAAATATTTTTGATTTTATTTTGGAAAAGTATTGTGAGACTAGTACTCTTAATAATAAGGCACTTAGGGTCTAAATTAGAAAGATGATTTTCGGTCAATGTCTGTAAACAAATTCTTTCATGGGAATTATTCCAAATAAATTGTCCACAACAATTCCCTAAAGTTTTTTTTTGGGCAATAAGGTCTCGAGACAATTATCCGAAAGGGTTATTCAAAAGTGTAGGGGGCATTTTCAATTTCCCCAAAGGGTAATTTTGATTTTAAGGGTCCAATTCATAAGAAATTTTGTCTATGACAAAAGTCTTGAAGGATCTACTTTGTAGGGGCTAAAAGGGCACTTTTGATTTCCCAAATGGTACTTTCATACGACTAAGGGTCATTTTAAATTTTTTAAAGGGTAGGTTACAAAAAACCTAAAGGGTATGTGCCTTGGGTCTAGAGGGTCTTTTGGTGGGGAAAAGGGTTATGGAAATTATTTTTAAGGGTAAGTGGCCACTTTAAAAAGAGTCAAAGGCTTGGGGAAAAAATCCCAAAGAGTATGTCCATGTCAAAAGAGTCCAAAACTAAAAGGTTGAATGGAAATTTAAATGGGGAAAAAGGGTTGAAAAGGATATCCCAAAGGATAATTCCCATAGGTTAAAGGATTTAGGAAAAATTCCCAAAGGCTCTTTTATAAAAAACTTGAAGGGTATATGCCCTAAAAGAGCTGGTCAAAAAGGGTAAAGTGGTCAATTATGGAGAGATCAAAGGGTTAATTTAAATGACAAATAAAACTTTCATAAGGGATGAAGGGATAATTCAAAAGGTCTAAATATTAGGTGGAAAGGATCTAAAGGGTCTACTTTAGGTCAAAAAATTGCTTGAAGGGTCTACTTCATAGGGGTAAAGGGCACTTTTGATTTTCTTGAAGGGTAATTTCATATAGCTAAGGTTCTTTTCAAAAAGTCTTGAAGGGTATATTCATAAGGGTTAAAGGTATAATCCATTGGGGAATTTGTTTTGGGGAAAATGTCTGTAGTCTAAAATTTTGTAAGGCAAAGAGCCTGCAGGCCAAATTCCTTTGAGGGAATTATTTTGGACAAAATGTCCACAATAATTTCTTGATAAAATATGGATTTTTGAAAATTGAGCTTAAAATAAAATGGGCCCAAGAACACTTAAAACACAACACCTAAAAGGACAAGTTACATAAGGGTCGAAAAAATTAGCCTAAAAATATAAACCCAAAGAATAGTCTTTGTAGAACAAAAGTTATTCTCACAAAACATATTATGCCAATACCACCCCATCATAAGTGAAACATCTTATATTTTTTACATTTTAATAAACATATGAAAAAGTGGGTCAATATTAAGATCAAAATATAAAAAAGTGGGTCCCCATTTCTCCTTTAAGAAAATGGGGATGTTGGATATAACAAAACCCACTCTCAAGCTTGTAACACATGGACTACTTGTCTTATAAGATATTGCAAACAAGAGACTAGTCAACTCCTTTAGACCAACAAACCTTGATCATATCCTCTTGACGAAAGGTATTTAGTGAAACACCTATTTCACAAGGATCAATTTCCCCTAAAGAATATCAAGTCCTTTAGACCCTCCTTTAAAGTGAACATTTATACCTTAGAAATGATGTCTTCAAAACCTGATGATAGATCTCTACTTTATAGCCTCTAAAAAAACACCTTCTCTATCTCATACATGCCTCTCATATGGGCATGTAAAAATATCTCTCCTTATTCACTTAAACTATGCTTATATGCACACACATACCTCTTTGCATATCCTCACCCTACAAAATCACTATTAAAACATCATAAATATTACCTATAGGTCATACACATAGTCTTTAATCAACTCTACTCATCAACCCATCTACTGGGCACATCTACTTCTTCTTTGATCCATAAATCTCACATGCACACCTTGTACAAGTCTTCTCCAAAGTGTAAAAACTAAAAAAAATAGTTTTACCATTTATAGAGCATTCATGAATTATAAACATCTTTTTTTGTCATTAGGAAAGCCTTAACCCTTAAGGCATCTTACATGGGTCACACTTAAACACAATCCACTTTCAAATATGCCTAAGTCACTGTTAGGTCCTATGGAGACCCATTCAACTCTTTGACACTTCTTTGAGAAAAATAAGAACATAGGAATACTTTCCAAAAGCATGGAACCATTCCACATGATCCCTTTGACATTTTCAAATGATCATAGTCACTAAAATACTCTTATGCTAAAGCATAATTCACTCAATCAACATTTTGTACACATAGTCACCATGACCGAATACAAAGTCAACTTATAAACTTTTGATCATAGTACATACAATTAATCAAACCTTTATAATTTACACAAATCATCCTCATGGAGTCTAAAACACTCCCAAATATCTAATTCATCATGAGATATTGAAACAACATTAGAATGATCTCAAATACCCTTTTTGGGTTACTTATAAAATACACATGAACATATAGTCAACTTTAAACCTTCATAACTATGACTATACACACTTTTATATCTTCAAATCTATATTTATATATGTACCTTGGAGTCCTCTACAATTTTATTTTTACACCATGAGAAAATTATGCATTCATAGAAAGATATATCCAAAATATATAACACTAGATTTTCCTTTACAAATTAAAATATTCAAAATCAAATGGTCATAGTTAAACCTCAAACACCATGCATGCATCTCATGTCCTAATTATTTAGATTAAACATCCAGCATTAATCTTCTATGAACTTTAATGTATAGTGCACCAATGCCTAAATGTTAACCCTTGAATAGTTGAACTCATCTCATGCAATCTGACAACTTTGACTTGATGCACTCCTTTGATCTCTTTGGGATTATCCTAGATCTAAATATGTTATATAACTATCACCTTGACCTCTTTAATTTAATTCACACCATTGATCTCTATCTATATGATCACCCACTCACTATTGATCCTTGGAAGAAGATAAATCTTTATCTCTACATAGTATTAAACATTGAACACTTAGTACCATCTCGATGTTTCTTGACATATTGGAAAAATACACTCCAATGATGATGCTCATAATTTAACTTGTGCAAAATTGACTATAGGAACCATTTTAGTCTGTCTGAGAAGCCAAATTTGAACCTTAATAAATTTTACCTCACTCACTCTTAGGTTTTTCAAAGTTAAACCATATGATATCCTCACATAGGAGAATCCAAACATGTGTAAAAATAATCATAAAGCATTCACATTTGTGAGATATAATTCCATTAATCTTCTCACTTATATCTTTCTACCACATAGCCAACAATGTAAAGAATTACCTAGAAGGCCAACTTTGCACATGCATATCTTTTGACACACTTGAGTGAATGGTCTAAAATTTAGTAAAAGTGAACTAGGGTCAAAATTGAATAAAAACATATGATAATATTATTATAAAACATCCACACATTCAATATATTCCATCACAAAACTACTTACTTAGCTCTTTCTTACCTCATGCAAATTTGGTTACGGGAAAAAATGCCACACTATCTGAGAGCCCAACTTTGCACTTGCATATATTTTTTTTCACTTAGGTGCATGACCTGAGATTTAGCTTATAATAACTAATAAAAATACTAAGCAAACCCATGTGACCATTTCCTCTTGAATCCTACATGAATACAAATTCTAGCATCATAAACATGCTTAGTCAGCTCTATTTAAACATACAAAACATTGTCAAAATCTCTGAGAGCCCAACTTTACACCCACATATCTTTGAATTAACTTATAGACATGACCTAATATTTATAAAATAAAAAATATGGACTAATTTTATCACAACCATGTGATCAACTCCACCTGATTCATCCACACATGGTAATGATGATGTCAGTAATCTGCCTACTTAGATTTTCTACCACTAGACCAAAAATGTGTAGAAGAAAACAATGATCAACCAAATGAAAAAAACTCATACACACAAGCACTAAAATATTAAAAATAATCTTAGGGACCTATTACATATTATAAATACTCCATACTGATCCCTAAACATCTTTAACCATGCCAAATTGAGGATCAACCAAGCCTCCTTCAAGCATACTAGGACAAGCACATTCCATACATTGTCATTATCACTTAGACTAACAAGGCACTTAATCCACTCACAAAGAAATATTAATGAAATAACCATGACATAATTTAAAACTCTCCAATAATATCCTTTGTCATTGACATCAACAAACATCATTCAACTCACCTTCTCTCTCTTCAAGCACTCTCATAATAGGAACTTTCTCCCCCTTTGACACAATGACAAAGTGGGCACCAACTGATCTTGAGGACCTAAAAAGAATAAAAATGAGGGAAGACCATCTTATAAATATTATATGAACTCCCCCTTACTTTGATCCTACCTCTTCTTATCTTGACAACTTCCTCTTTCTCCATGCCAATACTCTCTTCAATCAAGCGCTATAACCAATGAAAAAAGAACACACAGTTATTTCTAGGTTTGACAAAGTCATCATTTCAACCTTCTTGAAATATAATTTATATCAGATATAAACACATCTTCAATATTAATTAATCATCTCAAATATGCTTCCCCTTACATCATGCAAAGCTCCTCAGGCCATTCAAACTACCTATGTTAGATCCCCCTAACTCTATGCATACCACCTTGTACTTTTCAACCATGCACTGAAATCTGATGGAATTATTAAATAAGCATCTAAGAGGGGTTTCCCCTAATATATTTAATCCATTTTACATTTTGAGCATCTTTAGATCTCCATACATCATGAGGAACCACCATGTAGGCTTACTAGCCTTCTATATCAAGCCACCTCAAGGATCATCAACATAACTTCATTCCACTCAAAAAATAAGAAATATGCACTAGAAAAACTTGATAATTCTCCCTAAAACATACATATATTTTTATTTTGGATAAACTAATAAAAAACACTCTTCTTCATATTAGGCTTATCTAGTCTCCTTATAACCCTACTTGGAACTTGTAGATCCCACAAATTTTATTAGTCACATCTTTAAGACCTAAAATTCATATCTAGAGCACTCTCATATACCCCCTCAAGCACTTAAATTTGAAACAACTATATCATCCTTTGTAATATACTTCCTTCACAAACTTACTAGCCACTTAGGCCTCCATCTTGATAAAAAAATAATTTGAAAACCACAAACCTTTAAATCTTTGTGAAGCTTGATTTAAAAACCCATTTATCCCATTCAATTGATTAAGAATCCTCATATCATAAATAATAAGTCAAACCACTTTTTAGTAGAGCCCAAAACCCTAAAATCTCAAAACAAACAAGAATCAACAAACCTCCTTCTAGTCAACATCCATCTTTGAAACTTATTACACACTTAGAGACACCCATCACACATTTTTGGACCAAGATTTGAGATTCCACACTTTTGGAAACCCATACATCCTATAACCCATTTTTAGGCCTACTTACTCTTAAGCACAAACTAGAAAACCTGAGAGCAAACAAAAATCTTCAATTTGACACAAAAGATCTTCAAAGCTTGAAAACACTTGGAATACATCAAAAAAGAGTGCACAAACCTTTCTGAGCATCAAAGTCATTAGGCCACCCTATAAACACCCATTCTAACCATATAGACAGTGCATACATTCTTTCATAATAAAGAAAATTAGGCTCAACCATGCATTACAAGCATGTCATCAACTGATGAAAACATTGCATAATCTCTACCTAATGTTCACTTAGCTTTATATACCAAAACTGAGTCATTAACATCATGAACACATACCTTAGAGTTTGTAGACATCAAACCCTCAAGTCAATATCTTTCATCCTTTGGGCTAATTCTTTAAAAATAGAGAGAAAACATGACACACACATGTCTGTTAATCAACAAAATCCTTCAAAGTGATCCAACACATCTTATCATGACCTTCTTTGTCTTTCAATATCAATCAAGACCCAACCAACATCCATCATGCTTCCTTTTTCTATAAAGTGTCTCTTTAAAGCTTAGAGAGAGACACCCCTTTTACATAGAGAGACTAAAAGTTCCAATACTCTGGAGAGTCCCATATTTCCATAATTTCATCTAACTTATAGTACTATTTGACTTTGAATGAATCCTTGACTTCTTTCTTTTCTTCATATTTTTCAATATAAAATATTGACTTTCTTTCATGTCTATCATCACAAATAAACCATCTTTGGTCTTAATCTAATCTCTTCTAATAGGCTTAGGTTCCATACCCATTTGTGACCTCTTCCTTGCACACTAGGAGATCCATACACCTTATTTTTCTTTGAGAACTCATTCAACCTATTCTTGCAATACCTAAAAATGTGACCAACTCTATGGCAACTAAAATAAACAAGATCATTGATACATTTTGCTTAATGATTATTGTGATCTTATTTTTCTATCTAGATAGAAGACAAATTTATTGGTAGTTTTGTATCTTCTTCATATCTAATTCCTTCTTTTTATAGCATGTAGTCCACCTTCATCATGATTATGCTTCATAGTCTTTGGTCTCAATACCATTGAGTGACTTTTAGGAGCATATTTATTCTTGTCAAAACTTGAGTTCATCTTCAAACTATTCTTGTAGAATTTGGCAATATGTCCTACTTTATTTCAACTATGGCAAATAATATCATTCAACATACCTCTTGATTGATCTAAGTTATGACTTCTCTAGGACTAATTTCTCTTTCTTCCAAGGTTCCATGAATGTCCATACTTGATTGACTTCCTTCTACAATCCTTAGCTATATGACTATACTTATTACATGTATAACAATGACCATATAATAAATTATCATACCTTGAATCATTTGGTTATCTAACAAACCTTCTTGCATTGCATTCAAAGCTTGCATCCTCCTTGACATAATCTTCTCATGCTTCTTTTCAAGTTTATCCAACTTGACTATACCAAGCTCATGCTAGCTCCTTAAGGACCCCATATCAATCTTTATCTGAGTGTAATCATCTTATTTTGATTTCATATTTTCATTTGTAGTCCTTAATTGATCCTTAAAAATATTAATCTTCTCTTAATCCTCTTTGGCCTTTTTGGCCATATATTTCAATCTATATGCTTTCACTTCAATAGATTTAATATTATCTTGATACTTATTTTCTTATTTCTTACACATGTCTAAAATACTTAAATTAATATAATTGACTTGTGATTCAGGACCTTTGATCATATTCCTCAATTTGTGATTCCTCTTCTTTTATTCATTTAGTTCACCAAGTGTACTCATGAGCTCAACTTCTAAATCAAATTCTTCCTTACTATCATCTTTTCTACTATTATGGCAAGCTTCTTTATCAAACATGATGTCCTTTTATTTTAAACATAAAATTATATTGACATCTACTAGTTGAACCTTGGGATTATTATTAACATTTTCATCCTCTTCAGCATCTTTATTCAAAGTGCGTATCTATTATTCAAGTTCCTTAATCACAACCTTCCACTATTAATTCTCTTTCTTCAATTATTTATCCATCTTTATACCAAATCAAGATCTCCTTCAAGATGTCAAGCTTCCTCCAAAGGACCTATTGTGATACCAATTATTATAGGTATAATCACTGAGAGGGGGCTGAATCAGTGAACCTAGATATTTGACTTTCAATTCTAATCCTTTCAAACTATTAAACAAACAACATATATCAACTTGACCAAGCAACATTAATAAGAGAGCTCATTCATTCAATACATACAGAATATCAAACATATAACATAGTTCTAGTGGGAAACCCTCATGGGGAATAAAACCCACTCTCAAGCTTGCAACACATGGACTACTTGTCCTATAAGATATTGTAAATAATAGACTAGTTAAACAAACCTTGATCATATTCTTTTGACCAAAGGTATTTAGTGAAACACCTATTTTATAAAGAACAACTACCCCTAAGGAAGATCAAGTCCTTTAGACCCTCATTTAAAGTTAACACCTCCACCTTATAAATTATGTATTCAACACCTAATGATGGATCTGTACTTTCTAACCTCTATACAAACACCCTGTCTATCTCATGCATGCCTTTCACATAGGCATGTCACAATCTCTCTCATTCTTCACTCAAACTATCTTCATATGCACACTCAGGCCTCTTCACACATCCTTAACCTATAAGATAACTATTTAGACATCATAAATATGACCTACATGTCATACACATAATCCTGAATCTACTCTACTCATCAACCCATTCACTAGGCACATCTACTTCTTCATTTCACAACTCTCACATGCACACCTTGCACAAGTCTTATCCAAAGTCTAGAAAACAACACATTTTATTTCAGAATTTATAGATCATTCATGAAATATAAACATCTTGGTCAGACATTAGGCATGCCTTAACCCTTAAGGAATCTTACATGGATTACACTTAAAAACAATCCACTTTCAAATAGGCCTAAGTCACTTTTAGGTTCTATGGAGACCCATTCAGATCTTTGACACTTCTCTAAGTAAAATAAGAACATAATAACACTTTCCAAAAGCACAGACCCACTCCACATGATCCATTTGACATCCTCAAATGATCACAGTCATCAAAATACTCTTCTACTAAATTATAATTTTGTGCACATAGTCACCATGAATGATAAAAAGTCAACTTGTAAACATTTGATCATACTACATATGATTGATCAAACCTTAATAATTCACACATATCATCCTCATGGATTATACAACACTCCCAAATAGATAATTCATCATGATATATTGAAACAACATCAAAACAAGCTCAAATACCCTTCTTGGGATACTTGCAAAATATGAACAAATACACAATCCACTTTGAACCTTAATAACTATGAATATACACACTTTCAAATCTTTAAATCTATATTTATAGATGTACCTTGGAGTCATATAAAATTTCACATTTTACACCATGAGAAAATTATGCATATATCAAAAGATATAGCAAAAATATAGAGCACTATTTTTTCCTTTGCAAATTTAAATATTCAAAAGTAAAAGATCACATTTAAACCTCAAAACACCATGCTCACATCTCATGTCCTTGTTTCTTAGATTAAACACATACCATTAATCTTCTCTAAAATTTAATGCATAGTACACCAATGCCCAAATGTTAAACCTTAAATATTTTACCTCGTCTCATGTAATATGGAAACTTTGACCTTATGTGCTTCATCAATCTCTCCGATATTGACTTAGATTTAACTATGATATATAATTGTCACTTTGAACTATTGAATTTAAGGTACACCATTGATCTCTATCTATATGATCACTTACTCACCATTGATACTTAAAAGAAGCTTTTTTTTTTTAATCTCTGTACAACATTAAACATTGAACACTTAGCACCATCTCACTACTTCCTAATATATTTGAGAAACATTCTCCATTGATGATGATTTAACTTTACCTTGTGAAAAATTGACTATGGGAACCATTTCAATCTATTTAAGAAGCCGAATTTTAACCTTAATAACTTTTACCTTGCTCACTCAAATTTGATCAAATTTAGAAAATATGATCTCCTTATATAGGAGAATATAATCATGTGTCAAACTACTCATAAAGCCTTCACATATAAAAGATATAATTCCATTAATCTACTCACTCAAATTTTTCTACCATAGAGCCAACAATGTCAAAAATTTCCTAGAAGACCAACTTTGCACATGCATATCTTTTGATGTGATTTAGTGCATGATCTAAAATTTAGCGTAAATAAAATAGGCTCAAAACTAAGTAAACCCATATGATAATATTTTTTGAAACATCCACATGTGTGATATATTACATGACAAAACTGATTACTCAACTTTTTCTTACCTCATGCAAATTTGGCTAAGTATGGGAAAATAATGTCAAACTGTTTAGGAGCCTAGATTTGCATTTGTATATATTTTATCACACTTAGGTGAATGACCTAAGATTTAGTGAATAATAAATATACATAATACTAAACAAACACATGTGACCATTTCATCCTAAAACCTCCATGTGTGGGAATGCTGACATCATCAACATGCTTATTTAACTCTATTTGAACATAAAAAAACATTATCAAAATGCCTAACGACCTAAATTTGTACCCACATATCTTTGACTACACTTGGGTACTTGACATAAGATTTAGAACATAGAAACTATGGACTTATGTGATTATAACTATATTACCAACTCTCCTTGACTCATCCACATGTGGTAATGATGACGTTAGTAAACTACCTACTCAAATTTTCTACCACTAGACCAAAAATGTCTAAAAGAAAATAATGATCGACCAAATGAAAAAAACTAACATCTTAGGGACCTCTTTCACATAATCAATACTCCATACTCATACTAGAATATCTCTCACCATGCCAAAACTGAGGATCAACTAAGCCTCCTTCAAGCATACTAGGACAAACACATTGCACACTTTATCATTACCACATAGACTAATAAGGCACTTCATCCACTCACTAGGATACCTTAATGACATCACCATGACATCATTTAAAACTCTCTAACATATAATAATAGGGTGCCATATGTAGACATGTTAAATTAGCATTGAAGCTAAAATCATACATTAGTGATAACTCTATTACACACTTAGCTCTAGACCTATCTTAGGGCCCCATTTGATCACTTTCAACCATCTTACACACTATTATAAGATAATATATGACCATTTAATGAATTTATCCTTATTTTTATTAACCTTAGATATCTTTTAGTCCTTTCCTAACCCTCAACATGGTAAAATGATCCATTGTAAAATAACACTTTAGGGGAGTACAATGAACCACTCTAGTATCATTCCCCCTTCTCTTGTCTTCCTATAAATAAAGCTATAGGAAGGTCATTATATGTGCCTAATCATCCACATTTAAAGGAGTTTTAATTATATGACTATATAGATAATTTTCAAACCATTTTCATAAAAGAGGCTTCCACACTAAAAATCATGAGAATCACACTTACACATTGAGAGAATAATACTTATTATTCCCAATTCTAATTATAGACAACTATAATAGCCTAGAGATCAAGTATAAATACATTTCATAGGTCACAAGTCATGGTTAAGGCATTTAATCACATCAATATTTCACTAGCATCTAGCATATTGCACTAGTTATTCACACACCACCATAACATAGGATAATTACATGAAGTTTGATCCCTATTCAGAGTATTGATATGTAGGCAACACTCAACACATAAGGTGTTGAGGTATTACCAAACTTAAACCACTAACTCCTTTTTCCCTATTGATTTACATTGATCTTCACATGTTAAGGACCTAAGTTTTTGAATGAATATCAATTACATAGTGGTTTCTTGAAGTGATCGTAAGTTCCTGCACCAAATACATATTCTATAGATGAAGGTACAAAGAACCTAAAAACACTAAATTTATCACTATAAATGGACATGAGTGCCAAAATATCATCACCCATCTAGTGTCTTCCTCTTTTCACTATTATCCAGGATGAGATCTAGTTCTAGAATCCTAATTCTAGTCAATAGACCTCTCTACACAGTAAGTTTCAGACCTTGATTCCTCCTGGATGTATAATTTCTAGTAGTATTAATTTTATCCTTAAATTTGATATTTTTAGTAATTTTATAAAATACATTATTTCCAAATTAGTGAATTTTATCATTGTTTTATTTTTATCTCGGTTTTTTATAATAGTATTGTCATTTAGGGTGTTCACATAAATCCCAAATTTGATAAAACATATTGGTGAACCCATTTATTGTTTAAATGTTTCCAAATCCTAATAATTTTTTGTAGGATTTATGTCATTATTTTTTGTATTTTCAATTATTTTTTTAGTTTTTTAGAGTTGATATATTTTGTTATAGAAATAATTTTCTAGGTTTTAGTGTCATATTATATGGCTAGAAAATAATGTATTCTCCTTGTCCCAAATCTCAAGGTTCTAATATATAATTTAAATCTAACCAAATCTATTTTATCATCATCCTGTGAGGTAAGGTATCCCATCCTATAGTTATAAATGAAGGTAACTATAGTGTAGGATTGTGAAGGAGAATGATAGCTTTCTCTTATTAGTGGAATTGTAAAACCCCAATATCAAACAATTCTATTAAATAAAAAATACTTGCCTAAGTACTTGGGTGGTAAAACGAAGCTAAGCACAAATACAACTAAGAAATAAATACAACAAACCACCTTTACCTCCATTCTCAAAATGAGCTTGTTAATTCGCATGTGAGTGTGTTGATGCTCAGCTTATATGTGTAATGGATTATTTTTATCAATGCAATGGACTTATGGGAAACAACTCTCCTTGTCCACCTTTGTCTTGGATTATCTTGGCTTAGAAAAATGAATCTATCTCTTAATAATTTAACATTATAACTCCACACAAAGAAGGTTGTTCAAAAATGGCCTTGGCAATTGTATTTATAGGTTTTATAACTAACCCTAACTCAAGCATAGTTAGGTTATATTTAACCATAATTAGGTTAGGCATGGGACAAACAATTAATATTTGGGATAGATATCCCATTTATTAATCATGAATCATCATTTCTAAATTTAATGGTCATTATGGAGTTTTTTTCAAATCCTTGACTTTGAGGATGATGACATCATCATGAATTCATTTTTCTTGAAATTTCCTTTTAATAAAATTGATATTAACTAGTTGCACATTAAAATTTTACTTAAGAATTTAATTTAATTTACTTTGTTAATTCATCTTAATTACCATTTTAGGAATGGTTTAAGTGTCCCACTTAATAGGTCCAAAGACCATTTTGTCAATTTGTTAGGTTACAATTTGACTGGAGATAAATAGATGGAAGGTTACTATTACAAGACAACAACCCAAATATGGATTCCTCAACATTATTTTAGGCACTAAAATCTAATGTTTAAATTAATTGGGACATTCAATAATTCTTAGGCTTAATTCACATCATTTTCTAGAAACCAAGTTGAAGTTTGATTAGGTTGGGAAAGAAACCAAAATGAGGTGTATAAAATTTGTCCCTATTTTGGAAGGTATTTCAATACATAGGCATAGTAACATATTATCAAAGAATGAATAATTAATTAATTCATTGGTTCATTCCCTAGAGGTTAATTGATAATCCCTAGATGCATCTTTGAGGGATTGAGTGACACTTAGAGTCATAAAACGTTCCATTTAAAAGAATAAAATGACATACTCTAGAGGTAATGGGGGTGTAAATACTAATTTTACCAAAGGTAGTTATAATCAATGGCATAGTGATTTTCGGTAGTACGGAAGATGGGTGGAAATAAGGATTTTCCTAAAGGCAATTATAATCATCAGTATAGGGAAAATTCCCTAGTAGGGTGAATGTAAGCATGATAAATTCTATTTTTCCCTAATAGGGTAGATATGATCAGTGAAGGTCTAAATAATTTTCTTTGATATGTAAAATTAGTAAACGTAGCTTACACAACTAATTCATACTTATAGATTAACAATAAGATGGCATAGAGAATAGGCATGAATTTGGGTTACCTGCTAACATAGAGATGCATGTCCTAACTAATAGTGATTGCTATTCATTTATAATTTCATTATTCTATGTTTAGGATATGTCAATTGTGAACAAGGATAATTAATTCTCACTACTTTATTTGATAGATCCATTGGTCTAATTTTGGTTATAGCTTGTGATATTATGCATCATAGTTATAGATAAAGATAATAACAATGTGTATCCCAAGCATGGAAAACTTAATTTAAATGCAAATAAAAAAAATTAGAAGTAATATATGAACAAAGAAATCTCAAGTGTAAATATAAGATAAATAAACTAAGTATATGAATAAATACAAACATTCACAACTTAAGTATAAGATATGGGTAATCTAGACTCAAGTGAAAATACAATGTAATAGGCTTAAGAAAATTAAGAAAAAACAAAAGACAAAATCAAAAAAAAGAATTTAGTCCATAACTAATTAAAATAAACCAAACGAACAAATGAATAAAAAATAAACAAACAACCTAAAACAACTAAAACACCAAATTAAAGGAATAATGTTAGTCATCAACCAATTGAGATTAACAAAACAAATAAACAAATAAAATGAATACAAGATAAATATTTGGTCAACAACTAATTAAAATACATGAAGCTGACAACAAAATCAAGATAAATAAAATAAACAAACAAGCTAAAGCAGTGCAATAAAAAATTAAGTTCAAGCAAAAATAATAGACAACTTAAGCCAATGCATAATGAACTAATCTAACCCAATAAATTAATATAAATAAAAAATAATAATTGAAAACCAACCTAAAGAAAATAAACAAAAAACTAATCTAAGGTAAACAAACAAACAACTAATCTAATGATAATACAAGACAATAATTAATTTACACTAATGTAAAACAATAACTAATCTAACTATTTGTGAATGTGTAATAGAAGTGTTATGCTTGACATAAAAGGTTACACCTAGGATATATGTAACAAACAAAAAAAAAAGGTAAGATGATAAATGTTTAACCTAGGCTATAGGGTATAATGGTAGTATTTAGAACAATCAGGGGGAATGCAAAAATAAGGAAGGGGTGGTTGAGATGACTCTAAATGTACTATGTAAGTGGACGTTGCCAACAAAGTCCCATGGACACAAGATCTGACATGAACTGTAGGACAAATGTAGTTATCCCAAGATATGGGATACAAGAAAAAATGATGATAATTAAGTAAACTTTCTTAGACAAAAAAGTGGGAATGGGCTTGTAAAAAAGTGAGAGCATAGAGTAAAGAGGAGGTGGCACTCACAATTATGAAAGCATCAAACACAAAAAAATCATGAAAAGGAGAGATTAGGGTTTAAGATAAAACCACATTAAAGGACAAGATATTATTTATCATAAATTAACTTGGTTTATAATTATTGTGATGTCTAAGGTTGAGAATGAGAATAAGCTCTCAAAATTATGAGAGCGTAAATAACTTAGAAATTATCAAGAGAATGAAAGGTTTATGAATAAAAAAATAGAGAGAATAAATAACTCATAAAATGGTTATAGCATTTTGGATAAAAACCTAGAGGAATGAATAATCCAAGAGAATGGTAAATAAAATCAATCATTGAAACTTGGTGAGCTGACTCCAAATACACAAGGCAATTAGACACTATCTACATAGTCCTATGGACAAGAGCTTTAAAATGAAATTCAATCCAAATGTAGTTATCCTATAAATGGGATTAAATACTATCATAAAATGGAATAGGAAAATGGATATGGTCATGAATAAAGCCATGATAACTCTTCAATTATAGTTGATTAGGAGATGCATATCCTAAGTGCCCAGGGTATAATATGATTAAATGTTCTAGCGTATACACATGCTTTTGGATTTTTATAGGCATATAAACTCAATGGAAAATTATGAGACATATAATGGTATAACTCAAAAAATGGTGAGAGCATGGTTTAGGTTACATGTAAAAAGGCAAGAGTGCTAGTTAAATTTCTTACAAAATGGAGAGAGCATGGTAAAAGGGGAGATCGAGTTGACCTCAATGTAAATTGAGTGTTACCTAAATAATCCAAAAGGACCTGAAGATAATGTAATTTTTCATTATAGTGGAGAATCTGACTAGGTAATAAAAAGTTCACAAATAGGCAAATGATAATGTATTGTAAAGTGATGTGGCAATGTGTGTAAAATAAGTTTCTCTTAGGATATATGAAACAACAAGGGTCCATGATAGTAATTTGACCAAAGTAAGTAATAATTAGTAGTACAAGAAATGAGATAGAATATGAAAATAATGACCAAAGAGTGTGGAATATTTGTAAGTGCCAATCATGACCAACATCATTGATGATATTCTTAAGAATATTGATAATGATCTTGTTGGATGCCTTTGTTTGGCCATTACCTTGGGGGTAATATGTAGTGGAAAAATGCTGGGTAATGTTAAAATCTACATAGAGTGCTTTGTCAAAATATTTCTTAAATGAATCATCATTATTAGATACAATGTTGGATGAGATACCATAATATTAAATGACATGGTTAAATATGAATTTGTAAATTTTCATTCTTATCATGTAAGTGAGGGGTATAGTTTAAAACCACTTAGTTAAGTACTTGGTATCAGTAAGGATATGTTTATGGCCACATGAGGAGGTAGGGTTAATCTTCACTATGAGATCAAGTCCCCACATTGAAAACAACCATGGCATGGTCATCAACCTGAGTGTTCTTTCTAGATAATGGATCAAATTTTCATTCCTCTAACATTGTTTACACATTTTAACATAAGAAACTACATTTATTTCCATGTTTAGCCAATAAAAAATAGTATGTAAGAGCTTTATGGAAAGGACAACCCCACTATTGTGGGCCTCAAAAACTCCTTCATGAACTTCCATTAATGTTAATCTATATTCTATACAATTTAAACAATGAAGAAAATTTACATCAAATCTTATTTGATAAAGTGTGTGTCTATGTAAGGTGTAGCAAGAGGCTTGGTGTGTGAAGCCTTTTTGTTTTTTATGTGAAAGGTCTAATGGAAGGAATTAGTTGTAGAGGTAATTATATAATTCATTATACCAAATAGAGATGTGAATAAAAATATCAAATATCATTTCAATGGCCAAGGGTTCATGAGAAGGTGATAGAAGACGTTCAACAAGGAACTAGTAGTCTCTTGCTTTATCTGTGCTATGGATCAAATAGCCAATTATAGCCATTGTATCTACCATATTTTTATTGGATATATGTATAAGTTCAAAATATATGTGATCAATCTAGTACTTGAGAATGTCCACCATGGATTTATAAGGTTCCAAATTTTCATCTTTGGTTTGGAATTACTCTATAACATGGTTAATGATAAGCTATGAGTCACCATAAACCAATAAATACTAAATGTTCCATTGTACTACTTGGCAAAGCCATATAATTCATGCTTCATATTTAGCCATGCTATTGGTATAAGGAAATAAGATATGAAATGATTTTTTAATTAGATCATCCTATGGTGTTATGAGCAACAAACCAAACCCTTACCCTTGCAAGATGAAAAAACCATCAAAATACAATTTCCATGGATGATCTTTAAAAGGTGTTTCCAATATTGTCATAATAGCCTTATCTAGAAATGTAAAGGTAAGTGGTTGAGTATATTAAAGGGGAGATTAAACAAGATTATCTTCAAGTACCTATCACTTAATGGCCTTTTGATTGACATATTCAATCTCAAACTCATTCATAAGCATGATCCACTTATCCATACAATCATATAAAGCAATTTTGGATAGTAGATACTTGAGCAGAACTACTTTTATAATGACTATAGTATTTTTGTTGAAAATTTAATGATATAACTTTTGGGCTATAAAGACTATATCTAAAAAAGATTTTTAAATAGGCTAATAATTATGTTCATACACTACCAGTGTATTTCCTAGATAACACATTGCATGTTCCTTCCCACGCTCATCATGATGGGATAAAAGTGACCCTAGGGAATTTTAAGTGGTAGATAGGTAAAAAAATGGATTTCCTAGTGTAAGTGGAAAAAAAATAGGTAGATTGGAATTTTAATCAACACGTGTAAGCATTAGCCCAATTAGATTAATCTCATCCATAGGTTACTTACATTATTCTTCTTGTTTCTTTTCAAGGGACTATCCAGTAATCATATGTTTCATCCATGATTTTTTCATCCAATAATTCCAACTCTTCTATACAAGCTAATATGTAATCCTCATAATTGAGGATACATTTCAATGAAATGTGTAAAGAAGGAAACTTGACCTCGATGGTAAAAATGGACTCAATGCCATTAAAAAGGGAATATGGTGTGGCTCTTGTTATAGTGTAGTAATTACTATGGTAGGCCTAAAGGGTGTATAAGATTTACGAGTGCTAATAATGGCTAAAATCATTGAAAATATTCTTATTAAATGCCTCTACTTGGCCATTACCTTTGTAATATGTAGTGGAAATTTTTTGGGTGATGTTAAACTATACATAGAGAGATTTTAAATCTTTATTCTTAAAGAAACCATCATTATAAGATATAATGTCATATGGGATACCATAGTTTCAAATGAGATGGTTGAAGATGAATTTGGAAATTTTCTTTCTTATCATGTAAGTGTATATCTTCAACCCACTTTGTGAAGTACTCAATAGAAGTAAGGATATGTTTATGGCCATTTGAGGAGGTATGGTTAATCTTCCCTATGAGGTCGAGTCCCCACATTAAAAATTCCCATGGAATAATCATTATATTGAATGTTCTTACCATAAAATAGATCAAATTTGAATGCTTTTGACATTATTTACAACTTTTAACATAAGCATTTGCATTTACTTCTATGGTTGGCTAGTAACAACTAGTATGTAGGATATTTTTGACAAGGATGGCCCTATTAGTGTGGTCCTAAAAAATTCCTTCATAAAATTACCTCAATGTTAATCCATATTCTACCAAAGTTAAGCAACAGAGTATATTTCTATCAAAGCTTCTTTGATAAAGCGTGGGTCTAAGTAAGGTATATAAAGAGGCTTGGTGTGTGAAGTATTTTTCTTTTTTATGTGAAAGGTTTGGTGGAAGGACTTGATCATGGAGGTAATTTTATAATTTAGAATACCAAATAGAGATTGGACCAACAATATCATAGATCATTTCAATGGTTGAGGGTTCATGAGTAGGTGTTAGAAGATGTTCAATCAGGAAATAATAGTATCTTACTTTGTTTGTGTTATATTTCAAAGAACCCATTATATCCATGGCATATTCCATCTTGTTATTATCCCTATGTATGCATTCAAACTTTATGTGAGTAATATGCTTCTTGAGAGTGTCTACCATGTCATTATAAGGTAACAACTTGTCATATTTAGTTTATAATTGGTCTATAACATAATTGATAATATGTTATGAGTCACTATAAACTAGTAGATGTTGAATGTTCCATTTTACCACTTGATGAATCCCTAAAATGTGTAATTCATACTCAGACATGTTATTGGTACAAGGAAAGATGATATGAAATTATTTGGGAATTATATCCCCCATGGTTTTATGAACAATAAATTGTATCTTCACCCATGCGATGTGAAATAACTATCAAAATATAGTTTTCATGGCTATTCTTTAGAAGGTGTCTCTACTATTGTCATAATGGTCTTATCTAGAAATGCAAAGGAAGTGACTGAGTATTTGAAAGGGTAGATTTTACAAGCTGATCTATAATTACCTATCCCTTAATGGCCTTTTGATTGGCATATTTAATCTCAAACTCACTTAGAAACATGATTTACTTAGCCATGTAGCCCTAAAAAGCTATTTTAGATAGTAGATACTTGAACATATCTACTTTAGCAATGACTATGGTCTTATTATTGAGCATGTAATAACTCAACTTATGGGTTGAAAATACCATAAATAAATAAGATTTTTAAATAGGCATATATCTACATTCTTACACTACCAATGTATGACTTAGATAGCACACTATATTCCTTCTTATGCTCATCATGTTGGGTTGAAAGTACTCCTATGGCATTTTTAATGGCAGATAAGTAAAAAAAATGGCTTTCCCAACATAGATGGAAATAAAATAAGTGGATTGGAAAATTATTATTTGAGGTGATCAAAGGCCTTCTTTTAATATTCATTTCATAAAAAGGTAGTGCCTTTCTTCAAAAAATGATTGAATGGATGGCATTTATTAGCTGACTATGAAATGAAGTGTTTGATAGACTATATTTTGCTCTAAAAACTACATAACTAATTTAAATTAGAAGGTGGTAGCATCTTATTAATAGACTAAACCTTGGTAGGATCAACTTCAATTATTTGATGGTGGATAATAAATCTCGACAATTCACCTAAAGTAACACTAAAAACACACTTCTTTGGATTACGATAAACTTTATACTCATGAATCCTTTCAAAGATTATCTATAGTACAGATGGATGGTATTCATAGGTCTTATATTTACCTAGTATGTTATCAACATAGTATTCAATAGTATTGTGCATCATATCATGGAATATAACTATCATATCACTTTGGTATGTTACCCCTAAATTTTTGAGGCTGAACGACATGACTTAATAGAAAAATGTTCTCTAAAGGGTGGTGAACACTATTTTGTATTTGTCCACAAGTAAAACATTTTGTACCTAGTTGTGGAGTCAAACATTATGTCAATGTTCAATAGAGGAAAGTCATAATTTGAGTAGGAATTGTTAATGTTTCTAAAATCAGTACATAACCTAATATATTTTGTATTTTTGATAATAGACAAATTATTTGAGATATAATCTAAAGAATCAATAGGCCTAATACATCCTACATCTAATAATTTATAAAATTATTTCTTGACTAAGATAGCAATGTGATGATGAATTTTACTCAATTTATGTTTAACTATCTTAACATATGTATGAACTACAAGATGTAAAAATAATGATGGATCTAACCCTAGCATATTAGAATAAGCCCATGAAAAATTGTCCAAAAACTCTATGACAAGATATATAATAACTTAATGCTCCTCCTCAATGAGGGATGTGCCTAGCCTTATCTACTTGGATCATATATAGTCCTAATGTTGACTTTTGAAGTATCCTCTATAAGGATAATAGAGATGTCTTCTAGAATAGTCAGTAAAGATGTAAACTGGATGGCAATGGAAAAGTTTTATGGTTAGACTAGTTCTTCAAGTTCTCCCAAACATGATGAATTTGAATCTAATAATGGTATCAATGGCCATGCAACAAACACATCAAGGTACTTATGGATAATCTACTCAAAATCATACTAATCTTTTATATTGAGTTTAGACCTAAAGGAAAGTTCACTATTAATGGTATCCTAAGCTTCATTTGAGGAAGGGTGAACATCCCCATCTAATGACACCTAAAATAGGTTTTCACCAAGAGACTATCCTTTTTTTTGACTTTTTATCTAGTCTAAAAGTTCTTCAAGAGGTTTGCACTTCGATACATCAATGATTTATTTCTTTTTTTTTGGCTAAGGGTATTCACCCACTATTTGAAATAGGTAGTGGGATATAATTTGATAGATAACCCTTGTTTTGGTATCTCAAATTAACATTGTCTCTTAGGCCCAAAAAATCACAAAAGGCCTCATCATTATCAAACTCATCTAGAGGTACTATGGATTCTTGTTTGTCTTAGTCTATGAGATGAGGGTTATAAATGGTAAGTGGGGAGTGACAAATTACTAAAATGATTGTCAAATTATATAAAGGTCAAATAATTTGGTACTAGATAGGTATTATTATATGTTATTATTAGACTCTACTTCACTACTAGCATAATCATCAATAGTTGTCAGTGTAAGAATTTAAATAAGATAAGTGGGGTCATCCCTAGGCAGTTTAAATCTATGACCACAAGTTATGATGCAAGGTCATCTTATAATGACCCAAAAGTTGACCAAATTTTATTTTTAGATAGTCTATTAAGTGTTTCATAGGTTTTATATGTATTTAATAGTCTTCATGTGGAGTATACGTAGTTTTAAGATGCACAAAATTTGAATTCTAGATTTCCTCACCAAAAAGCGTCTTTTTGAAAATTTGGATTTTTCAAGCCTTGTCTAAGGAATTTCATGTATTTTTGAAGATGGAAAGGTGTATGAGACATGTACAATGGGTTTTGAGAGTATGATAAGGTCCATAACATGTTCATTAACCTTCAATCAAGGTTCTATATAGGTTATCTTGTGTAAAAACAAGAATAATGTAATGTAACTAAAGTAACCTCTTAGAGGGAAAGAACCAAGAATCAGTTATGCACCTTCTTGGATTTATTTTTTGTTTTTAATAACACGTTACATTCAAGGATGATAATGGATGGAGATTGGAAACAAAAAATATTGTTGAGAAAATATTACTTGTGATATCAATTTTCTCTGTGTATTGAATTTGCATCACTGAAATAGAGCACATGGTATGCTTGGATAATCAAAGTGGGAATGCTAGTTTGAAGTTGGAGGAAGTCACTTTTGAGAATTATACCAAGCCTACTAAACAAGTAATACAACATATAGTATTGTTTAGATAAATTATGAGTATTTGATCCTTTCCTTACTTGAACTCTATGGAAGACTAGACATTGAACATGTTTGAGAGTTAAGAGAAATCTTGTCATAAGTTATAGTTGTTCAAAAATTTGTAACTTTCAAGTTGGTTATAAATGTTTCTCCTTGAAGGTATACAGTCATCAAACTCAAAAATCTATTCATTGAGTTATTTTTTATTGTATATTGTTTTTAATTTAAAAATGGATTAGAAAGGGTATAACATAGTCATATAAGGTGGTGAGAACCTTATTTTAGGTTTTGGAGTCTTTATATGTTGAAAAGATAGTGAAACCTTTCTTACCTTATTCCTAACTAGCAGAATACAATAAAAAGGACCAATTTTTTCTTGTTGTGAATGTTATAAGGGTTATGGTGACTTGAGTATTGAATGAAAAAGTTATATAAGGAGTAGACAAACCAATTAAAATCATTAATTTTACTTGAAACTACTTTTGGATCATTATATGAAATTTTATACAATCTCAGCTTGCACAGTCACCTAAAACCCTAAATTTTAGGGTTTTGATCATTGGGAAAGATTTAACCCTTGAAAATTCATAAAAAATTATGATATAGTGTTTTTTAATGTTCCATAAGTGAATAAATAATTTACAAACCTATAAAGACTCTTGAGTATGGATTTTTAGAGAGTGTTTTTGTGTGAGTGCTAAAAGAAGCCTAATTGGATATGCTTAAAGTGAGAAAGAGGACCTAGGGAAAGAATCAGGCCACCAAAATTGACACATAGGTGTGTCTTAATAGTGGAAAGAATAAAATATATTTTAAAATTCATAAATACTCATACTTCATTTGTATAAGTTAATTTATAGTTAAAAAAGGCTATAAGAAGTGCAAATTATGTAGGCATAGTTGCATAAGTGGAAGGGAAGTGTTGAAGACAGTTACAAGGGGGTAGAGAGAGTTATTATGAGACTCTTATGAGAAACATAAAGACTTAATATTCTCAAAATAGTCTATTGATCCTATAATTTTACATGGTAAATGGTTTCATAAGCCTGTGACTAGGAAAGTGATCCATTGATCAAAGACAAGTGTGAGAAAATTGTGCTAAACTCTGCATCAAGTTAATTTGTACTTTATTATAGATATATGATTAATGGTACCCTAATAATTTTACCCTAGGCCTCTACCTTTATAATATTGGTTATCCATAATCTTTTTAGAGATATGATACTTTTAACTTTGGTAACAATCAACTAAATTATCATTGTATAACTAGGAATTATCTTTGGCAAGTGGGTCTTGTTATTGGCTAGTGGATATTGTGAAAATAATAAGAACTAGGGTATGAATATTTAATTTTTCCTTTTTTCACAATTATATGAATATTAGCTTATCTTTGGGCCTTCCATAAGTCTTGAGGTTTTGAGGAAGCTTAGCTATATGGAAGGTATCATGGATAAATTGCTCTCCTAGACCATTTTTCAAAATGGTAAAGTGATCAACAATTTTAATAGGAGGCATATATGAATTTTAGGTAAGGTTTTCAAGGTCTATGTAATTGGTCTCTATAAATTCAACAAGTATTTCATTATTGTTATCATTCTTAGGTATGGGGTCTAGGCCAAAATTATAATCATAAATCTCTTACTTGACCTCTAGATGCTTATAGTATTGATACAGGTGTAAGTCTCCCTAGATAGTTACCTTTATCCTAGAATGAAGAAACTTAATACACTAGTGTAAGGATTATGGTATTACACATATCTCATATAGGCATGGTTTTCCCAAAAGAAAATTTTATGATAAATCCAAGTTTAGGATGTGGTAAAGTGTGTCATGGGTCAAAGTCTAATGACAACTGGTAAACATATGGTTCCGTATGATTCCTACTCTTCATTACCATAGGTCTTGATGGTAATGGTCTCTAGTTGAAGGTCAACTTCTATATATCATATATGATTCATTAACTTTAGAGACAATATTAAGGCCTGATCTATTGTCTATGAGGATTCATTTAATTTTATTCCACATTATAACAACTTCAATACATAATGGGTTATTATGGGGAGGGCCAAGGGATGGCATATCACTTTGGTCAAAGGATAATTAATGGCTTAGGGCCAGATGTCCAACCAAAGTTTGAAATTTGTCTGGTATAATGTCATTAGGCACCTGGGATTGACTTAGGAGTTTGATGAGAATATTATTGTGGATGGTGGATGTGCACAACAAATCTAAAATTTTAATTTATGCAGTCATATTTTGTAGCTATTCCACAATATCATATGTTTTTCTTTAATATTAGTAATTGTATTACTCCTAGATGGTATAGTGGGTTGAATTGGCTCATTGGTAGATGGTTTTGGGCCTGAAATGGTAAATTTGGTTTGCTAAGTTACAATTGCACAATCTAGATTAGGGAAAGGACCATTATATCTAAAATATGGAGAGGGGCCTAAGAAAGTAATTATTTATTGCTAGTGTTCTTGGATAGGGTTACTAGTTAAGGACGGGTTATCAAAATAAGGGCCTGAAATAGTAATCCTTGGCTATTATTGTGATTAGATATGATCATAGGTCAAGTATAGATTAGTGATAAAAGGTGGATGATAAGCATTATTAGGTAAAGGTATTTGTCTATTGTAATTTTGTCAAAGGTTGATGGTAATCATGGAGATATGACCACCTATAATGTAAATTAAAACTCTTATAATCATGTGCAACTACATGGTAGGTATGTTTGTTATTAGGGCAATTCTAAACTTGGTTTCATACATTTTGGGGTTAGCATTGTTGTTTTTATTACTATTTCTATAGATATGGTTGTGGCATTCATTATTATTGTTATTATTGGTTTTGATTTTGATTGGTATTTTTATGTTATGAAAATGAGTCTTGGTAAATACCCAAGTTATTTTTGGATGTAAAATCCCCATTATCTAATTATATCTCTCCATTTTATAACATGTTTTCAATAATATTATTTAACTACACACAAAAATGTATAAAATATCCATGAACATAGTGGTACTCACAAAACTCATGCTCTCTATACCAATTAGGACAAGGTATGCCCTCATAAAATTTCTTTGGAATCAAAAAAATGATCATGATAGTTATGGATAATTTACAAAACACTACTTTAATAGGCTCACCAAAGTCATTAAAGACTCTATAATTAGGTATTTTATTAGAAGAGGGGTTTGAAAAGATGGTGGCTGAGGTCTTTGCATGCATGGAGGAAATTGTAATTTGAGGAGATAGTATTGGATATGAAATAAGATACATTTGTGGAATAATTTACAGTCATGGCATTAGTTGAGTAGACAATGTTTTCACTATTTGGACATGATTTGACTTAGTGAATCCATTACCAAAAAACAAACATTCTTATTGAAGTTGTATGGTTTAAGGTTTTCATAGTTATTAGCATGTATAGGTGCATACACTTATATTTGGATAGGGTTTACACTCTGAATTAGGCCTAAATTTTGGTTTTGGATCTAACTTTGGTTTTAGTTTTGGATAGAATAAGATAAATTGATAATCCATTTATTAATAAGGAACTTTTCAATGTCTATACCATTCTTATTGATATCATTGAATGTGTGAGCACATGACATCTCTTGATGATAAGATATTTCAATTTGCAAATTTTTGGTAAACATAGATGTCAATTGTTTATCCAATAAATTATGGGTGAAGCAACTATAAAGTGTTATCCACAATTGAAGGTAACTTGAAAATATCTCACTAAACTTCTACTTGGCTAGACTCAAGTCAACTACCAAAATACCATGCTCAATATTTTAGGATAAATGTTGTATAAATTTATATAAAATATCATCAAAACCAAACATTCAATTATTTAGCAAATTAAGAAGCCACTCCAAGGCCTATCTAGCTAAACTTTAGGGAAAGAGAAGAAGCAATTAGATGTCACTATAGACCAATAGATGTTAAATGACAAATAACTCTTTTAAATGCTCTCTAGGGTCTCCTTTTCCATTGTATTTGTCAAATTTTGGTGGTTCATAACTTGGAGAAAATGGTATTTGGAGGTACTCCATGTTAAATGGGTATGAGCACATGTCATATAATTTGAACTTATTAGTGTGTTTTCCTATTTGAAGGGGTGTATTACATCCTTTATTTTCTATATTTCTTGAGACAAGAAGGTAGATGGTACTGCTAGTTATGGTTATGGTTGGGTGATCAAAGGTGGATTACCTTGACTAGGGTACAATGGGGTACATCAAAATGTTGGTTTACTAAATCAACTAACTAAGAATACACATTTGTGCATGGATTAGGATGTTGGTATGACATGCATTATTGATAAAATTTTTGGTTAGGGTTTATGATATGTATTTGAGTTGAAGGGAACTATGGCTATGATGGACGTATATGGTGAGGTGGAAGACACTGTGCTTACTGGGTTTAAGTAGGAACTTATTTTTGACTAATCAAACCCTATTATATAAATGGTACCTATTATTGACTAAAGCCTACTGTTAAATATGTGGCATGGTGGGTCCTTGTTGTATATGAGGTACACATTGGGTAAAAGTAAATATTACCTAATAGGTACTTATTATATGTTGGGACCCCTTTTTTAAGTAAACACCCATTGTGAATTAGGAATTTATTAGGTGTCAGGAATATATTGTTGACCAATAGGAATACACTATTGATTAGATAACATTTATGATGAACCCACAATTTTTTATGTTGGAACATTGGTATAAATTTATGGTTGTGTAATATTAGTCATCACTTTTTGAGGTGGGGTAACATTCACCACTTGTTAGGGTAGAGTGTTGGTTTATGTCTAGCTATTTTCCACCTATTGTTGCATATTTGAGTAAGATACTAGTTGAGGAGTGATAGTGGAATGCTATGATTTGGAAATAGGCATGCTCACCCCCTATTATTACAAACCACTCATGGTATTAGTAAGAGGCACTTATTGTTGTAAATTATTTTGAGGTGCATTAGATGCACCTTGGTTCATATTAGGATACACTTGTATGTTATCCATTAGATTTTGAAAATGGTCTTTATTAGAATCCACAATAGATTCCTTAATGGTTGAGATGTTGAACATGTCACCAACTGACTTATTTTGGATAAAAAGGTCCATGTTTAGGTTAACACAACCTAAAGAATCAAATTAAACTCCTATTGAAGGATCTATCTATATAAGTGGGGTGTTTGAAATAGCCATAGCATTAAAATTTCATGCTAAATTAGGATACATTTGATATGCTACTACATCTATGTGAATTGATCAGCCATTATAACCTTTTCTTTTGCAAGCAAATTAGTATCTTGATTAGAAATTGGCATGAGTGTCTGATGGTAACTAGTTGAGGCCTACTCAATTGGTCTAATTTAAGGTGCGTTTCTAGGTGCTCTAACTAAACTAGGTAGTTTTTCATGGGAAAGCCTTCCAAGAATTTTTTTCCTACTTCTACAGCCCTAACTAAAATCTCATCCCTATTTTCAATCAAATGATGATCAAACAAGTATGGGTCATAACTTGTTGATGTGGCTACATAGTAGACCATTATTAAAACTATTCAATGATGGGTGGTATATTGTCTACATTTTGGGCCATTTAATATTGATCTTACCCTAGATAAATAAGTACATTAACTACATACTATGGTAGGGGTTCTTGTCCTTGTTCTATATATTGAGTAGTATAGGAAGGATACAGATCCATCTCAAAAACTATGTCATCACCATATAGATCCTAAACAAAGGGGTCATTCATGACTATATTTTCATAATATGAAGTATACATGGTCCCACTATGTGTATAGCAAGGCATATTCAAATCTACGACCAAAATCTCTTGAATAAAATGATTAATGCCCAAAATATCTTGAAAGACAACCTAAAACTATTGGTCTCTTGTTAAAAATATCTTGAAACTCAACTTAGAAATAAAAAATAGTCTATCATTGCAAATGGTTTAAACTTAGACTAATAAAGATCCTTTCCTAAAAACTAATAATCAAAAATTTATCTAAAATACCATTAATGTTCTAAGGTACTTTGAACAAATGGTCAACAAAATCCAAAATTGGATCTTGGTCTTGGAAAAGCATTCTAATAAAATTCAAATCTTGAAATGGGGAGAGTAAGATTTAAACTTCACAACCAAACTAACATCTAAAACTAGGTGCATGCAATCAGTCTATAGCTAGGTGCTTCAATTAAACTTAATCTAAGACTAATAAATTAAAAAAAGGTGCTAGGTCTTTGGAAAAATTCATAAATCTAGACTTGGAAACAAATTGGTTGAGGTAAAAATTTAAAACCCCAGCTTATTCGAATGTAAATTATTCAAAAAAATTGATCTAGGCAAAGGAAAATGGGTCTTGAATAAAAAATTAAATAGACCCTTGGAAACAAACTTGATCTATGATTGCAAATTTTTAAACACTCTTAAGTCTAAGGATCCTGATTTAAAACAAATGGCACACTTGGTCTAAAATAGAAATTTGAAATCAAGATAATATGCGGCAAAATGAATCTCTACACAAAGGTCTTTAAAAATCACACTAAAAATCAATCCAAGTTTCACAATATAAAGATAAAAATATGAACCACTCAAGTCTAAGTTGTAAATAAGACTGAAGTGTAAACCAATTATTTTAGATCTATACTTCAAAAGATAGATTTTGAAAGAGTTGGATTTTTAAATGAAAAATGGCCTAGACTCAAACAAGCAACATAATGACACTATTAAGACAAAGGTACATAAATATTTTTAACTTGGTATTGAACAAAGGTAAATCTTTTGGAACAAATTAGGCAGCATAAATACATCTCTTTAAACAAGGGCACAAAAGGTAGTTTTGATAGTGTAACTCTTTTTGAATCAAAATGGAAACACTAATATGTTTTTTGATATTATTGAATTTTTTTTAGATTTAATTTTGACACAAAAATAAATTTTAGACATTAAAATAAATTTAAGTAAATATAATAAGAAAAATACCTATGTGCACATCTTACCCTAAAAACTAACAAAGTTGCATAGTCTCTGTCAAAGTTTCAACTGATATACCAATGCTAAAAAGGAATTAATTGTTAATCTAAAAATGTAATATTTAATGTAATTAGAGTTTTTATCCCCATTATATCTCTCAATCATTGATATTTGACATGAACTTAGAGTGCTAAATCAACTTGACATTTGGACATATATTCTTGGGTAAGTGGGGTTAATTTAAAATCTAATTTTTTTGAACATCTAGATGTTTCACATATGTAGATAACATGAGGTATTATTCACATAAATTGGATAGTTACCACCTAGCTTGTTATTAAATAGTTTAGTATTTTTCACAATGAATTCATATCTGTACTTCTGAGTGATTATAATGTCTCGTATGTGAAAGCTCTAAAGACCTATTGGACTGGTCAGGCTAACTACTCACCACTATCCCATCCAATATTTCTCTCAATTTGTATACCCCATAATGGAATGGGGTTGGAATAATACTAGGATATTAAACTCTAGGTAAACATTCTCTTAAATAAATAGTGAGGAGGAAATGAACTCCCACTCAAAAGCCAATGTAGAAAAAGAAATAAATGAAAATGGAAGAACTTTAGGGTCATTTCTGAGTCATCCAAGTCACTTGAACTTGGGGAGAGTATATAAAAATTTATTCACTTATACAAATCAACCAAAAAATAAAAAACAATGTCATTTTTTTCACCCAAGTTTCATAAAGGGGATGAGGGGAGAGCATACATGCAAAGTTTTACTAAAAAAGAAATCAATCTAAGAAATAAATTAAGTACCTTTACAAAAAAATAAAAAAAATCAAAGGCTCTTAAGAGCACTATCTCATGTTTTTGTTGTTTTTAGAGCACTAAATAAAATGTGAAGTGAAGTTTGGCCCTTTGAGTTTTTAAACTTGTAACTTTGAAAAAAAAGGTAAAGTTGTTTTGAAAGTGATTTTAAAGTGCCAAAAAAACTTGTGTGAATGATTTTTAAAGTGATTAAAACTTCTCCTTTTGACATAATTTCATATAACATATGTTAGGGGATTCACTTATGTTTGTTTAAAAAGGTTAGACAAAAATAAACTTTCACTTTTGAAGCTCTTGGGTTTTTGACACAAGGTCAACCAATAAAACCCTAACTATCAAGTGGTATTAGTTAGTTAGTAGTTATAATTATCAGTTAACAATAATAGTAGTTAGTCAAAAATAACATGATCAAGAAATGGTAAAAGTTATCAGGTGATGACAACACTATTGGTCAATGTCAAATTGGTCAAGCAATGGTAGAAGTTATCAAGTGATGATAATGCTATTAGGTGATGGAATAAGCTATCAATTAATGGTAACACTATTAGGTAATGGAAAATTTATTAGGTAATGGAAACACTATTAGGTGATGATAACATCTCTTAGGTGATGGCATAATCTATCAGGTAATAGAAAATATATTAGGGGATGAAAAAGTTGTCAAGTGATAAAAAAGATATTAGGCAATGGTAAAAATTTAATAGGCAAAAAAATTCTATCAGGTGATGACAAAGATGTCAGGTGATGATAAAAATCTATCGAGTGATAGAAATGTTGTCAAGTAATGGTAAATTTTTTTGAGTGATGACAATGTTATAGGTGATGTAAAAAATCTACCAGTTGATGTAAAAAATCTATTAGGAAATGTAAAAAATCTATCAGGTGATAATAACACTATTAGATGACGAAAACACTATTAGCTAAAAGTGACATAGTTGAGTAGTCAAGTGGCAACTGCAAGAGGGTTTTATTGAGAACTTAACACATAAATACACAAAATAATCTTATAGTTTTTAGCTATGATTTCATAGTTAACTTTATCAATTTTGTAAATACACATGTAAGCAAATAAAGAATAGAGAAAATAATTTTGTAATTGACATAAATGATTTTTTAATTAATCTCTATGAATTGACAGTAAGCAAAAAAACCCTAAATCCTCTATGATGAATTCATAGTTTACCCTATAAATTTCATAGAGGTATGTGATGAATTTGTAAATATATAGAGCCAAGTTTAGATAGAGATGTTTTCATGATTTTTCTGCATGATTCTGAAGATTCCTTCAACAATTTCATGGTTTTATTTTCTAAATTCTCACTTTTGTAGGAACAAATTCATGGTTTCATAGTTAAAAACAAAACAAGAGGAAAGTTAGAAAAAAATGCAAAAATAGGGTTGTAAGTGAGATTTTATTAGATTCTAAAGGTCCAATATCACACCCTCAGTGCATGTGGGGTGCGTGGTCCCACTGGGCATGCCATTATGTAGCATATGATTATGAAGTAGAATGTTATCTTTCTCTTATTAGTGGAATTGCAAAAACTTAACATCAAAAAACTCTATGAAATAAATAACTACTTTCCTAGGTACTTGGGTGAGCAATAACAAAGCTAAGCACAAATACAACTAATAAATAAAGACAACAAACCACCTTTACCTCCCTTATCAAATGAGATTGTTCATTGACATTTGAGTGTGTTGGCACTCATCTTATGTGTGCAATGAATTATTTTTGTTATTGACATTAGCTTATGGGCATCACCTCTCCATGTACACCTTTGGCCTAGCTTAGCTTGGATTATCAAAATGAATATATCTCTTGATAATTTAGCATTATAATTCTATGCAAACAAATTTGTTAAAAAATGTCCTTGGCACTTGTATTTATAGGTTATCCAACTAAACCTAACTCAAGTGTAGTTAGGTTATATTTAGCCATAGTTAGGTTAGGGAGGGGATAGGTAACCACTATTTCAGATAGAGATCCCATTTATTAAGCATGGCTCTTCATTTCTAAATTTAAGGTTCATTATGGAGAATTTTTCATTTCCTTGACTCTAAGTATGATGCCATCATCAAGACCTCATTTTTATTTAATTTTCATTTGTACAAATTTGATATTCACTAATTTCACATAGAAGTTTAAATTAAGTAGTTAATTGTATTTTGTTTAGCATTTTGGCATTTTATGAATTATTTAAGTGCCCCGTTTAAGGGTATAAAGGCCATTTTATTAGTTTTTTAGGTCAAACTTTGACTAGATATGAAACTATGGGAGGTTAATATTACATATAAGATAATACCCCAATTATAGATGTCTCAACATTATTTTGGGCACTAATGTCTGATGTGTGAATGAAACTGAGACATTGAGTGATTCCTAGGCTTAATTCACATCATTTACTAGAAACCAATCTAGATTTTGCTTAGGCTGGGAATATAGCCAAAATAAGGTGTCTATATTAACCAACCTATCTTCCTCAAACCCCTCTACCTCCCACATATCCTCTTTAGGGTGTATGTATGCATGTTCAATGTAAAACACCTAAGATTTGTGTTTATGAGGCTTTATAAGATCAAATCATCAATATGGGAAATTTAATATCAGATTTAGAAAGGTAAAATTAGTTTATTTTAGTGCAAAGATCACATTATTAGAACATTTGATTACATTTTAAATAATCTAGAATATGCTAATATTAATCATGTATGTGCATCTCCATCTACCAATGGTTTACCTAACATGATTTCATATCAAAATGAGAAACTACAACAAAATACATCTAAAATAAGTGATTCAAAAAGTATGAAAATGTATAATAAGAGTTTAAGTGAGATTATAAAATAAATGATTAAAAATTAATTGATCTAACTACCTCTTCTACATCCTCTAAGTAAATCAATATACTATTGTACATATCATAGAATGCATGGGAATCATACAAATCATTACTTGTATTTAAATAAGAAAATACAAAATATAATTTATAGTGGTGATGATATCATTGATACATCACTTAATCAATCCACTCACTTTATGAGTGCATCTCCTACAACACAAGTTAGAAAATCAGAAATAGTACAAAAGTGATTACCAAAGGACAAATTAGTTTAAGAAAAAGTTGAAAGGCCCAATTATCACAAGAAAATATTAAAAAGGGGAAATTAAAACAAGAAAAGTTTAAACAAGATAAGCTAGATAAATTAATAACACAAAAGGAACAAGATCAAAAGATAAAATACAAAGGGAACACTTTGAAAATAATAGGTTACAACAAGAAAAAGTAAAATTAATACAAGATAAGCTGTAAAATAAAATTCAAGATAAACAAAAAACACTATAAAAAGAGTATTTATAAATAAATAAAGTCAAAAACATGAAATATATAAAAAAGATATTGTCTTGAGTTTGGTTTCAAAAGAGATGAATAAAAAGTATTCATCTTTTCTAGAGCCTTTGATTCTTAATCCCATCATAGATGGTAGGCAATGTACCAATGTGGTGATCGATAACACTATTAAAATGAATGTTTGTAGCATGACAATCTTAAAATTTCTTGGATATTAAATAGAACATTTAGGTAAGTGTAATTTATCTAAATAATTTATTAAATCCATTAAGTTACCTTGCATAGTTGGGCCAAAAACATGTTTAGTGGTATTTCACATATGTCCTAATTTGACACAATATAATGATGAATTAGGAAGATCATGGATGATAGCAATGGGTAAATAATGAATAAAGATGCAAACCATGTCAAATTTTCACATAAAAGTACAATGATCAAAGTTTCAAGAGAAGATAAAGTTTCTTCAAATCAAGATTAACCAATAGAATTCATACTTTTAGCTAGCATAACAAGAGATATAGGTAATGGCATATCACTAAAAGAACATGACATAGTACACATTGTAAAGGATGAATTAGAAAGGTCAGTACCATAGTATGGGATAGTTTTTCATTCATATAAATATACAACATAAGACAAGATTGGCATTTCATAAGTTCATAATCTAGATGATGATTATAACAATCCATATTGGTATGATCCTAATGATACTAATTATACAAAATATGAATATGGAAATGCTATAGAACCTACACATTCTAATGACACTCTTCATTTGAAAAGGATCACAATTAATTTATTCAATAAATGATATATTTATGGTAAGAATCTTAAGGGAGTCATCATTTAGTATCCTTCTATCTCTATCTTATTATATATGTGAAAAATATAAAAATTGTAAAACATACCATAACTAGGACCTATGCATGATTATATTTACTTTGTCATACATAAATTCAATTGTACATAATATTAAATATTACATATTATAATTTTCATAATCAATTATAGGTGATTTCAATGTTACACACTCAAAGAATGTATTCAGATTAAAGTAATGTGTAGGATAGGAGTGAAATGCTCTAGTGTCAGTCACCTTGCTCTTGTCGCAATGAGCTCAGACTATCACTACTTAGTTTCAAACTTCACACAAGATTCCTATAATATGTACATTCATCAGCTAGCTCATAGGGGGGCATGGTAAACATAGGGTTTATCCTTATTTACCCTCATTATCTTACTCATACATTTATTACTTTACAATGTGTTACATATTATGATTTTTATCACTCACTAACGTAGTGATATATTATTTCATATCTCAATTAATTAATATTGTTTATATTATAAATTAGTTTTTTTTTATAATTAAAATACATAATCATGCATGCTTTTTATATTTATTTTCCTAGCTTCATATCTTATATTCACTTATCTATTTATTTTGAGGATATTCGAATATGTCATTTCTATGTGGATCTAAGCCTTTATATCTTTTATTGTATGTGTGTGAGGAAATTTTAAGAATGTCCTTTTGTGTGTATTTTATTTATGGATGAAGGCATTTGAATATGTCTTTATATATGGCTCTAATGCTTTATATCACTGATTGTATGCATATGAGGAAACTTGAACATCATTTTTTGTGTCTTCTATTAGTGCATGTAAACATTTGAATATGTCATTATATGTGGATCTAAGCCTCTATATTTTCATTGTATGCATGTGAGAACATTTGAACATGCCATTGTATGTGTCTTACATTTGAGTTAGTGATATTTGAACATGTCCCTTATTTATGGCCCTTTTGCCTTATATTATGCATTTTGTGTGTTACACATGTACTTTTTGATTGTGTATGTCATGGCCATGACACTTTTCTAGATTATTTTATCATATTTGGATGAAATGGACATCATTCACATAACCCCATCTAATTCCATGATGGAAATCATGCATTATTACCTAATTAGTTACATTCAACATTGTATACTTAGTTTATCAATTATTTACATGTTTCATTGTCACATCTATATAGACACACTTCTTGTGAATGTTTGTTTTCACATGCATATTACATTATTAATATGATAAGTTTACATATATAATGATGCCATGATTTTCCATGATGTAAATATTACTCAAATTTAAAATTTTACATCATAAAAACCTACTTTATAACCTTTTATTTTGAGTTAAATTCTTGTGCATGCTCAATAACTCACCTCAAAAGAGGGGGAATTCAAAGATATTTATCTTAGATACTAGGCTTCCTAGATAAATACACAAAAATATTTAATAGTGGTTACATGATTGACATATTTTTAGGATCATAAAACACATATAAAGTCAATTTGGACATGATCACTACATTGGATAGGAGATCACTACTCTAATGTCTTACCTAGCACTATTACCCAAATGCCCAAAAAATAGGCATTTATATCATTTATCAAAACCTCTATTTATTGAGAATAGTACTAAGAAATTTCATAGTCTCAGTTCTTATAATTACTTATAATTACATATTTTAACTTAGATTTACTCAATTTGGGGGAAATTATGCATGACATGTTCCAATTTAATATAGGTATCTTCTTAGAATCATAATTTATTGACTTGGTCTTAAAATATGTATGCACTAGATGTTAGTTGGGGGCATGTACATGGCATATTTCTTCCTCATTACACTAATTTTATAGATGTAATGACAATTCATGTGATTCTCCACTCTATATACACTAGATCTAGATTATAGTCAAAATTTACACTAGTTTTTTCACTATAATTAAACCTTATTCCATCTATAGTGGTTGGTTTTATATTTGCACCATTATCTACACCACTTTTTTCACTAGATATATATATCAAGAATCATATAGGGATCCCAAATTACTCCACTACTCTAGGATGACAATAATGCATTCAAACACACCTTGATGTTTGTAGAACACCCATTTATCGATGAGGATTAGGGCATGCCCAATCCAATCCAAACTATTCAATGTTAATAAAAATACACAACACATCATAGTCACTAAATTTTTCACCAATTTTTACAATAAAAAAACATAATGGTTTGCATACTCATTTAGGTGTATTCATTCCTTATCACTCTCTAGTTTCTTGTCCTTCAATTTTTTATTATTCATATTAAGTAATGACTGATATTACATATGTTCCATTACAAGTTTCCATGGAACATAGTTTAATGTTGTGGCCTACATTTAGGACTAATTTTTATAGGTAAGTTTAGGTATGCACTCTTTTTACTTTTACTCTAATCCTTTCACTTTTTTATATTACTATAATAAAATGGGGGAAATGTAGACATGTAAGATTAAAATTTAAGTTAAAATCATGTAATTATGACCACTTTTTTACAAACTTATCCCTATACCTATCTTAGGGCCCATTTTGATCACTTTCAACCACCTTACACACTCTTCTAAGCTGATACATGACTTTTAATTCAACTTAGACCTATCTTTTAAACCTTAGACACATTGTAGACCCTAATTAACCCTAATCATTGTAAAATGACCCATTGGATAGGAATGCCATATGGGATTACACTGTACTACTTTATTGTCCTTCCCCTCTTATCTTACTACCAAATAATGGCTTATTTTCTAAATTCAAAGCTATAAGAAGGTAAACTCATGTCCCTAATCATCCTAATTCAAAGTATTTTCAATTGTTTGACTTTATAAACACTTTTTAAACTATTTTTCATAGAAGAGGCTTCCACACTAAGAAACGCTAGAATCACACTTCCACATTAAGAGTAGAGTACCTATTCCTCCCAATTTGGATTAAATATATCCCCAATAGAATAAATATCATACATTTCATGAGTCATAATTCATGGTTAATGCATCTAATCATATTATTATTGCACCATCATTTAATATATTGCACCAATTATTCACACATCAACATAACATGAGATAACTACATGAAGTTTGATCCTTCTTCAAAGTATTGGTATATGGGCTATTATCAACACATGGGATGTTGAGGTCTCACCAAAATCCAACCACTGACTCCTTTTTCCCCACTGATTTTCATTATCCTTCACATGTATAATAAGTAGGGTTTTAAAGTAAAATCAGTTACACAATGGTCTCTACAAGTGATTGTAATCTCTTGCACCAAATACAAGATCTACACCTAAAGGAATAAAAAACCCAAAAACCCTAATTTCCTCACTAAAAGTGGATAAGAGTTCCCTAGGTTGGATAAGAGCACCACCAATCTTGTGTCATCTTCCCAATGCTATTGTCCAAAACCATATCTAGTTCTAAAATCCTGATTCCAATCACTAGGCCTCTCTGCACAACAATGTTTAGACTTTGATTCATCTCAAAGGTACAATTTATATCTAATTTTTTATTTTATCCTTACACTTTACTATTTTTAGTAATTTTTAAGAATATGATAATTCTAAATCAGTGACTGTTATAATTTTTATATTACTCTCCTAATTTTGCATAATAGTGTTATCATTAAGGGTTTTCACATAAATTCTAATTTTTATAAAACACTATGTAATAACCTTTCAAATAAATAAATACATAGAATACAAACTTTAAATAGTTATTCATATACTACTAATTCATAAAATCCCTTTATGAGTTCATCATATAAGGCTTTACACTATAATATAATCCATTCAATCTTATAAACACTAGTTAATGATAATTAGACCTTTAAATACTCATAAAATGGAGACTACGATCCAATTCAACCTAGTCATACAACTTAGTTCATCAAGATAACTTCATATGTTCTCTTGTAATCATTTTATCTACAAGGATATATATACTAAAAACATACTACATGACTATAGTTTTAGTCTACGTATTACTTAAATATAATGTTTCACATTAATATGTTTCATGTTACAGGCTTCATACTTTTATCTAAAAATAATCACCATCTATAATCCATTTAAACTGTATGTTGAAAACATAATGGTTTTACTAAACAACTTTTACCAATTCAAAAATTACCATTGATAATTCTATCTCATCTTTTATAAATGTCAATATACACTATAAGTTCCAAGATCATGAGTCTAAATATCTAATTATACTTGAATACATCTCATTAATATGCATTACTTAGATGTTACAACCATATATAAGTAAAATACCACCTAAGTATAACTTGCATCTTGAATATAGTTTGACAATAGAAGCTTTTATGTGGTAATTTTATTGAAAATAAATAGTAATCAATATTACTACTGTCATGTACTAAAAATAAAAATAAAAATATCCATTTGTATTTACACATTAATCCTACATCTTAGCTATGTTTTTTTATGAAATAGTAGAAATATTCACCAGATAGAATAAAAAACTCAGTTAAGACCTCAATGAAGATTTTGCTCATCATTGTGACTCCTCTTGGAGAGTTCATACACAAATATGGTTACATATTTTCAATAATTTGTAACTAATCTATATTAATCCAAGGAGAATAAATCATCATTCTTATAAAAATTGACACAAGATCAAAACACAAGCTATGACCATTCATAATAGTGAACAACCATGGTATTATAATTTATTTAAACAATAATAACTCTATTTTAGTTATGTTCTAAGTATTAAACCAAGTATGTAATCATACATATGGGCATTCAGGTTAGTGTGTGCTCTCACCCTCAAGTCCATACAGATGAATTTTTGCTCAGTATTGTGGATAACCACTTAAATAACCAATAATTAGTTTAATTATCATCCCTTATTTCCAAGAAGTTCAAGGGTTTTATAAAGATTACGAAGGGTTTCTAATTTATGATCCAAGTTTGTGATTAAAATTTTTAAGAGAAAAATCATATTCTATTTCGACCCATAAAGTAAGAAAAATCCTAATTTTAAAATATTTGAGATTTAGTCAACATTTTTACATACTAACAAATTTTATTTTATAACTCAAACTCATAAATGTAAAAAAATAATCATTTCAACTTATAAATAAACTAATCAAATTTAGAGTCTTAATTTTTTTGAAAATGAAGGTTAATTATCAAATCATTCTCAATAATGATGTGACAACTATCTTCTCCATTCATTCTCATTTATAATTTCATCCCCTTACTTCCCATTTCCTCCCCATTTTATTTTTTCTATGATAACCTCTTCATAACCTAGATCTACATACATATAACATTTCTATAAATCATGTAGTTTTGTCAAGGTAACTCTAGACCCATTATTACATGCATTTACTACTATTTAATTCATTTTGAGTTCACTTAAGAGAGCTAGTTCCCTATGCCATGCAAGGTTTTTAAAATACAGTCCCCAAAATAACTAAAGTCAATCAATCTAATAATTTCCTCAACCTTATTTTTTTTAATTAATATCATGGGATAGACACTCCATTTTAATCACTTTGATGTTAAAATTGTAAAATGGAATGACTTCCTATAATTACACACAAACTAGTTTAAATTCATTTATTCATCTAACATACAATTTTGAATTCACATTAGATCATCCCTAGGTGGGATAATTCACCATATTAGATCTATTAAATTATCATTATGGTAATTTTCTCTAGTCAATTATTTTACTCTGGTCCAAATTCATCCATTCACCTAACATACGAGTTTGCATTCACCTTGGGGCATTTATATGTGGGATAATTCACCATATTAAATATGTTAAATTATTATTCTAATCATTTTATCTGATAAATTATTCTAATCTAATTAATTCACTATTTCCCCTTCATTGATCAATTAACACAATTAATCCTCCTCCAAATCATTCTTCTAATCAAATTCCAAACATTATATTAATTAAATTATTTTTTTATTAATTGAATTAATCACTTTTCTAATAATATTTATTTAAAAATGGAATTATAATTTAATTTCAATTATTAATTTCTTATTTTCCTTATAAAAGGCACCTTCATTAAAGAAAAAATCTTTAGATCCTATAGAATATTATTTTGTGAGTCAAGTAATTTATTAAATGAATTAATATGCAAAATTATTCTCCACCCTTCATCTTGGAGACAATATTAAGGGCCCATAATTAATATTGTGATATATTTTAGGGGAATTATCAACCATTCATCTTGGAAATAAGATGAAGGGTCCACATTGGTTATCCATGTGCTTTCTTGGGAATGATTCTCAACTCTTCATCTTAGAAACAAGATAAAGGGCCAAAAATTAATTTCTAAAAAATATTATGAGAATATTTCTCCACTCTCCATCTTGGAAATAGGAATGTCTCATATTTATTCTCCTTTGATATTTTCAAGAGCCATCCTTCACCCTTCATCTTGAGCAAGATGAAAGGCTTACACTAGTGATCCATGTGTATTATTAAGGACTCATTTACAACCATTCATCTTGAAATAAATATGAAGGGTCCTCATTAATCCTATTTTATTATAAAAATAACTATACTCTCTATTATTTCACATGCTCAAGATTCATAGTGAAGCCCTACCATTTTATCACACTAACTTGTTCATCAAAGGTCATACTTTTTAACTCAAATTCTCAAATAGTCAAGGAGAGATGGTCCATTTTGAGACATTAACATTGATAAATATTGATCTAAAATAAATATAAGACAAATCATATGAAAATATGATGTTTCTAATTAATGTTTTCATTGCATTGGTTTAATCTTAGCATTTTTATCCTAATCTTTATATGTTCACAAGGACCTAGGTGTAGATAATTAGTTATTCATATTTAATTTGATTAATTAATTTATTTAATAACTATTGTGTGTGTGTGTGTGTGTGTGGTACATTTGGTGGGACTCAACTCCCACCCCAAAAATTCTTCTAGTTTCTTTATCATTCTTCTAATTAAAAAAGATTTACCCATGGTTTTGCTAGGAAATGGATGGTAAAATGCTCATAAATTTTGATATGTTATCCATTTTAATATAAATTTTTAGGGGTGTGATAATTTTTCCTATTAAAAATCTCTCAAAATTTAGTTAAAAATTGATGTATATTTAAGACATTATGGTCAATTTACTAATTGGCATCTTTTATTTCTAATTTTGCTCTTTAACTAAGAAATAACTAGTAAATTGATCATAACTTTTGATATGTTATCTGCTTTAATAATTTTATTTGTATAGGTGTGATAATTTTTCATATAAAAATACTCTAAAAATTTAGTTAAAAATGATATATGTTTTAAGAGTTATGGTCAAATTACTGACTGCCACTTTATATTTCTAATTTATTTGGCTTACAAATGGTTGGTAAAATATTCATAACTTTTGATTTATCATTTATTTTAATCTAAATTTTTATAAGGGTGTGAGGATTTGTACTATTAAAAAATTATAAAATTTTCATAAAAAATGATATCTATTTTATAATTTATCATTAAAATACTAACTACTACTTTTTATCTCTTCTTGTTTTTGGTTTTTTTAACATTTGTTTGTAGATTTACGCATGCCAAATACCCACCAAGAAAAACTAATCAATTTTTTTATTTTTGGTTCAAAAATTTTGTGTTGATTAATTCAAACATATGTTACTTGTTCACATTTTATTTGGTGTTATAAAACATTTTTATTTATATTCTTATTTCTTCAATTCTTTATTTAAGTGTTAGCTTGTGTGTTTATGCAATTAATTCACATGCATGCTCTTTCATTTGGTATGGTTACTTATAAACATGGAGGAAATCACTTTTTTTTGTCGCAAGATATTTTCCTACTATGATATTTACTTTACCTTAGTGGAATCCTAAGAATTAAAATGACAATACCTTTCCTTTTTATTTTGGTTGTATGATTAGGGTGCCATTGCTTTCTCATGAGTCCTTAAGGCATGGTGACTAGGACATCATTACCCAAAATTAATATCAACATTTTTATCTTATGGGGTATACAAATTTAGGTCACATTAATGGTATCTTTATTAAAACATTCCTCAGAGCATGATTAAACCAATAACATTTCACTGAGACCCTTACAACTAAAGTGGTTGTAAAGGGATTATACCTATGGTGAATGGCCCATTAAATATTGACATCTAAATGATGGAAATTTTTTGTGCACATTTACCATAAAGTATATTGAGACAATCTATAAATCCTAAAAAATTTTATCTTAAGACATTTTAGCGATAAAATATTTATCAGCATAGGGTTAAAAAAAACCACACTCAAAGATATATTTTATGTAAAAAACTTTTGAGAGAAGGGTGGGACTAAAACACCACCGATAATTTCAATAATTAATTTAAATAATATTAAAATTTTAATCCTCTTTGAAGGAAAGTATATAAAAGGACTTGATGAATGTGGAGTAATCCTGCATTAGTCACTAAATTAGGGTTATCAGATTAAGTGTTTGATTGATTTATTATGATGTCAAAAATTACTATGTCCATGTTATAAGTAAAAATTATCCATTATACATCCAAATTTTTTAAAAACATACATTCCATACCTCTCTAGTCTAAAATTATACCATGATGATGTCCGTGTAAATTTGGACACAATTCAATCAAGTTATAAATTCTAATTTCAAACCAAAATTTTAAATCTATTTGAAATCAACTCAACTATTTAGGTCCAATTTGGTCAAATCTATTAAAAATTAATTATTATAAATTTAAATCTATCATGAAGTCAATTATGTTATAGTGAAACATTTAATTCTCTTTTTAAAACCAAGTTCACACCTAATTGACAACAACCTAAACAAAGTAGCGCTCAAATCAGGTTAATTTTAACTAAGGTTCACCAATTTAAATCATTCAAATTCGTATCCTTATCTTTCCATTCAATCTCCTACACCTATAATTTTGGGATGACGAAGTCATGACATCCATATTTTTTCTCATTTGAATTGAATCGAATATTAAAGTCTAATATGAGCTTAAATCCCATCTAATCAAGTTTACCCTATTTATGGATAATATAAATCAAATCACTTCTAATCAATCCCACCTTACTTGGGGACATTTTAATTTTAATTAGGTAAATTATACCCTACTTAGGGTTAATTCTAATCCAATCATTCCCCTTTAATGTAACCTTTATTAGAGGATTCCTTTGATCAATATTATATTAAATTCTATGGAATTTACACTAGATTAAGAAATATAAATGTTTGAAAACAAGGATGAGCTCCTTTTATGACTCTTATAAATAAGTGTTCAACTACCTACATATTTTGATCTATCAAACCTAAATTATATCCTATTTAGGACTAATCATAGTAACATAGGGGAACCTATTTTGACACCCTTATCTGATGACTATCTAGATTTTAATCCACAATAATCACATCCAATTCCATGTCTAAGCCCATTTATCAATCAAGATATGATATTCCTTTAGTTTATCCAAATTTTTTTAAGTCTCACCTCTACTTTTGTCACTTTATCCAATTGTCATGTACCTAATTCAGTCTTGGAACCACAATAAATATAGTAATTCAATCATGTGCTATTATTTTACCTTTAAGAGCCATCAACTACTGAAGATTAAATTACATCCAAGTCTAAGAATCACTCTCTATGGATATGAAAATATAACTTAATTAATCATAATCATACTCATTCAATTTCAAGTCAAGATCAAGACAAATCACATAGTTTTGATGTTCTCGTTGAATCACCTATATTTGGTGATCCATCCTTTGACCATCCTCATATCCTTAATGAGCCTTGATTTAAATAGTCTCTCTATGACCATTCACATGTATTTGATGAACCCTTATTCTATGGGCCCATATTTGAAGAACACATTATTAACTAGTAGTCTGTCTTCCATCCATTTCCAAACATTCTTATTTTATAAAATTCTTTCACCCTAAAGCATTCATTTCCAAGTGAGAGGTGAACAAAGTACTTATGGATAATTCAATTTAATGGGTCATTTTTATAAAAACACATGAATATATTCCCCTTTGGATCTGACATTATTATCAACATCAACCTTAGATCAAGTTTTCATTTAGGATTAATATTATAATTGGGTTCCATTATAGAACCAATACAAGATTTAATTTTAGAAGTAAAACTGACACCAATCTTAACACTAGGTTCAAAACCTCTTACGACATAATCAACTTTATAATTATAATAAATTAGGAGGTATTATGATATTGGTTATACACTTCTACTAGATTTCCTTGAGTCTTTATCAACTTTATAATCAACATAACTTAGTATATTTTATGACATCGACTACATACTCCTTATATATCAGATTGAATATATTTTTGATCCTTCTATAGTTAATTAGGAAATTTCCTTTGATATCAATGCAAGTTCTCATAGTATCCTATATGAAGATTCCATTAACTTTTACCCTTTATTTATGTTACACATTCATTTCACATTAAACAACCTAGTCATTATATTTACATCCATATGCCCATAACCATTGATCGGAACTAACATAATCACACATTATTGAACTCCTTCCATGGAAACATCTTATTGGTAGAATTTCTTGGGATCTAATACAACATTCAAAAAAAATTTAGTCTTTTAATGAAACCTTTTTTATGGTTTTAGGGGATAATAAAATTATAAACACAACATCCTTTAGTGAAACCTTACTTAGGGTACTAAAGGAAATAAAAATGAATTATCAACCTCTCTTAGTGAAAACTTATTAAAGGTGATATTTGAAAATAAAAATAATAAACCATCAAGAAGAATTTGTTGGTGAAAACCTCTTTGATCATCAAATAACTGAACCAATTAGTTCCTCACTTCTTGATGAAGACATTATTGAAGTTAATATTATACTAGGCATAACCAAAATGAAGTCAAATATGGAATCAACAATAATGCATGTGACTAAAAATCCAAATATTAATTTGTCCTTCAACCACTATACATTATAGGGTGATCTCATTATTAATTCAAGACCTATATTCCATTATCTAATAAGATCATTTATCCAATTCCTATTTATCTATACACTCTATGGCAGGACTCTTTTTCAAATAGACTATGAAGACACCTTTTTTAGATGTTTGGAGGAAGTAGAATCAACAATCAATGAAGTTCACAACAACATTAGTATAGTCTACATTAACAAAAAATTTAAAGAAGAGAAGTTATTCATAGTTAGTATGGATTAGAGATCAAACATTCAACATTATGCATATCATAATCATCCATTGAGTTGAGAAGCCAAAAATTTAAAAAACAATAAAAAAATCAAAAGAGAGATAAATAGTTTGTCTAATGGTGAAAACCATGTTTATGGCACCTTGGATAAGTAACATCATAAAACCCATGTTTCTACCATCGTGCAAAAATTTTGTTGTCTAAAAGTACATTGACACTTGTGGTCATCCTTGTCTACATTTAAATCTATTTCATTCTAGTCATATTAACTATTTTACCTTATCTCGAACCATCTTTATGTTCATCCTACCTTGGTCCAATTTTTCCTTCCATCATAATATTAATAACAATGAGGAAGTTATTTTAATCCCTATTTTAGAAAATATCTTGGCATATCCTCTTAGTAACACATTAATTAATGGATATTTGCTTCCCACATAACATGGTACTTGGAGATTAATTATCTACTTATCATCCATTATTATCCAATCCGATCATTCCAATCCTATCATTTGATATTCATTCCCATCTTGGTGATAGAACATGTTTTTACCTTTATAAGTGATAATTTGTGGGCATAATGTTTCAAACACTCATAAACATTCTCATTTCTATGTTCTTGTTGTTTTGTGAGTTAATTCCTATGCTCTATCCATTTTTTGAGTTAATTATTATGTTAACACTATTTTGAAAGTTAGTATCAAATTATCACTATTTTGTAATTTAAACCATTCTATCTCAATCATCTATTTCATATCTTGATCATACTTATCACTTTATGTGCCCAATTTCTTATTGAGTTACAATGTCTTGAGGTTTAATTAGACTATGTAGGTAGAGCTTAGTGTTCTAAGGTTTACTTGGTCATCCATTATCACATGATATTAACATTTTTGAGAATTTATCTTTTCATTTTATAAAGCTTATTCCTTATATGTTCTCTTCATTTTATGATTCCTTTCATACTTTTCCTCTATAATCTATCTTCTTAACTTTTTATCAATTTTATTCTTTCCCAATCCTTGGGAGAACTACATTTGGTCTGAAGTTCATAGGACTATGTAGGTAATGTCCACTTTATATTGGGTATTTTGAGTCACCTTATCCAACTATTCCTTATCATTTTATTCCCCCTTCCCTGGTCATGATTATTTTATCAAACCCTTGGTCTCAAAGAGTAACACCTTATTTTCACACACACTCCTTTTTGAATTGAATGTTTATTTAATTTTTCTTGTGTGTTTATGGGTTGATTTTTTATTTTCTTATTGGTATAATATTTTTTTACTTGATTTCCTTAATTTAATATATCGATATTCTTACTTAAGTCTTGATTATTCATATCATGATGTTAAATTTTGAATAATGTGTATCTAAATTTGAATTTATTTAAGTGTATTATGTTTTACATTTGAAGCTTGATTTTCATATCTAATTTTAAGTTGTATATATTTGAATTTTAAATTCACATTTACATATATTTTCATTTTTGTATAGCATGATTCATTTCAAGACTATGATGCATACTTTCATGTTCAATATTAAAAATCAAGTCTCAAGCAGTCTATTAGTAGTGTTCAAATAAAAAATCTCTTTATCCAATCATAAGACTATCAAACAACATGATCATTCACATCAAGGTTATCAAATCAACTAAGCATAACATCAATATCATCAAATACTATTAGTACAAGAATTTAAAAATCAATGTCATATCAATCATGTCTAATCTAAGTACAAGAGACAAGAAAATGAAATAAGAATCACTTAAGATAACAATAATATTCATGGATCTCTCTATAAACATTTCTTCCTTTTGTGGGTCCACTCATCCAATTTTTTTCCCAACTCTCCCTTCATGGGGGAATCAAGGGCTTATCAAGAACCATTTTAAGACATTTTGAAACTATTTTCTACTATTTTTAGTAAAAATTATCATATTAAGCATTCATTAATTTTATTATATGATCATTTTGATGACTTCTTAACTATTTGAAAATCCATTTCTTCATCTATATCTCCTAACTCCTCAATGAAATGTATACACTCCATTTTAATCACTTATATTTCAAAATTTCAAAATGGAACTTCCTAAAATTATACACAAACTAGTCTAAATTCATCTTTTCTTCTAACATATGAGTTTGAATTAATCATGGAACATCCATAGGTGGGATAACTAATTTTAGTAAATATATTCAATTATCATTTTCGTCATTTTTTATGGTTAATTATTTTACTCTTACAAATTCACTAGTTCTTCTACTATGGTCTAAATTCATCCTTTCACCTAACATACAAGTTTGAATTCATCTTAGGGAATACATAGGTGGAATAATTTATCATATTATATACATTTAGTTATCATTTTGGTAATTTTATCTATTTAATTCTTTTACTATGATCAATTCACTCATTTCCCTTCACTAATCAATTGATACAATCAATTCCCCTTCTCTAATTCATTATTCTAATCAAATTACACACACTGTAATAATTAAATTGATATTTGATTAAATTAATTAATAATTCTTATAATTATAGTTATATGTAAATGGAATTATAATTTTCTTTTAATTTTTAATTCATCATTTTCCTTTAAAAGGCATCTTCATTCAAGAAAGAATCTTGAGATATTATGAAATATTATTTTGTGAGCCAACAATTTAATAAATGAATTAATATGTAATATTATTCTCCACTCTTCATTTAGGAGAAAATATGAATGGCCCACAATGAATCTTGTGAGATATTTTAGAATAATTATCAACCCTTGATCTAGGAAACAAGATGAAGGGTCTACATTTGTTATCCATGTGCTTTCTTGAGAATAATTCTTCACCCTTCATCTTGGAAATAAGATGAAAGCCACACAATGAATCTCATAAAGATATTATGAAGATAATACTCAAATATTAATCTTGGAAATAAGATGAAGGTATCATATTAATCCCCCTTTGGTATTTTCAAGAGTCATCCTTCACCCTTGATCTTGAGCAAGATGAATGGCTCACATTAGTGATCTATGTACATTGTTGAGGACTTGTTTACAACCGTTCATCTTGGAATAAATATGAATGGTCATCATTAATCCTAATTTGTTATAAATAAACCTTTTTTCTTTGTTATTTCACATGGTCAATATTCATAGTGAAGCCTTACCATTTTATCATACTAACTTGTTCATCAACAGTCATGCTTGTCAACACAAATTCTCAAATATTCAAGGAGAGATGGTCTCTATTGGTACATTAAAATTTATAAATATATATTGAAGATACATATAATACAAATATTAAGTAAAGATGATGTTTCTAATGAAGCTTCTCATTGTATTGATTTAATCTTAATATTATTATCTTAATATTTGTATGCTCATGATTTATTAGGTGTAGACCATTGGTTTTTCATACTTCATTTGATCATTTTAATTTATTAAATAATTATAAATAATAAATAGATATATATTATAAAGATACACATGGAACCCTAATTTCATAAATTTATTTTGACTTAATAAAGGTAGGTGTCATATTGTTATTCTTTTTCCATTATTCATATTAAATTTAAATTACCTTTGCTAATCATTTGAAACCATACTTAAGGTTATACATTACACACCAATATGGTTGTTTTATATTTATAATAATTTAATGAACACCAAAAATGAGTCTATTTAAACATGATACTCTCAAAAGGGTACTCTTAATATAGCCAAATTATTATGCATTAAAACATCCCCTTTTAAATTAAGGCTATCTCGGTGGTATATCATATAACTTAGTGAGTAATACAAGTTATAAAAACAATATAAAAATACTCATAGAAAACAATATTGAATATAATCATGCAAATAACATAGGAATAGGATACCAAAATCAAATCTTGTTATGCATGCAACATGAAAACACACTCAACATATAAGGTAAGTGTGTAATAGCATAAAGTTATGATCCTAAAGAAAGATTAAATAAGATCATGGAATCATTGATTCAATGCCAATTACCAGTTTATACTCTTATTATCAAACAAACATAACACATAATAAATACACACATATATGATAGCAAGATGAGATCAATAAAAATCTAGGAAATCAAAGATAGGAAAATAATGTGTTCATGTGTGTTGATTCTTGGTAGGCTCTATGTACTTCTAAATGTTATGATATAACACCTTCTCTCCTATGATGTTCTCCCTATGTATTAGTCTATGAAGGCAAGACTATCATGTATCCACCTCAAACACAAAGAATATACTCAGTCTATTTAAATCATTAAAACTAAAAAATTAACTAATAATAAATAATATAAATACCATTGTATCATCTATGTAAAAATGAATTAAAATTGTCCATAACTATATATTTTCTACTAAATAAGTCTATTAGAAAATAGAGATTCAAATGAAAATACAACAATCCCAATAAATAAATCATAATAAAATACATCTAATTATTACACATAAATAAGTAGTATAACTAATCAATAGTGTAAATATTTATTTAAAATAGGTGTTGCTTGTTAAGGATAAGTTATGATGTAACAACCCCCCATTAAATAAGTCATTGACCTAATGATGTTATTATAAATGAAATTTCTAGAAATGTAATAGGTTATGTAAAATATATCAATCTGATGAAAAAACTTATTAAATTCCCCATATCCTCACAAGTGGCACTATCTTTAGAAAATTTATCCAGCTAGACCTTGCATTGAGATACTTTTCTATTATGGAAGTTGATCTTGCATATTTCAAGTATTTTGATTGGTATTATTGTTACCACTCCTGGATATATAATTTTTAAAAAATTATAATCATGTACATGAAATGGATCAACCACATATTTATTCAAATAATATACATAAAAAAACCTTATGAATATGAGTAAGTGCTGGTGGTAAAGAAAGATGTAATAAATAGGGTTAATAAATTCTAAAATCTTGAAAGGTCTTACAAATATAAGTGTTAGCTTAGCTGATTTTCTAGATATAATAGATATATTTTATGGTTTAACACATAATATTTTCACCTCCAATTGAAATCTACCTTTCTCTTATTTTTAGATCAACATAAATTTTCTACCTATCATTGGATTTAACCACCTTCTACCATTTTAGTTATTATTTTAGGCCCAGAACTATCATATCCTCTTACCTATCCAAACTAATAGGTGTTATACATTTTCTACCATATAGAGCCTCAAAAGATCCCAACTTTAATTTTAAATTAAATAAATTCTTATAAATAAACTCAACAACTGGAAGGTATTATTTCCACCAGGGTAAATTTTAGCAATGAATATTCATTAATTCATGAATATTCCTAATTTTAAAATTTAGTTTTGGCTATTTTATATGGCCACTACATAGGTATAGATCACCTAAAAATTAGGAATTTAAGATATTTCCTAGGTCAGCTCACCAAATATTTACAATAGTTTCATGGTTATCATCCAATTCACATTCTATATATAGTAAACACAATGCCATGGATAACCATAAAATTATAATTTCAACAACCACCCCATGATATCAAAAAGAAACCCAACCAAATAATAACATGTAACCAAATGCCATCCATTCTAGCTAGCCACATCAACTGATAAATCCAATCAGCTAGTTAGAACACTACCAAACTATAATCTAGTCATCTAGATGCATTATTTGGTTATACTATTTGGTTGTACCATATAGCTGAATTGTTTAAATGCACCATCTAGTTATAGTATTTGGTTGCATCATTCAATGGTGTTTTCCTAGTATATCCGAATGGTTGTATGGAAAAATAAAAAATCAAAATTTTTTCTTCTCCTCTCAATGGATTCACCACCATGCAACCAAATTCACCATGCTTGTGAAATAATTATCCATAGATTCATTAATGAAATCTAAGGGTTTTTTTTTCATAAGGGCTCATAAAATTTACCTTGTTTCCCACTTGTATTTATGCTATATGCAATACATATTCATTAAATATTCTAAAACCTAATTCACCCTTTTTATTTTCCCATCTATTTTAGGATGATAAGATGTGATGTAATTAAATTGAGTTCCCAAATTTGATGTAAGGGTTTGAAAAAACCTATAATTCATGTGAAGATATATATCATAAATAATTTTCTCAATAATTCCATGTAACCTATAACTTTATTTTATAAACTTTTTTATCATAATTGGTGAATCACTAGTCAAAATTCTTGGTATAAAATGTGCCACCTTGATTAGTTTTTCAACTATCACCAATATCATATCATACTTATTTTTGGACATTGGTAACACTTGGAAAAAATACATACTAGTGACTTGCCACTTCCATTCTAGAATTTAATGAGTGTACAAAAACCATGTGGGATGAACTTGTTCTATTTTCACCCATTTACATTTTAAACATCTAGACACAAATTTAGCTACATATTTCTTAATTCCTTTTCAAAAATACAATGATTTCAATGCTACCATTATCTTGGTAACTATTAGATGACCAAAATAAGGATAATTATGAATCTTCTTAAGCATTATTACTCTTAAATTTTCTCTATTTATAATATACATTATCCAACTAAACCTTAGGAGTCCATCTCTTGCAAACTAAAATCCTTCATATCTATGATATTAAATATTTTTTTCTAGAGCTTTCTTAACCTACTCATAAAATTCATCTCTTAGAGATAATTTAAATACTTGATATCAAAATAATCTTATAATAGTATCCATAATTGCTATGTACCTTATACAAATTAGAATATCTAAAAATTTATTCTCTTTACCCTTTATATATCTTATATAAAAGTTATAATATAACAAAAACTTAATTTATCTCCTTTTTTGAGCATTCAAATTTGATTTTGTGAAGACATACTTGAACCTCAATTTGTCACTCTTGAGTTTGAATTGTTTTCCTAATAGATAATATCTTTAAACTATAAATCATGCATTATGGAATCCAAATATAAATCATGTGGAGCATAATTATATTCTAATGGATTTAGTTTCCTTGATTCATGTGTAACAACTAAGACGTATTGTAATAATAACCCACCTAAACCATCCCTAAAATCACTAGTTACCACAAAAAAATGGCCATTTAGATCAATAAACTATAAAATGAGTGCTGAAGTAAGTCTCTTTTTTTGTATTTGAATGACTTCTTCACAACGATCACTCCAAAAGAACCATTATTATTTTGATTACAAGGAGGTGATGGGGTTAACTATATTAGATAAATTTGGTACAATTTTCCTATAATACCCTATTAAACCCATAAAAATACAATCCTCATGAGCATTCTTAGTTGTTGGACATTATAAAATGGATTTTATCTCACTGGGTCCACATATATCCCTTTGGTTGATATGATATTCCCCCAAAAATATAAATTCTTCTTAAATAATTAATACTTAGAATTTTTTTTATAGATATTATAAATTTTCAAGTGTTTTAAAACCAATCATGTCATAAGTGATCTTATTCATCCTTAGAATATATCAAAATATCACCTAAGAAGATGATCATAAACTGATCTAAGTAATATCTAAACACACTATTCATAATATTAATGGATGTCACAGGTGTATTTTTTAGCCTCAAAGGTAGAATTGTGAATCCATAGTGATACCACCTCTTTAAATTAGTCTTAGGAATATCTTCCTCTTTGATCCTTAACATATGGTATCCTTATCTAAGGTCAATTTTTTAAAATATCATTGTCCTAGTATTTGATCAAAAATATGACCAATCTAGGTTAAATGATACCTATTCTTAATGGTTTCCTTGTTCAAAATTTTGTAATATATACATAGATGAAGAGTACCATCCTTTTTGACAAACACCATAGGTGCTCTCCAAGCCAAAACATTAAGTCAAATCAGTCCTTTGGATAACATCTCTTAGAATTGACCTTTCAACTCAACTAATTTTGTTGTTGTTATTTTATAGGTTTCCTTAGATTGAGGATTAGATCCTAAAATGATATCAATTATGAAGTAAAATTCCATTTTAAGAGGTAATCCAGGTAAATCTTTTGGGAACAAATCCCAAAATTCTTATAGAAAAGATAGTCCTGTAAGGTTAGTTTTGTAGGTTATTAACCTTATATTGTTAACCATAAGTACCTAACATACATTTTATCAATCCTTATTTAAATGGATGTATCTTCCTTAAGCTAAGATCCTTTTTATCTCCTTGGCTTTGAGTTATATTTACCAGATCATCTAAACATTATAATTTCTTCAAAAAATAATCTACATTTTCTATGTTCTTCTAAATGTAATTCACCCCTAAGATCATATCATATAACCCTAATTTTTTTGAAAACAAGTCCACTAATGTGGTTAAATTGGGTAGTTCCACCTATGCTTCTACTATGCACTTATCTACTTTGACCCTAGATTGATTCCTATACTGCATAGTCCATGCATTTTTCATATGCCTAGATTTTATAGGTAGTTTATTAAGTAATTAAGGATAAATGAAACATAGAAATAAGATGCTCAAATAAATTAAATAACACCTCAATTGGTGGGATTTAAAACTTAGATTGATGATTGTTAACTACTACATGGATCCACTGCTAGAAGGTTACCTATTGGGAAGATGAAGAGGAAGGATAGCTGAATTTACTTATAGTTTTCCATTGAGGGTAGTATTTTGTATAGTGATCTCCTCAACATGTAAAAAATCCTCTTAATATTCCCTTACATTCATGTGGATTGCCTCCTATATTCCATTCTCTGAAGCCATTTCTTGATTTCTTTTGTTAAAGTATGAGGGATCAAATAGTTATCATCGAAATAATCTAACAAGGAAAGCATATGTGAAACACAATAATGAATTAAATGAATAATGAATGTAGAAAACACATTTAATGAGATTTAATGTGGGAAAAACTCAACAAGGTGAAAAACCTACAAAGCATATATCCATTAATTGAGGAACATTTTACACCCAATAACTTCCTTTTCACTTTACTTATCTTTACACAACCACTTCACAAAATGCTCAGAGATACTTAAATTCAAATAATTAATAATGTAATGATCTTATTCCATCTATATTTTATACAAAGATAATATATAGTTACTAAATAGTTATAACTAAGTTATTATACCTTTTCACTTTCAAAACAAGTTTAATCAGTTTTTTACATACATACATACATATAGACACAAGTTTATTTTTTGAATATAAAAATTTAGATGTATATTTGTTATGATTTGGGTTCATAATAAGTGTGTCCCCATAGAATTTATATGATCCAACACTCACCCTTAATCACTAGTTTGGCTACATGCCATAGTCACATTTTTATATAAGAGAAATTACAATCCATAAACCATTCACGATGAGTTTAGAATAACATCTAACACCTATCATCATGCCAATATCATATTTTTATATGAAAGGATTTAAAATCCATAAAAATTAGGGTGATTTAGGCTAGCATTATAGTGGGATTACATCCCAAAGCTTATCATGGATAAGTTTACAATCATTTGGAGCATTTTATAACTTAAGGACCTTTAAAATTAATGCTTTATTACTAGGTACACCTTAAATTCACATAGGTGAAGTTTACCCAAAAATAATATATGTTGGCTTTATACAATGGATTTACAATAGATAATAAGTATAGAGAGGAAAAATAACACATGGTCATTATGAGGTGACATTGTCTTACACTCTGCCCCTCAATGGAAATTCTAAGAAGCCCAACATTGTTTTGAACTTGAAAATTTTTGTAGTATAACAATATATTCCACTTGATCATATATAGGAAAATAATGCAAATCATTATCACTATTGAAGACTTAAATATGCTTCATTATTTTGTACATAATAATATTTATAACATAATACACCCATCATTAGGTCTTTTCACATTTTATTATTACATCTCTTTTAATAATAATTAACCACACATTAGGTTTATCTAACACTATTTATTTTATTTACTTTAAAACCACTTTTTCACATAACTCTATGTGATTTTTATTTTTATTTTTAAATTACCACCCAAAATCATTTATGAGGATATAGTCATATAACATTCTCACCCTATAAATTAGTGATTGTCCTCAATTGTTTGGGGATCATACAACATCAAAATTTAGAATAACACTTAGCTGAACAAGTTCAAATAATGAGTATGAAAATTTTAATTTATTCTCATTAATAAAGTTTGTTGAAAATTATAAAATTTCAAAAGGACCATAGTATTTAAAAAAAAATAATATGTGAATTTTAAGAAACTCATCAATCTTTTCCAGCATTCTAGTTACTCAATTTGGCATATAATGTTTGTTTCCTTAAGTTTTCCAATTACAAATATTGTTTTTATTAGAAGGGGTCTTTTCTTCTATTGTAAACCCATAAATTTCCCTATTTGAAATATATTATCTAAATATTACCTACACACATAAATCATTATATGTAATATATTATTGGATGACTCTAATATTGATAAAATGGGCATCCCAAACCTTCATGTGATGCATATACAATAAATTTGTTAGAAAATTAATATAAAGTTATGAAAATAATAGATATCTTATTGGAAATTAATATTATAATTATTTCATGTAAATATTGTATACACAATATTTTCAAACTTTATCAATTAGTAATGCTTTCTCTCTTGTAGGAACCCATTGAATCTCAATCTCTCTAAGTGCATGACTTAAAGGGTGTATTTGGAAAGAGGTGGTCAGACAATAGGTGCTTTTTAGGATTTTTGTCCATATACCACCACTTTGAATCAATCTAAACTTATCTTAAAACACTTATTTAAGCTTTGCCTCCTCTTATGAACCCTCCTATAGTCATTTTATGATTTAATTATCCCCTTCCTAAGCCTAAAACCCTTTCTAATGGTTTATGTTACACTATTAGTCCCATAAACATTGTACTCTAATTTATAAAACTCATTTAGGTTCTAGTTTCACCCCTAGCTGGCCTAGACCAAGACCTAATTTGTTTTTATCAATGATGATATAGAGTCGATTAGGATGACCCTATTAGCTAAACTTTCAAAAAGGTTTAGGGTTAGACTCAACTATATACACATTCATTTTGTCATTTCTTATAGAGATAGTAAGAGTTAATTATTCATTTTCACTTCTTTACAGTCTAATCTTCCACCATTTTAGTTGAGGAGTTATTGCTTAGGGTTTATAATTGGATAAGAATCTTGTATTATGGAAAAGTCTAAGATGTTTAGGCCTTTCTTAGTTATCCTTAAAAACCATAACAACCTATTATGAAACACTTTGGCCAAGCGAGATATTGAGTCTTGATAGGTTCATCTTCAAGGTAAGTATCTCTAACTTTACTCCTATATTTTAGTAGATATAAGTAGCATATGTAAAGGCTTTTAAATATATTTCTCTCTGTGTGCATTAGGTTTTTATCTATACATAGATTAATTAGGATTTTGTTATTCATGTTTAATTTTATTTTTACTAACCCCAATTTTATGCCACAAGCTTTGGTGAGCACTAGATTAGGATTTTACTTTACTTACTATTTACTTTTGTGAATATGAAAACATAGGACCTAACTAGGTTTATTGCATAATTTTTCTTGACTGGAGGCTTTGGAACCCTCCCTAGTGATTTTATTAAGGTAGGAGATCCCTTGGTTAGGTATAGTGGATCCGCCATGGGCATGACCCTGAATATATAATGTATCAACAATCAGAAGTGTAAGTAGGATTTATCTTTTATGAGCTAGGATTGATTAATAGATCAATTATATTTCCTTTTTCATACATTATAGTGAACCCAATGTGATTCAAATCTCTGTAGGTTTTTTTCATACCATCATTTTTGTCGTCATATTATATTTTTCTATATTTACATTACTGTATCAAGGTAATCAATATAGTCCTAACATTATGTGCATAGTTTTAGAAACACAATCATTCCAAATGATTCTATTTTTTCTATACAGGTCTTTGCAAAATATTGATTATTGGATAAATTAGTTTAACAAAATATTATTCTTTAGCTCTAAATTAGCATACATAGTCAAACCAATTGACTATATCTGTTATTCTCTTCTATCAACATATACGTCTATAGACATATTTGAACCAATTGACTCTATTCACCATTTCACTTTAAGCATAAAGGGTTTCTCAAACTTATTAAAACCGATCGACTCAGTTAGCATAATTTTTAAATAACATTTGAACATCACATCATAAAAAATTGTTTTCTAAAATATCTTCAATCCTATCAAGGTTCATTTATTTCTCTCTTAGTAATTTCAAATCTTATTTCACTACTATTTTTCACAAGTTTGTAGTCTGTAAAAATACAACCCTACAACAAACTAGGTAGACCTATTTGACATAGTTTTGTAATATGTCTTCCATTTAGAAGACAAATTTTTTGACTATGTTCTTATATATCTTACTTTTGTAGAATTGTAGTGACATAGTTGACTTTTTTCTTCACTATTTACATATAGTGTCACCTCAACCAACTTTGTACTCTTCTTAATCAAGGAATTAACCTCTATTTTATAATTATTAATTCACGTTTGTTTTTTAGTTTTTTCCATGCTTAGAGTAACTCAAATAGATTAAATAGGTGTTTTTTCAAAATTACCATTTTAGTCACACTATTTTTCTCTTTTACACACACTACCAAATCACTTTTCATTAAAAAAAAATTAAACATTTGTCTTCCTAAGGGCTCCCTATTTGGATTTCATCACCAAGGAGGAAATTGAATTAGTTTTTTGGCTAAGTATAAATACATGGTTGATGGTATATATTGGCAAAGCACTTGATACCTTTATTGTTTTAGGATTGTGAAGTGAGCGGGTAGGCCCAAATACCAAGCTAGTACCATCACCAATACATATCCCTTTTAGCCTAAACATCCTTAAACAAACCTTTGATTACTTTATAGTTCATTATTTTAGCCAACTTCCCTATCACATTAAAATTAAAACTTTATTATAACTTAATAACACTTAGAATGACCAACTAGTTACCATTTATTTTTTAGTTACTCCTTGCTCTTTGATTATTGTATTTTGTATTCATAAACTTGCATTAGCCAATAGTGGTGTAAGGTTTTAACTATGTGTTCCAATTGGGTTAGTCACATAGACCCAATTTCTTATGTGCTTCATTTAATTTTAATTCAAAATTATCTTTCAAAATTTTCTTCCATTTTAGCACACTATTATTTCTATCGATAAAGTCTCTTATAAACTATTTATCCTTCCTACTTGAAATACATAGTCAACATGTTTAATGGTGTGACCTTATCTTATTATTTAGTTCCATGTTTAGTAGTATATTATTGACCCATATGACTATGTATTTTCTTTAGCTAGTTTCAATTTCATCCCTTCCATCACACAATCGACCAACTCAACTATGGCATGTTATTTTTCTATTTTGTGAAGTTTATTTACATAAATCTATCAACCTAGTTGAGTATATACCTATTGGTTGACTCTATTCTTTTTTTGGCTGACTCTATCCCTATTTTCCCCTCTTATTTCTTAATCTCAAATTTTTTCATCAAGCATCATGAAGTCCCCTATCATAATCTTCCTGTACAACTAATTCCATTTAGACATTATGTGGGGTCCTATTTTATTCCTTTATTTACTTCCAAAGAGGATCCTCACTCTTCAAAAACTTATTATCCTTCCTCATATTTTGATTTTAGCATGGTTCAAATCATTGCACAAGATGATACTGGTAGATCAGATCATTTTCATACCCATTAAGGCAATTCCCATCTGCAAACATCTCACCATGATGTGGAGGCAATTAACACAAGTCTATCCAATCATCCCATAGATAATCAACCACCTAAAAACCCTCCCCCTAATACAAATTCATGGATTCCTCCTACAAACACCAATCCACAAATTGATACCACTCAGATTCTTTCATAGATAGTGTAATAAATGAGCACAATGCAAACTTTTAACACCTCCCAAATGATGAAACTACATAATTTGATCAACATGGCTAATAAACATACCATTATTATCCCTAAAATAAATTAAAAATTTATCCCTCCACCTCTTAGATATGTCATGGAGAATGTCATCCCCCAACCTATCATCTACAATAAGATGCTTCAACACATCCAAAATGATCCTTTAGCCCCTTTCATTTTCTTTATTGATATTGGTAACATATCTATAAGTATTAAATATGATGGAAATAAATATCCTACATCTTTTCTTAAGGCATTTATAAATATTTATAGGGAGTGGATCCAAACTAAACTTCACCACAACTAAAATTTTAGTTAAAAATTTCACCAGTGATGTATTAGAATGGTACAATCAAATTCCTCAACATTACATATGGTAACTAGAGGATTTAGTCAATTCTCTACTTAAATATTTTCAATGTGATGATATTCCATAGAATTACCTTATCCATTTCATTAATGATAAGTAATCTCCCACTAAACCAGCTCATGATTTTATCAAATGATGGAAATAGCTAGCTCACAAGGCTGCTCATAACATGACTAATGATAATTTTTTAAAACTCTTTGTAATAAAATTAACTTCTTAAATTTAGTATAAGGTTTGTAATTTTTCTCCTCAAATTATAAATAAAGCTCTTGACCAAGCTAATCATCAAGACATATTAATGAAACAATTTGAACCTAATACTAAATGAATTAAAGGATAATTTTAAGATTCAACTAATGTGATAACTAGAAATCCTCCTCAACCCAAACCATTAGTTTTAAAACTTAACCATCCCAAACCTTATGATACACAATTAATTATGTAGTAAATGAAAGAATTTTTAGCACTCTTTAAACCATTTACTTATCCCAATAATCCTCCCAAATTGTATGATCCTAATAAGTGTTTTTGGTTCTATGGTGATATAGGTCATTCCCATGAAACATGTAGAGGGCTTACAAAATTTTCTATCTCCTATATGCTTGATGATTCATTCAATCATGAATTCATAATTTTACTCCATTATCAATATTATGTTAATGCTTCTCAAAAATGACAAGGTACCAAATATTATTCTTATAAAAACCAAAAATCTTTTTCCACATCTAATGCTGAACAAAACAACAAGTATATTTGTGTAATTGATGTTGAATATTACTAATATGACACCCATTCCCAATATGTTAATGCACCTAAGGCCAATTATCAATGAAAACCAATTCACAAAGATCCTATCACCAAACCCAATAAAATATATTTGGAAGATCAAATCCTCAAAGATACTACCACCACTCACTTAGCTTTAGAAACCAATGAGGAATCATCTCTTCCTTCTGAATCCCCAACCAATTTTATTCCTCCTAAATATATTTTACCTTCTAAGCCTTTTTACAATTCCTCTTCCAAAACCCATTAGAATTTTTTAGAATAACTCAATTCTATGCCTTGAAAAATTCCTCTTATAGAGTTAGTTTGTACCTCTCCTTATCATCATAAATTTTTGATGCAACAAAATAAATAAATTGAAGATCCATCTCCTTTCTAAGAGGAACCATCTTCTCATGAGATTCAACTAACCAAATTTCATACCATTTAATCCATTTGTACTTATTTGAAACCCTCCATATATTTCCTTAAATAAGACATGATCAATGATGAGATCCACTTTTGAGCTGATGATCCACCCCTCTTTATTAAACTAACCATTAATACCACCCTTATTCATAAATTACTATTCAATGAAAGGTTTGATATTAACATGACATCTTTGTGGCTCATCTAACAACTTGGGTATTAAAAAAATCACCTCAAACAAATTTTATTGACATGTGGATTTGATAAAACTAATCAAAAATCACTTGTTTATATTTGGCTCCCTCTTATGATTGGACCTTAGACTATATGAATTAAGCTCACAGTCCCACATTTACCCTTATATTACAACATAATTATAAATATAGGGATAAAAATCCTATAAATCACCAATGGTCTACCCACCCATTTCGCACTACATCTTTTAATGTGTGCACTTAGAGAAATTTATACTCAATAGGTTCCTACAAGAGAGAAAGCATCAATAATTGATAAAGTTTAAAATAATATGTGTATATAAATATTACATATAAATTCATGTTTATTTTAATACCTAACACATGGTTATTTCCTAATAAACTCTTCCCTCACATACTATCAGACTATATTTAAATTATAAATATAATCTTTAGTTATCCTATTTATTAACTCTATTACACTATATTTTAACTACCATTTTTTATGTGTTTAAATCATCTCAATATGGATTCCATCAAATATTAATTTTATTATGTTCAAAGTTCACTAAACTAGTATTTACACTACATAAAATAATAATACATATCCTAGTACACATACCATTTCAATGAGTAATCTTGAGGGTCACTACTTTTATTACATACCAACTTAAGGTTGAGTTTAATGAAATTATAATAAATTTAACATAGATAGATATAACAAAAATCATCTTGGATAAATTAAGATGATGTGTAAAATTCCTCTAAATTATTTATAAATGTTAAAAAATAGCTTCCAACATAATCCACTAATTCCATCAAATGATATTTATTTTTTTGGCAATGATATTTTAATCTTTTATCTTTCAAACCAAAATTAATATATGTATATAATAAATATAAGAACTAATAATTTGATAATACCATCATTTTAATTAAATTTTAATTACATGTTTTATCATAACATTTTTTTGATAAGTTAAAAATATTACTTGAAAATAAACAAGTACAACAATAATAGTCTAGAGGACTAAAAACCAAAAACACAAAAACTAGCTCCAATCAGGGATCCAAGAAGTCTTATTACATATAACCTAGTACTTTAAAGTTGAGCCTAGAGATAAAGGGTGCTGAATTAGAGGGGAAGTGCCTCAATTTTATTCTTCTTCCTCAATCTCTCCATTTTCTATATTTCTTAGCCTCTATGGTTCTACACACAATGCCAATTGTGTAGGTGCACCTTCATGTTCATCATATCCTTTGATATCTTGGTTAGGATGTTTTGCATGATTTTAATCTCCTTTGTGTTAAATTAGATCATATTTATCACCTATTGATGTATATTTATTCCTTCTCATTATTTTTCATGAGATTTTTAATATGTACTAAGTTATTATTCACTACTTCTATCTTATTGTAATGTGACATAAAAAACTCTCAAATCTTCTCACCAAGGCTTCCATCTCTATTTGGTATTCCCAATTTTCACTTATTTTATTTAAGATAAGGTTATTGATATAATATAGAGTCTCCATTATCACATATATACCTCTGGTCACTTCTCTAAAGTTATCCAAGATCTAGATTTATTGATTAATGCCATTGTTATTTGTTATTAGTGATGGTTCTACCCTTTACCATTATTTACCACTCTTTTCTTCCTCTATTTTGATGGATTTTATTTTATTGGAAAGCCCACCCTTCTTTAACATGGATTTTATTTTTCTTATGTCTTGGTGTTAATTATATATTTCAAGTTCGACCTTCTCTTTTCTTTTATCTTGGTTTCTTTATTTTAGGTCATTCCTTTGAATCCACCTCCTTCATTAATATATAGTGTCATAAAAGCATCTTTCATGATTAGATTATGTTGAATAGTTAGTGTGAAGAGAAGTGACTAGACTACTTTCTTGATTGACACTATTTTAACATCAATATCCTACTCCCTAAGTATACTCTTATTTCCTTTTGCTCCTTTATTTCTCTCCATCTCTTATTTAGATGTCCTAGTTGAGCCTTCCTCCCTACTCTTGGCCTACTGAGGACCAGAACTATAATCCAAATTAGCTAGTTCTGATTGGGAAACATCATGGAAGTTTACCCATATAGGATCTATCCTATAAAAATCATCTATCATTAACGCCCTTAGCTTCACCAACATGTGGATAGATTAGGTCAATAAAAGGATTAGGGATTAGAAGAGTGTCATTTTAAACTAGACCACCATCATAAAAAACATGTAGAATGAAGGAAATGAACCCACTTTAGTGTGAACTAATCCCATAAATAAAGCCACTAAAGAGCCTTGAGGTACACTTCCATGTATAAATGAAATTAAATGGGAGGTGGGTGATGTAGGGAGAGGAGGGGAGTGTAAGGTAATGGGTAGCTTATAAGGTGCTTAACTAGGAAGGAAATGACTATAATGCCCCTTTCCAAAAAACCTAGATTACCTTCCTTATATGCCAAGGAATTTGGCAATAATATCTTTGATGACCACATGCATGCTAATGTTAATTTGGTAAATGGTTGGAAAAGAAAGGTTTTTATGTTTCTTTTTTGAACTTTCATCTCTCATTTTTTGGGTATGATACCCAATAATTTATTTATTAGTCCCAACATTTTTTCTAAGAATTACTTCTAATTCCTCCATCTCCCTATCTTTGGAGATGTTCTCCATGTTTCCTATTTTTCTTTGAGTGAGATAGAATCCCATAATTCTCCAACCAATTTTCCACTCAATTTCCTTTTCTTAGGGCATGGATCTAATTTATTCCTTTGAAATAACATCAAATATTTTTTGATAATTAAATTATTCATTTAATTCTATAGTTGAGGTTTTTATTGATCTTCATCGCTCTAATGATCATGAGAAATTCCCCTTATACCATGATGTTCTTGATATTTTCCTCTAGATTGAGCTTCATTCCAAGAACAAGGATTTTAGATTCTGTTATTTTATTTGTATTGATTTTGGTATAGACAAATTTATACACCACCACCTATCCTTTATGATCCCTTATAACTTCCCATGCTTTTAACTCCACTAGATTGTGATTTGAAGCCCCATCAAAGTTTAACTTATACATTCCCTATTTTGGTGAGACCCATTTGACATGTTCCTAGTGGTATCCCTTATCTGATTATTTCTTGGCTTCATGGTATCATAATTTTTTTTGATACTACCTAAATTTTTAAGGATTTTAACTTCTTCTAGACTAGCCTCCATATTTTTCAACTATTTAAAGGTAGATAATATTTCACTAATGTTATACTCTAACTCTAACCAAAATTTATATAGGGTTTTATGCCTACTATTATGCTAAAAATTTAAGGTATTCTATTTTATCCAAAATTTATAAGCTAGGAGACTTGGTCCCATATCCCATACATCCTTTAATATGTCTAGTTTCTTGCTAGCCTACTACTCCTTGAGGTGATTTTGGAGGTTTTTATTCAAATCCCACCTCAAATTATACTTATTTATAAACTTATTCTAGAACTAAATTGTAACTACAGTGAAGGAGAAGGTGATCTACACTTTATTCATTTTTAAAACATAACATGCATCATGACATCCCTAGAAAACCTTTATTTTTTATATTTTCACATGTTATGATCATTCCATGCATGCACAACCATAGGAAGGATTTAACTTTTGGCTAGGCTTTAGAGCTCCAAATTTTAGTCTAGAGATATTTTCTTAAGGTGTTGGGATGGTTTACTTTTTGAATTTCATATCCTTATTTAACTAAGTAGTCTCTTATACCTTTTTTATTCCAATTCAACGAGTCATTTTATGAACTCTAGGGAACCCATAATCCTTGTAAGTTGTCATTCATCATATTTGGGCTTCATTTTAAGTGCCATCAAAATTTTGAAAAAGTTTTTGCCCTTTCTCTATGTTTCCTATCTAATAATATTTTACCTTGTTACCCCATTGGTGGGCACTTTGTTCCCTTATTTTATCTAAGCTAGGGTCCAATCTTAGTGGTTTTTGGGTGATCCATCTATCATCTTTTTTTTTCTCATTTCACACATTATGAAATAATAATTTAAAAATAATCCCTCTTCCTTCCCTCATGGTATTCCAAATAGAAGATCCAAAGGGGATATATTTTACTATAAATATTCTTTCTAGGTTCTTATCATCAAGGTATTTGTATCTCAAAAATTTGATCTATCTTGCACCTAGAATTGTTCCCATTTTCTAAACTAGTTTAGCTATGAGGTCTAAGTTAAATTTATCAAAGTTACTTATTCTTGTCCCCACCCTCATGTAATAGGTTTGTATACTTTATCCTAAGATAGAAGATGGAGTTTGGACTTATGTATTATTCCTTGCTAAAGAAAGTTTCTAAGAATTCTATTCATCTTGTTTCGCTAATTTTTTTTAATTTCAAGTTTAAAGGAAAACTAAAAGAATGATAGGGATAAGTGATTATAATGAACCCAGATTAGTTTGTGCACCATATTTAAACATTGTGAGCACTCCTCTTTGGTTGGGGAGGACTACCTGTAAATAAGAAAACACTACCACAAGATGTTTGTTAGTAGATAAATGAGTCAATTACCAAGTTATCTGCTTGTTCTAAGAAGTGTGAAACTTCCTTAGAAATGATAGTCTACTTTTGAGAGACAAAAGAGTAATAAATAACTAAAAGAGAGGTAAAGAGAGAGTGAAAGAGAGATAATATTAAAATTATTAGCAATGTAAATGTAGTAAAGAGTAACAAACTATAGGTGGTATTTTTTTTATGTTTTAGAAGTTATTTGGGTAGGTTTTACAAAGGTTAGGGAATCCATAATCACTGACATCAGTAAGAAAGTGACCAATACCAATTATACTACCAAGGTTGGTGGTGAAGGTGACTGATGTTTGTTAGGTTGTTAAGGTTGATAGGGTCAATAATTGCCTAGGAGCTTGAAGAAGGCTTTTATGGGTCTAATAAATGGCTTTGATCAGGTTTAGAAGGTTAGGGAGAGTTATGAGAGAGAGAGAGTATGGTTTGGATAGATCTGGTTAGAGGTATGGTGTGTCAGGTCAAGGGGAAACAAGCAAAGAATCTTTGTAACTCCCTCATGGGTATTTGGTTAGGAATGTGTAAAGAAATGCACAATAGATATAAAATGATAGTAGATTAAATGCTTAAAAGACCTATAGAATAAGTGATGTACTTAACTATAGTGGTTATTGAATGAGAAGTGCTAGATTGATGGTCCCTATTAGGTAGTCCTAATCAATGTCCTAAATAGAGAGAATAAGTGTGTGTTTTTGGTCCTTAAGAGCTTAGTTCTTGATCATGATTAACCTACACAAGATGACTAAAATCTTGAATGTAAGTAAGAATAAATTTTCTTGATTTCTACTAACCTGAACTTCAGGTTAGAGTTTGGATTATATCATTGATGTCAATGATCCTACTAATGTTGACCATGGGTTGACCAACATTGATGGCCCTAAAATAGGTAAAGCTTACTATTTTGGAATATTTTATATTTCCCTTCATGCAAAGTGTGACACCCATTAAAAACTGGTAAAAATAAGAGGTTAAAAAGGAGGTAGTTGATTAAGAATTTAGTTTTGAAATGAGAATAAGTCTTGGGTAGTTAGCATGAGGGGACCAGGTCTTGAGGTGACTCATTAAGTGAGAATTATTCATAGGGTGAGGTGGCTAAGTAAGGTAGAAAAAGGGGTTTTTAATTAAATTAATTAAGTATTTTAAATTAATTAAATGTGAGGGGTAAAATCATGGGTTAGGGAGGCTAATTTTTATTATTAAAAATGGGATAAAAGGGGTTTCAACACAAGGTATTACACATGTGTGTGTGATATAATTTTGGTGTCTAAATTTTCCAATTTTTGTCTTGTAATTTATATTGATAAGTTTGCAAGACAAAAATAGGAGTTAGATGCTCCAAGTATTAGATGAGGTATCCCCCCTCAAAATGGGAATCAATGGAAGAGAAACCAAAATCGGGTACCAATTTAATAAAAAGGTAATTGGGTGAGTGGTGGAGAATTGAGTATCACTTCATGTGCACACACTACTATGAGCTATAGTTTAAAAATTCAAGAATAGGTTAGGTTGAGGAGGACTAAGATAGAAATAACCAAAGCACAGCTTGTAAGTGATAGCTAATAGGCTAAAAAAAAAAAAGTTGTAGCTCTAATGGTCGATGTGTCGTAGGTATCTAAGGTAGGAAGTGTCCCTAAGAAACACAAAATGGTTGAAGGTGACAAGTTGAGCTTGGTTTCCATCCAAAAAACCTAATATACATGCATGTGCATAATAGCCAACTATAGCAGTATAACATAAGTGGTCAAGACAAGTAATGCAAGGTTGGTGTAAAAGGGTCAATGAGCGAGGAGATATTCATGATCTCCAAGAAAAGTCATCATGGGTGAATATTTAAGTGATCTTCAATGGCATTTTTCATGGTTAGGGAGATATACTTCATCTTCAAATTTCCCTAGAGTATGGGTAAAGTATAAAATGTTGGGGTTGCTTTTTGGGGAAAACATTATTTAAATAGTGTTGATGTTGGTGACATTATTGATATCAATAATAAATAGTGCTAAAATCAGCACATTAGGGAAATATTTCTAATGTTAGTAGGTATAAAAATAGATGTCAATGGATTAGGTCAAGCATTTTGACATCGGTGGCTAACCAAACATGACAAAAGGGGGTTTGGTGGTTGACCAAACTTATTTTCAAATTGTGGTTGGAGATAAATAGAGCTATGAGAGTGACTGAGATGGAAGAGCAAGGAGGGGAGCTAATGGGAGGTACACCACCACAAAATCTAGCTATGCCAACCTAGAGAAGATGGAGAGATGAGGTAAGAGGCTTGATGATTTGTTTTGAAACTTTATTTAGTTAGTTTTATTTTGTAGGCTAATTTAGAAGTGGGGGATAGAAAATATTAGTAGAGGGGTAAGAAATGGGGTAGGGTAGTTTTAGGATAAGTTAGGGGGAATTTGGGGTAGGTTTTTAGGTTAAAATTATAGCTTTAGGTTTGGGTCATTCAGTCATAGAGCCAAACTAGTCACCAACATCAATGGGTTCCATTGACATCAACCAACATGCTATTAAGGTCAGTAGGTATCTATTGACATTGATCAACACGTATACCTACAAAGCATTAATGCTAGCATTAGAACCAATGTCAGTGACTTTGGAAGTAGTCAACTAGCCTAATGTTTGATCTAGATTTAGAATACCTTGTGTTGATTGAGTACTACCTACATAACCTAGTTTAGGGCCTCAAGCCAATGTAGTTCTCCTAGAGCTTAAGAGAAATATCTAAGGTACAATTTAAAGGTGTGTTAGGGGAAATGGGTAAAAAGGTATGTTGAGATAGGTTAAGAGGTCTAAGGATTAAAATATAGGGCATAGTGTCAAGGGTTATGGATATAGGCCATGAGGCCTAGATTTATGATAGGCAATAGGCCTAGGGTTGAGAGAGAGATGTAGTGAAGCCTAGGGTAGAGAGGGGAAAGTAAGGTAGATAGTTAAGTGGGTATATAGTTGAGATAACCTTATAAGACCCCATGTTGATTGAGTGTTACCTAAATAGACTAGTTTAGGGCCTTAGACCAATGTAGTTCTCCTAGAGAGAAGGAAAAAATGGTGGTGATAGAGTATATTAAAAGGTATGTGACTTATGTTGTGTGTGTATGGATGTAGGTGAGGACATAGCTAACATTATGGGATTGTCTATAGAGGCATTTAAAATGTATCAAGAGCGATGTCACTCCAAATGAGTGGGAACACATGATAACCATGGGGTTAGGATAAGTGCAATAGTATTGTTGAGTCACTTTAGATGTGAGCCTTATGATAGAATTTATCAAGAGGTGGGATCACACCACCAACACCTTCCATCTACTGACTAGAGAGTTGACAGTGACCCAAGAGGATATCTATAGGATTTTACAGCTACCACTCTAAGGTAAAGAACTCTTCACATGATCGAGAGAGGAGAATGATATCCACATAGTGGCATTAAATGACAAGCATATTAGTGAGGTGACTTATCATTCTACAAGTTTTGCTTATGAGCCACTATATATGGCCGATGAGGAGAAAGATCAACTAAGCATCTTGATGATGATTAGGATCATGGTGTATGCATTACCAAATGTAGATGGTGGTAATTTTTTGACTAAATTAATAGGTGTGTTTGCATAGATGGTTCATTAGTAGACTATTTTTGCATGGGGTCTAGTATTTTTAGCATAGTTATACAGAGAGCTATGGGGTTTGAGACTATGATGGTGATATAGTATATTTGTTGGACATCTACTACACTATTGGGAATATGATCACATCATGGTGATATAACCATTGGAGTTACCTACCATGATACTAGATGGCTTTAGGGTTGGTTTTAGATGGTGGAGAGAGGGCATGACATAGACCTGAGTGGATAGTGTAGTGTGTGACATTACTTATTATAGTTGCATGATTAAGGGTTTAATCCTTAGGGATATGTTTTGGAGACCTTACTTGACATACTCAATATTTATAGGATAGGCACATCATCTTGTTGGTTTGTAGAGCTCACTATGCATTAGGGGGAGATGCGATGGTGAGTTAGAGATGGTACCCATGACATGGGTCAGGAGGTAGTTTGTTCTACTACAAGATATAATACCTACCTTCCCTTGATATAAGAGGGATGACATAGAGGCACCCTTTCCATTACCCCAAGAGATAGATGGGATAGATTTTGAGGAGCTACCAATAGGGCCAAGTGTTAGAGATCAAGGGTGCATAATAGCATATATAGCTTGGTGGGTAGGTTTACATCCCACAATGGAGGTCAAGAGGCCACCACAATATTTATAAAGGTTGGTGGTAGAGAGGGATGGAGTTATACAAGCATTAGATACAACTTTGTAGGCCAGAGAAATAGCATAGGCACATGTATTAGCCTTACAGGGATAGGTTGTGACATTACAGGGCCAGGTTGGGGTGTTACAGGGCTAGGTTATAGCACTATAGGGCTAGGTCAGAGTGTTATAAGGTTAGGTGACTATAGTGATAGTGGAGACGGATAGCCTAAGTGTAGAAATTTAGGATACTCCTCTTCCTTTGTCCCAGGGATTAGTATAGGTTAGGCCATTAGCAGGTGTTATGGGATTGCTACAAATTATATCTTTAACAAGATATACTACTACCCTTGATGATATTGCCTATTATGAGAGGGTCATCAGGGACTTTTCATAGATTTATAGGTACTCTGAGTTTAGAGAATAAGAGAGATCAGTGACATGAGCCATGAATTCTAGCTCATGTAGATACAAATGAGTGGAGAGTGGTGATGACACTATTTCTTCACGACCACACAAAGAGCCTTGAGGACTCTAAGTGCCAAAGTTTGTGTTTTCTTACATATGTTATATATATACTAGCCTATGAGTCAAAGATGAAAGATGTATATTTTGAGAGAGAGATGATATTATGATGATGCATTGATGGATATGTTATTGATCCTACACACACACACACACACACACACACACATGAGATGTTTATTTTTTGTGATTTTGAGATGCATTTATTATGATTATGATCGTGTTGATGTTAATTATTTAATTTTGATGTTGATGTTGATCGTGTTAGTTGAGTTAGACTAGCCTTTTTTATGTATGTGATGGTGTATGCATAGCTAGTTTGTTAGTTTCATCTTAACACTTTTCCATATTTTGTGATGATGTATGCTTAAAATGAATAAATTGGTTATGTTAGTTTATTTTATTATTTTCCCATATTTGTGATGGTGTATGTGTAAAATAAATTAAGTAGGCTTTGATAGTGTTGGTATGACATTGTTTTTCATCTCAATAGAGAGATCAACATGTAGTTTGGATGGGAAAGTAAAGAGGTAGAATACTCATGTACTAGAAAAGATCACTAACCAGAACATACATAGGCTCAATAAAATGGGCCTCTTTCATGCCTTATATCTTTGAACCATTGTGTTTGAAAGAGAAGCATCATGTTGTCTTATGCTAACTGAGCTTCATAGTCTTTTGAAAGATTATGAGGGAAAAAGGTTAAAATGAGGGTAAATGTTTGAGTAGCATAACCTATGAAGTGGGGATGATATGCCCCTATTCTGGGTGACTCGAGGGATGCTATAGGCAAGTCCATGACTCAAGAATTTTTTTTGTAAGCTAATAAATGCAGAAAGACTACAATGGTATTTTATATAGGTTAAGGTTGTATAATGTTGATCAATGTAAGAATCCTTTTTTTTTTCCCCTTGAGAACAAAGATTAGCTTAGTTGTCCTTCAAGGGAGTGGTCTAAGCATTCATTTTTAGGTTTAAATAGCTATCCTTTAAGGGAGTAGTTTATTGATAGTGGCAAAGGGAGGTTATGTAGTTGTCCTTTAAGGGAGTAGTCTATATTAAGAAGCATGACTTGAGAGTTTTTAACTTGTCACATATCCCATTTTTTTTAATGCTTTAATTTGTGGACAAGACTATAGAGGCTTAAGATTTTTCCACATTAAGGGCAAAACCATACCACTATGTAAGCTAACTAGGTATATAAGAGTAAGGGTGAAGAGGAAAGGAAATGAATGTAATAAGGATACTCAAGGGATGAGCTCAAGTTAAACATGAGGTGAAACAATGCTTGGTTAATAAAAGAATGGTCATAGGTGTAAGGCATTAAAAGGTTCAATTTCTAGCCTTCTTTCAAGAGAAGACAAGTGATAAGTTCATGAGCCATACTTATGAGTTATGATATAAGGTCCAAGCCAATTAGGAGCAAACTTACCCCATTTGATTTTCTCCATGTTCATCATATGTTGATTTTATTTTAATATGAGATCTCCTATATTGAAATCTCATTTTTTGAGGTTTTTTTATAAGTGTGTTTGATACGCTCTTGATGGATTTGGAGGTGGTTGAAGGCTATGAGATGATGCTCATCAAGAAATTCAAGTTGAGATAAATGTTCTTAGTGAAAGTCTCATTAGTAAATATGTCTTATAGATAAATTCAAAGAGAAAGAATCTAGATTTCAAGAGGCAAAATAGCCTCCATCCCATATACCAAGGAAAAAGGTGTAACACCCATTGGGTTCGAATGCTAGTGTGATAAGCCCATAAATCAAAAGGAATGTGTGTGTGCCAATCCTTGCCCATATTGTTGACTACCTCCATGAGAATTTTAGTTATTTTTTTGTTAGAAGATTCTACCTATCCATTTTCTTGTGGATAGTATGGTGATGAGAATCTTAATTTGATTCCAAATGTATCACAAAGACTTTGAATAGTCTTGTTTTTAAAAGATTTGTTGTTATCTATTATAATTTTATGAGGGACATCAAAATGATAGATGATGTTATTGTTGATGAAGTATACAATTTTGTCAACTTTAGTGGAGATGAGAGGGATGGCCTCAACCCATTGAGTGAATTATTTAATGGTAGTAATGATATAATGATGATGAAGGGATGAATGAGGGTTAATCTCCCCAGTTAGATCTAAGCCCCATTGGGAGAAGGGGAAAAAAATTTTGGTGACTTGTAATGCATGAATTAAAATGTGAAGGAGGTTAGCATGTTGTTGACACTTGATGCAATGTTAAATTTAATCAACACAGTCTTGATGAAGTGTGGACCAATAATAACCAAGTTGAAGGATACACTTGGAAACTATGTGACCATTGAAATGCCCAATAAAAATCCCATCATGGAATTTTTTAATGGTGAAGGGTGTCTCAGTATTAGTGAAGCATCTAAGAAAAAGACCATCAAAACATCACTTGTAGAGAAGTCCCCCTAGCATAGTGCAATGAGTGTCACATTTTATGAAGTCACGTCTCCCATTATTAGAGAGATTAGAAGGGGTAGTAGAGAAGGAAAGATAATCTGTGAGTTGCTTATACCATAAGTCATGTGCATTTGATGTTACATTTTTGATAAAGAGGATGTTATCTGATACATAAGAGGGTAATGTTAAGAAATGCATGGTGACATAGATTCTCAAGGAAGAGGATGAAGAGGGTATGTGTGAAGTAAGTGAAGCCATCATGTCAACAAACTTTCTTGTAGATCAAGAAACTATTTATAATAGATAAGATTTAAATGATCATAATAGTGTATCTACATGATGTTTATACCATTGCAAAATCTCATTTTTGCACAAGTAGGAATCATTAACCTGGTTAACCACTAGATGAGAATCATTGAAAAAGGTTATGGATTTGATACCCAAGAAGAGATTTATTTGAAGTCCTAATATCAAAACCTCATGCTCATCCATATTCTTAGTGCATTCAAAATCTAGTTTAAATGACAAAGGCATAGTCTTGCTATCTAAAGGAATAAGAATGACCCCCACACCCCCACTGTATTGACATTTATATCCATCAAAGAACATCATTATTTGATAAGAGATGTCATCGATGGAGAGAATTGTAATGGATTCATTAGGGAATTTGAGGTTTGAAGGTTGATTATCAGGTAAAAGGGTAATAGCTAACTGGTCAATGATTGTTTTCCCATTAATAGACTTTTTTTGAATTAATTTTAAGTCAAATTCAGGAAGAAGCATGATCCACCAAGCTACATGTTGGTTGTGATATGGCTTGGAATGCATGTATTTGAGGGGATTAGTATGGATGACCACATAGGTTTTATGATTTAGGAGATAATGGCAAAGCATGGGAGCAAAAAAGACCAACACAAGGTAAAGTTTTTTGGTATGGGTATATCAAATCTCATAATCAATAAGTGTGCAGCTTATGTAGTAAACCACCTACTTTTGATGTTGGTCATCTCAATGTGTAATCATATCACCTAGAGAATGGTCTACTGTGGAGATATATAGGTAGAAAGGATAATTTTTCTTAGGTGGAATACAAACTAGTGGGGAAAGGAGATATTGTTTAAGTAAGTCAAAAGCATCTTGGAAATCTATATTCCAATAGATGGAGACATACTTTTTGAGGAGATGGTGGAAGGGTTGGCAATGATCTGACAATTGGGAAATAAAGGAATGAATTGATTGAAGTTTACCCTATAGGATACGGAGTTGTTTTATATTAGTAGGTGGAGGCATCTCTAAGATTACTCTAACCTTAGCAAGGTTGAACTCAATACCATGGAGATAAATGACAAAACCTAAGAAATTATTGAAAATAACTTCAAAGACACATTTTTTGGGTTTAGTCGAATGTTATTTTAAAGGAGATGAGTAAATATGGTTTTGATAATTGTCAAGTGGTCTTGACAAATTTTAGACTCGCTAAGTAAGTCATCCACATAATCTTCCATAATTTTGTGTAGGAGATCATGAAAGATGTAGGTCATATCCCATTGGTAGGTTGCCAATCCTTGCCCATATTGTTGACTACCTCCATGAGAATTTTGGTTTATTTTTTGTTAGAAGATTCTACCTATCCATTTTCTTATGGATAGTATGGTGATGAGAAGCTTAATTTGATTCCAAATATATCACAGACTTTGAATAGTCTTATTTTCAAAAGATTTACTGTTATCTATTATAATTTTATGAGGGACATCAAAATGATAGATGATGTGATTATTGATGAAGTATACAATTTTGTCAACTTTAGTAGAGATGAGAGGGATGGCCTCAACCCACTGAGTGAAGTATTTAGTGGTAGTAATGATATAATGACTATGGAGGGATGAATGAGGGTTAATCTCCCCAATTAGATCTAAGGCCCGTTGGGAGAAGGGACAAAAGTATTTGGTGACTTGTAATGCATCAATTAAAATGTGAAGGAGGTTAGCAAGTTGTTGACACTTGATGCAATGTTAAATTTAATCAACACAATTTTGATGAAGTGTGGACCAATAATAGCTAAGTTGAAGGATACGCTTGGAAACTATGTGACCATTGAAATGCCCACCAAATATCCCATCATGGAATTTTTTAATGGTGAAGGGAGTCTCAGTGTTAGTGAGACATATAAGAAAAAGACCATCAAAACCTCACTTGTAGAGAAGTCTCCCTAGCATAGTGTAATGAGTGGCACATTTTATGAAGGAACGTCTCCCATTATTGGAGCGATTAGAAGGTGTAATAGAGAAGGAAAGATAATTTATGATTTGCTTATACCATAAGTCATGTGCATTTGATGTTACATTTCTAATAAAGAGGATGTTATCTAATACATAAGAGGGTAATGTTAAGTGATGCATGGTGACATAGATTCTGAAGGAAGAAGATGAAGAGGGTATGTGTGAATAATGTGAAGCCATCATGTCAACAAACTTTCTTATAGATCAAGAAACTATTTATAATAGATAAGAGTCAAATGATCATAATAATGTATCTACATGATGTTTATACCATTGTAGAATCTCATTTTTGCACAAGAAGGAACCATTAACCTAGTTAACCACTAGCTGAGAATCATTGAAAAAAGGTTATGGATTTGATACCCAAGAAGAGAGTTATTTGAAGTCTTAATATCAAAACCTCATATTCATCCATACTATTAGTGCTTTCAAAATCTAGTTTAAATGACAAAGGCATAGGCTCACTATCTAGAGCAATAAGAATGACCCCCACACCCCCACTATATTAACATTTATATCCATCAAAGCACATCAATATTCGATAGGAGATGTCATCGATGGAGAGAATTATAATGGATTCATTAGGCAATTTGAGGTTTGAAGGTTGATTGTCAGGTAAAAGGTAATAGCTAACTAACCAATGATTATTTCCCATTAATAGACTTTTGTTGAATTGATTATAAGTCAAATTTAGGAAGAAGCATGAGCCACTGAACTACATGTTGGTTGTGATATGGCTTGGAGTGCATGTATTTGAGGGGACTAGTATGGGTGATCATATAGGTTTTATGATTTAGGAGATAATGGCAAAGTGTGGAAGCATAAAAGACCAACACAAGGTAAAGTTTTTTGGTATGGGTATATTGAGTCTCATAATCAATAAGTGTGCAACTTATGTAGTAAACCACTTGCTTTCAATGTTGGTCATCTCAATGTTCAATCATATAACCTAGAGAATGGTCTATTGTGGAGATATATAGGTAGAAAGGCTAATTTTCCTTAGGTGGAATAAGAACTAGTGGGGAAAGGAGATATTGTTTAAGTAAGTCAAAACTTATTGGAAATCTATATTCCAATAGAAGGAGACATACTTTTTGAGGAGATGGTGGAAGGGTTGGCAATGATCTGATAATTATGAATTAAAGCAACAAATTGATTGAAGTTTGCCTTATAGGATACGGAGTTATTTTATATTAGTAGGTGGAGGCATCTCTAGGATTGCTCTAACCTTAGCAAGGTTGACCTAAATACCATGGAGATAAATGAAAAAACCTAAGAACTTATCGAAAATAACTCTAAAGACAATTTTTTGGGGTTTAGTTGAATGTTATTTTGAAGGAGATGAGTAAATATGGTTTTGAGAATTGTCAAGTGGTCTTGACAAATTTTAGACTTGCTAAGTAAGTCATCCACATAATCTTCCATAATTTTGTGTAGGAGATCATGAAAGATGTATGTCATATCCCATTGGTAGGTTGCACCAATGTTCTTCAGGCTAAAAGGCATGACCTGATAGAAGAAAGTCCCCCATGGGGTAATGAAGGTTGTCTTATGTTGATCCTTAGGAGTGACCAAGATTTGATTATATCTAGAGAACCCATCCATAAGTGATACCATCTCATGGCTAATTATTATATCAATAATTTGGTTGATACTTGGAAATGAGAAGTCATCTTTTAGATAAGTGAGGTTTAAATCATGATAGTTAGTGAAAATACAGATTCCCCCAATTAATTTTGTGATAGGAACAATATTGGAAATCCATTATGGGTATTAGATGGGTTGGATAAAGTTAATAGAAAGGATGTATTGGAGCTCTTCTTTGACAAGGAGAGAAATAGGAGGATGCATATTGCAAATCTTTTACTTAACAAGTTTAGTATCTCAATTGGTGACAATGTTATGGGTAATGATAGAGGGGTCAATTATAGACATGTCATTATAAGACCAAGCAAAGGCTTTGCTATGGTTATTAATAAATGTGGCATAATCATCTTGTTCAAAGGAATCCAAATATTGGCCAATCTTGAGGATGCATGGGTTATCATGAGAGGGAAAATTAATATCAATGGTTGATTCATTTAACATAGCTTGTGTTTTAAATGGGAGAGACTATTGGATATAAGAATCATCCATACCTATGTAGGTGACAATTGTGTCATCATCTTGACATTAAATAGTGTTGATAGTGGGAGAGTCTTCATCAATTATTTTAGGATGAACAAGAGGAAGGGACCTTGTTTCCTTACCCTTGTGATAGGAGAGAGGCCCCAAATGGATGGAATTTATTGAAAAAAAATTAGGAGGTATAGATACCTCTAATTTGGTAGGTGATGGTGGAGAAAAAGAGATTTTTTTTAAAAATAATTTGTACATGGGAAGTTTTAATGACTTTAGTTAGTTTGTCATATCCCACTCCATGCCTCTTTTTGGCATTTTCAATGGTTTGGCTAGTGGGATATTCAATAAGCATATGGACACCTTATTCATGATGACCCAAACCAAATCTTTTCTAAGAAAACCTATAGAGATAGGTGTGAGTGAATCTAGGGTTACTTAGGAAAGAAAATTCATAGGTAAATATTTTTGGTGAAGAAGATGGATTACTAATAGCATGAGCTTGATCAATTCCCCCATATGTGAAATTAGTTCAAAGGTTGGGGGGGCCATAATGGATGACCATACCAATGTGGGGATCATAATTTGGGTACATATTAAGCCTTACATACTCTTGTGGAGTATATAACATGTCAAACATCAACAATTGATATTCACCGAGTGACAAATGTTGAAAAGTCTACTTCATGGGATCCATGTTAGGAATTTATGTTGTCAGTATCTATGTAGCTAAGGGATTGGAGCTTGTCGAAGCTTCAAAATTATAATGTGGAGAAGATGATGTATTCAATAGAATGAGAACATCATTGGGACTATAAGTCATGTTGCATGTTTTAAATGGAGGTGGGTTAGTGGGTATAACATACACTTGTCCATCATGTTCAAACTTGACACAGTGGTGCAAAGTTGAGGGTACAAATGATATAGCATGTATCCAAGGTCATCCAAGTAGTATTTTATATTTGAATTATCTTTTCACAACATAGAAGATCTTGATAATAGTGTACGGACCTACATGGATATGTTAGACAATAGTGCCCATTGTAGTAGCTATGGTATCATTAAATGAACAAACTACCACATCAGTTTGAGACATGTAATTGTTAGGAAGGGATATCTATTTGTATGCATGGGTGGAAATAATATTAATACTATCTCCCCCATTGATCATGACTCTCTTTACATGAGTTTGATCAATATATCTAGTAATAAAAAGGGTAGAATCCTAATCTTCAAGGTGTTGAAGTGGAATTTTTGAATCACTGAAAGAAATTAGAGAGATGGAATTAAGGGAGCTAACAAAATCTACAAGATGTTAGGGATCATCATGTCGAACCTCAATAGCTTACAAGGCACTAATCAAATCTTGATGGTGTTGGGATGAGTTTTAGATTAACTCTTACAAAGATATTTTAATAGGAGTTTAGTGAAGCTATTTCACCATTAAGTTTTGAATAGCATCTGATGTTATTTTAAGAATGCCCAAGATGGAAATATGAGGATTAGGAGGAGTGTCTTTAGTGAAGGGATGAGCCTAAAGAGAAATGATATTTTACTTAGCTTTATCTTTGTAGTTTTATGATCATGTGGCCACATTAACTGTGTTGATCTAAAATGTAGGTGAAGGAGGTGGTAAATGGGTTACAACCACATATTTGTGTTTAAATTTAGGTGGAATAATATGAGGTACTATGGATGCCAAATGTGGAATAATAGGATAGTTAACATGAGTATCATTGAAGAGAGTGTCGACATCAAAGTGTTGTTAAATGACTGTTATGAGGGCTTTACAACTCTCAATATTGTGTCTAGGTGAACGATGATATAAACACACTTGTATATCATTAAACTAAGATGGATTCATTTCAAGAGGACTATAAGGCTTAATGAGAGGAAGAGTTATTATATAAGATTTTAATAACTGATGTATGAAAAATCTCTAAGAGCTTACAAGTGGGCTCACACTTATTGTGCTACTAGGAGTGGACACCTTCCTTTGTTTTAGTGTTGAAAAGGTAATTTTAGGTGGTACTTTTTTTAGTGATGGTAGACTTACATGTTTTTTTATTACTTTCTTGGTGTCAAATGTGAAAGGCTTAATAGATGGAAAAGGTAGGAGTGGAGGTAACTTAACCTTTTATTTTACTTAGGTTGGCAATATTCAAACTAAAGTAGAGGGGTGTGGTCCCAAAATGGATGGTAAATTTAAGGGTTGAAGAAGGGCTCAGTGAGATCTAGGAAGCTTAAAATTATTTTGTAACTCAAGCCACAAACTCCAACTTGTGGTTGAGGAGTTAAATCTAATTTCACATGTGGATGAATTAAATTAGAAATGAGGCATACACCTAAGGGCCCAATCTGATTTAATGTTTTAGAATCTTGTGAGCGTGAGGGTTCTAACATAGATGGTTGAACTTTAGGTGCTTTTGGTGAAGAATCTCTAGATTTTTCAAACACCTTGGGGTAAAGTGTATTGAGAGGGTTGGAGATAAAGGTTAGAATTTGTTGTGTTGGATAAGGAGTTTTTAGCTAGTCCTAAAATGTCATATGATCTAGCTTTATGGACTCAAAAAATTCTAGAATTTTCACTAAACATGAGAAGGGTTTATATGAAGTTGACGTAGGCCTTATAGTTGTGTCTTTAGAAGGCTAAGGTGTTTAAAATAGATGTAAATTTTTGCTTTCTGCTACTTCAGGCCAAAGATGAGAAAGAACTACAACAAGGTCCTCTTCGACAAAGATAGGAGAAGGGACATGGTTTGCCATGGGTAGAGGAGAGGTAGGTGAAGAAGGTTCCTTAAGAGGGTAAAGAATTGGTATTATGGCTCCCTCAACATGTGGGTGAGGCATATGTAAAGTATGATCCTCCATATATAAAATAAGGGGTAAGAGTGGTACAATTAGAGTAGGTAAAATAGGTCTGTCATTTATTATGAGTGTAGATAATACTAGCTCCTCTAAGTTTAAAGGTGGAGTTGATGGGGTACTACTTTATATAGGTGGAGGAGAGGTAAGTGAAGAAGGTTCCTCAAGAGGTTATAATATAGGAATGATGTTCCCTTCAACATGTGGTTGAGGAACAAGTAGGGTGTGGTCTTCAAGTGGTAAGAGGATAGGTAATATTGGTACAAAAGGAACTGGCATTACAAGCTCCTCATGTGGTAAAAGAAGTGGTAAAGGAGGATCTTCCTCATGAGGGAGTGAAATAGGTGAAATAGTTCTACCTAAGGAGGAAGAATGGTAAAAACAAATGCCATTGACTATGGGGAGGAGTCGATGATATGGGTATCTCCTATTGAAGGGAAGGTTGAACTAGAGGTAAAGGAAAGACCCTATTAATCATATGGATATTATGATCACCTGAGTTGGTTGTGGTCTGAATAATATTTTGATTGGGTGAATGGTTAGAAAAAGGGCATTTGAACACATCCATATTCTGATTAGGGGGAATTAATGTTATCCAAGATGAGATCACCCCTATCAAGCATATCTTGAACAATGTTCTTAAATGTCTTACAATTATTAGCAAGTTCCTTATACCAAGTTGGAATAGGATGGGAGGGGTCAAACTATATAGGAGATTTGATCTGAGGAAGGGTTATGACACCTTGTTACAATAGTTTCTCCAAAATAGATGTATATGACTCCCTAATGGGAGTGTATTGTCTTTGTTCATACCATTGTTAGAATTGCTTGGTCAGATTTTGGGGAGTCAAGGAGTTTGATTGGTTTTTGGTTATGGAAGAAGCTAACTTAATGACTACTGCATTGGTAGATCCTTTAGATTTTTGGTTAGAAGGATAAGTTTTAAAAGAGGAGTCATTTGATTTGGAATTGAGATTCTTACTACACAACTTGACTTTGCCTTCATCTATAACACAAACCTCAAGTTTATGTGCCATTGTAAAGGCCTTAGTAAATGTGTATAAATTTTGTACCCAAATTGTGGATGAGATGTGCTTAGCACATGTCCTTGATAAGATCTCAATAAGTTTAGGTTGGGGTAAGGAGAAGGAGAGTTGTTTATTCAAACCTCTCCAGTGAGCAACAAAATCTATGATAGATTTATCATCAAATTGTTTAAGGTCTATAATATAAACCTTTTTAGAAATGTTAATAGAGAAATGGTCTAGGAATATTTGTGTGAGTTTGGTAAATGAGAAGATCAAGTGCTAAGTTATAGAGATATACCAATCCAAGGTAGCACCTAGAAGAAACATAGGAAAAGTGTGACGTAGTAATGTATCATCATGCCCTATTAAATAACAAGCATGTCTAAATGCTTGCAAGTGTTGTTATTGATCCTCTTTAATCTAGAAATGAGTAAATTTAAGGAGTTACCATTGGCTTGGATAAGTATGAATAGGAATAAAAGGATGGATGGGTTCATTTCATATCTGATCATAAGATAATACATTCTTTGAACCAAAAATGGATGTCTCTAGATTAGACATCTTATCCATCAACATCTTAATGGGGTATAGAGGGGGATTAGTTTGGTGGATACCTCCTAAATTATAGGTAACCTGATGGGAAGGAAAGGGAGCATATGACATAGCTTACTAAGGTTGTGTTGGGGCAACATAAAGATAATGAGTCATAGGCTAGGGTGCAGAAAGAAAAGGGGCTTATCCCATTGGGTTAGAGACTATGCTTTGGTTAGTTGTTATTGTAGGTTAGATTATTGGCATGGTTAGACTAGATGAATGGTGATTCATAACTTAGGTAATAATAGGTGTAGGGGTAGATGGAATAGGTACTACTAAATTCTAAAATGGGGTAAGACTTGACTGAACTAGTTTTGGTTGTAAAAGTAAGAAAGTTACACTAGGGTTTAGGTGGGATTGGGTAGTTGGTGATGATAAACTTTGGACATTGTTTATAGTTGGGTTACTCATCAAAGTGGTGGTTTGGGTAACCATGGGGAAAATAGTGGAGGCAAATAAAACTAAAGTTGTCTCCATTAGAGAGGTTGGCATACCATATATTGGGTCACCCAAAGAATTATAGGTTTGGCTCATAGCAATGTAATGTTGAAGGGTTGCCATATCACGATCAAGAAATTTAGAAAAATCTTGATCTCACTTAGGCATAATAGGGATTTGGTTGGGGTTGAGAGTATGTTCTATATCATAAGTATGCTCCATGATAGAATTAGAAGTGAAAGGGGAAGGTGGAAGTGATTACCAACTTGCATAATTGGCAAGAATTTTGGTTTGAGCTCACACCAATACCATGCAAGAGGAAGTATAAATAGTCTTATTACTCTATATTAGTGACAAAATAAGGAAAAACTAGGATTGATTATAGGTGAGTATGTTGTTTTAGTTTGTTGTTTTGAGCCAATGAAAATTACACAATCACCAACCTCGATAAGTTAATCAATATCGGTAGAAAGTTTTTGCCAACGTTAGTCAACTAACCAATGTCAGTAGATAAAATATATCGATGTCAGTATAGTTAATCAATGTCGATCACTATAATATCTTGGGAGATAGAAAATCTAATGTTTTAGAAACCTAGAAGTAGAAACTAGGTAAAATAGTGGATGCAAAAGCTCTATGTAAGAAGGAAGAACACTCAAAAAACCTGAGATTACAAGTTATATAAATTGAGTATTAGAGATAGTATTGATTTTGTGAATTAATAGAAAAACATCGTTACCAACTTTGAAATACAAAAGGAAATAGAAAAACAAATTGGAGTAGAAAAATAATAAATAGCCAGTAGCTATTAAGTCCTAGAGATTAATTTTTAGTCTCATGTTGGCTTATGCCTTAATCACAAAGTAAAAAGAGAATTTGGTTATCGAAGGTACTAGAAATCAATCTAGAACTAGTTTTAGGTTAGTTTTAGTGCTCAAGAGGAAATCTATGTTAGAATAGGTACATGGATTATTATAAGAGTTTTCTCTCCACACTTCATAGACCTAAAGCCAAGCCAAGCCACTTAGCCAAAATATATCTTCTATCTAGAGTTTATACTCTTCTAGAGAATGAAGTGGGTTCTCCCCTTAGTGGTGAAATCCAAGTAGGATAGCTAGGTAGGGTAAGGTGATCCACTAGGTGATGAAATCCTGATGGGCCTTTTCTCAAGTGGTTTTATATGTTTTTTTGTGTGAATTTGATTTGGTTATATAACATAGGTGTACTACAGTTTATTCATAATGCTTATAATTAACTAGGTGAGCTAATATGCAACAAGAAAACAATGAAATGTAGTAAGTTTTAAACCCAAATCTCAAATGTTTAGATTCAAATGAAAATAAAGATGAAATAGCAGTAGAGAATGAAATTCACTATCCTAATGTGCAATCAAGAAGAACTAAAGAAGAGATTATTTTTAACTTGTAAGAAAAAATAATGATAAATTGTTTTTAGAGGTAAAGAGAAGAGACAAAATTTTAGTTTGATGGTTTTTAAATAAAAATAAAATGTTGATTTTTTTGTTTTAAGAGAGAAGAAAAGAATAAAGTGCAATAAATGAAAATTTCACTATAATGTACCTATATGAATGCTTAAAACAATAAATAAACCCAAGGAAAACTCTAGGGTCCCACTGGGTGTGTCAAAAATGTTTCACTAAATTTTGTCTATTTCAAGTCTAAAGGAAAATAGAAAAGAATGATAGGGATAAGTGATTAGAATGAATCTAGATTGGTTTACGTGTTATATCCATACATTATGAGCACTCCTCTTTGGTTTGGGAGGACTACCTATAAGTAAGAAATCACTACTACAAGATGTTTGTTAGTAGATAAATGATTGGGCTACCAAGGTATGCACTTGTTCTAGGAAGTGTGAAACTTCCTTAGAGATGAAAGTTCACTTTTGAGAGACAAAATAGTAATAAATAACTAAAAGAGAGTTAAAGAGAGAGTGAAAGAGAGATAATATTAATATTATTAGCAACCTGAATGTAATAGAGAGTAACAGACTACAAGTGGTATATTATTTTTGTGTTTTGGACGTTATTTGGGTAGGTTTTGGAAAGGTTAGGGAATTGACAATCATCAACATCAATAGGGGAGTGACTAATTTCAGTTATATTGCTGAGGTCAGTGGTGAAGGTGACTAATGTTAGTTAGGGTACCAAGGTTGGTAGGGACAATAATCACCTAGGAGCTTGTAAAAGGCTTTTCTAGGTCTAGGAAATGGTTTTGATTAGGTTTAGGAGGTTGGCAAGAGTTATGATAGAGAGTATGGTTTGGATAGATCTGGTCAAAGGTTTGGTGTGTTAGGTTAAGGGGAAATAAGCAAGGAGGCTTTGTTACTCCCTCACGGGGGTTTGGTCAGGAGTGTGTAAAATACTACATAGTAGATATAAAGTGATAGAAAAATAAATGATTAAAAGATCTATAAAATAAGTGATGTACTTAGCTATAGTGGTCACTGAATGAAAAGTGCCAAATTGATGGTCCTTATTAGGTAGTCTGAACTGATGGCTTGAATAGAGAGAACAAGTGGGTGATGTTGGTCTTTAAGACCTTAGTTCCTAATCATGATTGACTTATGCAAGATGAAAGTAAGCCAAGATGTCAAAAGTTAAATGATAATAGCTTGAATGCAAGTAAGAATGATTTTTATTGATTTCTGTTAACCTAAACTTTGGGTTGGAGTTTGGCTTATATCACTGATGTTGGTAATCCCACTGATGTTGACCATGGGTTGACCAATGTCGATGGCCCTAAAATAGATAAAGATTACTATTTTTGGCATATTTTCTATTGCTCTTCATGCCAAGTGTGGCACCTATTAAAAAATGAAAAAAAAGAGGTTAAGGAGGTAGTTGATTAGGAATTTAGTTTTGAAGTGAGAATAAGTCTTCGGTAGTTAAGATGAGGGGACCAAGTCTTGAGGTGACTCATTAGGTGAGAGTTAGTCATAAGGTTAGGTGGCTAAATAAGGTGGAGAAAGGGATTTTTAATTAATTTCATTAATTATTTTAATTTAATTAAATGTGTGAGGGGTAAAAGCATGGGTTACAGAGGCTAATTGTTATTATTGAAAAATAGGCTAAAAGGGGTTTCAACACAGGGAGTGATGCACATGTGTGTGATGTAATTTTGGTGTCTACATTTGGCCATTTTTATATTTTAATTTTTAATGAAAAATTTTTAAGACAAAAATAGGAGTTAAATGGTCTAAGTATTAGATGAGGTATCCCCTGCCTCAAAATAGGAATCGATGGTGGAGAAAACCAAATCAGGTATAGGTTTGATAAAAAGGTAATTGGGTGAGTGGTGGAGAATTGAGTATCAATTCATGTTTGTATACTACTAGGAGATATAGTTGACAAACTCAAGAATAGGTAAGGTTGAGGAGGACTTAGATAGAAATAAAAAAAGCATAACTTGTAAATGATAGCTTATAGGTCAAAATAATCAAAGTTGTAGATCCAATGGTCGATGTGTCCTAGGTATCCAAGGTAGGAAGTGCCCTTGAGAAACATAAAAGGGTTGAAGGTGATAAGATGATCTTGGTTTATATCCAAAACACCTAATATACTTGTATGTGCATAATATCCAACTATAGTGGAATAACATAAGCGATCAAGATAAGTAATGCAAGGTTGGTGTAAAAGGGTCAATGAGTGAGGAGATATTCATGATCTCCAAGAAAAGTCATCATGGGTGAAGATTTAAGCTATTTTTAATGGCATTTATTATGTTTGGAGATATATAATTGATCTTTAAATTTCCCTAGACTATAGGTAAAGTCTAAAAATTTGGGGTTGCTTTTTAGGGAAAACATTATTGCAATGGTGTTGATGTCAGTGACATTACCAATATTGGTAATAAATAGTGCCAACATCAACACATTATGGTAATGTTATCAATGTTAGTAGGCATAAGCATCAACATATATGGATTAGGTCAAGCATGTCAATGTCAAAGGTCAACCAAACTTGACAAAAGGGGATTTGATGGCCGACCAAACCCATTTACAACTTGTGATTGGAGAGAAATAAAGTTGTGAGAGTGACTGAGATGGTAGAGTAAGGAGGGGACCCAGTGGGAGGTGTATCACCACAAGATCTAATTATACCAACTCAGAGGAGATAAAGAGATGAGGTAAGAAGCTTGATGATTTGTATTGAAACTTGATTTGGTTAGTTTTATTTTGTAGGCTAATTTAGAAGTGGGGGATAGAAAATGTTAGGAGAGGGTTAAGAAATTGGGTAGGGTAATTTTAGGATAAGTTGGGGGGAATTTGGGGTAGATTTTTAGGTTAAAATTATAATTTTGGGTTTGGGTCATTCAGTACTAGGGCTGAACTAGTCATTAACATCAGTGAGTTTCACTAATGTGGGCCAACATAGTACTGAGGTCAGTAGGTAATTATCAATGTTGGTCAACACATATGCCTACAAATCATAGATATTGGCATTAAAACCAACGTCAATGACTATGAAAAGCCAAAAAAATAGGAGAAAGGCATAGTTTAGATCCCTAGTGGAAGTAGTCAAATAACCTAGTGGCTGAGCTAGCCTTAGAAGATCCCGTGTCAACTAAGTGTTTCCTACATATCCTGGTTTAGGGCCTCAGGTAAATGTTGTTATCCCAGATCTAAGGAAAAAGATCTAAGGTATGATTAAAATGTGTGTTAGTGGAAATGGGTAAAAAGGTAGGTTAAGATAGGTTAAGAGGCCTAGGGCTTAAAAGATAGGGCATAGTGTCAAGGGTCAGGGATATAGGCTGTGAGGCCTAGAGTTATGATAGGTAATGGGCCTAGGGTTGAGAGAGAGAGGCAGTGAAACCTAGGGTAGAGAGGGGAAAGCAGGGTAGATAGTTAGGTGGGTATATGGTTGAGCTAACCATAGAAGACCCCATGTCGACTAAGTGCTACCTACATACCTTGGTTTAAGGCTTCAAACCAATGTTGTTCTACTAGAGAGAAGGCAAAAAACGTGGTGATAGAGTATATTAAAAGGTATGCGACTTTAGTTGTGTGTGTATGAATACAAGCAAGGATGGAGTTGATATTATGGGATTGTCTACTAAGGCTTTTGATGCATATGAGGAGGGATGTTACTCTAGAAGAGTGGGAACACATGGTAGCTATGGGGTTAGGAGGAGTATAATGGTATTATCAAGTCACCTGAGATGTGAGCCTTATGATAGCATTGATTCAAAGGTAGGATCCCACCACCACCACCTTCCATCCACTGACCAAAGAGATGATAGTGACCAAAGAGGATGTTTATAGGATTTTATGGCTACCACTCCAAGGTTAGGAGCTCTTCACATGCTCTAGAGAGGAGCATGATATACACATGGTGGGATTGTATGGTGAGCATGTTAGTGAGGTGACTTATCAATCTATAAGTTTGACCTACAAGCCACTGTATATGGCTAATGAGGAGTAACATCGACTAAGCATCTTGATGATGATTGAGATCATGGTGTATGCATTACTAGATGTAGATGGTGGTATATTTATGATTACATTGATAGGTGTGCGTGCATAAATGGTTTAGTAGTGGACTAATTTTTCATGGGGTCTAGTATTTTAGCACAGTTATATAGAGAGCTATGGGTTTTGAGACTATGATGGTGATATAGTTTTTATGTCAACCATCTAATAAAATATTGGGCACATGAGCACATCATGGATACATGACCATTGAGGTTACCTACCATGATTTTAGCCAACTTTAGGATTGGTTTTAGATAGTGGAGAGAGGGCATGACACAGACTTGAGTGGATGGAATAGTGTGACATTATCTATTATAGGTTCATGATTGAGGGTTTTATCCCTATGGATATTTTTTAGAGAACCTACTTGACATACTTGATATTTAAAGGATAGGCACAATAACTTGTTACTTTGCAAAGCTCACTATGGGTTAGGGGGATATGAGTTGGTGTATTGGAGATGGTACATGTGACATGGGTTAGGAGGTAGTTTGGTTTACTATAGGATATATCACCTACCTTCCCTTTATATAGGAGGGATGAAATAGAGGCACCCCTACCATTGCCCCAACAGACAGATGGGCTAGATTTTGAGGAGCTACTAGTAAGACTAGGTGTTGGAGATCTAGGGTGTAAAGTAGCATATATAGCTTGGTGGGTAGGTTTACATCCTATGGTGGAGGTTAGAAGGCCACCACTAGATTTATAAGGGTTGGTGAGAGAGAGGGATGCAATCATATAGGCATGAGATGCAGCTCTATAGGCTAGAGATATAACACAAGCACATGTATTAGCCTTATAGGGGTAGGTTATGATGCTACAGGGTCAAGTTGGGGCATTATAGAGCTTGGTTGTATCACTATAGGGATAGGTCAGAGTGTTACAAGGTCAAGTGACTATAGTGATAGTAGAGAGGGATAACCTAAGAGCAGTAGGTCAAGTTGCTGCTCCTCCCCACCCCAGGGACTAGTATAGGCTAGGCCATCATTAGGTGCTATGGGACCACAAAAAAATATATCTCTAGTGAGATATATTATTTTCCTTGGTGAGATTTCCTATTAAAAAAGGGCCATCAGGGAGTTTCCATAATTTAGAGGTACTTTGAGTTTAGAGAATAGGAGAGATTAGTTACATGGGCCATAACTTCTAGCTCACATAGATGTGCATGAGCAGAGAGTGGTGATGACACTACTTCTTCATGACCATACAAAGAGCTTGAGGACTTTGAGTGCTAGATTTTATGTTTTTGTTATATATGTTATATATATATACTAGCCTATGAGCTAAAAATGTGAGCTATATATTTTGAGAGAGAGAGATGATATTATGATGACATATTGATGGACATCTTATTGATCCTATATAAATTAGATGTTTATTTTCTATGTTTTTGAGATGTGGTTATTATGATTGTGATCATGTTGATGTTGATTATTTAATGTTATGTTTAATTTTGATGTTAATGCCTATCATGTTAGTTGAGTTAGACTAGCCTTTCCCATGTATGTGATGGTATATACATAATTGGTTTGTTAGTTTCATCTTAGCACTTTCCATATTTTGTGATGATGTATGCTTAAAATGAATAAGTTAGTTATGTTAGTTTATTTTAGCATTTGTCAATATTTTTGATGGTGTATGCATAGAATAAATTGAGTAGGCTTTGATAGTATTGGTATGACATTGTTTTTAATCTCAATAGAGAGATCGACATGTGGTTTGGATGGGAAAATAAAGAGGTAAAATACTCATGTACTAGAAAAGACCATTAACTAGAACATAAATAGGCTTAGGAAAATGAGTCTCTTTCATGCCTTATATCTTTGAACCATTGTGCTTGTTAGAGAAGTGTCATGTTACCTTATGTTAAGTAAGCTTCATATTGCTTTGAAAGATTATGAGGTAAAAAGGGTAAAATGAGGGAAAATGTTTGAGTAGCATAACCTACAAAGTGGGGATGATATGCCCATGTTGTGGGTGACATGAGGGATACTATAGGCAAGTCCATGACTTAAATATTTTTTTTTGTGTGTAAGTTAATCAATGCAAGAAGCCTATAATGGGATTTTGTATGGGTTAAGGTTGTATAAAGTTGATCAATGTGAGAAGGCTTTTTTATTTATATTTTTCTTTGAAAACAAATATTGGCTTAGCCATCCTTTAATGGAGTGGTCTAAGCATTCATTTTTAAGTTTAAATAGCTATCCTTAAACATATCAATCTATTGATAGTAGCAAAGGGAAGTTACGTCTATGTCCTTTAAGGGAGTAGTCTACATGAGAAACATGACCTGAGAGTTTATAACTTGTCACATATCCTATTTGTTTTTTTTCTATTTTTTTATGCTTTTAGTCATGGACAAGACTATATAGGCTTAGGAGTTTTCCATATTAAGGTAAAAACCATACCACTGCATAAGTTAACTAGGTGTATAGGAGTAAGGGTGAAGAGGAAGGGAAATGAATGTAATAGGGATGCTCAAGGGATGAGCTCAAGTTAAACACAAGGAGAAGTGATGCTTGGTTAAAAAAAGAATGGTCATAGGTGTAAGGCATTTAAAGTATTAGATTCTAGCCTTCTTTCAAGAGAAGACAAGTGATAAGTTTTTGAGCCATACTTGTGAGTTATGATATAAGGTCCAAGCTAATTAGGAGTAAACTCACCCCATTATCTTTTCTCCATATTCATCACATGTTTACTTTATTTTAAGATGAGATCTCCTATATTTAAATCTAACTCTTTGAGGTTTTTGTTATAAGTATGTTTGATACACTCTTGTTAGATTTAGAGGTGGTTAAGTGCTATGAGATGGTGCTCATTAGGCAATTCAAACTGAGCCAAATGTTCTTGGTGAAATTCGTCATTATTAAGTATGTCTTGTAGAGAAATATGAAGAGAAGGAATCTATACTTTAAGAAGCAAAATAGCCTCCATCCCATATACCAAAGAAAAATGTGTAGCACCTGTAGGGGTTTGAATGCTAGTGCGGTAAGCCCATAAATAAAAAATAATGAGTGTGTGCCAATCCTTTATTGTATCATTGACTACCTTCATTAGAATTTTGGTCAATTTTTTGTTAGAAGCTTCTACCTATCCATTTACTTATGGATAGTACAAAGATGAGAAGCTTAATTTGATTCCAAATGTATCACAAAGACTTTGAATAGTCTTGTTTTTGAAAGATTTTCCATCATCTATTATAATTTTATGAGGGACACCAAAATGATAGATGAGTGATGGTTGATGAAGTCAATAATATTGTTAGTTTTATTTAACAAGAGAGGGATGGCCTCGACCCACTCGGTGAAGTATTCAGTGGAAGTAATGATAGAATAATGATGGAAGGATGAATGAGGGTAAATCTCCTTGATTAGATCTAAGCCCCATTGGGAGAAGGGCCAAAAGTATTTGGAAACTTGTAATTCATGACTTAAAACATGAAGGAGGTTATCATTTTGTTTAAACTTGATGCAATATCGAATGTAGTCAGCACAGACTTGATGATGTGTGGGCTAATAATAACCAAGTCAAAGGATATGTTTGGCAATTGCATGACAATTAAAATACCCACCACAAATCCTATCATGTGATTCTTTAATGGTGAGGGGAGTCTCAGTACTAGTGAGGCATCTAAGAAAAAGACCATCAAAACCTTGCTTGTAGAGAAGTTCACCTAGCATAGTGTAATGAGTGGCACATTTTATGAAAGCACATCTCTCATTATTAGAGATATCAAAAGGGGTAATAGAGAAAGAAATATAATTCATGAGTTGCTTGTACTATAATTCATCTAGGTAGGATGTTACATTTTTGATAAAGAGGATTTTATTTGATACATAGGAGGGTAATGTAAGCGATGCATGATGACATAGATTCTCAAGGAAAGGATTAAGAGGGTATGTTTGAAGAAAGTGAAGCCATCATATTAGCAAACATATTTGTAGATAGAGGAATAATTTATAAGAGATAAGAGTTAAATGATCCCTATAGTGTATTTACATGATGTTTATAACATTTTAGAATCTCATTTTTGCATAGGTAGGAACCATTAACCTGCTAACCACTAACTGAGAATCACCAAAAATGATTATATATTTGATACCCAAGAAGAGAGATATTTGAAGTCCTAAGATCAAATCCTCATATTTGGTCATATTGTTAGTGCATTCAAAATCTAGTTTAAATGACAAAGGCATAGGCTCACCATCAAGAGGAATAAGAATGACCCCCACACCCCTACCATATTGACATTTAGATCTATCAAATAACATCATCATTTAATATGAGATGTCATCGGTGGAGAGCATTACAATGGATTCATCAAGGAATTTAAGGTCTGAAGGTTGATTGTCAGGTAAAAGGGTAGTAGCTAACTAGTCAATGATTTTTTCCCCTTAATAGACTTTTGTTGAATGATTTCTAAGTAGAATTTGGAAAGAAGCATGAGCCACCGAGCTACACATTGGTTTTGATATGGCTTAGAATACATGTATTTGAGGGGATAAATATGGGTGACCACATAGGTTTTATGATTTAGGAGATAATGGTGAAGCTTGGAGGTAGAAAAAAACCAATGCAAGGCAAAGTTTTTTGGTATGGGAATATCAAGTCTCATAATCAATAAGTGTGTGGCTTATGTAGTAAACTACCTACTCTTGATGTTGGTCATCTTAATGTGCAATCATAACACTTAGATAATGGTCTATTATGGAGATGTATAGGTAGAAAGGATAATTTTGCTTAGGTGGAATAAGAATTGGTAGGGAAAGGAGATATTTTTCAAGTGCATCAAAAGCTTCCTAGCAATCTATATTCTAATGGAAGGAGACACCCTTTTTAAGGAGATGGTTGAAGGTCTAGAATTAATCTGACAACTAGGAAATGAAGTAGTGAATTTACTAAAGTTTTCCCTGTAGGCTATGGAGTCATTTTATATTAGTAGGTGGAGGCATTTCTAAGATTGTTCTAACATTAGCAGGGTCAACCTCAATACCATGGAGAGAAATGATAAAAATTAAGATCTTACTAGAAAGAACTTTAAAGACACATTTCTTTAGGTTTAGTCAAATGTTATACTGGAGAAGATGAGTAAATATGGTTTTGAGAATTATCAAGTGGTCTTGATGAACTTTAGACTTTCTAGGTAAGTCATCCACATAATCTTCCATAATTTTGTGTAGGAGATCATGAAAGATATAGGTCATAGCTTGTTGGTAGGTCACACCAATGTTCTTTAAGGAAAAAGGCATGACTTGGTAGCAAAAATTCCCTTATGAGGTAATGAAGGTTGTCTTATATTGATCCTCAAGAGTGATAAATTTTTTATTATATCTAGAGAACCCATCCATAAGTGATAGCATCTCATGGCTGACTATTACATAAACAAGTTAGTTGACACTTGGCAATGGGAAGTCATCTTTTGGATAAGCAAGGTTTAAATCATGATAGTCAATGCAAATATAGATTCCCTTGATCACTTTTGTGAAAGGAAAAATATTGGAAATCCATTGTGGGTATTCTATGGGTTGGATAAAGTTAACAAAAAGGAGGCATTAGAGCTCTTCTTTGACAAGGAGAGCAATATGAAGATGCATCTTGCAAAGATTTTTCTTAATAGGTTTAGCATCTAGATTGGTGACAATGTTATGGGTGAAAATAGAGGGGTCAATACTAGGCATGTCATTATAAGACCAAGTGAAGGCTTTTCTATGGTTATTAAGAAATGTGACATAATTATCTTGTTTAGAGGAATCCAAAGATTGGCCAATCTTGAGGATGTGAGGGTTATCACGAGAGGGAAGATTGATATCAATGGTTGATTCATTTAACATAACTTGCATTTTATATGGGAGTGAACATTAGATATAAGAATCATCTGTACCCATGTAAGTGAGAATTGCATCATCATCTTGACATTGAATAGTGTTAATAGTGGGAGAGTATTCATCAATTATTTCAAGATGAACAAGAGGAAGGGACCTTGTTTCCTTACCTTGGTGATAGGTAAGAGGCCCCAAATGGATGGCATTTATTGAAAAAAAATTAGGAGGTATAAATACCTTTGATTTGGTAGGTGATGGTGGAGAAGAAGGTGGATACAAAGAGACTAGTTCTTCAATAATTGGTACATGTGAAGTTTTAATGATTTTAGTTGGTTCGTCATATCCCACTCCATGCCTCTTGTTGGCATTTTCAATGGTTTGGCTAGTGGGATATTCAATAGGGAAATGGACACCTTGTTCATAATGACCCAAACCAAATCCTTTCTACGCACACCTATAGAGATAGGTGTAAGAAAATCTAGGGTTACTCATGAAATAAAGTCACATGTAAATGGTTATGGTGAAGAAGATGGATTGCTGACAATGGGAGTCTGATCAATTGCCCCATATGTGAATTTAGTTTGAAGGTTAGGGGGGCCATAAGGGATGACCATCCAAATGTATGGATGATAATTTGGGTGCATGTGAATCCTTCCATAATCTTATGGAGTATATAACATGTTGATCATCAACAAACAATATTCACTGAGTGACAAACGTTTAAAAGTATCTTCCATGAGAGCTTTGTCAAGAATTTGTGTTACTAATATCTGTGTAGCTGAGGGAGTGGTGATTATGGAAGCTTCAGAATTATCATGTAGAGAAGATGATGTCTTCAATGGAATGAGAACATTATTGGGACTATAAGTCATTTTGCATGTTTTAAACAGAGGTTGGTCAATGAGTATAACATCCACTTATCCATCATGTTCAAACTTGACACATCAGTGCAAAGTTAAGGGTACACATGCCATAACACATATCTAAGGTCATCAAAGTAGTATGTTATATTGTATCTCTCCTTTTCTAACATATAAGATCTTAGGAATAGTGTGGGGACCTACATGTATATGTAAGATAATAGTTCCCACCATAATAGCTATGGTATCATTAAAGGAGTAGAGTACCAAGTCAATTTGAGACATAAAATTATCAAAAAGGGCTATCTATTTGTAGGCATGGGTAGAAATAATAATAATAGCTCCCCCATCGATCATGACTCTCTTGACATGAGTTTGATCAATATATGTAGTAATAAAAAGGGCAAAATCTTGATCTTTAGGGTGTTGAAGTGGAATTTATGAATCACTGAAAGAAATCAGGGAGATGGAATTAAGGGAGATGACCAAAGTGGTAAGAGGTTGGGGATCATTAGGTTATACCTCGATAGCTTGCAAGCCACTAATCAAAGCTTGATGGTGCTGGGATGATTTTTGGATTAACTCTTATAAAGACATTTTCACAGGAGTTTGGTGAAGTTGTTTCACCATTGAGCTTTGAATAACATCCAAATATGTTATTTAGGAACACCCAAAATGGAAATCTTAGGATTAGGAGGAGGAGTGTCTTTAGTTAAGGGATGAGCCCAAGGAGTAGTGACCTTTTCCTTAGCTTTATCTTTTTGATTTTGTGACCGTGTGGCCACATTACCTATGTTGATCTAAAATGTAGGTGGAAGAGGTGGTAAAGGGGTTATGAACACATATTTGGGTTTCAATTTATGTGGAATATTAAGAGGCACTATGGATGCTAAAGGTGGAATAATAGGAAGGTTAATGAGAGTATCATTGAAGAGAGTGTCAACATCAAAGTGTTGATAAATGACTATTATGAGGGATTTATAACTCTCAGTATCATGTCTAGGTGAATGTTGATATAAACACACTTGTCTATCATTAAACCAAGATAACTTAATTCTAAGAGGAATATAAGGCTTAATGGAAGGAAGAGTTATTATGAAAGATTTTAATAACTAACGTAGGAAAAAGCTCTAAGATCTTGCAATTGGGGTCACACTTGTTGTGCTAATAGGAGTAGACACCTTCCTTTATTTCTATGTTGAAAAGGTAATTTTATGTCCTGATTTATTTGGTGATGGTGGAGTTATGTGTTTTTTTTCACTTTCTTAGTGTCAGATGTGAGAGGCCTACTAGATGGCAAAGGTAAGAGTGGAGGTAACTTAAACTTTAATTATGCTTGGGTCCATAATATTCCAACTAAAGTAGAGGGGTGTGGTCCCAAAATGGATGGTAAAGTTAAGGGTTAAAGATAGGATTGGAAAGATATAGGAAGCTTAACATTTTTCTATATTTCATGCCATGAAAATCCAACTTGTGTTTGAGGAGTTATATCTAATTTCACCTTTGGATGAATTATATTAGAGAGAGGGCATATGCCTAAGGGCCTAATCTGCTTTAATGTGGAAAATTCTTGTAAGGGTGAGGGTTCTGACATAGATGGCTAAAATTTAGGTGATTTTGGCAAATAAGTTATATCTTTGTCAAAGACCTTAGGGTAAAGGGTAGTGAGAGGGTTGGTGATAAAGGTTGGCATTCATTATGTTGGATAATGAGTTTTAAGCTGGTCCCAAAATGTTGTATGATCTAGCTTTGTGGAGTCAAGAAATTCTAGACTTTTCACCAAATATGAGAAGGTTTTAGATGAAGTTGATGTAGGCCTTATGGTTGTGTCTTTAGAATGTTTAGGTTTTTATAAAAGATGGAAATTGTTGGTTTCTACTACTTCAGGCCAAAGATGAGAAAGAAATGAAACAAGGTCCTCTTCGATAGAGATGGGAGAAGAGACATGGTTTTCCATGGGTGGAGGAGAGGTAGGTGAAGAAGGTTCTTCAAGAGGGTAAAACATAGGTATTATGGCTCCCTAAACATGTGGGAAATGCATAGGTAAAGTATGATCTTCCATAGATAAAATAAGGGTTAAGAGTGGTATAATTAGAGTAGGCACAATAGGTCTCTCATCTATTATGGGAGTAGATAATACTGACTCCTCTTAGTGCAAAGGTGGAGTGGATGGGGTACTACTCTTTTTAAGTGGAGGAGAGGTAGGTGAAGATGTTTCCTCAAGAGGGTATAATACAAAAATGATTTTCCCTTCAACATGTGGTTCAAGAAAAGGTAGGGTGTGGTCTTTAAGTGGTAAGAGGATAGGTAATATTGGTGCAAAAAGAGTTGTCATTATAGGTTCCTCAAGTGGAAAAAGAAGTGGTAAAGGAGGCTCTTCCTCACAAGGGAGTAAAATAGGTGAAATATGTTCTTCTACTTGAGGAGGAAGAATAGGCAAAATAAATGCCACTAATTGTGGGGAAGGAGTCGATGAAATGGGTGTCTCCTATTAAGGGGAAGGTTGAAATAGAGGTAAAGGAAAGACCATATTAATAATATGCATATTATGATCACCTGATTAGTTGTGGTTTAAAATATATTTTGATTGGGTGAATGGTTAGGAAAAGGGTGTTTGAACACATCCATATTTTGATTAGGGGGTATTAGGGTTATCTAAGACGAGATCACCTCTATCAAGAATATCTTAAATAATGTTCTTGAATGTCTTAGAGTTATTAGAATTGTGGCCTTTAACTTGATGGTAACTAAAAAAATCATCTTCCTTGTACCAAGTTAGAATAGGATGGGAGGGGTCAAACTTTATAGGAGATTTCATCTAAGGAATGGTTATGATACCTTGTTGCAATAGTTTATCCAAAATGGGTGTATATGACTCCTCAATGGGAGTGTATTGTCTTTATTCATACCATTGATGGAATTGCTTGGTCAAATTTTGGGAAGTCAAAGAATTTGATTGGTTTGTGGTTGTGGAAAAAGCTGACTTAGTGACCACTGCATTGGCATAGCCTTTATATTTTTGGTTAGAAAAAGAATTTTTAGAAGAGGAGGACTCATTTGATTTGGAATTGGGATTCTTACTATGAAACCTGAATTTGCCTTCATCTATAGCATGAACCTCAAGTTTTTGTGCCATTGTAAAGGCCTCATCAAATATGTGGAAAGTTTGTACCTAGAGTGTGGATGAGATGTACTTAGCACATGCCCTTGAGAAGAGATCAATAAGCTTAGGCTGGGTTAAGGAGAAGGAGAGTTGATTAATCAATCCTCTCTAGTGAGCAACAAAATCTGTGATAGATTCATCATCAAATTGTTTGATAGAATAAAGGTCTACACTAGAAACCTTTTTAGAAATGTTAATAGAGAAATGGTCCAAAAATATTTGTGTAATCTAGGTAAATGAGAAGAGGGAGTGTTGAGTTATAGAGCTATAACAATCCAAGGCAGCACCTAAAAGAGACATAGGGAAAGTGTGAAGTAATAATGCATCATCAATATGCTTTGGTTGGCTATCATTATTACAAGTTGGATTATTGGCATGGTTAGAATGGATGAAGGGTGAGTCATAAATTGGGTAATTATAGGTGCAAGGGTAGATGGAATAGGTACCATTAAATTTTGAAATGGGGTAAGACTTGATTGAACTGGTTGTGGTTGTGAAAGTAGGGAAATCACACCAAGGTTTAGGTGGGATTAGATAGTTGGTGATGCTAAACTTTGGACATTATTTATAGTTGGGTTACTCATTGAAGTGGTGGTTTGGGTAACCATGAGGAAAATAGTGGAGCTAGCTAAAATTGAATTTGTCTACATTAGAGAGCTTAGCATACCATAGATTGGGTCACCCAAATAATTATGGGTTTGGCTCATAGCAAGGTAATGTTGAATGGATACCACATTATGATCAAGAAATTTAGAAAAATATTAATCTCCCTCATGCACAATGGGAATTTAGTTGGGGCTAGGTGTATGCTCTGTATCTGAAGCATGCTCCATGATAGAATCAAAAGTGAGAGGGGAAGGTGGAAGTGGTTTCCAGCTCATGTAATCGACAAGAATTTTAGATTGAGCTTGCATCAATACCATGCAAAAGGAAATATAAATAGTCTTATTTCTTTGTATTAGTGACAAAATAAGGAAAAACTAGGTTTGAGTAAATGTAATTGTGTTGTTTTAATTTGTTTTTTTTGAGCTAATGAAAATTGCATAGTCACCAACATTGATAAGTTAACTGATGTCGATAGAAATTTTTTGTCAACATCAGTGAACTTACCAATGTTGATAGATAAAATATGCCAATGTCAAAATATTTAATTGATGTCAGTCATTGTAATATCTTAGAAAATAGAAAATATGATGTTTTAGAAACCCATAAGAAGAAACTAAGTAAAATAGTGGATGCAAGAGTTCTATGTAAGAAGGAAGAACACTCAAAAAACTTGAGATAATAAGTTATACAAACTAAGTATTAGAGATAGTATTGATTTTTTGAATTAATAGGAAAACATCCTTACCAACTCCAAAATATAGAAGGCAATAGAAAAACAAAATAGGGTAGAAAAAAAACATACAACAAACATCTATTAAGTCTTAGAGATTAATTTTTGTCTAATTTTGGCTTATGCCTTAATCAGACAGTGAAAAAAGATGTTGGTTATCAAAGGTACTAGAAATCAATCCAAAGCTGGTTTCAAGTAAGTTTTAGTGCTCAAGAGGAAATCTATGTTAGACCAGGTACATGGCTTGTTATAGGATCTTGCACTCTATACTTTATAGACTTAGAGCCAAGCCAGGCTGCTTAGCCAAAATATGCCTTCTATCTAGAGTTTATACTCCACTAGAGAATAGAGTGGGTTCTCCCCTTACTGATGAAATCCGAGTAGGATAGCTAGGTAGGGTAAGGTGATCCACCAAGTGATGAAATATTGATGGGTCTTTTCTCATGTGATTTTAGATGTTTGTTTGTGTGAATGTGATTTGGTTGTGTAACATATGTGCACTACAATTTATTCATAATGTTTGTAATTAACTAGGTGAGCTAAAATGCAACAAGCAAACAATGAAATGTAGTAAGTTTTAAACCCAAATCTAAAATGTTTAGATTTGAATAAAACAAACATGAAATAGGAGTATAGAATGAAATTCACTATCCTAATGTGAAAAAAATAAGAAGTAAAGAAGATATTCTTTTCAACTTGTAAGAAAAAACAATGATAAATTGCTTTTAGAGGTAAAGAGGAGAGAAATAAAATTTTAGTTTAATGGTTTTTAAATAGAGAATAAAATGTTGAATCTTTCATTTTAAGAGAGCAAAGAAGAGGAAAGTGCAATAAATGAAATTTTCACTATAATGCACCTATATGAATTCTTAAAACAAGAAATGAAACCAAGTAAAACTTCAAGGTCCCACTGAGCATGCCAAAAATGTTTCGCTAAATTTTGTCTATTTCAAGTCTAAAGGAAAATAGAAAAAAATGATAAGGATAAGTGATTAGAATGAACTCAGATTGGTTTGTGCATTATATCCAGACATTGTGAGCACTCCTCTTTGGCTGGAGAGGACTACCTACAAGTAAGAAAACACTACCACAATATGTTTGTTAGTATATAAATGAGTGGGCTACCAAGCTACACGCTTGTTTTAGGAAGTGTGAAACTTCCTTAGAGATGACAATCCACTTTTGAGAGATAAAATATTAATAAATAACTAAAAGAGAGGTAAAGAGAGAGTGAAAGAGAGATAATATTACCATTATTAGCAACCTAAATGTAGTAGAGAGTGACAGACTATAGGTGGTATATTCTATTTATGTTTTGGAAGTTATTTGGGTAGGTTTTGGAAAGCTTAGGGAATCCATAGTCACCAACATTGGTAGGGGAGTGACCAATATCAGTTATACTTTTGAGGTCAGTGGTGAAGGTGAGTGATGTTGGTTAGGCTGTTGAGGATGGTAGGGGAAATAATTGTCTAGGAGCTTGTAGAAGGCTTTTCTAGGTCTAAGAAATGGTTTTGATCGGGTTTGGGAGGTCGGGAAGAGTTATGAGAGAGAGAGAGAGAGTATGGTTTGGATAGATTTGGTTAGAGGTTTCATGGGTTAGGTCAAGGGGAAACAAGTAAGGAAGCTTTATAACTCCCTCATAGGGGTTTGGCTAGGAGTGTGTAAAGTAATGCATAGTAGATATAAATGCTTAAAAGACATACAAAATAAGTGATGTACTTAGCTATAATGGTCACTGAATGATAAGTTCTAGATTGATGGTCCCTATTAGGTAGACTAAATTGATGGCCTAAATAGAGAGAATAAGTGGGTGTTATTGGTCCTCAAGAGCTTATTTCTTGATCATGACTAACCTACATAAGATGATAGTAAGCTAGGATGCCAAAAGTTGAATGTCGAGAGCTTGAATGGAAGTAAGAATGAATTTTATTGAATTATACTAACCTAAACTTTACTTTGGAGTCTGGCTTATATCATTGATGTCGGTAATCCCACTGACATCGATCATGGGTTGACCAATGTTGGTGGCCCTAAAATGAGTAAAGATTACTATTTTTGCCCTATTTTATATTTCTCTTCATTCCAAGTGTGGCACCCATTATAAAATGGTAAAAATAAGAGGTTAAGAAGGAGGTAGTTGATTAGGAATTTAGTTTGTAAGTGAGAATAAGTCTTGGGTAGGTAAGATGAGGAGACCAAGTCTTGAGGTGACTCATCAAGTGAGAATTAGTCATAGGGTGAGGTGGCTAGGTAAGGTGGCAAAAGGGGTTAATAATTAACTTAATTAATTATTTTAAATTAGTTAAATGTGTGAGGGGTAAAATCATGAGCTAGGGAGGCTAATTAATATTATTGAAAATTAGGCTAAAAGGGGTTTTGACATAAGGAGTTACACATGTATGTGTGATGTAATTTTGATGTATACACATCTCTCTCAAGAATAATATTGGGGTATTCAAGAGCGAGAACCCATATATAGTTATGGATTGAAAGATAGTATTTATGAGGATAATGTGTCCTACATATGTTAAGTATTTTCATTTAGGCCTACTTAGGTTTATCCTCATCTTTTCCATAATTTTATCCTAAAGCTTCTTACTTCCATTGCCTTTGAAAAGTGAGAAATATAGGTAATTATATCAAAAAGTAGCTATTTCAAATCCCAAGTACTTATAAAGGAAAGATTGAAGATTAGGGGAGAAATCGATATATAAGATCTTGGATTTTATTCTATTAATAGATTACCATAATTCCTTTTCATATCTACCAAGTAAATCCCTAACTTCTCTAGCCTCTTTTTGAGTAGGGTTGACAAAAAGAAAAGTATAATCCATAAATTGGAGATGAGAATGAGAAGATTATTTAGTTATCACTTTAATCCCTTTAATATTATTCTTGTCTCTAAGATATATTACACATCTTCCAAATAACTCTACCATTAGGATGAAGAGATATGGGTATAATGGGTCACCTTGTCTAAGTCTCCTAGAGAATGAAAAATACACTTATTGGGAGCCATCAATCATTGTTGATAATTTTGGGTAGGAATAGTAGCATTAGATCCATTTCCTTCATTCTAACCTAAAGCTTAACTTACCAATCACTCCATTTAGAAATGTCCAATTGAATTTATCATAGGCCTTAAAAATATCCATTTTAATCAACATGCCTTGTCTCTTACTAGCCTGTAGAGAATGTATGATTTTGTGGGAAATCAAAACCTCATCCATGATTTGTATTCCTTTCATGAAACCTCATTTTTCCTTTGAGATATGTTTGAGAAGATTTTTTTGGAGCTAATTAGCAATAATTTATGAGATGATCTTGTAGATAGTATTGCATAAATATATTAGATGAAAGTCTTCAGGGGTCCTACTTTCCATTTTTTTTAGAATGAGGAAAAGGAATGTGGAATTTAGATATTTTATAATTATTTGAGATTATTTTACCACTCTCATAATTTATTCCCTGAAAAGGTCCCAAAAATGTTGGAAGAAAAGAGTATGGAAATCATTTAAGCCTAGTGATTGATCCCCTGCCATCTCAAAGGCCATTTTCCTTGTTTCCTCTAGAGAAATATCCTCCATCAATACATGCTTATATTATTAAGTGACTATTTGGGGTATCATCCTCTAAAATTATTGTTGGTATTCCTATCTCTACCTATTTTATTAATTTAGCATGCCTTCTTAGTATCTCACTAAGTATTCTTCGATTTCATTGGGTTCTTCCAAGCTAGAGCCTTTAAGGGTTTCTAATTTATAAATGTAGTTTTTTCTACCTTATAACCTTTGATGATAAATGTAAGAACTTGGTGTTATTATATCCCTCCCTAAGACATATAACCCTAGATTTTTTGTTTCTAGTAAATTTCATCCTTTTTGTAAATGTCTTGAAAATCTCATATAATTTCCTCCTCTGCCTATATAAATTATTTGTAGTTTTACCCCTCCATCCTCTTTTCTTATATCTCACTATTTATCATTTCCACCTCTATTTTATCTTGGAATATATTTTTTAAGTTGATTTTATTCCATATTTTTAGGGTAATTTTGAGCTCTTTCAATTTTTGGGAGAAAAGTTACATCGTTGTCCCATATCTATTATTTGGGGCTATCCATTACTAGGTAATGAAATCCTTTACTTTTGGATGTTCTAACCACATTTTTTCAAAATGAATAAGGGTCCTACATGGATGGTTATCATTTCTAATATGTAGGGATATTGGCTAATGATCTAAACCAAAAGTTTTGAGCACCTCTATTTCCATGATGTGATTATGTTCCACCCACTTTATTGAAACCAAAAATTTATCTAGACATTTTAAGATTAGGTCTTTTCCCATCCTTTTATTATTCTAGGTGAACCATCCTTGCTTAGTTTGTTGGTCACATAATTATTCCCTTTCCATAAAGTTGTGTAGATTCATGTTATTATTATATTTCCCATTTCCTTAATTTTTATTCAAGGCCTATATTCTTGCATTAAAATCCCTCCAATTATCCATAATGTATCCTCATCTTCTTTTATTTTATCATCCAACTTCTACCAAGGCATATATTATTCCAATATATATTATTGCATTAAAATAAACCCAATTATCCATAATGTATCCTCATCTTCTTTGATTTTATCCTTCAACTTCTCCCAAGCCAATTCTATTTCTTCCTTGTTTTGAGATCCACATATGTTCACTAGAAAAAACTAAGATCTATGCTCCACAAGATAAATTTATAGATAATAAATTGATTATGGGACTAGGTAATTTCTAGGCTAATTAAGTTATGGTTCCATAAGAGATCCATGCCCCCTGTTATGCCTTTAGCATCCACCGCAACTGTTTCCCTTCATAAAATTCTATAAAGGGACTTCATATGCTATGTTAGCTTTTCCAACTTGGTTTTTTGGAGCATTACCACATTAGGATTATGTTGATTTATTAGATAACTTAGTGTTTGTTGAAAAATAACCAAAATCTTGGATGGGTGTACCAATAATCCATATCAACAAATGAAGGCCCCAAAAAGATTCTAAAATTTGTGACAAAGATACATTTTTTAATATTCAAGGAAATATGAAGTTGGAAACAATGCTCAAGAATAAGGAAAATTTTATCATAGTTATCTCATAATATAACATACATATTCTATTAATCCAAGTATACTTGAAGGAACTTGTGAATAAAATCCGTAAATGCTTCCACTATAATGCATGAGAACACTATTGGTACATTTTTTAGGATAAAGGGCATAACATTATATGTAAATGAACCCCATTTAGGCATAAAATTGGTCTTGTAATTGTCTTACTCAATAATTTTTACTTGGTGATATCCAAAAAATCTATTGGTGAAGGTGTATATATAACATCCAACAAGAACTTCCAAAATTTAATCAGTGAAAGGCATCAAGAAATGGTCTATTACACATACCACATTGAGTAGCTTGTAATCCATGTAAATTCAAATGTGAAAATAATTATTGATGATGATTACCATTGGAATAAATCATTTAGACTCATTAATAAGGGGGTAATAATTCTAGTGTGCAACATGCGTTCTTTTTCCTCTTTAACCTACGTGCATAGATTTGGGTTCATTAGATATGGTCATTTCTGCATGAATCGAGTTCCCTCAACTAGATTGATGTGCATATTTCATAATGATGGATGTGCTCCTTTAATTTTTGTGTAATTGTGTGGGAAAATGTCTTAGTATTAATTTTAGAGTTTAAAGATTCTATTTATCTCAACATAAATCCAATAATTTCCCATATGGCAAGTTTAAGTGCATTGTCCATTCTAATGTTCTATTAAATTATTTAGAGTGGCATGAAATTAAATTTATGATTATAATGAATTATATATATGAAATCACATGCCCTACACTTTGTATTTATATTTAATTGGTCAAATGATGGATCTGGTTGATTAGAACTGGTACCGTCATTAAAGTTGATATATAACATTTCGCTTGACTTTATAGATCTATTCTCTATGTTCATGGTCTAGTTGAGAGTAAAAATCCAATAGAACCATGGTAGGAGTATTTAGTTATTAAAGGATATTGAGATTATCCTTAGTGGTACTATTCATGTGCCATATTTAGTCTTCAACTAGTGCTTTATCACCCACAACTACCTTATAGATTACTTAGACAAATTCAAATCCATTTATGGTGATGAAAATATAAAGGTGGAAAGTAGATTGTGTTTGATGTACTACCAAGTATTCATGTCTATGCACATTTTTTGGTGAATATACCATGCCCTAGCCAAGGTGCACAAAGTACCATAAAATCCATGTACCCATAATACATCTAGTAAAAATGTTTCATCATCACTCCAAAGGCTTTCACATTATGTTATATGTTATTTTGATGAGGTAATACCACTATAACTCAAGGTGGTGTGAAAATGATTGTCATAGTGGAAATGATTATGAATGGTTTCATGTACTTGTTCCTATGTATCTAATTGGTAATGAAGAGTAGACCACCATTAAGCAACTATCCATTGAAATAGAAAGGCAATTGCACATAATATTTCATCCTCATTAACATATTAATCCTCTAACTATTATAATTAATATTATACCTCCATCTATCTATGAAACCTAGGTTCCTATTCCAACTATAAGTGTGGTTCAACCATTAAGCATACACTAATGAGGAATATAATTTTGTGGTGACGAGTAATATTTGAAGGGGAACTTATATGGATTAATAAAACACTATAAACACACCTTGATAGATCATATGTTCCTTAAGATCATTGGTCACAAGAGACACTGGTAGTGTTATAAATAGATTACACATCCTCCTAGCACAAGATGCCATCAAGAGTAAGATCAAAAAATACATTTCTTTGGGTAGTGATGTTATAAATTATATTAACATCCTAATTAGCATTAATGTGTTCCACAAAGTGGGGCCCTTGGTCATTATTTAGAGGTATGAATAAGTGTTAGGTATCATTCTCAAATTTGATATACCTCTTATTGAAACACAAGTTGACATTGTTTGCATAGAACCAAGGAAAACCCAAAATATTAGGGAAGTCATTAGCTTTAACAAGCTCAATTACCTCAAAATCACCCTTGAATGTGATGTATAAGATGTTAATGATGGCATACTTAGGAACACTTATGGGTAGTACAAAGTCTTTTTAGCCATGAAAAAGACATGTGGAGAGGGTTGAAAACTGGGGCTACCAATTTTTATCCAATCATATTTAGTTAAAACATTAACCTCCATGTCAGTGTCTCTAGATATCTAATTCTATCCATAACTAGATTTTGACTAGACTTCAAACTGATTCATACCAAACATTGAAAATTAATCTTAGGAATCATTAAACATCCCAATTTTAGCCGTACATCATTAATCAATGCTCATAATCATGTTTTTTTGATACATACATATTTGGTATACTAGCCCATATGCAATAATAACTTATCACGGATTCATCCCTAATCACCTTGTGACATAAAAAATGTCAATTTGGCCTATGGACCCATTACACGAAGCACTTGATCAAATATTAAAAGAGATAAAATGCTAATCAAAATCAATAATATAATTTAAAAATATTAAATACTTATTTGAATTATCCATTAAAAATTAATGAATATCTAAAAATATAAATTCCACAAATCAAAATATCAAACCTTTTCATCATTGCCTTTATGAGTTTTCAAGCTCTTCCAAAATATCTCAAAATATATAATTTGAGATCCATGCCTAGTAATTAAAAATCATAATTACATGACAAGTTTTAACTCAACTAGAGTTAGTATCAACTCACCTAGGGTTATTTTTAACCCTTTAAATGTTTAAATTCAACCTTAACTCACCTTAGGTGAGAGTTATTTATTGAGGTTATAAATACAAAGCCATGCTTACTAATTTTTAAAATCCCTTGGTGTAAAGTTATTATGCCTAAATGTCTTCAAAGTCTTTTATAGTGTAGTGTTATAATGATAATTTGAAGAGAGAAGCTTCATATAATTAGTGTTTCCATGCTCAAATAATAAGCCAAGTAATCAAGCCAAAGTGCCAAGGAAAGGCGAAGATAACAAACCTCCATTGGTGAATATTTCTTGATGCACAAGACAAGAAATACATTTCAACAAGCCATTTGGAGCTCCAAGGAAGGTAAAATAGCAATTTATTTTATGTTATATTTGTGTTTTCATATGTATGATTGTTACCTATGCTTTCCCTAGTGTCTAAGATAGAGGTGTTAGGATTTTAGTGTTTTATTTTAATTTGTTTTTATTAAACTAACACATGACTGACTTTCCCTATAAGTATTCCTTGTTCACATCATGGCATTCTTGGTGGGACCAAGCTTCCCATATGGCTAAGGATATTTATATGTTGGTTTTAATTTTTCTAATAGATGCATAAAAATCTTCAATTTTCAAGTTTTAGATTCATTTTTATGTATTTTATTTTAAGTAAGTCATAGTTTGTAGGTATCAATTCTAAATTTATAGATTGATGCTGATTTTCTAGATCAACATCGATTATAACACTTAACCATGATCTCTATGTGAAAAATATAAAATGATAGGGAATAAAGATAACAAGTGTTTTAATCAAATTTTATTTCTTTTATTTTGTGTTGATGACATTCAGGTTGTTTATATAGCTTATTACTTACATAATCTAGGAGATGTCTTGGATGTTAGGCTCATTTTAGTAACCAATTTATGTCAAAAACAAACTTGGTTTTTGTGTGTTTTTCAAGAAACATCAATTATCTACTTAATTTATGTCAATCTCTATGGACAGATCCATCCCCCCAGGTCCCATATGCTTAGGACAATAACACCACACTAGGACTATAGCGTTGGTGTCATTCCTATCCACTTTTGGTGCTATTGTCCAAGTCCATTTATGGACCCAAAAATTAGTTTCTTCTAGTTTCCCATCCTTATCCTTGTTGGCCTAACATGAAAATATTCAATGCATGACCAATAGATCCTTATAAAAGCCTATTCAAACATCATTTGGAAAGGGTTGGCAATTATCACTAAGAAAGCAAGAATACAAGCAAAACTACTCAAGTAATCTTCCTTATTCTCCATATACAGTCAATCAACGCACTTACAAGCTCATTAAAATACTTAAACTAGTACATACAACCTTAAGCACATATAGTTTATCATTTTGCACTTTCATATACATAATTTCACAAAGCACATCAAGTGGGAGAACTACATATGGCTTGATCCCTCTTCAGAGTATTAGTATGTAGCCAACGTGCCCACACATGGGGTGTGAATCATGTCTAGTGAATCTTACACACACTAACCCCCTATTTCTAAAAATAAGTCAAAGAACAAAGGAAGATAGGGTTTAAAGAAAGAATCTAGTCTATAGGGAGCTATACAGACTTCCAATTGCTAAAACTTTGTAGATAAGGTCACACAGACATAGCAAATAAAAATCAAAAAGCTCAAATCCTTAGGATAATAGTGATAGAGGTAGACTGTAGTGTCAATGCCACTACTATCTAGTTCTATTGTTCCTACCCAATCATAAAATAAAGTTAAAATCTCATTTTGTGATAGTGTTTTAGTCTTAGATAGTAAATTCTAGCCTCTAGCTCAGCCAGATCAATTAGTTTCTATGTAAGTTTTTTCTTCTACTTATTACTATTTTTAGAAAACTTTAAATTGCAATTAATTTACAAAAATTAGTAGCTTAATTATTGTCTATTTATTTACTAATTTTAATACTCATACCCTTTTAATAAATTGGTAATAATACCCCAATATTCCCAAAATTATTAAATGATTTGGTGAACCCAACTAACTTCATTTGTGCATAAAAACCCTAGAAACCTTAAGGTTATTTTCCTAATGATTTTTCATATATTTTTTTAATTTTTTACAAGCATAATTAAATAAAACATTAGCAATAAATTTTAAATTTTTTTAGTAATTTTAAAATAATTTTATTTCAAACTATATTTGCCCAATACTAGGTCGCAGTAATTTTCCAATCATTTTCTTAATTTTTATTATCATATTTAAATCAAAAAAACTCTTCAAAAATTAATAGTAATTGTAAAAAATATTTATTTTTTCAAAACCCTAGTTGCATTTACTAGGTCTTATTAAATCACTAATTTTCCAATAAATCTTTGATTTTGTTACTTGCATATATACCTCAAAAATTCACTTTCAATTTCAAATCTTCATAGTAAAATTATCAAAATTATCATCTTTCAAAACCTTAGTTGCATGTATAAGTTCCTATTTGCTTATTGAGGTATCACCTTACATGTTTGTGAGCTTTTTATCCTTTTTAAGCAATTCCCAATTAACTATTTTTAGGACTTTACATTTCTTATATTCAATATTTTTTTTATATTGCACTTTACCTATTATAAATTTTTGCAAAAAATTCAATCAATTTTCAACTTGTTTTCCTACTTTAGCAATGGCCCAATATACCAGTTTTGATGAAACTAATAAAAGAGAACTTCAATAAATTTTAACTAACCACTCTAACATGAAAGATGACATGTTTAAAATACTATAAGAAGAATAACAAAGAGTAAACAATGGTCAATATTATCAAACCACATAACAACTAGTTACAAATGACATTATGGGTGTAACTATGTTTCAACAACCCCATATAGTAGCCCAACTTGCCTCTATGCCACCAGCTATAGATAGTACATCTTTGTCTCTTGCTATGGCAACCCTTGTGTAAGAGATAAAATATCTTCAGTCTAACATGCTACATCTTGAGCAAGGTGACTTTAGACCTACACAAGCTTTGGATTCCTTTGCTCTTCTACATACACCATTAGCACATCACATTGCTTTAACACCCTTGCCATAATGTTTTTTTCAATCCAAGATTACTCTATATGATGGCAAGGGTGATCTAGAGACATGTTTGAGAGCCTTTCATGCAGCATGCTTGGACTATGTACCCAATCACTAGTACTTACCAAGATATTTCCATGAAGCCTAAAGGATTATGCTTTACAATGGATTTATAGTTTACTAAATCAATTGGTAAATTCATTAAATCCTTTAGTTGACATGTTCCTATCTCATTTTAGAATTAACATTTGGTGATAAGGTTTTATATGCTCAAGTTGCACAATAGAAACAAAGGTCAAATGAGCATCTCATAAATTATGTTCTTTGATATAAGACTATTTTGGCTAAGATGACTAACCCCATGGCCAATAAAGAGTTAACAAAACTTTTTGAATAGATTCTTCTACCATATTTACATGAATTAATCATGTTCAAAATATTCTCTTCCTTCATTGAATTTTGTCACATGCTAAAGGAAAGAGAAGTCAAACTAATTTCAATGGGCAAACTCAAGTACACAAGTATCTTAGAAATAACAAACAAGCATAATAACAAAGTCCCATACAAAGTAAAGTTCAATGATAACAAGAGTCAGAATCAACCTATAGTTAATGCAACTTTCAAGCCACCTCAATCAATGGTTTTATCAATAGCTTCTTAGTGAACCTTTACCAATCTACTAGTTTTTCCAAATAGAGTTTTACAGTAGCTATTAGAATGTAACATCATATTTATTCCTCCTATTTGGTAAGTTGACCCAACAAATCCTCTTTCATAGTGATATGACCAACATGAATTTTATGAGTTTCATAGGGCACCAAGCCATATATAAAATAAATGCATCAATTTGAGACACTATACATGATTTAATAGATGGTAATCACATTGATCTTAGAACTTTAGTTGAGCCTCCTCAGGCCAAATCGACATAGGATAAAGTATTGAAAATATTTTAAAATCCTTTTCCATGGCATTATAAATAGGAGATAAGTGATACATTACGTGTTCATCATGCATATCATACACATCCCCCACTAGATACATACAAGGCACCATCCATTAAGACATCCTTTGAGCAACATGATTGGTGTATACTATTCTAGATTTTTAGCTAGACCTTCCATCTCCTTCTCAGAGTAGGATATCATTAAGGATGATATATATTATCATGCACTCTTTATTAGAGCTCATATTCATAATCATCCTATTCATATTTTTCTCATAGACAATGGATCTAGTGTGAACATCTACACTATAACATTATTGCAACATTTTGGATATCCAGAGTAGGATATTACACTGACAAACATAGTTATTAGTGGATTTAGTGGACATATATAGAGTTCATTGGGTGAGATTTTACTTCCTCTTTAGGTGGCTCCAACACATGTGGCCACACCATTCACTATTATTCCTAGTGTAGGAGTTTTTGATATGCTACTTGGTTCACCATGGATTCAAAAACTTTGAGCAGTGCCTTCTATAGTTCATAGATGCATGAAATTCATTCAAGATAATTAGGTTATTATAGTTTTTGGAGATCCATATGAGTTACCACTCCCCACTTTAGAACCATCTTCTATACTATAGTCACCAATTTTATCTCAACCTCTATTTCTAGTTTCTCTGCCAAGTATAACTCCTCCATTTCTAATTTAGACATAGTTTAGGCATCCATCACTAGCATAGAGAGTTCATACAGCTTCATAGCTTTAGGATTCTAGACAACTTCTAGCTACAATGTTCACACATAAAGTAATATCATTAAGATATCATGCATCTACTCATAAATCACATGTTAAAAGAGCTTATCCTACTACCATATGGGTCCCTAAGAGCCCTATATTTTCATCAACTTCTTAGAGTTACAAGGGGATCCTATAATTAGTTTCTAATTCAAATATTTTAGAGCATTTAAAACATATATAGCTTTTAGAACCATACTCTTAACATTTCCATCATGCTTCATGATCATGCATGATTCCTCTCCTTGATATAAGACACCATGATATGTAGTCTCCCATGAGACTCATCGATTAGTATCATCCTTTCCCTACTTACATGTACATAGTTTCTTATGCTTAACTGTACATAGCTCAAAAACTTTAAAAAATTAAAATAAAATACAAAATTTAAAAATACAAAAATATTCAATTATGTCATAAACACCAAAAATATTTTAACTATATAGATTATCCATGATTTACGATGCTACTACTATGCTAGACTTACATTTGTTATTATATACTTACTATTTGTCAATATATGTACAGTACTATGCTTCACTTTATCTTCTTTGAGTGTGTGTAGGATTTTTGACTCCTTGATGGCTTCACTCTACCCATTGAGGGGGAATCCTACTTCTACATCGAGACAAACATAAATACATATACCCATTAGGGGAATCTTCTACATGACTATAATATCTAGGTTATATCATTCCTACACCACACACTCTAGTTAACATTTTGATATACATTACTTGTTATCTTACATAGATTACTCTATCAACACTCACTAGTATATAGCACTTGTGTATTTCTCAAGATATACCTAGTCTTGTAATAACATGTCTTACATAATTTCCCTCTTGATTTGATTAGTTATATGTGATTGTACTTCCATTTCCTCACATGCTTTCTTTTCTTGCTTAGCATAGCTAGATTGTTTGCATTTCTTTGTTCCTATCTTGTCTCCTATACGTGCCTTAGGGTATTTACAAATATCTTTTACTTCTATTCATGTATTTGATTTATGACATTTTACAATATCCTTTGCTTCTATTCATGTATGTGCCTTTTGACATTTTCCTATATCCCTTATTTGTATTCTTATATGTGATTATGGCTTCCATGCCAACCTTGATTGTTTCAATTATATGTGTATGTGGCATTTGAACATGCCTTGTATGCTTTATTTCTAGTATGAGTGACATGTGCATGTGTCATTTGTTTGCATGGCCCCTTGGCCACCCTTGTATGCTTCTTACTTCTTACCTTATGTGCTTGTTTTCTTGTATTTCTCCTTGTTTGTAATTCCATGATCCACATCATGCATTTATCTTTCTTTCTTAGATGCTATGATGGACATCATACTCTATCCCCCTAACAATAACTAATAACTAACAATTAAATAGACTTTCATTTATGGTTTAGTATATTACACATGTTATTACATTGTTATATCCATCTAGACATACCCCTATTGATCTAAGAATTTATCAATACAAACCATGCTATATCTTCAGATATCTTGTTGATTATCATTGCTATATCATGTATTTCTATAGCATAACACAATTATAGGGCTATTTATTCTAAGGGTAGTCATTACAGGGTCTTCATTCCTACCCTCAAAAGAGGGGATTAAAAATAAGGGTTTTATCTCAGAGATTAGATCTCATAATAGTCAAAACAATAGTTTTTAGAACACCAAAAACAATAACCAGACATCAAACTAATCATAATAGACTAGGCAGACAGTCAAGAATCCAAAATAGTTACCAAATTTAGCCTTGGATAATAGTGCCCAATTTGGAAAATAGTGTTGGTACCACTAGTGTCTATTTTTGGTGCTCCCATCTAAATAGAAAAAAAACTAGACTTTCCAAAAGTAGGTAGAAAAGTAGGCTCAATTATAGTTTTGCATAGATAGAATAGTTTAAAATAAGTAGTTTTTAGTACACTTTTTCTTAGAGAATCTAGATATAGGAGGCATCATGTGAAACATGATGGATCTCACTTCTAGTTTTAGATATGGTAGCTGATATGACTTCCAAATTAGAATCCATGTTCTAGACACTAGTGATTGGGGGCAATGTGTACGGTACATTTGTTTTTTCTTTGATTTCAACATTACCCAAGATTTCTTAGCAGTTGCATGCCTTATTCCATCTACAGGTGGTTTTTTGAAATGGATTTCATACAATCCTAACTTCCCAAGTTCTCAATTTCCTAAGTTATTGAATGGCTTTCAAACAAGCCTAGTGCACCAGTTTGAAGTGGCTTTAATACAAGCTTAATCTCCATATTTTGGAGTGGTCAAGAGTGGCCTAGTTTCTATTATACATATGGCTATCCATGCCAACATATTTAGATCACACTACATTCATGGGATTCATGATCCATCTCATACGACATATATTTCATATTGATATTAGTTCATAGCTTCACTTCATGTGGCAATGATGGAGCCAAAGGACTAGCTAGACTTTGTATTCTTAAACCACTTATTAACCAATTTTTGGTCTTATAGGCCAAAATTGGGCATGCCCTCCTTTTTATTTACAAAAAGTCTTTCACATCCATGATTTGGCTAAGTCATCCCTTAGCTACCTTATGCAAAATACCCCCTGTCAGACTTGTTCCATGAAAAAATCCAAGTGTTTTATCATTTTTCTTAGCCAAGTGCATTTTGGGTTTGTCAAGTGTAGTTACTTCAACTATAATAGTGCATTTTGGGTTTTACAAATAACTTAACTTATGAAAGTTTCATAAGCTAAGCCACTTGAAAAACCCAATTTGGTCTTCACAAACCAAATCAAGTTTTCCAAATGACTTTACTTGTGAAAATTTCATAAGTTGAGCTGATTAATAAACTTGATTTGGTCCTTGTAGTCTTATTCAGACTTTACAAGTGTCTTTACTTATTTGCCTTATTAGTTGAAGTTGATGTGAAACACAAATTAAAAGTTCATGGGAAGTCTAATATGGTCTATCAATAATGAATTAGGTTTTAAAAGTGCTTTTACATGAAAGCTTCATGAGTTGTTTATGTTGAAGAACCCAATTTAGTCTAGCATGCTTACCAAGGCAACAAATTTCTTTAGAGGGCAACAAGCACAGAAAGTGGACTTTAAATTTTTTAAAGGACAATTGAAGAAAGGTTAAAGGGTATGTTTGAGGTAAAATGGACCTTACAGATGGATTTTCATTAGCAAGAGGACCTTTTCACTTTTTTGAAGGATCATTTATAATATTCTTGAAGGGTATGTACCCTTATAGAGGAGACTTAGGCAATGCACAAGACCCTTAAAATTATTTCAAAAGGTAACTTTGGACTTAAAATGTCCTTTTGGAGGGCACCTTGGTTGATGATAGGACCAAATCAAAATTTCCAAAGGGGCATTTCAAGGCACAAAGTGCCCTTGCAAAGGACACCTTAAGAAAGTGAAGAATGAATACAAAAGGCTCGAGGGGCACATGACCTTTAGGAAAATAAGAAATCAAAATAAATAATTCTTTTAGACATTTGATCTAAATTAAAACATAGTAAAAATCCCAAAACAAAGGAGTAGAGACTGCTGAGAACCTGAAGGCCTAATAAGTCAAAGACAATCCAAGAAGAAGCCCAAGGCAAAGGAGAAGGCAAAAAAGAGACAAAACATGGGAAAAATAAAGAGGAGAAAAATATAAATCATGGAACAATTTCAGTAACTGCCAATGTCAAAAGGTAGAATCAATGACCACTTAGACCAAGACAAGTGGCATAGATAACTCAATAAGGAAAATTAATATATTTGGTGAAATACATTTATTAAAAAGTAAAAAAATACTTTGGTTTTTGAACTATAGAGGAAAGTAGCCCATGTTTTCATGCTTCACCATTAATACACAACTAGTTGCACCAAACATTGAAGAGAGCATGGTCAAACCACAACAACTTAGGGATGGCTTTGTCAGTTTTTAGAAGGAGTATCCCATGCTTTTGTAGCCTAAGGATAATATAAGTGGTGGTTTGGACATCTACAACATGACTCTCCCATACGTAGTTTGAATAATATGGTAGTATCATGGTCTCTTGTCTTAGAAGTGTTTGATTCTAACATGGTTTTCTTTTCCATATTTTCTTAGCATCTTTCTCTATTTAATTATAACTTGTTATTTTGAGAAGATATCTCTTAGCTTGTATGGTGAATCCCTATAGGAATTTACCTTGAATCAAGACATAAGCATTTTACCTCCATTTGGGTTTACACTTTTGCATATGTCTATGGTTTTGATCTTGTGTCAAGTCATTTTCTTTCATGATTTCATAGTTTGAATCTAGCATATCTAGTTTATCATGAGTTCTTTCTTACAAGTCAACAAGAAGTGTCCATAGTAGAGTATAGGCACATGTGAACAAGATACCATAGTGTGTCTTAGAACACCTCTGGTAGTTCTTCCTCCCTATATCTCCATAGGGCCCCTTATTGAAACACTAATGCAAAAGAGTTTCTCATGTCAAATGAAGTGTATATCACCTTGTTCTTGATGTCAAGTTTATGTCAAAGCTGATTAGACCAACCATTTTGGTGCATCACTGCTTTAGTTTAGGTTTTGATTTCTAGTATTTCTCTCCCTTGTCATCCCACCCATTATTAGTAACAAGAAATCTAGGGCCTCAAGGTGCATCAAGGGGAGATATCCCCTAATCTAGAGATTCATCCCTCATATTTAAAACCCATAGTAAGAGGGATGTCTCCATTGTGTTGCATTGATGAAGAGAGATAAGCCTCCCTTCACAAGGTGCAATCTACCACATCAACAATTTATACCACACTCAATGGGATAGTTTGTCCAAGGAGTTGAAGGATTTTTTTGTGTGTTAACCAATTATGATTTTGAGGCATTTAAACCAACACCAATAGAGACTTTGAGTTGAATCAACTGATTAAGCAGTGTTAGTGCCATCAAAAAATCACATTTTGGTATGTATAATCACATTGTTTAGTATCATGGGCCTTATGTTCCTTCATATAACTTTGATCAATCTTAGGTTGTTCATGGAATCACCTCAAGTAGATCTCTTGTTTGTCATTCACCTAGTGTAAAGTAAATAATGCTAAAGCTTGAGAACCAAGTGATGGAGATAAATAGATTAGAGGAGTATAATATATATCATCAAGAGCTTATGCATAAAGAGGAGTGCTTGTTTAGGCAAGCTTATGATTTACAATCCATGAAGGAAGGAGAAAAAAATGGAAGAGTCAATTCATTCAAGGAAATCATCCTTGTGTTCCTTATACCATTCAAAATCATTCCCCTCCTATTCTAAATAAATCCCCCTATTATGCGCCAAATCCTTTCTACAAAATAACACTTACTCTAGCTCATTTGATGCATTAACCAATCCTACTCCTAATCCCTTACACCTATCTTTTCAACACCAAAGTCCATTAGAGTATCCACCCATATAAATGAACCTTCTTAATTCCTTAGATTGTGAATCTTCCTTTGAAGGAAAAAATCCTATGCCTTTTGAAAAAAACACGTCTCTCTTCAAGAAACTCTTCCTATGCATCAATAGTCTCTTTCTAGTCTTCCTCAACCTCAAGTATTTCAACATGATGTAAAAATTCCAAGTTGGAGGAGGTAATATCATGAAATATCTTAGGACCTTAAAGAAGATAAATTTGTTGTCTATTTACAAGGGAAGAGTTCCAATCCCAAGGTATGAGTTGGAAGCAAACAATGGAATCATGGGGTAGGAAAAAAGAGGAGGAGAGGCCTATTCATTTTGATAAAAGCCTTGAAGAACATGAAACTACTCCTACTCATCATGATGATGCTTTTGACCTCTAAGAGAGGCTCTTCCAAGAGAATATATCTAAGAAAATTATATATTTGGAGTCCATAATGAGGTTCCTCAACCAAGATGCGATGGATGGTTTAGACCAAGTAGAAGATCCTTCATCTAAACACACCCCATCTATACACCAACAAGAGAGATATCAAGATACAAATAATGTGGATGAAGTGCTGGTCAAACAAAAGGAAGAGAATCATTTTATTCTATCTCAATGTTTTCCTCCTCTTCCATATGAGTTTAACCATCAGCGTTCCACTTCATCCCTTCTCAAGGAGGAACCTATTTTGAAAGAGGAAAGTGAAGAAGAGAGGATCCAATTCATGGCTGATAAAAAACCTCTCATGGATGAAAATGAGGAGGAAATCATCATGGATGCTCCTTTTTAAGACATCATCAACAATGGAGAAGACATAGGTCATACATACATGTAGATGTTCTAGCATGGTGAGTTCTCTCCCTCCTTGCTTGATGAGGAATGTAAGCATGGTGAGCTCTCTCACTCATTATTTGATGAACTTCCTTGTTTATTTGATGAGGATAATGACCATGACATGGAACTCAAGTTGGAAGAGGATTAGAAGAATGTCTTTGAAAAATTAGAGAATCTTGTTTTTTCTCAAGAAAAGGAGAGGCCTATCTATCTTGATGAAAGCTTTGAAGAAGATATCCTTGAGCAAGAAGGTGACATTGTTTAGTATGAGTAAGTAGTTTTTGATGTAAGAAATCCATGATGAATTAGAAGATTAGTTTAACAGGTTCTTCAATGAGGTAAAAGGGAACAAGTAAATCCATGATGCATATCAAGGGGGTTATGAGCTAGATGAGCCCTGTGGTGATGAGCTAGCAGCCATTGACTTCTTGGTGAGATACACTAGCATGAGGAAATCATACAAGAGTAAGATGAATACATATATTTTGGAAGCATGTTTGACCTTGATTCATTTGGATACAAGCCAATCAAGGTGGTAGGAAAAAAGAGCAAGTCACCAAGTCTCCATTCCATTTAACCACTTGTCTGACACCATAAGTCTTATTTCCATGAAGGAGATTTAAGAAGTTTTCCCTTTGATCTAGAATGGAGGAAAATGTGTCTATTTAGTTGTACATAGTATTTTTCTTTCAATTATGTGTCTTTCATTTCCCCTAAGTACTATTACACACGTGTGTGTAGTTTTTTAGCCTTTGTTGTGTGTTTTCTCCTTTGTGTTTAAGACAAAATCTTTGCCAATTCATAGGTCCTTACAAGGCTATTGTTAACTTCTCCAAGATGCATCCTGACTCCATGCCTAATGGACGTAAAGGCTACCATTCTTCCCAAGCATAGCAGGCATGCTTCCCCTATGAGTCACCAAATGTGTTGACCAATTTTTGGTCTTGCGGGCCAAAATTGGGAACCCCCTCCTTTTTCTTTACAAAGATTATTTCACACCCATGATTTGGCTAAGTCATCCCTTAGATGTGTTGTGAAAAATACCCCCTATCACACTTGTTCCATGAAAAAACCAAGTGTTTTATCATCTTGTTTAGCCAAGTGCATTTTGGGTTTGTTAAGTGCAGTTACTTCACCTATAACAGTGCATTTTAGGTTTTGAAAACAACTTAACATTTGAGCTAAAAGGAACCTTTGACTTTTTTGAAGGGTCATTTTCAAGATTCTTGAAGGGTATGTACCCTTGTAGAGGGTACTTAGGCAGTGTATAAAACCCTTAAAATTCTTTTAAAAGGAAAATTTGGACTCAAAGTGTCCTTGCAGAGGGCACCTTGGTTAGTGACAGGACTAAATTAAAAGTTATGAAGGGGCATTTTGAGGCATAAAATGCCCTTGTGGAGGGCACCTTGAGAAAGTGAAGAATGAAGACAAAAGGCCTAAGGGGCACATGCCCTTCAAGAAAAGAAGATATCAAAATAAATAATTCCTTTGAAAAAAATGTCTGAAGGAATTCCTTTAGACATTTTGTCTAAAGGAAAGCATGGAAAAAATCTTGAAATAAAGAAGGAATAAAGACCACTAAGAACTCAAAGGCCTGATAAGTCAAAGACAAGCCAAGAAGAAGCCAAGACAAAAGAGAAGGAAATGAAGAGATAAAACATGGGCAAAGTAAAGATTAGAAAAAGATAAAGCATAGAATATTTCTAGTTGCTAACAAGGTCAAAAGGTAGAATCAATGACCACTCAGACCAAGACAAGTGGCATAGACAACTCAATAAGGAGAATTAATACATTTGGTGAAATATATCTACTAAAAACCAATAAAATAGATTGGTTTTTGAACTATAGAGTAGAGTAGCCCATGTTTTCATGTTTAACCATTAGTTCATAGCCAGTTACACCTAGCATTATAGAGAGCATGGTCCAGCCATAATAACTTGGGGGTGGCTTTGTTAGTTGTTAGAAGGACTACCCCATGCTTTTGTAGCACAAGGATATTAGAAGTAGTGGTTTGGACATCTAAAACATGGATCTCCCATACACAATTTGAAGAATAGAGTAGTAGTATGGTCTCTTATCTTAGAATTGTTTGACTCTAGCATAGGTTTCCTTTCCTTGTTCTATTAGCATCTTGCTCTATATAATTGTAACTTCTCATTTTGAGAAGAGATCTCTCAGCTTGTATGGCAAAGCCTTATAGGAATTTACCTTGAATCAAGATATAAGAATTTTACCTCCATTTGGGTTTACACTTTTTCATATGTCTATGGTTTTGATCTTGTGTCAAGTCATTCTATTTCATGCTTTCATAGTTTGAATCTAGCATATCTAGTGTATTATGAGCTCTTTCTTGGAGGTCAATAAGAAGTGTCCATAGTAGAGTATAGGTACATGTGAATCAACTACCATAGTGTGTCTTAGAACACCTATGATATTTATTCCTCCCTATATCTATATAGGGCCTCTTATTGAAACACTGATGAAAAAGATTTTCTCATGTCAAATGAAGTGTATATCAGCTTGTTCTTGATGTAAAGTGTATGTCAAAGCTGAGTAGACCAACCATTTTGGTGCATCACCACTTTAGCTTAGGTTCTAATTTCTAGTATTTCTCTCCCTTTTCATCCCCCCCCCATTGTTAGCAATAGGAAATTGAGGGCCTCAAGGTGCATCAAGGGGAGCTAGCCCCCAATCTAGATATTCATCCCTCACATTTGCCACCCACATAAAGAAAGATGTATCCATTGTGTCTCATGGATGAAAAGATCCGAGCCTCCCTTCACAATTTTTAATCCACCATGTCAACACCACTTATTCAGAGGGATTGGACACATAGTCTAGACATTGATTATTATATGCATGATCACCTAGCTTCACTTAGTTGGTGATGATGGAGCCCAAGGGCCAACCTTTTCATTCTTGAGCCACTTTCAAAGAATTGAGTACTCAACTCCATTCATAATATTTATCTTAGTAAAACATCATCCATCATTACTCAATATCATCCAACATCATAATAGTTTCATACTTCATGTCATGCTCTCTCTCTACACACCTAACATCACACAACTTCATGATCTTCATCCTCATAGGTAAGTTTAGGTACACTTTCTATTTTACTTTATCCTAGTATTTCACTTTACTTCATCACTATAATAAATTAGGGGCAAATGTAGTCATATAAAATACAAAAAATGGTAACTTGAGCATGGCTAATGACACCCAACCCTTAGGTCACTCTTTCTTGATTTCATAACCCTCATAGGCATCATTTTCACTAATTCCCAATTAATTGTAGCTTTCTAAAATTGATCACAGCTAAGCTAGACTCTTCCTTCCATGACAGATCCATCCCCCTAAGTCTTGTCTACTCAAGACAATAGCACCATGTTAAAACTATAGTGTTGGTGCCACTCGTATCCACTTTTAGTGCTATTGTCCAAGTCTATTTCTAGCCCCAACGTTCAATTTCTTATATTTTCCCATGATTATACTTGTCATCGTAACACAAGCATATTCAACCCATGACCAATTGATCCCTATAAAATCCATTCAAATATCATTTGGAAAGGGTTGGCAATTATCACTAAGCAAGAAAGAATACAAGTAAGACTACTCAAGAAATCTTCCCTATTATCTACATACAACTAGCCAACACACTTACAAGCTCATTAAAATACTTACCCCAATCCTTAGCCACCTCAAGCACATATAATTTATCATTCTACACTTTCATATATGTAATATCACAAAGCTCATCAAGTGGGAGAATAAAATATGGCCTATTCCCTCTTTGAAATATTTGAATGTAGGTAGTGTGCCCACACATGGGGTGTGAAGCACATCTAGTACATCTTAAAAATACTAAACCCCCCCCCCCCCCCACTCTTAATCAAAACTAGTCAAAGCATAAAGGAAGATATGGGTTGAAGAAATAATCTGCTCTACAAGGAGATATATAGACTTCTAGCTACTAAAACTTTGTAAATAGGGTCACACAAACATAACAAACAAAACCCAAAAATCTTAGATCCTCAAGAAAATAGTGGTAGAGGTGGATTATAGCATCGATGCCACTACTGTCTAGTTTTTATTCTCTTATCCAATCATAAAATGAACTTTAGATCTCAATTTCTAATAGTGTTTCTATCCTGCATAGTAAATTCCAACCTCTGGCTCAGTCGGATCAATCAATTTCCAACTAAGTTTTTTTCTTCTCCTTGTTACTATTTTATAGAAAAGTTCCAATTTCCATTAATTTACACAAATTAGTAGCTTAATTATTTTCTATTTATTGACTAATTTTACTACTTAGATCCTTTAGCTAAATTAGAAATAATACCCCAATATTCCCAAAATTGTTAAATCACCACATCAACATGGGGAAATAAATGTTTTACCTTGAAAATTAGTGATAAGTGTACCTCTACCATCACTAACCAACATACCTTTACAATAAAAAACAATTTATTTTAAAAAACATATGTCCATTGGTCAAATAAAAATGTCAAACATCCAGCAAACATCTAGTTCACAATAGGTGTTCATTAAACCAAGAGGTACTACTATCTAAGAAGTACCAATTAGTTATAAATTACCTTTTTTCAACACATATCATAGATATAAAGAAAAATCCTTGATTCAATACAAGTCCCCCTTATTTAGCTAGGTTTGACTAGTCACCAACAAGTATCTACTCAACCTTAATGGCCACAATAATTTATCCCTAGCCATATCCTTCCATTGCATCCATAATTTCCTCAAAATTAGGCCTATTTAATGAATCTAAATGAGAACATCACACCACAATGCATGTAATTTCAATCACCACATCCTAATCTACTGATGCATATTCTTGGTTAATTCACTCAAATCAATATTCCATATCAAACCATACCTCCATTACATCCAAGTCAAAGTAATCCATATTTGACAACCTAACCTCCACCTTAGGCCAATGTTCCATCTATTTTATTAGCATGATAATTGCAAAAAATGAATGATGTAATTTTTACCATTCAATTAGGGAAACAAACCAAGAAGTTCAAGTTAGATGACATGTGTTTCTACCAATTTAACATCAAGTATCTACAAATACAATTTCCTCAATGGTACGAACTACCAAAATTTGATAAATATAAGGTTAAAGGAGACCTTAAGGCCCATTTAAAAAAATTCTTTTTTGCTTGCTAGCCAGTAGCTTACTATGACATTTATCTCCTCATTTCCTTGAAGTCTAAAATGGCAAGATGTCAGGATCTTACTCCACCAATAAGAGCACATATGATTACTTCTTGTATTAGCAACTAAACACGGAATATAACCAGAATGAATAAGTAACTAGAAATATGAAACAACACAGGAATATGAGAGACAATACACAATTGTATTAATAATCACTCAGAAGAAAATACAATAAAGAAGATGCCACTTCTTCTTCCACCTCAAAGGCTCGCCACTCCTCAAGACCTTCTTCCCTCTCTCTCTTGGTCCCAACAATCAACTCCAATATAGAATTGATGTTCACCTCCACCAGTTAGAAACAACGCTGCTAGTACACCAAGTACACAACCATACTCCAAGTAGATCTCCTGCTCTCTACTGCTACCTATAAATCACTAGACCTTACTCACCATTGTAGATCTCCAAAAGAAGCCATGCACACCTACTGAACAAAATCATACATATACGAAGAACCCTTCTAATTCTCCAAACCAGCACCCACACTTGGTACTGTGGCACTAGGAGGAACACACCATTACTCTCCTCTCTCTAAAGGAGCTTATTTTGCTCTCTTACTCTCTAGCACTCAAATTTACAATATAGCCCATGAGTCTATATATAGATCTCATGCTTACAATAATTAGAATATCTTAATTATAATAATTAGATGCGCAACTCAAGATTACAACTAGCCTTTAACATGCAAACAAACAGTCCAAAAATAGACTCTCCAAAATCAACATGCAAACTACATGCTCACGTACAGGCTGCCGATGTCGGCACCTTCTTGACCGATGTCAGCTGACTAGTGACCGATGTTGGTTGCTTCTTCACTACTATCTGACCGATGTCAGTTGATCAGACTGACGTCGGTTGCCTTGCAACTCATTCTACAACTCTCTGCAACCTTTGTAACCTCTGTAACTCCTCCTATTTGCATCTTGGTAAAGCTTTTAGCTCCACAACCTAACAATCTCCCACTTGGATATAAACAGCTACACTTGTACCTATACCTATACACTGTCTAAATTATTCCCTGGCTTGTATCCCTCTTCAAGATCAATCCTGAAGACCAACCACCACACAACCTGTGATGTTACACTTGTCATAAAGTAACCTGCCACATCCGAACCTACAACTCCATGTAGTGAAGACCTTGACCCTACATAACATGAATCCCTGCTGCTGATCCCTCTTAGATACTTGAGAATCCACTGAACTGCCCTCCAGTACTCCTTCCCCAAATTGGCTCCATACTTTCTGACAACTCCCACTGCTTGGGAAAACTCAAGTCTCCACTAGACCTCATGTGATTTCAAACCTTGTTCTAAGCTAAGATTGAACTATCTAGCCCTTGGTGTGCTTTCTGATTTTGTATCCTACATCATGAACCCCACCAACACCATCTTCACAGCAGCTTCCACTAGAGACAAAATCTCCATGTCTCTTATGCCAAAGAATTTTGCTACTCCAAATTCTCCATGACATACCTCTGAACTAACCTTACCCTTAGCTCAACAAATCCCTGTATGTACAAACTTGATACCAAATCACCAGTAACTAGATAATGTCATGACTCATCATCCACCTGGTAAGAAAAACACAACACTTAAACCTCCATTGCCCTGTAGCTTGCTCAAGACCATATACCTTGGCCTTCCATCTCACGTATCCATCCAATCTCTTCTTTAACTTGGGAATCCATCCCTCATCCAGTCCTTTCTTCCAGCTGACAACTCCACCAACAAACACCTATTTAGTTCTTATCCAAGGACTCACACTCCTCATCCATGCCAAGCTCCCACTATTTCTGGATTCTACCTGCATTGCCTCTTCACATCTTCCTAGTTCTTGACCATCAATAAGCAATATAAAGAAGGTGAATAATGAATATGAGGTCCACTTACCCTTTCTGACCTCCATATGGGCATTTGAGACTTATTGATAGCTTGTTGTTTGCCCACCATCCATCTTAGTGACTGATCTCAGCCATCTCCCAATCTTCACCTGACCAATGTCGGTTTCCTGCATCTGACCCTAACTGCCAACGTCATCTCTCTTGTCAATGCTAGTATCCCTTCTACTGACGTCAGTTCCTTACTGACTAACATCAGTCTTCTTGTTGCTGACATTGGTTACTATATGACCGATCCCAATACTTGTGTTCGCCTATGAGTGATAACTTTTTACCCGTGAGTTCTCCATGGATCAAAACCCTATTCAAATCACCATAGCCCTACTCAGAATAATTCAGTCCCCTCAACTGATCTCTGTCCATCATCTCCTCCATGAACACCAAGGCCTTCCATTTCTTAAGTTTATCAAAAACATCTATCTTCTGCTTAAGAACCTGCATTCCCCTCCTACATATGTGACCAAGCCTACAAAGCCACATCTCTACAACAGAAGGTGAATCAGTAATATAAGTAGATAGATAAAGGATACCTACTTTCTTACCACCATCTAATTCAAGTGCATCCACTGTGAGAGTTATAGTGCATCTCTCATCACCCAAATTTCCTAAAAAAATTAGACTCATCTCCAAGACTGGTCCCTGCATGACTTCCTTCACCACCCATGTGTTATCCACCTGTAATTTCAGCTTCACTTCCCCTTCGTCAATAATCTAACAAGGCTCTCCAACCCCTAAATAAATCTCTCCAAACTCTCTAAAGACATGCTCATGAAAAGATGCTCTATTTCAAGCTGCATGGAAAGAGGCAAAAGAATCTGTAAACAAAGATTCTACTTTATCTAGAGTAACTTGTGCAACATCACCTGCAACATCTACTTCTACACGCTGATCTTTTACCGACCAACAATCTCCTTTTCCCTACTCTTTCTTTCCATCAATCAGACCATTCGTGCTATTTAGTTTTTCCATTCATAACTTACTTTCTTCTACCATTGCTATACTCCCACTCAATCTAAAACCCCTGAGAGTGACTTGTAATCAAAAACACTACCATATCTGAAACCACCTGTTAGTCAACCCAACCAAAAGCTTTGATACCACTTGATGGTATCAGCTCTTGAACCTACAACTAGGCTCTGATACCACTTGTTAGGATCTTGCTCCACCAATAGGAGCACATATGATTACTTCTTGTATTAGCAACTAAACACGGAATTTAACCAAAATGAATAAGTAACTAGAAATATGAAACACCATAGGAATATGAGAGACAATACACAATTGTATTAATAATCACTCAGAAGAAAATACAATAAGAAGATGCCACTTCTTCTTCCACCTCAAAGGCTCACCACACCTCAAGACCTTCTTTCCTCTCTCTCTCAGTCCCAACAATCAACTCCAATATAGAATTGATGTTCACCTCCACCATTTAGAAACAACGCTGCCAGTACACCAAGTACACAACCATACTCCAAGTAGGTCTCCTACTCTCTACTACTAGCTGCAAATCACTAGACCTTACTCACCATTGTAGATCTCCAAAAGAATCCATACACACCTATTGACCAAGATCATACATATACGAAGAACCCTTCTGATTCTCCAAACTAGCACCCACACTTGGTACTGTGGCACTAGGAGGAACACACCATTGTTCTCCTCTCTCTGAAGGAGCTTATTTTGCTCTCTTACTGTCTAGCACTCAAATTTACAATATAGCCCATGAGTCTATATATAGATCTCATGCTTATAATAATTAGACTATCTTAATTACAATAATTAGACGTGCAACTCAAGACTACAACTAGCCTTTAACATGCAAACAAATAGTCCAAAAATAGACTCTCTGGAATCAACATGCAAACTACATGTTCACGTATAGGTTGCCGATGTCGGCACTTTCCTGACCAATGTCGGCCGACTGGTGACCAACGTCGGTTGCTTCTTCACTGCTGTCTGACTGACATCAATTGATCAAACTGACGTCGGTTGCCCTGCAACTCATTCTGTAACTCTCTACAACCTCTGTAACCTCTATAACTCCTCCTGTTTGCATCCTGGTGAAGCTTTTAGCTCCACAACCTAACACAAGATTTAAAGTGGTTCTTAAAATTGCCAAAGAATTTGGTATCTAATTTTGATGACCTTTTAGACAAATTTGTGTAGCATTTAGCCTATAATCTTGAACATGAGATTTCATTAGTATATTTGAATTAGGCCAAGTAGAAAGTTGGTGTAATATTTAAAATCTATCTACAAAGATGGAAATCACTTTTTAGTCATTTTACCCATAACTTACTAGACAAGGAATTAGATGTGTTTACTAAAAATTTACATAATGAGATATCTTATCACCTAGAGCTTTAGTGTGCACACACATTCAAATAAATCATCGACAAAATCTTACTGATTAAAAATTCCCTTATTAACAAGGTATTATCAAAATAACCTTGCCAAACCAAAACTAGAACCAAGGCCAAGGAACAAGCCAAAATCAGAACCAAAACCAAGGTAAAGTTCAAGAATCAACACCATCCCATGCCAATAATTATGAAAAATCCAATAAATTCATCCATAAAAATAACATTATTAGAAATGGAGTAACTAAATAACATCATGTCTAAATGGTGCAAACACCATCTACTCAGCCAATACTACAAATATAGCTTACTCCCCATTAACAACCTATTTAGCAAGTGCAACTGTTAAAGTAGCCTAGACCAACTCAAAAAATACAACAACCATTACCTTTGAAAATCCCTCCTCCATGAAGAAATGTTCCTACTCGTCGAGTCTTTTGTGACCTTAGAGAACCTATTGAAGCCATGTTTTTCAAATTAGCTTTTACTAACATGATTATTTATCTAATTTTGAAGCATTATCCTGAGGGTATTCCATATCCAAACTTGTACAGAGAGAATGAGTTATATGAATACCATTGTGTTAATGGACATAATCTATGCTATTATGTGTATATCAAACACCTCATTGAAAATATGTTAGAAAATGGAGATATTACATTGGATAATAGAGCATCTACATCTAATAAGAACTTGAGTGTTTATGAAAACCCTTTTCCATAACATAAAAATAACAATCAACAATAAAAATAAAGGCTTGAACAATAAAAATAGTATCAATACCCATGACAAAAACAATAATACCAATAACAATAATAATAATGTCATATGAATGGAAGGAACCAAGGCCAGAATGATTCCAATACCTAATAGACTTACCACATAGTTTCACATCACTACATTAAATTTTTAGGTCATATTATGGGAGGCCACATTTCCACCATTACCATTAATCCAAGAACAAGTGCTAATATAATATGACCATTGCTAAACAATTTCAATCAACCCGTATACGCTAGTAATCCTTCCTTGACCTAAGACCACAAATACGCATAATAACAACTAGGGATTACTACTTTTAGAACTTTTATCAATAACTTGTCATTGCCTCATGACTAGAAATAAGTGCACTAACAACTGAGACTTATCCTATCTAGACCCTCTCCATCATCATTTCCTAATAACAATGGTCTTGTATCTAATCTTGATTATGCAACAATAAATTGGTAATCAAATATTACCATTCTCAGCCCACAACCACCTACCACCAAACCTATCCAACCCATTGTCCTGGCTAGGAATAAGCCATATTCTACTATTAAGGAAAATACATTTGATATTTTGGAATAACTTCAAAGGACACTTGAACAAATATCCATTTTGGATTTTTTGCGTATAAGTATTATCCAAAAAATATCTTAAAAAAATTGTAGGCTAATCCCAAGTTCCCAATGACATATTTCAAGATAAATTTCAAGATTTGGTTGGACATGTATCCCCATTCCAATATTTAACCTTCAACCAAAGTGATATTTTATCCCTTAGCCTTCTCCATAATAACTCGTTGTACATTGAAATTGTCATAGAGTGACACAAAGTGAAACATGTCCTCATAGACAATGGATCATGACCAAATATTGTCTATCTAAAGATCATCAAGCATATTGGATACACAAGAAATGATTTACAATTGAAAATGATAACTATCAAGGCCTATGATAATGGAGAAAAGGAATGATAAGGCACCTTTAGCTTGCTACTTATCATTGGCCCCTTAGCCCACAATACACTTTGTCATGTGTTAGACCTCAACCTATCTTACAATTTATTTTTGGGTAGACCTTGGATACATGAAATTCATGAAAAAATTTCAACATTGAAATAGTGTTTCAAGTTCTCTCACTTAGGCATGGAAGCCGCCATAAATGGAGATTCAAATCCTTATGAACATTACAAACATTTAGAGGTTGAGTATGAAATTTATAACTACCACTTTGGCCTAGATCTGGTTCAAAAAAATGATAAAGGTAAAGAATACTTGTTGATTTAATATATGCCAATTTCATATACCTAGATAGCCTTGATTCATCTTTACATATGCCACCTCCTAAATTGTCTAACCAATGTTCCAGGGAATATTTGACCTATGACATTTTTCACATGTCAATATTTCATAGACCCCCAAGTCCTATGGAAGACCTAAACCAAGCCACATTTTATGGAATGGCAATGAAAGAAAAAGGTAAACTTCATAGTCCATCTCTTATCATTTTCACATTGAGCAATGGTAAAAAAAAAAGACTCACTTACAAATTATGAATCCTAGTTATACAATGACAAACTAGTTGATTTCTCTAGAAATACCAAATACCCCATTCCTAACAAGATCATGAAGAATCAAGCCTATGAAGGAGGAGGTCTCAAGCTAAATCAATAAGATACACTTGAGCCAATCTCCATCACATGGTATAAAGAAACCAATGGTCTCAGATTTAAACCACCTAGGGGTAACTCCATGTATCTTATTCATGTACCAACACCAATGACTTATGATGATGACGTAGGTAGCAAAGCAAAGTCTGATCATAAAATTTATGAAGACCTTGCCAATACCAATCTATTTGACACCCATGTCATTTTTACCCTTACCATAATTATTCATAATAATCCACTTCCTCTATATCAATCTCAACTTATAGCCTGGGAATAATAAGAATCCATAGTTTTTGTAGATAAATATGAGACTGATGAGGCCTTTTGTGATTTTCTGGGCCTAAGAGACAACATTATATTAGAAAACCAAAAATAATGGCTCTCAATCAAATTACATCCTACATTCTATTTTTGAGAATGGGTGAACACCTTTAGCCACAAAAAAATAAATAAAACATTGAGGTCCCAAAGTGAAAACACATTTGAGGTACTTTGGAGTAGGGTAAAAGTAAATAGAAAGACCAGTCTTTTGGTGAAAAAATATTTCAAGTAACATTAGACTTGGGTGTTTATCTTTCCTCAAATGCAACTCAAGAGACCACTAATGATGAACTTACTTCTGGGTTTTAGTTTAGTTTAGTATAACAACATGCCTTTGATCAAATTACTTAGGAATTTCTAACATTATTTGTAAACATGGCCATCCCTACCTTTGGGAGATTATGATTCATCCTATCTAGGAGAACTTGAAGAACCAATCCAAATAGAGGACTTTATAATTACATGCTAATTTAAATCACTTTCAACTATTCTAGAAGATGGTTCAAATCTCCTTACATAAGACATTATGAAAGTCAACATCAGGAATCTAGATTACCCAAAATGGATCAATTTAGTTACATCCCTCATTAAGGATAAATGTGAAATCTTTACATCCCTTTTGAGGGAATTTATTGACATATTTACTTAGGATTATTTAGACATACCAGGTTTGGACCCCACCTTGGTTTTACACCACCTTATTGTATATCTTGATGTCAAACTAGTGAAATAATAAATTGTGCAAGATACATCCTCACATTACTGTGTTAGTAAAGAAAGAGTTGGAAAAACTCTTAGAAGTGAGATGTATTCAATTGATTGACTATTTAAAGTGGATCTCAAATGTTGTGCCAGTCAGTAAGAAGCTAAAAGGACTTAGAATCTACACTAATTTCTAATAGATAAACAAGGTCTACCCAAAGGATTACTTTTTTGTATCAAATATTGACATGATAGTTGACCCAATAGTGGGGTACAAAATGCTTTCATTTATGGATGGATTTCAAAGGATATAAATAGATTTAAATTACAACAAAATACCAACAAAAATAGCATTCACCACTCCATGGGGAACATTTTGTTATTATATTATGCCATTTTTTATCAATAATGATGAGGCCACATACCAAAGAGCCATGAGTATCATATTTCATGATATGATACATGCCATTGTTGAAGACTATGTCAATGACATACTAGGTAAATCAAAGACCCATGTCGATCATCTAGTTGCACTACCACAAATATTTGAGAGGATTTATGAATACAAGGTTGGAGTCAATACTAAAAAGTGTCATTTTGGTGTCACTTTAGGCAAATTACTAGGATTCATCATCTCTTGTAGAGGTATTGAAGTTGATCCTACCAAAGTATAAGCTATTAAAAAGATCTCACCACCTTCTAATTTGAAGTAGCTCCATAGTTTTTAATGGTAAAATCCAATCTATGAGACACTTCATTTCTTAGTTAAATGACAAATACCATCTATTTACACACTAAATAACGGTGTCACATTTCATTTAGATGAAGATTGCCAAAACGCCTTCCAAAACCTAAAGGAATATTTTGCCAATCTACTTATTTTATTACTACATATGCCAAAAAGCCATTCCTACTATATCTATCTTCTACAGACAAAGCCTTGGGGGAAATTTTAGCTCAAAATGATGACAGTGGAAAAGACCATGTCATGTACTATTTTAGATGTACACTAATTTCATATGAACACAACTATATGCCCATAAAAAAACCATGCTTAGCTATGGTCTTTGCTAATAAAAAATATGGCATTACATGCTAAACAACAAGACTATGTTTATTCCAAAGTAGATCTGATCAAGTATCTACTATCCAAGATAGATTTACAATACTGCATGGCTAAATGGATTATGCTTTTAAGAAAGTTTGATATATAATACATCAACCATAAGTTTATCAAGGGACAAGTTCTTACAGATTATCTCTCTAAATCTCCCCTTGTAGATATCAAATCACTAAGTTTTCACTTCCTAGACAAGTCCATCATGACCATCACTGAAACACCTCCTAAGGATAAGGACTAGAATCTTTATTTTGATGGATCATTCACATCACAAGGATTGGGGATAGGCCTATTGTTTATTATTCCATATGGGGATCTGATCCCTAAGTCAATCTATATCATCTTTCCTTTTACTAACAATATGGATGAATATGAATTACTCAGCAAATGGATCCATCAAGTATTACAATGGTATATTCAACATCTAATGATTTATGGTGATTCTCAACTAATTATCAATTAGGTTACATACCACATTCAAACCAAAGATGACAACTTGGTGTCATACAAGTCCATGGTGGACAATCTCAAATATTAGATTACCAACATATAGTTTGAACACATACCAAGATATAACAATAGAATAATGTATTCCATGTCCATCATTGGTTCTTTGATCCATCACACAGATAAGGAAAAAGAATATCAATTCCTCATTGAATATCTTATACCACTAGTTCATGAACCTTCAACTATCATAATGATATGTGATATTATTGGTCCTAGACTATATGGTATTCCCATATCTTTAATTAACTTCATGACCATATCATGCCACCTAACCTATCATGTAGGCAACACAAAGCCTTTACTCATCAAGCTTTATGTTATACCTTACTTGGCATAACCTTTTACCACCATAAATTTAATGGAACTTTACTTCATTTTTAAAATTTGGTAGAATCAATGTTAGCATTATGGTAAGTTAATGAAGGATTATGTGGATTCCATACCAATGGGAAAATCCTAGCCAAAAATCTCTTACAAAGTAGGAATTATTGGCCAACTATAGATGTAGATACAACTGCTTATGTCAAAAAGTGCATCAAATGTCGAAGGCATGCTAATATTATTCATGCCTTGACCAAGAAATTAAAAATAATACTTAATCCATGGCTATTTTAAATATGTGACATTTATCTCATTAATAAGATTAACTTAACCTCATCTGATGGCCATAAACACATTCTTACTGCTACTAAATATTTTACTAAGTGGGTTAAAGTTATACCCCTCACTTACATGACTAGAAAACAAATTTACAAAGTCATCTTCAACCATCTCATATGTTGATATGGTATCCCATTTGACATTATATATGATAATGGTAGATTATTTAAAAATAAGGATGTCAAAATGCTTTTTTCCAACAACAACATCACTCAACATTTTTATATTGTATATTACCCACAAGGTAATGGTCAAGTAGAAGCATCCAACAAAAATATTATCAACATCCTTAAAAATATTTTCAATGATTTTATATGTGATTGACACCTCCAAATATTTAATTTCATTTGGTCATACCAAACTAATTACCATACCCCAATAGGAGTCAGTCCATATTCCCTAATTTATGGCACTGAGGCCATTCTTCCCATTGAGGTTAAGTTACCTTATTTGAGAATCTCATAAAAAAATGTAATGGATGATGAATATTATCAAGTATTTTACCAACATAAACTAGAGTTACTTGATGAAAAATGCATGCCCACTATCAATGTCCTTCAGTCATACTAGAATAGACTATGTAGCCACTATAACCAGTGGGCCAAAAATAAAGATTTCAAACTTGGGGATCTTGTTATGAAAGAAAACCAAGAGAATACCATGACTGAGAAGAATAATAAGGTAAATTTAAAACCCAATTGGATAATCCCATATATCATGTTTTAAATTATGGCTTCAAATCATACAAAATCTCTACATTAGATGGAGATGATATTAAAGAGTTGATGAACATTATACACCTCAAGTGTTACTTCACTTGAGAGACCTAAAATATTATCTATGAGGTATGTTTTTATTGTATTTTAATATGGAAATTATTATTTATACCAATACCCCATATCATATATTGATGTACCATACCTTTTCTATTGACCAAAGTTGTTTTTACCCTCCCTACCCAACCCCTTTGACCTTGGTTTTATTCCATTAGTTATTTGGGCACCTTCAACAAGAGGATTTAAATAAAGTTTCAATAGTTAATTTAGTGTCCTAGATAGAGGCCATATTTTGGACCAATATGACAATGGTTTGGCTTTGGCATCCTTCATTCCTTGTTTTGTTTCATTTTGAGTGTTCTTGATTATAACCACCTTTGTGAAAATTAGTGTCTCACTTTGCGCTACTAATTATAACCACCTTTGGGTGAATTAGCATCTTTGACCTATGTTGTTGTTTATTAATTATAATTTCTTATGGAAAAATTAGGAACAACACTTTTATCATGACTTGAAGTCCCACCTTACCATTCCTATGTTGTAATGTGATATTAGCCTAATTTGAGAACTTGTTGCTAACTAGTCAGATTCATCCATTATAAGGCAAAACTATAGTGACTTGAGGACACAATTTATGACTATGTAGGTATCACTTAATCTACATTGAGGTTATCTTAGTCACATTTTTAAATGCTCTCATTATTTTGTAAATAATTTAAATTTTGAATGCTCTCATCATTTTAAGAGTTTTACCATTTAGTATCTTGTAATTCTCAATTGAGTTGAGATGATTTAAAAATCCAAAAACATTTGTAAAAGATATATAAATCTTAAAAATCACCTTGTCAACCACTTATTTGCCTTAAGGATTATGAGACCCATATCTATTTCATAAGAAAAACCTTGTCATTTAGTTTCCCCATCCTAATTTGGCCTAAGACTTACACTCTCACCATTTTGTAAATTTCATATTTTTCACATTATGTATTCCACTTTGATATATTAATGACCACTTGGATTCATGTAATGCTCTTGTCATTTTTCAAGACTATTCTCATATTTCATATACAACAAAATCATATTTTTTTTAATCATCATTTTTCTTCTATCCCATCCCAAGGGAGAACTACATTTGTATTAAAGTTTATGTTGGGCCTTTCATCCATAGAACTATGTAGGAAATCCCCACTTTCCTAGTACGTCTAGAGTCAGCTCGGTTACCTCCTTCTTTTTCTTCTATTTCCCCCATTTTATTTTTCTATTTTTTTATTTCATATTGCCTAGGGGAAATGTTTACCCTCTTTTTTGTATCATTGTGTTGTTTTCACTAACATTTTAATTAACCATTATTTATGTTTGTTTACCATTTTGTTTTGCTTATGTTTGTTCATTTCTTATTTATTAGTGTTTTGTCTTCTTGTTTGTTTATTTGTTTCCCTAGTTTGTTGATTTCATAGTATTTCCTTGACTTAGTATATCTATATTCAATGGGTGCACATTATACTTAAGTCCATCCACATTGTCATCAAGGTTTCTATAATTGGTGCATTATTTTTGAATGTTTATTGGATTATGTGTCAATCCTTCTGCATATTTTGGCTAAATTAACATGGTTTTTTATTTATCATGATGTATATCATCACCTGATATAAAAAAATCATCTTTGAAAATATTACAAGCAATGCAGATATAATACTTCTCCTTGGCACCTAAAAAATTCTTGATCTAATCTAGATCATTTCCCAAATACAACATAATTAAATCATGAAATAATTTTAGTCATTTCTAGTTAGGATGTGCATCTCTATACTAACAAGTTACCCAAATTCATCTTTCTCCTATGTACCATATTACTCTTACTCTATGAGTTTTGATTCAGTACATCTACCCCTTTTCCAATTTGCCATTTTATCCCACCCATAGTACCAATGATTATAACCACCTTTGGGAAAATCATTATATTATGATCCACACTGTCATACCAATGATTATAACTTCCTTAGACAAATAATTATATCTATCCACCCAACTGGGGCATGTTTTTATCATGCCAATGATTATAACCACATGTGGGCAAATCATTATTTTCCCTTTAATGACTACAACTATTTTGGGAAAATCATTCTCTTGTTACCTTTTTCCTTTAGTTAATGATTCTAACTGCCTATGTGCAAATCATAATATTTTTTCCTTTTAATAATTATTATAAATACTTTTGGATAAATCATTATCCATTTTCCTTGTTATGTTGATGATTATAACCACTTGTGGGCAAATCATCCTTTTTATCTTCCCAACTTGGGTATCTCACTAAAACATTGATTATGACTTCCTTTAGACAAATCAATATTTTCCACCCACCTTTACCATTTGGTCCCATCATTTTCTTTCTTTTGAGGGACCAATTACTAACCTTCTTTAGTGATCTCTCCTTTGAGGGGACATACATAGCTCATCCATCATTATTGGGGAATTAGGTAAACATGACCTTTTCATTCTTTGAGAATACATTAATATGCCTATGGATTTAAATCCCTTCCCAAATAAGGGTAAACTGTAGACACTCAATTCTAGCCACAACTAGCTTCTAACCAAACTTTAGATTGATTCCTACAAAACATTACAAATTAAGCCTAAAAATCACTAAACATCCCAATTTTGGCCATGAATCATTCATCAATGCTCAAAATTGTGTTAAGGCATCCCTATTTGGGATACTATCCCATACATAACAATAAATTCTCATGGATTCATTCCAAATCATCTTATGACATAACAATTACCATTTTGGCCTATGGACCCATTAAATATGGTACTTGATCAAATCTTAAAAGAGCAAAAAGGCTAATCAAAATCAATCATCTAATTAAAAAAAATTAAATGATTAATTAAATTATCCATTTATAATTAATGAATATATGAAAATGAAAATTCCAAAAATAAAAATATCAAGTATTTTCATCATTTCCTTTATGAGTTGTCAAGCTCTTCCAAAATATCTAAAAATATCTAATTTAAGAGCCATGCCTAGTAATTGAAAATCATAATTACATGACAAATTTTAACTCAACTGAAGTTAGTCTCAACTAACCTAAGGATATTTTAAAACTATTTCATGTTTAAACTCAACCTTACCTCACCTTGGGTTAGAGTTAATTCTTAAGGCTATAAATACAAGGCCATGCCTATTTATTTTAAAGATCTCTTGGTGTAAAGTTATTATGCCTAAATGTAGTCAAATCCTTTGATAGTGTAGTGTTATAATGCTAATTTGAAGAGAGAAGCTTCATGCAAGTAGTGTTACCATGCTCAAATCATAAGCCAAGCAACCAAGATAAGATACCATGGAAAGGTGAAGCCAATAAAGATCCATTGATGCACAATTCAAGAAAGTAATTTCAACAAGCCATTTAGATCCCCAAGGAAGGTAAAATATTAGTTTATTTTATGTTATAGTTGTGTTTTCATATGCATTCTTATTACTTATGCTCTCCCTAGTGTCTAGGATAGAAGTGTTAGTATTTTAGTGTGTTATTTTGATTTGTTTTTATTAAAATAAAATAAGACTAACCTCCCCTCTATGTATTCCTTGTTCATAGTGTCTACCAAGATATCTAAATTCATCTATAAAATAATAGATCCATTGAAAGTGACCTATCTATTTAGAATTTAGTTGAATATGAGCCTCTTTTTTTCATGCATGGTCCAAATGATGATCCTCCAAGGACTTAGTCATTTTTTTCTACAACCAACTCTTTATGAGGGGGATGATGTCTTCACTAAGTATTAACTTGCATAGTTCAAGAAATTCATCATGCCTCACATCTTTAGGTACCATAATTTTTTTCATTTATACATGCATGGTAGAATCCTTATCCTTAAAAAACATAATTTAATCATATAGCTACTACACCAAGGTCATTATGTCATGCAACACTTATTTTTGTTTTTAAGTATTTGGATATTGTTTCACACAAGGTTCTTCACATTGAACCTTTTTAGAAGGTGGACTTGAAACTAGTTGATAATGAACACCACTCTATTTAGTAATATTTACCTTAGGTTTAGTCAATGGAGTGGTAGGGAACTCTCTCCACTGATCAGTTAGAAATTTAAAAATTCAAATCATACCAACACCATTATCATTTCACTATTTAGTAATGGTATCATAAAAATTAGGATATTTTTCTAGATGATGTTCATTTTTACAAAAGGCATAGGTGGGATAGACTATGCAATCATGTTGGTAGTGCTTTAGAGATAAATATTTATAATATATACTAGGTGGAAAATAACCACCTTCACATCCATTACCACATCCTCAACCCTGAAATACTGACCTCCACTAGCCTTTGAGTTTTTAGGTATGCAAGTTTGGGGAGTTCCTCTCATGCGTGCTTAATGAATCTTATTGATGACTCAAAATTCATTAGTATCATGTGTGTACGCATCACATATTTTATAATATTATGACACTTTAGCTTTGATTGTAAGTTTTATCAAGGTATAAGTTATTACATCGTGATTCTCTTGGTAGATCTCATAAAACTATTTTGTTACAATATGAATGATTTAACATTTTAGGGTTTTACAAGTGTAAATCCTATGTTTGGTTAAAGGGTTGAGATGTATAAATTATTTAAATAATATTCAATAATTAAGTATTAATTTTTTTATGTATTTCAAAATTATTAAAATTTCTAAAAATAGTAATAAATATGCTTAAATAGATACTTATCTATAAAGTGACTGTCATGGATGATCTAGGTTATAGATAGTTTTGAGTGTTATGAATAGGATCCTAGGATATATTTGTTCATTGGATAGTGGCTTCCCACTTAGACATTAGAACCATACTATTTTATTTCCTCAAAGTGGCACTAGTGTCTTCTTTATAGGATTATTCCTATTTTCTAGGAACACTTATGCCTATGTTTCTGGGTCTTGTTGATGCACGCATGAAATAGGAAATTTTGTGTTGTGCTTGGAAAATTTGATTTAGTGTGTAAAACCTAATCATCCTTTTAATTATGGCATGAGTAATAATGTGTATTTGTTATTAAGATAGTCTAAACATCCTCAATACCCCAATGTGAAGAGAGTTACCTATATACCAATACTCCAAGGAGGGATCAAGCTTGATGTAGTTCTTCTACCTAGTATTTGGTGAAAGTGCAAGTCAATGATAAAATAATAGTTGAATTAGATGACTTGAATGTGCTTAATATTTTAAGTCTTTAAAATCTAGGCTTAGAGATATTGTAGATGGTAGTATATAGAAGTAATGCATAATATGGATCCAATACCTTAATTTTGCTCAACTCATCTTTTTTTAAATAGGCATTTGCATCTATTTTCCATCTAGTGAATATAAGTTAAATATAATTATATTTATAGAGATCTATAGGTTGTGTGGATAAGAAAATGTACTTATACTGACCTTAGGAGGGGCACACATTTTGAAAAGTATCTATTTAGGAGAGTTAGGGTAAAAGATAATAGTGCTTAGTTGGGGACACTAGCCCCTTATGGTTTTATTCTCCCAAATGTGGTGCTAATGTCCACCTGGTTGAATGTTAGGAAAATTGTGTTGGGATCTAGGAATGTTATTCTAGGACTATGATTGAACTAATTGTATTTGTCTGTAGTCTTTAAAATGACTAGAAAAGTGCCAAAATATATATGATAGGTATAGGGTTAAACTAGGAATAGGATAACTCAAAAAACACTCTTAGCATCCAAATACCACGTTATCAATACTATATCTAAGTAAAATTTGAACATAATTATCAAACCTATGATTGTATCTATGCACATCTATATTGTATCTAGTGTATTATTCTAGCTAATTTGGTTTGCCTTGAAGTTGGTGCTACTGAATAGGAGTGCCACATGGTGATAGTGTCCCAATCAAGGTTTAATGTCTACCTAGTCTAAAATCTAGGTGATCTAAACTACTTTTTTAGTCCCCTTTTTTTGTCTACCCTATGTCTAATTTTTTAAAGTGAGCATGTCTCCTAAAATTTATCTATGAATAGAAAATTAGGAGGTTGATCTCTATGAAAAACTTGTTGATGTGTGTTTTATGCACACCTAAGTGAGTTTTATATGAGGTAACATCTAAATTATTTAGATATATATAGACCTAAGTTCTACTCTAGGGCACAAGTTGTAGGTATTTAGTTAAAATAATCAGGTGATGGAATAGAAAGTTGATCTTGTAAGTTATTTAACCAAGTTTATTAGAGGATGCATGGATTCTAATAAAAGGGAAAATAACTAAGAGATTTGGATGGGTATAAGACTATCCTATGGTGGGTAGTTCTCAAAGAAACTAAAAAATAAAGTAAAGGTAAGGTAAAAATAATATTCTATGTCTTTGAAAAGGATTTTCTTATTGTATTTTTGGTGGACAAGTATCTTTAGAATAAGTGTTTTTTGTTTGTAGATTTTACACACTCATGACAAAATATAGTTAGAAGTATGGGATAATTAGATATAGAATGCTTAATGGTCTCAATTTAAGGTTTCTCTTCTTCAAGATGCTATTGCACAATATTTGTATAAGAGATTATAGTTTAGACCAAGAAGTTATCTAGGGAAGCTATGGCTCACACCTTTAAAACTATATCAAAGGAGATACCTCTACACACCTTGTATTGTAAATTCAACTTACATTAACTATTTAAATCAATGAAATCTATCAATCTTCAATAGCTATCGAACATATAAGATTAACATTCATTAATAAAATAATCAAATTCATCTGTAGCATTGGCACACATTAGAGTTATTGAATCAATATAGACAAAGAAACTTTAAATTCATTAACACATAGAGGGAAAGGAAAAGAACAAACATAGTTGCATTACAATAAATTTATTTATTTCTTCCTCTATATTCACCCAAAACTTTGACCCTTTGAAAAGAGGGTTCTACATGTATATAAAGACCTTTGGGAAGGGGTCACCTCACCCTCCAAGTTTAGAACAATTTGTTTACATCTTAATATATTATAAGATAAGTCTCAGCTACATTTAAATAACTTATAGATATCTCAATCATGTAATGCATACATGCTAACAAAAAATACTCAATTAATTATAATGTACATGTAATTAGGACTTAGCTATTTATTTATAACCACTACATGCAAAAATTGTATAAAAATTAGCCTTCGTGTTAAATTAGCTCTTGATTAATATGTATCAAAATTATCATTAGAACTATAGTTATACTTTTTATTGATAACATGGTAACTAAATATGTACTTAGAGATGCACTTATTGATTGATCTAAAGTTACCATGGGAGCTATAGTATGAGGTGGCATTGATGTGGATGTAGTTGTTGGCACTATGGTAGAGTTTGTGTTGTAAAATTGGTAAGTGGAATTTGTTGGTATAACTTCTTCTTATCAGTTATCTCCTAGTAGTGATCATATACCTTATCATGTTGTATGCAAATGAGGTTCATATTTAAAAGATGTGGCCTAGTCACCCTGATCATCTATTCCATCAACTTAGCATGTTCTATATTTATGGCTCTCAATCCAACCCAAAAGACATCCACCTCTATCATCTTTTTCCTAGCTAAGGTCCATTTAGCTTCAATGTCCTCAAGGATTAAATCTTGTAGACTCTATTTGAATCTATTCGAGGCTTGTTAAATCATTTGATCAAATGTATTTTGAGTCATCAACTTCCCCCTCTATTATCCCAAATTATTTTCAATATGAGTTCAGTCAAAATTTTCTTGGACTACATCTCTTATTCAACTAATTTATTTACAAGAGCTTCAGAGGATGATACCCAATCCCAATCCTCTTATGTTCTTATTAAGCCTAAATTCACATCATTTGATTCCTCTAATGGGGTTATCAAGTCCAAGTTCCTAAATTCCTTATTGGGGGTATACAACACTAAGAAATTAATATTATTCTCATACTCTCTAATAATTTTAAATAATCCAGCTATAGAATTGACATGGGGAGCCAAATTGACTCTTAGAGAATAAATGGAATATAGAATCTCATACAGCCTAAATGTTGCATTCTACACATCTTTCTCAATACCATGAGGGACTCAAATTACTTGTTATTGCTTTTAAAGAGTATATAACTCCTCTTAGAGCTCATATCTATCCATTTTAGTCCTTTCATGTATGGACATGATTGCCTCTATATGGGTCTCAATGTAGGAAATGGGGTCTTCAATATATGAAGACTGACCATTCTACTTGTTCTATCTATTTCTAAGGGAATAGACTTCTTGCATTTCCTCCATGATTAGAGTTCTACCCAAGATATCTTTAATTTTCATCTTCCTTACCCATTGTACTAATGTTGTAGCCTTATCAAATAGTGATCTTCAAATTGGGCCTCTTAGAGTCCAAGGCTCCTAAATCCTTAGCCCAATCTAAAAGAGTGAGCTTTCAGGGATTTAAGGGATGATCTTCAAGATTAGGCTTAGTATTAGTGGAAGGATTGGGTATTTATGGTTAAATTATTTTTGACCAGTATATGTTTCTAAATTATGGCATTGGATGCACAACAAGGACTAGTTTCTTCTTGGGATCACTTTTGGTGGTCACTAATGTGGTTTTAGAGTTTGGTGTTAAAGAGGGCAAAGGTGAACCCAATTAGGTAAAATAATAAAAAATTAGGGTGATGGATTGGTTGATAGATATAATGGACAAAGGTATGGTTGATGGGGTGGACACAGAAGGAAATTAAACTATATTAGTGGAGGGTGGAGCATGTGAAGTGGCATTAGGTAGATTAGTAGATGGGTGCATAAAGAGGAGACCCACATAAATTAAATAAAAATGAATGAATATAGAGACAATTAGTAGAGGGATGGTAGAAACTATGTGTAAAGACATCAAAATAAAAAATCCTAAAGGGGTCATAAGAAGAGGAACCTTACTAGATGGTTGCTAGATGAGAGGAGCCTTAGCCTTTAGTGATTGTAGGCTTAATACCTTGGTCTGATACAACTCCTCATCCACCTCTTATGTTGGCTCACCTTCTAGTGAAGGTTTTGCTTCCTTTTATGTTTATGTGGGTAGGGTATGTGCTCTATCCCCTTTAGCCTTCCTTTGATAACACTTGGTTGTTCTGCTAACTTCTAGAATTGTTTCTTGGTAGAGAAGAGAAAGGAGAATAATGTTGGGTGTTGGGGCTATTTAAGCTATTGTTTCCTCTTCATTAGAGGATTCCAAGAAAATAATCTTGAATTCTTCCATTTTTTCACTATATCTTCCTTGAGTTAGCTCCTTCACCAACTCTTGCTTGACTTGTATCAATTAAATTTTTGATGTTTTAATTAGGAGCATTTGTTCCTCTTCTACTTGTATAGAGGTAAGTACTTATTCTTATTTTTGTTTTTCATCCTTCCCTCTAATGAATGATACCTCACCTACTAACTACTATATGGTCATGTGGTTGGTATTGAGCTATGAGAGGACCTTGGGGATCTTATCCCTCTCCTTCTAGTTGATGTGATGGCTTACCATTCCAAAATTTAAAATATATCCATCTTCTAGGAGGAGGGATCCTAAAATTTGTTTCACCAAGTTTGAGAGAGGGTTTAGCTTATATCACCCTCAATAGATCCTCACTCAATCTTGTCATTACAATCTTTTATTTCAACTCTTCATTATCCTTATCATTTAAAAACAAAAAATTGTGATCCATTAACTCATGTTTATAAGTGAGTCCAAGGGTGTGAATTTTCTTTTGTACCTTCCCATGAAGATACCAATCTCTATAAGGTAGGGTAAGTAGTGCATATGCCTTCTTGGAATTTCCTGATTCATTAAACTACCTCCATATTATGTATTGAATTCTCCTAATAGTGATGTGGTAGCCATGGAATGTATCCTTCTTAGTCTTTGTTAATTACTCATCAATGCCATTCTATATCTGGTATGTAATTTCCTTCTTAGCTACTTTGTCTAGAATAAACTTATGGAGATGAAGAGGATCCACCTTATGGCCAACCACCATGATAACTATGTAATATGGATAGAGCCAGTAGTCTTCCACATTATTTGAAAGCATTCTAGTTATGCTAGGTGAAATTATTGCCAAAGGTCAGCCATGGATGGCCATCTAGTCTTGAGGGTAAAGATAATTAGTGATATTCATTATGTTTTTAACATAGGATTATATGTGCCCAAAACTATAATAGTCACAAATTTTATTCTTAATCATGTCTAGTTTGGGATCCCACAGGAATCAATTATGCATGTACATGATCCCCATGAATATGTATAATAGATAAGACATCATGTAGAAATTTCCTCATAGTGACCTCTTATCCTTATGCACTATGTTTTATTAGATACAAGTGATGATTACTTCCCCCAAAGCATAGGGGCACTTTGAGGTTCTTAACAAGTCTAGTAGGGGAACCCACTCCAAATGTAGGAACTAGATACTTGCATGGCCAAAAATTTGATTTCATAGTGTCATTCCCACATAGATTCCCATTTTTAATTGAGTGATGGAAATAATATTTTTTACATGTTATTTCAAAGTGATATTTTATCCTAGGAGGATCCACCTTACTAGTGCTCACTCCACATTATTTTCATTTTTCCATGTAATGATAATATTTAAATCAAAAATGACATCTTAAATGGGTAGGCTCAAATAAATGTTAAATGCATCCCATAAAATATATGTGACAACTATGTTATTGTTAATGTGGTTAAAGTATCCACCATATTATATTCTTCCTTCAAAGAATAGACCTCAATAATAAATTTATGCATGGCATAACTTCTGGCTTTGCAACTACACAATGTAGGGATTGATGTTTGAAAGGAATCAAGTCCTTCACTAACTACTTATCCTTTGTTGAGATTTCTTCTTTGAGTGAAAAGGAGTCTACATTTTATATGGTTTCCCATAATGCTAAGTAATTTAGATAATGACCATTGAAAATAGTGGCATCAGACACTGTGTCTAATTACTCTATGGAATCTTTGATAGAGAAATTTAATGGTGTCAGTGCTCCTTTATATGATCTTGATGATGATGCCATGGTGGTTTGATATATATTGTTACACTTTAAGCTTTTGGGAATGACATGTATTAAACTAAAATTCATGAATTGAAAATCACTCTGATAGTAGTTAGGTCTTTTAGGATCACTTAAGGTTGGATTTTACTTGATATCTCAAAGATGGAATGATGTGAAATTGGTCATGGGATCAATGTTAATAGATTTTTACATTGATTTCTATTTCATATATGTTTACATCTATGATCTCATCACCTTCATTTAATTAAAATTTGACCACCTTGTCCTAGTGTACATGCCATGTAGGATGCCTTGTCATTTGGGATGCCATGGTGTTACCTTTCTTTCTTTTTTCATTTATAATTATGTAGCCTAGTTAAGGGAAGTAAAATTTTACATTTGGGCCAAAAGACCCTAAAAAAAAAGTTATTTGGAGAGATTGGTCCCAAAATATTTCATAATAAAGTTTCTTGAAAAAAGTTACCAAAACAAAACTTATTGAAACCAAATTTGCCAAAGGAAAAATTTCAATGAAAAAACTTTGAAATAAGTTTCCAAATTGAAGTATAAAAAATGAAGGATATCAAAACAAAGTTGTTGATGACTAAGTACTCTTTGGGAATATTGGTTCAAGAAAAATTAGTTGCATAGAAATTCCTTGAAGGGAAATATTCTTAAATGAAGGTTACTGATGAGAAAGTTTTTGAAGGGAAAGCTTTCGAAGAAAATGTTTTAGAAAAAAAATTCTGATGAAAAGCCTCCAAAGTAAAGTTTATAAAAATAATATTCCAAAACACATTCACCAAAATAAAGCATCTGATGAAAATCTTTCATTAAAACATCTATTTTAAAAAGCTATTGACCAAAAAAAATTTAAAGGGAAAGCTTTTGAAGAGAATATTTTTGAAACAAACTTTTTGATGAAATGAAGTATCCAAAAGATAAATTTGTTGATAAAGAAGTTTCCTAAAGGAAAAATTATGAAATGAAAGTTCCCAAAGACTAAGTACTCTAATATAAAGCAATCTAAATTCCTATCATGCATTGGTTAGTTTGAAAAATTACTTTAAAATGGAAATAAATATGGCTCAACATGATTCAAAGTTTAAAGCATCAAGTTTTAAAAAAAAATAACAACCATATTAATCTTATAAAACACATAAATACCTAGATAAAATATTCATTATTTCTAAAAAACAAAGGGGGTTCCCACTTTTTATAAGAAAATATAGGGTGGGGTGGGTTGAATAGAATAAAACCCATATGAAGGCCCCCTATTTGGAGGGTAGTTATGGAGCCTATTTAAGAAATATCCTAAAAATAAGTATCTATGAAAAATGTGTTAGTTGAAGTATATATATGATAACTACATGATATTCCAATACAACATACAAACATAACATCACAATGTGAAAGTATCTGAGCATAAGTAGGTAATGTAAGATGTATGTTATAATCTAAAATTTCACAAGGATTTAAATATAAATGTAATCAATGTGTATAATAAAAAAATTGAGTAGATACCTAGGGGATTGGGTATGATTTCCATCATAACACCCAAGTAGGAAGGGTAGATGTATGGGGTTCCTCATGGCATAAAAAACTGGTGTGTGTGTAACAAGGAAATACACATGTCATGGTGAATAAGCATACATACAAATACATGAGACATGAAAAAGTAGGTAAAGGGGCCAAAATATAATTGACATAGGCACATGTCATTAAATACAAAAATGGATACATACAAGGACATGTTCAAATGTCCACATACACAAGTACTAAATAGTTTGGTTTAGAGCCACATAGAAGGACATGTGCAAATGTTTGCATATACAATCAAGAAATCACATACAATAGACACTAGCACATGTCTAAGGCATAAAAATATATAAGTGACATAGATCCAAATAATAATGGCATATTCAAATTCCTTAGAAGTGGAAAAATCATAAGAAACACAATCAAGTATAATCTAGGAAAACTAGAAATGAAAGCATGTATAGCTATGTAATACAAATCTATGTAAATGATAGGATGCACATATTTTGTGTATAACTAATAATAGCTATAAAAATCTAAGAAATTAGTAGCAATGATCTATATAAATACACACACACACAGACACACACACACACACACAGACACACACACACACACACACACAGACACAGACACACACACACACACACAGACACACACACACACACACACACACACACACACACACACACACACACACACACACACACACACACACACACACACACACACACACGTGTGTGTGTGTGTGTGTGTGTGTGTGTGTGTACACACACACATATATATGTATATATACATATGTATATATACATATATATATGCGTATGTATATATACATATGTGTGTGTGTATATATATGTACATATATATATATATATATATATATATATATATATATATATATATGTATATATAAATATATGTGTGTGTGTGTAAACTATGATGTATAATATGTAAGGTTATAACCTAGTAGTAGCAACTATGTAGGAGATACCCCCAAGTGGGTAGTTGTAACAAATTAATAAACTTGGATCAATGTATATTCCCCCAGTGGGTAGATGATAGCAAGTTTGGATTAGTATATTAGACTGGAGTCTTGTATATGATTTGTAGGCACTCACAAGAATATGTGAAGCACATGCGTATGACAAAATTGACTATATTATGATAGATAAAAATATGCAATATATGGAAATTAGTATAGATGTAAACATATAAATGCATACTATCTAAAAAAAATTTAGTTTTTGAAGTAATATTTGAATGTTTTTGTATTTTGACATGTTATATTGTTATTGTGTTTTCTAGATATAAGATATGTACAAGAAAATGAAAATAAACTATGTAAAAGGAGCAAGAGAGAGAAGTAATTATGTACAATATTAGGAATCATACTAACTAATGAGTCTCATGGGAGACTCACTATCACCATTGCCTATGTAAAATAGGAGAACTATGATCTATTGTGTAGTGTGATTTATATGTTGTATTTGAACGTTGTTGTAGTAGGAATATGAGTATTTTTCATCATTGTAATCATAATAACCTGAAATGCTATATTAAATTATCTCATACTATGGATTTGACGTATCTAAATTGTGCTTTGGAAGATTGATTGTGACTTTTCCCTTTGAAACTATGTTTATTATAGACATATGGTGTTGTGGAGGCTCTTTTGATAGAAATCCTATTTTGAGAGTGCTTGTTGGCTAAGCATGATTTTGAATTTAAAACTTAAGATCTTAATATTTCTGTAATATTTCTTATTTATCTAGATCTTTTAACTTGATAAACTATATATGTGACTGATGTGTCTTAGTATGTTCAATAAATCCCAAATCTTGTTGACCAATATTATCAACTACTAAAATAGGATAAGTGATGATAATCAAACTATTGTAGATATTTGTGACCAAAATTATACCATATTGAATGTTGAGCCTCATTTTGGAGAGGTATATGTTCCTGATTTATCTATGCTTTTTTTACTATTTCTTACTATGATTGTGCTTTTGGAACCTTTTATTCTCCTGAGTTGTGCTTTGGTAACCATTTTTGTATAGTTTCTAAATGTAACCCTTTTTGAATTGGTAAATGTGCCATTGTATTTTGTGTGGATGAAGTGTCACTATGTGAGTCATTTGTATCCATTATTTTTTGCATTTTTCTTTTCATTTCTAAACATGAATTGGTGTGGTGCCCATGCATTCTATGATATGCACAAAAATATCTAGATCTTTTCATTAGGTGTATAGGAAGTAGGTTGATCAACTTAGATTTAATCATTTCTCTTAATACCTCACTTGAAATCTTATTTGAAATTTTAATCCTTTTTGAATCACTAGTTTAGATGTACTTTGTTGTGATTTATGATTTGTATATATAACATTGTTTGCCACAAATTGACTAGGTGAAGATGTATATACATGATTTACACTATTGTGCCTTGGAGGCCTTTATATTTTGAATTAATTTTGTAATGTTTTCATGTAATATTTTATTCTAATTTTGTAAAACCAAAATTATCTTGTTCATACTAATAATTTGATTACATATATTCTCACAACTGTAAACCCTAACTCTTTCTGACTAAACTTGTAGGTACACACCTTGTAGGAAAGAGGTGTGAATAGGCTAAGTATGGGGATTAATGACATTGGTATATGTTAATTCATCTCATGTAGGAGTGGTAACATGTACCTAGTTAGAGGGAAAGTATCTATCACTATCATGGATATGAGGAGGAGAATGAGATTCTTTCCTGTGCATAAGATATGACATTGAAACTTGAAACATAATTAGAAGAGTATTAAAATTTGGAACTCTATGTTGTGCTTGGAAAACTTGATTTAGGGTATAATCCCTAATACTCCTTACTAGTATGGTATTATCAATAAATGTGTGTTATTTATTAAGATAGGCTATACATATTTAACTCCATTCTATTAAGATATTTTCCTACATACCAATACTCTAAGGAGGGATCAAGCGTGATGCAATTATACCACCTAGTTCTTGTTGTAACTGAAAGTGAATTATAGAATAAGAGTAGACTTAGATGAATTTAATATTCTTGAGATTTTAAATATTTCAAATATAGGCTTAGGGCTATTGTAGATGGTAGTACTCAAAATTAGGGAAGAATAGGGATCAAGCACCTTAATTTTGGTCAACTTGTCTTTTATTTAAATAGGTTTTTTCATCTATTTTCCATCTAATGAATATAGGTTAAATATACTTGTATTTAAAGAGATATATAACTTTTGTGGATAATAAAATGTACTTAGGCCAACCTTAAGAGGGGCACACATTTGTAAAAGTATATGATCAACAGAGTTAGGTCAAAAGATAATAAATCCCATTTAGGGACACTACACCATGTGGTGGTAGTGTCCCAAATGTGGCACTAATTTCCACCTAATAGAATACTGGGAAAACTAGGTTGGGATTTAGGAATGTTATCCTAGGATTATGTTTGAATTGACTATATATGTTTATGGTCTACATAATGACTTGAAAAGAGTGTAAAAGGCTCTAAGATAGGTTTAGGGTTAAGCTAAGAATAAGATAACTCAACCAACACTCTTAGCATCAAAATACCAATTTAGTCTAGGTAGTAAACTATAGGAAGGGAAAACTTATTACATCTTGATCCTCTTAGAAGATCTCACTAGAGTGTTTTGTTATAACATGAACATTCATTTGTGGATAGTTATTCTTGTTATGTCCTTCCACTTCACAATTAACTTACCAAAGGATGATATGTTTATCATGAGCGTTATTGGCCATAAAATTTGCCAATTGAGAAGCCATCATATCAATATGATCCTCCATAAAGGGGTTGATCCCCATAACTATACTTATAAAAACTTCAAAGTGGAGAGAGACTTATAATGCCTTCTATGGTTTATTTAAATTCTTATGGGATAAGGCTCATTGGAAAAGGAGTAGTAACCCTACCAAAAACCATTAATCATGTTATGTTGGATTAATCTAAAATGATAATTTTGATAAAATAATTTTTAAATGAATATGATACATATGCACACTCTCAGTGAGCTCTTTATTGATATCATTTAAGGTCACAATACTCTATTGCTCAAACTCAAGGATGCCAAACTCTTGGATAAAGTTAGTATTCAATAATTCATTTGTTGAAGGTAAAATTTGTTTTACCATTTATGTGCATGATCTAATAAATTAATGGAAAATTGAATGGCCTTGTATTTTCAAAAAGTGATACCATGCACTCACCAAATTATTTTACACTTGTGAATGTGTTCCACTACATTTTTTACACCTCAATATTTAGGTAGGTGAAGCATCATCTCATAGTAGACTATAGTTGAACTAGGTGGTTTTAGTGGACCTTGCTATGGTGCTCCTCCATTTTATCCTAATCCCTATGGGGTAGATTCATAAATACCTCCAACACCATCACTTTATCCTTTGATAGAACTACCATTGATACTTTCTCCTGTGCTTCCTGTAATAATAGGCACACTAGAAATAATGGGAAATGAGGAAGGTTGATTGGATATGGTTGGGGCTATAGTTTTCCAATTACTTACATTAGATACACTTAGAATTACAAGGTGAGACATAGGTATTACTTTAAATTGAAAATTAAAGGCTAAAGGTAAATGCCTATGCTGAATTTACAACCCAAAGATTCTTCTATACACTTAGCTTTAGACTCCAATTCAGATTCTACACTATCACTATCCTAATTTATTATAATAAATATATCAAACTCAAATGTATGAACTTGAGATATGGTGGGTAAATTGGCTCTATTTATATTGGGTTCTACTATCAATGTTTATCCTACATCTTCCACATGTACTTGTGTCAGTAAAGGGAATGAATTCATTGTTAGGGAGTATTTTCCATGCCTTTCTACCCTCCTATATATTCTTGTGACACTTTTAGTATCCTCTAATTTTCCTCTGGGATTGCTACCTCTCATATCCTTATGCTTGGATTCATCATACTTATGTTTATATAATTCTTGTTTGTTGACTTCTATGCTAAAATATGAATCCCAAACTAATGAATACCCTTATATGTCCCAAACAATCATGTTACTCATGTAAGAGAGAGTTTAACAATCCATGGGGAAGTTATCAATACCATAATCAACCATAATATTCTTAATCTCTAAAGAAAATTACTTGAGTTACCTCCCACATAGTTCTCTTAGAAATTTTAATCATACTTTAAAAAAAGAATATGTAGAGATCATTTATAACAAGGTATAGCTATTAAGCATTCTCTTCCACCAGATGCCTACCACTTGTGTCCAAGTGGTTTCCAACTTAGCTAAGGTCATATGACATTATACTAACTAGGAAGCCTTCCATCTATAATTATTTAAAAGGTCTTTCACATACACCTAAATCCAAGCATGTAAGTGAAGGGGTAATTCTAAAAATAATGTTTCATATAAAGAATCATCTAAATACTAATTTTCCCAAGCACACGTAGAAAATCCTAGTTCATGACACTAGAGCACAAATTTATCTTCTATTGTATCAACCCATCATTTGATATTTTACAAAGAGAGACACTCGATCATTTTTATACCATCTTGATAACAAGTGTAATGATTCCTAACAATAAAACTAAAATGTAGGTTATTTTTCCTTAACTTCGCATAAATATGTATTAGTTGTTCACGTAATAGAAGGAAGATTCCAATGAGCTTGCACACTGGCATATCATGTGAGGGGTAACCTCGTGCACTCACTTGAGGTGCATAAAATAGACTAGTCCCCATTGATTCTACCACATGATGGTGGTTAGACAAATCTTACTTAGGTGCTTGAGTTACTACATTTAGTCATTATTACTACCAAAATGAGTCTAGAGTTAGTCATTTGATGAATTTACACATTGCATATAACTATTATCAAAAATCAAATTTAACACCAAATAGATTCATCACATTAAGGATCACATAATAATAGTTCCATTAATAAAATTGATAATATTACATAATTACATCATTTAATATATGCTATCTAGATCTCTACCTTAACAACACAACTATATTAACATCAACAACTAATACAACCAAACAACAACCCCTTCTAAAAACATCTAATTAGTTATTTATACATAAGCACACCCCTTCCTTAGGTCAAAACGTTAATACATAAAATTTGACAAGATAATGAATGTTTCAAAAAAATAATTAATGATGAGTTGTTATAATTAAGTTCCTCTTGAATCAGGTCCAACAACCCCTATATACCCACTCTATTCTACACCTTCATGTTTATGTTCCTCTTCTTTCATATATCGGTGATAGATTTGTGTTCTCATTATTACCTACTACTTGTATGAACTAATTTTTAATCACCTCTATTCCCTATGTTGTCCTAGTCTTGTGCTTCTCTAAATCCTTTATCTTTTACTTATTCTCCACTTCCTCATCATTCATGACTCATCCTTCAATGTCAAGGTCTTCCATGCCTTTCCCTTATATTTTTATTTTTTGTGTCATAGTACTATATTCCTACTCTTTGTCCCTTCTTATTTCATGTTTATGACCCCAAAATACTCAAAATATAATTATTAAAAAATATGGGGGTCTAAAAATGTTCTCCTTTTAGAAAGGACATTGAGACCCCTTATGTTTCATGAAATTAGTTAAATCAAGAAGGGTTATTTTTATTGGTGCTTACCAATAGAGTGTCTACCTTTTCTTGAGTCCTAACCTAATACCCTCTATGGTTTATTCATGCCTTTTTTTCTTGCTCAGTCTCCCTTTCCTTATCTTCCCAAAGTTTCCTTTATGGTTAATATTTGGATTTTTAATGATTTTGGTACTATCTTTATTCATTTATAAATCTATTTCATCTTCCTCATACATAATTTTCTAATTTTTTATCTCAATCCTTGTGTTGTGTTGTTTCATTTTGCTTGTTTCCCTTGAAACCCATTTATTTTCTACTTATTTGGGTTTTCTAGATCTTCTTTGAATCCATAGTCTAATGTGATGTCTTCCATCTCCATATTTTTGTGTTCCTCATGAAATGAGTTTATAAGATTTATTTTATTCCATATGTTAGTGTAGATTTACCATTGTTTCCTTTTTTGATCACTTTTGGAATATATTTTTTGATCATTTTATTCTTATTCTTAACAATGTGTCCTTTTTTAGCTTGATAAATCCCTTTGAATCCTTATCTATTTTTGTATGAGTTTTATCCATAGTGATTTTTCCTATAGTTTTGGGCAATATCTAACCAAATGTATATATTAATGATAGATTATATAGTAGAATGGAATGCTTTCATAGTCTAAATATTGACTTCAATCCATTTCCCTTGCTTTTAGATTAATGTTCTTTAGGAATGGCTATTCAAGATCAATCTCTCCATAACTTTAAACATAGATGGATGGGACTTTACCATGATGGGGTTTTTATATATATACTAGTTTATCAATAGTATTAGAAATGGTTTCAAAAATGTACTTGGACCAAAATTCTTGTACAAGGGAATATATTTGAATCCATATTGGTTCCATGTTGGGTAGTTCTTCTATCATCATGAAGGTAGTGTACTAGTGATTCATGAATAATCTTGAATTTATCAAAAAGTGTGATTCTCCTTCAAAAACCTTGTCTTTGTTTGATTCATTGGAAAATATTCCTATGAAATATATATTATTATCGGCCTTGAGTTCCTACTTTCCATTTTGTTTCCAATTTCTCCCAGTCAATGCATACAATTCTTCTAGTGATCCCATAAACTTACAAATCAAGATCCTACCATGTACCCTTATATGTTCTTATTGATCTCTTCTCAATCAAGAATGGATATCAATTTCTTTTCTACCACATGTATGCATGTTCTCCTAGTGCCAATTAGTGGTCCTTGAAACTATTTTTTCCTATCATTTTCATCAAGGAATTTATCTTCATCTCCAAGATTGAATATGAATCTACCTCAACCATTTTACTAAAATATGGTTTATGGGGGAAAATCTCCCTTGGAGGATTCATCGTGAAACCTACCAAGCTATTTTTGATCCTAGTCTAGATCAAAACATAGAAGAAAACAAACAATCCTAAAAACCTTCAAACCCTAAAAAGGTAATTCTTTCTTCACACCCACTTATTTTTCCTAATATTTTCCCATATTTTCTCATAACATTGCCAACTTAATAATAATAAGATTCTAACTTATTGAAAATCCAATTTTCACTATTTTTGTGCCAAGGCACTGTACTCAACTTGCATATCCCGCTTCATCATAATATCAATTTGTTTTATTATTATTTATTAATATATTATTTATATATAATTATTATAGAATTTTAAATATTTATCACTTAAATATAACTTGTTTCTAAATGATTTACCATAATCCTAATCATTGGAGGATATCTTCCAATTTTAGCATACCCATAAGTTTGAATACTATACATATAAAAAATATATAAACTATATTAGATTAAACATCTTAGACTATTTTTTCCAAATTAAGTTTTTCTAGTTTTTAAAGGTTTGAAAAATCAATAAAACATTATATATATATATATATATATATATATATATATATATATAAAATTTAAAAATTAAATACAATTACATCTATGTATGTAAAAATTTGTTTGAGAAAGTCCCTTAATTTTTAGAATAAAAAATATAAAAAAATGTTCCCTTAATTTTTAGAATAAAATATGGAAAAATTGTTAATTTTGTATTATCCCCAAAAATTTAAAAGGCAACATTTATAAAAATATATAAAAGGTAGGGGTGGAAATGATGAAGGTGATAGTATTATCAGTCTCACCTAAGGTAGGGAAGATGATGAAGTTTGAAAAGATATGTGTAGGTTTATTTAGCATAGGTTTGCTCGGCCCTAGGAAGGTGATAGATGGAGTATTGCCTTTATATCCAAAGAAGAAGGTCAATAATATTTATTTTCCTAAGAATGGATCAATGGGTAATCATGAGAAGTCCCTCAAGTAACCATCTGGTAAATCTTTGGTTTTAAGTGTTGTAGGGGAGAATCCATTGTATGAATATTACTTAAGCTCCTTCCTTGGTTTTGAGATGTAAGTTAGGGTGTAGAGTGGTCAAGTTGTCAAGAAAAGTTGTAAACATGTAGTAGTGGGTTCATTACAAGTAGGTAGGGAGGTGACCAAAGGTTATTTAACCCTCAGAGTAAAGTTGGTGGGGATGAAAACCTTATTTTGGTGGAAATTCCTAATGTAGGGAACCCATTTCATAATAATGATTATTGAAATTTTCATTTCATTTATAAAATAGTGTTTTATTCCCCCATCTTCAATCAATGGTTAGATTCAATGTTGGATCTAGACAAGTATGGTCTTGTCAAGGATTTAACAACATGCATTGGGTCAGTAGAAGACCCTTATGTAGGTTTTTATCACATTTCATCTTCATATTAAATTTGTGATGTAGAGGTGTTCTTGGGGTTATTCATTTAAAATGAGTAGTAGAAGTTTAGTTTTATTTCCCTAGGGATGGATTGGACTAGTTCACTAAAGACATGGAGTGATGTTCTCTTGTAAGAATATTCTGGGTTAAATAAACTTATTTTTTATAAGTGTGTTGATGGATGGACAACACCTGGATAGGTACCAAAAAGCCTTTGGTATCAAATATTTAAAATGTTTTTTCTCTTTTTCAATTCTACTCAAGAGAAGATCAAGATTGTGTTTGGCCTAGAGGGCATTCATTTTGTGGGAGATCAAGACTAAATCTACATCCTTGGAAGCCCTTATTCAACCATTTTTAAATATTTTGGACTGAATCACTTTCTATATTTATATATATCATTACCTCTGCTACTAAATACATCAATATCCATCAAGCTCATTGTTGATAAAGTGGGTTCTTTTGTTAAAATTGATGTAGGTACAAGAACTTGTAGCATGTTGTGAGGAGTTGGAAGTAGACATGGATCAACTATCCATTGATATTGAGAAATATGTGGAAGATAATACTTATCAACATAGTGAAGAGCTAGATTTGACAAATATTCTCACCCTTTCTCATAATAAATCATTGCTTTCTAAACTAAATTATGGTTCCTTTAGGTGTACAAGAAGGAAAATAAAGGAAAATCATTTGAAAATAGATGCTTTGAATGCTCTAGATAGTTCTCATTGGACTTTAAAATTCATTTTGTCTAGGAGAGTGAGGATGGTTCTTGATGCTCCTAACCAAGTGCATTCCTACCATAATTAGATATTATGGTTGTTGATGGCTCCAACAAGATTGTGGATTAGGTTATAGTGTTTGTGTTGTTTTAGGAAGTTTATTTCTTGGATTTTTTTGTTCTATCTAGCTCCTTTTTGTACTATGGTATTTTTCAACATGATTCTATTTTGAAGTTTTCAATAAAAGATGAGGGACCCATTTAAATCTCATTTACCAAGAATTTATAAATACACACACACACACACACACACACACACACACACACACACACACATATATATGTATGTATATATATATATACACACACACACACACACATATATATACATACATACATACATACATATATATATATATATATACATACATACATACATACATATATATATATATATACATATACATATACATATATATACACATACATATATATATATACATATATACATATATATAGATACATACATACATATATATATATATATATATATATATATATATATATATATATATATATATATATATATATATATATATAGACACACACACACACACACACACACACACACACACACACAGATGGATACATATATACATACATATGTATTTATATTCATCTATATGTAGACATACATACATACATATGTGTGTGTGTGTGTGTGTGCATGTAAAGTTAGAATTTTAGTTATTGATAAGTTTGTTATCAACAAAGTTTTTAATTGATAGGTAAAATTTAATTTGAAATTAAAAAGTTGGAGTACAATGATAAAAAAGTATATAACCACATCAAAAATTAAAATGACATTATGAAAGAAGGAGAAATATTTTGAGAAACACTCCAAATGGATGTCTTTATTAAATATTTATAAAATTAAAGATATTATTTGATCTACATCTAGATTATAATAACATGGATCTCCATTCCCCAGTTTGGTTATTTGGTGTGGAATTAAAATTTGTAATTAAATTTATCCATGTTTATTATGATTGATTGGCTCAAAGTAGAGAGTATTTAGTGATGGAAATTTAGACCATTTTTCTTTTTCAATTGTATGAATAAAAATGGTCATAACCTATGTCCAGATTAGTCATAAAGAGAAAGGTCATTTTTATTTTTAAAGTTACTACAATCAAAGAAGCTATGCAAGCCATCCAAACCCAAACACTATCCATTTATGACACATTTTTCAATCTTAAAATCCATGTAAAGGTATGTTTCATTATATTTAATTTTTAAATATTAATCAGGTTTTGTAGTCTCCACTACCTCCTATGATGTCCATATTTGGTCTGGATTCTTAATTTTCCTCTTTATTGATCTTTGTTTCTTGCTCTTTGTGCTTAGTTGTTGAACTATTGATGTGATTTTTTTTGTGTTCATTTATTGACCACCTTTTTGACATTTACTGAGGTGTTTTTAACTTGGTGTGATTATTCTCATGGGGTGTGACTTCTCCACCCATTTTATTATATGATTAGTGTTGTACCATATCTTTATCTTATTAATATATAGACACACTCTTCAATCAAAAAATAAAAATCAACTACATGTTTATTTTATTTTTATTTTTAAAGTTTTGAATGATATAATAAAATTTTAACTAATTAAGTGTTAGACCATCAATAGATTAGACCTAAAAATTTATGTGTACCAATGCTCAACATAACGATATAATCTATAGTAATATGACTAAACTTGATAGTACTTGATTTAACAATTTTAGGAATATTGGTGTATTATTCTTAATTTAGTTAAAGGGTCTGAGTAGTAAAATTAGTAAATAAATAGACCATAATTAAGATACTGATTTGTGTAAATTAATTACAATTCAAAATTTTATATAAATAGTAATAAGGAGAAGAAAATAAAACTTAGATAGAAACTGATTAATCTAGTTGAGATAGAGGCTAGAATTCACTATGCAAGACTGATACATTATCATAAACTAGATTTGAACTTCATTTTGTGATTAGATAGGAGTGTACTAGATAGTAGTGGTAAAAATTCTATAATCCACTTCTACCACTATTATCTTGAGGATCTAAGCTTTTTAGGTTTTGTTCATTATGTCTATGTGACCTTGTCTATGAAGTTTAATTAGCTGAAAGTCTACATAGATCCCTATAGAGAAAATTCTTTCTTACATTTTGTTTTAACCAATTTTGAGCAAAAAGGGGGGTTAGCGTGTGTAAGATGCACTAGACATGCTTCACACCCCATGTGTGGGCACATTGCCTACATACCAATACTCTAAAGAGGGATCAAGCCATATGTTGTTCTCCCACTTCATGTGCTTTGTGAAATTGTGTATATGAAGATGCAGAATGATAAACTAGATGTGCTTGAGGTGGCTAAGGATTGGTGTAAAGATTTTAGTGAGCTTTTAAGTGTGTTAACTAGCTATATGTAGAGAATGGGGAAGATTACTTGAGTAGTCTTGCATGTATTCTTACTTGCTTAGTAATAATTTCCAACCCTTTCCAAATGATCTTTGAATGGGATTTTATATGGATCTATTGGTCATGGGTTAAATGTATTCACATTAGGCTGATAAGGATAAGGATGGGGAACTATAAAAAATTAAGCATTGGAGCTAGAAATAGACTTGGAAAATATAATTGAAAATGGATAATAGTGGTATCAATACTATAATCCAAGTGTGGAGCTACTATCCTAAGAATATGAGACTTTGGGGGATTGATTTATCATGAAAAGAGGGGCTTCTATCAGTTGTGATCAAGTCTAGAAGGCTATGGATGACTAGGAATTAGTGAAAATAAGCTTGAGAGGGTTATAAATCAAGCACAAGGGACCTAAGGGTTGGGTATCATTAGCCATGCTCAAGTTACTAATTTTTTCATTTTATATGACTACATTTGCCTACCCTTTATTCCAGTGATGTAGAAAATAAAAATACCAGGATAAAGGAAAAATAGAAAGTGTACTTGAACTTACTTGCAAGGGTGAAGCTCATGAAGCTATGTGATGTTGGGTATGTATAAAAAGAGCACACTTTGAAGTGTGAATCTATAATAGAAAACAAAAAGTAGATTAGTTCTTATTAGATATGCTATATCTAAAATAAGAATGTATAAAGATAGGTAAGAGAGAGAGGAAGAGAAAGAACAAATACACCTCATTAGGTATGTGGACCAATACAAAACCTATTGTGATGTTGAGTAATGTTGGATGTGTGTTGAATCAAGAGTAATATCACAAATGGAGTAAGTGCTCAATTCTATGAAAGTGGCTTAAGAATGCAAAGGCTAGCCCTTTGGCTCCATTGTCTCCCACTAAGTGAAGTTAGGTGGTCATACGTGTGTTGATCAATGTTTGGATTATATGTCTAATCCTATGAATAGGTGGCTCAAGAATACAAATGCTAGATAGTTAGTTGGCTCCATCATTACCCCATGAAGTGAATCTATGAATTGATACTGGTATGAAATGTATGTCAAATAAGATGGCTATTGAAGCCCATATATATACTATGATCTAAAAATGTTGGCATAGATATATAAATGTATGCTAAAAAATAGGCTAGTCTTGGCCACTCCAAAAGATGGAGATTAAGCTTGTATGAATGCTACTTTAAATTGGTGTACTAGGATTATATGAAAACCACTCTGGAACTTGGGAACTTAGGAATGTAGAAGTTGGGATTATATGAAATCCATTTCAAAATGATGCCAACTATATGCAAATAGAATAAGGCACACAATTGTTGAGAATGCTTGGGTAATACTAAACTTGAAAAGAAAAGAAAATAAATGTGTTGCACACATTACCCCCAATCACTGGTGTTTAAAACATGGATTCTAATCTAGAAGTTATACCAAATACCCTATCTAAAATTAGAAGTGAGAGGCATCATACTGTGTATGATGCCCCCTATATTTGGATTATTTGAGAAAATTTTACTAAAACTATTGATTTTGGTATGAACTATAGCTGACAAAACTATAACTAAACTTAATTTTCTGTCTATTTCTAGAATTTTTTTTTGTTGTTTAGATAGGAGCACCAAAAGTGAACACTACTGACACCATTTCTATTTTCCAAGTTGGGTGCTTTTGTCTATAGCCAAATCTGATTACTATTCTAAATTCTTGACTATCTACTTGGTTTATTCTGACTATTTTAATGTTTATTTGTTGTTCTAAGTGTGTTGAATGTTATTTTTTTGACCATTGGGAGCTTTTATCTCTAAAACAAAACCCCTATTTGTTTCCCCCTCTTCGAAAGGTAGGAATGAAGACCTTATAATGACTACCCTCAGAATAAATATCCCTACAAGTGTGTTATATTGCTACGATACAAGGTATAGCAATGATAATCAGCAAGATATAACGTGATTTATATTGAGAGATTATTATATCAATAGGGTATGCCTAGATGGATATAACAATGTAAGAACATATGCAATGTACTAAACTAGAAAATAAAAGTCTGGTTAGTTGCTAGTTGGAGAGATGGAGCATGATGTCCATCATGGCATCCAAGAAAGCAAGATTAATGCATGATGTGGATCATGACATTGAAAAAAATGAGAAACAAACAAGAAACAAGCACACAAGGAAAAAAGTAAGAAGTATACAAGGGTGGCTAAGGGGCTACACAAATAAGGGACATGGGCACATGTCATTCAAACTAAAAAATCAAACATATAAGGCATGTTCAAATGTCATATACACATATAATTGAAACAAGAAAAATTGGCATGGAAGCCACAATCATATAGAGGAGTACAATAAAAGTACACTAGAATATGTCCTAAGGCACATGCATGAATATAATCAAGGTACATTGGTAAATGTCTCAAGGCACATACATGAGACAAATAAAAACTAAGAAATGTGAACAATCTATCTATGTTAAGAAATAAAATAAATCATGTAAGGAACTAGAAGTATAATTACATATAACTAATCAAAACAAGAGGTAAATTAAGTAAGACATGTGAGTATAAGACTAAGAATATGATAATTAATCTATAAGTACTATATACTAGTGAGTGTCGATAGAGTAATCTATGAAAGCAAGTAAGTAATATATTTCAAAATGATAACTAGAGTGTATGGTGTAGGAATGACATAACCTAGATGGTGTAGTCATGTATAAGATGTCCCTAATGGGTATGTATATAGATGTGTGTCTCGATGTAGAACTAGGATGCCCCCTCAATGGGTAGAGTGAAGCAATCAAAGATCTAGATATCACTACACACCCTCAAAGAAGATCAAGTGAAGCATGGTAATGTAGATAAATTGACAAACAATATCATAGAACAAAAAATCTATGTTTAGCATTGTATTAGAAATGTAAAGCATGGATGATGCATATAATCAAAATATTTTTGGTATTTTTGACATATTTGAATGTTTTTATATTTTGAATTTTTTTATTTTTTTTAAATTTTTGAAAGTTTTGAGTTATGTACAGTCAAGCCTAAGAAACTATGTACATGTAAGCAGGGAAAGGATGATACTAAATGATGAGTCTCATGGAAGATTCCCTATGCCATATATCAATGAGAGGAATTGTGCATGATCATGAAGGATGATAGAAATATTGAGACTATGGCTATGAAATTTGTATATGATATAAATAATCTAAACTATTCAAATTAGAAACAAAATGTGGGGTCCCCCTATAAATCTAAGAATTGGATGTAATTATAAGGTTCTTAGGGATCCATCTGGTAGTAGGAGAAGCTCTCTAAGCATGTGCTCTATGAGCAGATGCATGAGATCTCAAGGATACTACCCTGGGTGTGAACACTATAGCCAAAAGTTGTCTAGAATCCTAAAGCTATGGAGGTGTATGAACTCTCTATGTTGGAGATGGATGCCTCAACTATGTCTAAATTTAGATTGGAATAAGAACTAAAACTAGTGAAAAAATTAGAACTAAAGGCTGAACTAAAATTGATGATTACAAAGTAGAAGATGGGTCTGATGTGGGGATTGGTAACTCATATGGAACTCCACCAACTATAATAGCTTAATTAGTGTGAATGAATTTCATGCATCTATGCACTATATAAATTATTGCTTAAAGTTTATAAGTCCATGGTCAACCAAGTAACATATAAAAAACTCCTACACTAGGAACTATAGTGAATGGTGTGGCCACATTTGTTAGACCCACTTATAAAATAAGTATGATCTACCTAATGAACTCTATATTTTCCCACTAAATCTTATAATAATTATGTATATTGGTGTAATCTCCTACTCTAAATACCTCAAATGATATAATAATATCATAGTGCACATGTTTACACAAGATCCATTATCTATGAAAACACTATGAATAGAATGATTATAAATGTAAACTCTAATAAAGAGTGCATGATAATCTATATCATCCTCAATGATCTATTGCTTTGAGATAGAGATAAAAGGTCTAGATATAAATCTAAAATTATATAGACCAATCATGTTTCTTAAAATATGTGTCTTAACTAAAGGTGACCTATATGTATCTGATGGGGGATGTGCATGATATGAATGACAAACCCTTGATGTGTCCCTTGTTTCCTATTTGGAATGTTATGGAGAGGGATCTAAAACTATTTTCAATGTTTTATCTTATATTGGCTTGGTTTGAGGAGACTCAATTGAAGTGCCAAGATCAATATGATTTCCATCTATTAAATCTTGTATCTTGTGTCTCAAACTAATACATCTATTTTTTGTATGGCCTAGTGCCCTATGAAACTAATAAAATGCATGTTGATCATATCCCCATGGAATAGGCTATGTTGGATCAACTTACTGAATATGAGGGAGAGATATGATGTTACATTCTAATAGCTATTGTAAAAATCTAGTTAGAGAAATTGGTAGATTAGTGAAGGTTCACCGAGGAGGTGATGATAAAACCACTTGTTGAGGGGGATATAAAGCTACATTAACTATAGGTTGATTCTAACTCTTGTTATCATTAACCTTTACTTTGTATGGGACTTTGTTGTTACTCTTATTTGTTGTGTTTAAGATACTTGTGTATTTGAGTTTGTCCATTAAAATTAACTTGAATTCTCTTTCCTTTAGTGTGTGACATAATTCAGTAAAGGAATAAAATCCTTTAAACATAATTAATTCATGCAAATCTAGTAGAATACTCTATTTGAAGAGATCCTATAACTCTTGATCAGCCATGGGGCTAATCATATTAGCCAAGATAGTCTTATATCAAAGAACATAATCTATGAGATGCTCATTTGACTTTTTTTTTCTATTGTGAAACTTGAACATATGAAACCTTATCACCAATGTTAATGCTGAAATGAGCTAGGAACATGTCAGCTAAAGGATCAAATACATTGATTGATTGATTCAATAGATTATAAAACTATTGTAAATCATAATCCTTTAGGATCTATGGAAATAGATTGGTAAGTAGCTAGTCATTAGGTACATATTCCAAGAATGCTACATGAAATCCTCTCAAATGTGTCTCTACATCACCCTTACCATCATATAGAGTAAGATTAGGTTGAATAAAACCTTGTGGTAAAGGTGTAGAAGTAATGTGACATGACAATGGTGTATGAAATAGAGAAAAAGAATACAAATCCTATGTAAGAGTAAAGGCACCTTTTTAAAGATGTATCACCTTGGATTGAAGAGATTTTATCTTTTCCACAAGGGCTACCACATCAAGAGACAAAGATGCACTAGTTGTAGTTAGTGGCATAGAGGCAGGTTGGGCTACTATAGGGGGTTGTTGAGACATAGTTTCCTTCATAGTGTCATTTGTAATTGGTTTCTCTAAAATAATAAAAGATTCAAGTTGCTCAGCCTTTTTAATTTCTGTGATAGATTTCAAGATAAGAGTATGATCTCAGGGCTGGTCTTAGAGTCTTCCTCAAAAACTTTATAAGATCAAATCTTTGTTGAGGATGACTTCATTCTCAATAATTGGTAAAAGTGGATTAGTAGTCCAATGTGGTGGAGCATGAACATTAGTGTGTATATTATCATTTTTATTTTCATACTTCTCATTATCAGAGTTATATTTATTAAAATTAGTGAAATCTAGATGTGTGGAATCTATAAAAAAACATGAATTGGTTGTTTAACCATGGTGTATGTTCAAGTTTTAGGAATCCAAGTGAATTCAAGAGAATTGCCACTAAATCTTGCACTTCATCAAAAATGAAAAGATGCAAGGAACTTAGGTGGCATAAGGAAAATAACTTAGATGATAGTATACAAGATTAAACATATATAATCTAAACAAGGAATTGGAATATTCATAAAAAGGATATGAAGTTCACACACATGTAAGGTGATACCTTAATAAGAAAATATGAACTAGTACATGAAATTATGGTTTGAAAATTGATTATTTTAGAAATTTACAATGACAATTTGAAATTGAAAGTGAATTTTTGAGTTATATATGTAAGTAAATAAACAAAAAATTATTAGAAAATTAGTGATTTAATAAGACCTAGTAAATGGAACTAGGTTTTTGAATTAAAAAATAATAAATACTGAATTTTAAAATTTGAATGGATTTTATGATTTAAATATGCTAGTAAAAATTCAAAAAATGATTAGAAAAATATTGGGACCTAGTATGCGAAACTATGGTTGAAATAAAATTATTTTAAAATTACTATGAAATTTCAAAATTTAATGCCAACTTAATAAATTTACGATTAAAAAATTAAAAAATATGGGAAAAATTAGTAGGAAATTTACCCTAGGGTTTATGTGAAAATGAAGTAAGTCAGGTTCACCAAATGATTTAACAATTTTGGAAATATTGGTGTATTATTCCTAATTTAGTTAAAGGGTTTGAGAACTAAAATTAGTAAATAAATGGACCATAATTAAGCTAATAATTTTTATAAATTAATTACAATTTTAACTTTTAAAAAAATAGTAATAAGAAGAAGGAAACAAAACTTAGCTAGAAACTAATTGATTTGACTGAGACAGAGGCTAAAATTGACTATGCAGGACTAAAACACTATCATAAACTAAGATCTAAACTTTTTTTTATGATTGTATAGGATAAATATAACTGGATAATAGTGGCATCAATGCTATATTACACCTCTATCATTATTGTCTTGAGGATCTAAGCTTTTTGGGTTTTGTTCACTATGTCTATGTGACCCTATCTATGAAGTTTCATTAGTTGGAAGTTTGTATAGCTCCCTATAAAGTATATTATTTATTCAAACCATATATTACATTGTGATTTGACAAATTTTGAGTAATATGGGGCTTAGTGTGTGTAATATGCACTATATCTACTTCACACCCCATGTGTGGGCACATTGCTTATATAACAATACTCTGAAGAGGGATCAAGCCATATGTAGTTATCCCACTTGATGTGTTTTATGCAATTATGTATATGAAGATGAATAATGATAAATTAGATGTGATTTAGGTGGATAGGGAATGGTGTAAGGACTTGAGTGATCTTGTAAGTGTGTTGGTTGGCTGTATGTAGAGAATAAGGAAGATTGCTTGAATAGTCTTACTTGTATTCTTGTTTGCTTAGTGATAATTTCCAACCCTTTCGAAATGATATTTAAATGGGAATTTATAGGGATCTATTGGTCATGGGTTAAATATAATCATGTTAGGATGATAAGGATAAGTATGGGGAACTAGAAGAAATTGACCATTGGGGTTAGAAATAGACTTGGACAATAGTGCCTAAACTAGATAGTCGTGGCACTGGTAATTCCAAATGTGGTGCTACTGTCCTAAGTAGATGGGACCTATGGGGGTTGATTTATCATGGAAAGAGGGGTTTGGCTCAACTGGGATCAAACCTAAAAGGTTGTAGTTGATTACGAATCAGTGAAAATAAGACTAAGAGGGTTATGAAAGTAATCATGAGGGACCTAAGGGTTGGGTGTCAGTAGCCATGCTCAAGTTACCAATTTTTTCATTCTATATGACTACAATAGGTGATTTAGATATACATATCAAGAATATCAAAGTGTAGTGATAGTAATAATTTATCTAGGCCTAATATATAAAAGAGGCCTGATTGTTAAGCTCTGATTATTGATTTATATTCTAATTTAGTATAAAATTAATGAAATAAAAAACATATTCTTACTACATGAAAAAGATTGGAATTATAAGCTAACATAGGCTACCTATTGTCAACTCATCCTTCCAATTCTATGTAATGAATTTGAACTTTTAATTTCAAGTATAATGAATGGTTCCTTATTTATAATTCATAATTATTTTAATATATTTCCCATGGAATAATATAGGTCACATATAAAATTGACTAAAAGTAGTTGTTGACCACTTTTTATCCTTAGTCCTAAAAATGAGTCAACCTATGTCTTGAGAACCCAAACTCACCTTGGTCACCCTTCTCATACCTTTTGAACTATCAAGGTAGTCCAAAAGAAAATCAATGGTTATCTTATCTATGTAACATTTTATAGTTGTTTTGTCATGTAAGGAAACACCATGGTAGTTATCTAATCACCTATTGAGCTTGTGTAAAATGTTCTCCTTATGATTAATCATGTGTAAGCACCCATAACATGCCTTAGGGTGGTCTCAATGGTCCAAATTTGTTCATAATAAAGATGACCCACTATTATAGTTTATAACTCATCATGAATCCATCCACTATGTTAAATTTTTTCAAGGTATGGCTTGATCATAAGTATTAAGGATGATACAAGAAGTATATGGTAACGTTTTTAGGTATTTATAATGTTTTAAGGTCTTTTAATAAGTATTAAAGTAACCTCCATTTGAACCTTTCACCTTAAAAAATATATATTATCTTAAAGGGGGTGTTTTACCATAAGATGATGCTAGTTTGACTTTGAAATGCCACTAAAACTATCAATCACACCTTCAAGGGTCCCCATGACCACCAGATTGCCATGATAAAATTATTTATATGTAAAGGGTGTATTCTCAAAAGTCAAAATGCTTTATTATTTATTAAATGGGCCCCACATGTGTGAAAATGTGTCCTTTTAGTTTCCCCACCTATACCATATGGTTTGAATTGCATTTTCATGCCTCTTTTTCATCTTCCTACTCACTAATAATGATTCATGGTCTAAAAAATTAAGAAGATGTAGGATTTTTTTTGGAAATATGATTGTCATTGATATCAATATGGACATTATGAGCATGTCATTAATGCTTAGGGATGTATATGGTGATTATAGGATATGAAAATGATCTTATAAAAGGTTAATAATGATTGGAATTATTTTTTGTATGATTGGAATTCATTCAGCTCTTCACATTGATCATCTAGACATTTTGGTTCTATGATAGAAAATATGAGAAGACATTTTGTTGATGTCACCATTACCATGTGTGAATGAGTATGAGTGAGATGGTCACAAGTTTTTGATCACATTAGTCCCTAATTTTTATGTGCCATATTTAAATCCATGAGATGAAGCGTAGTTGAAGATATGGGGATGAAAAGTTGGCTACTAAGATAGAATTCACTAAGTTTCTATACTTAGCCAAATTTGTAAAAGGGCTAAACAAAACCAAGTAATCATAATCATGAGATCAACTTTTACACACATGGAGGTTTTAAGACAAAATTATCACATGGGTATTTTTATTTTTATTCTTAATTTATATGCACTACATCTTAGGTCATGTTATATATCACCAAAAAAAAAAAAAAAATGTAAGCAAAATAGGGCTCAAAGGCATTTTGGTAGTGTTTTCCAACACTTAGTCAAATTTATAGGTTGCAAGAAAAAGCTAAGAAGGACTTTTTATGACATCATATCTTCCACATATGAAGGCTTTAGGATCAATTGGATATATTTATGGATTTACCTATGTAAGAGGATTACATGTGCTAATTTATAGGTCATTTGACTAATTGTGATAAGAGTTATGTAGGTACAAAGTTAGCCTTCTAGGAAAAATGAAATGGTCTCCACACTTAGACAAAATTTTCATAAGAGCATGCAAAGTTGTCATGATTTTATAAAGCTCATATATGGACTTTTTCAAAAGAAACAGATTGTATATCTATTATGGGTTTTTCATGAGCATATTGAATATATGGACTAAAAATTTAATTGACAAGGAATGAACTCAAAATTGAATTATCTTTGCTCGTAGACTGGACAGGGTTTCTTAATAAAACCATAAAGGTTTAGCCATGGTGTCAACAAACAAATTTTTATTTTAATGTTGACTTAGTATAGCCAGGAACTGGTAACTTAAGTTATAACTTAAGTCCATATTATTGTTAAGAAACTAACCCCTCAACCTAGCAATTACCAGCTCAACAAGTAATCAAAGGAATTAATATTTCCTAGGTCTTAGAATTTATATTATATATAAGATTGATCAATGGTATAAACATTATCATACATAAATGATCCAATGGAGTGTGATTAATTTAAAGTTTCAAAGGTCCCTTTGAGTGATTTCACAAGTGAAAAGCGTCACATTCATAGAATTTATCAGACAAAGACCTGATGAACATAAGCTTGTTAGAGTTAATGATCAATCTTGTAAGAGGATTTTATGGTATATGGGTGATCATACAAAGGAGATCCAATGTATCTAATAGACTCAAATTATACAAAGTGCTTGATGTTTATCGACATAATAGTAAGCTAAAGACCAAGTAGGTTTGATTAGATTGATGAAGCAGAAGTGATCCAAAAATATAGGAAGCTATGAGATGAGGTCATAGTTTAATAACCAAGTCAATGTAAATTTCATGTAATTTTAAAGATCTAATGGCACACAAAATCTTGGATGAGAAATATCCAATAGAGTGAGTGGACTCAGATGGAACAAAGAGCTCGATGTTTAACATCAAGAAGTAAAAATCATGCATCTTTGAAGATCAAATGACATGTGAAATCTTGAATTAGGAAGATTTAATAAATGAATTTTAAATCTAATCCAATTTAATATAGACCATCATATAGTGGTGTCAAATTCAAGATCAATGATTGACATTTAAATTCATGTCTAGACAAATAGTTATTTGGAAAAACATGTATGAACGTTTGTATAAGCTCTATATCTTGACATAGATAATGAGATTGATCAATCCAAATGATTAAATATCAATTAGAGATCATGTACATCAAAACTTGAGTCTAAAAAATGCTAATTATAGTAAAGAGACCTATAATTATGGCATGATTCATGGAATTGAGACATATGAAACTTACAGTTCAAGTCATAATGAACTAGAGTCCAAAATTGATGTGATGTGTTACAGTTCGAGTGTGAGCACATAGAAGATGTGAAATTTAGATCATCTAGCTATATATATTATATTTAGGACAAAGAAAATGTAGATGAATAATTACATTTTCTATTGAGCTAAATTGAATGTAGAGTAGAGTGATTGGTGAAGATAATGAAGTGTGTTGAATAAAGAAATATCTAGACATAGGACCAAAGGTATAAAGAGGAGTAGAGAGGAATAAGGAACAAATATAATGTGCATAATATGATCATGTTATAGATTATACCTATAAAAAATAATAGAGCTTTGGTTCCATGTATGAATCTAATTTGTAAATTAGATTTATAGCTCCATAGAAAATTCTAATAGTTTGGTGCCATCAAATAAGTTGAATGGGTGCTTCCTTAGAGATGGTGCTCTTAAATTAAGTGTTTTGTGTCTCTTTAGGATTGGTGTCCATAAACATTGTAATGAATGAGTTTTTTCCAAGTGAGGCTTTGACTATAAAGCTATGTTAGAATAGTATATTCTAGCAACTATTCTCATCATGATTTTTACCTTTGGGTTTTCCATGTATAAATCTATTGTCATGTGTATTTTATTTTGTGTGATATTTGCATATTTGGTTTAATCTACATATATATTTTAATTTTCATTGAAAGTATTTAAAGAACTATTTTTAATTAATACACTGATTCACCTCCCCTCTTAGTATCTAGTTGTGTTCCAACAATTGGTATCAAAGTTGAGGGTAACTTTGAAAGAAGCTTAATTATCTTAGGTAGATCTTGGAATAGTGAACACAATGTCTAATAAAGAAGGATCTTCATCAAATAAAGCACCTATCTTTAATGAATCTAAATATGCATTTTAGAGCATAAGAATGGAAACATATCTTTCCTCATTAGGGTTTGATGTATAGATGTCTATGGTAAATGGATATATATCCCCTACTACAACTCTTACTAATCAAGCTACCAAGAATGCATATGAGAACAATTCCAAGACAAAAAAATGCTATTCTTTATGGATTATCGAACTCAAATTTTGTCAAAGTTATGCATTATAAGAATGCAAAAGACATTTGGAACAAGTTGAAGGGCATATATGAATGAGATGACAAGGTAAAATAGGCCAAGATACAAACTTATAAAGGTAAGTTTGAGAGCCTTAATATGAATGAAGAGGAAAAGATTGTAGACTACTTCCTTAGGGTAGATAAAATAGTAAATACAATCAGAGTCCTTGGAGAAGAAATGAAAGAGTCAATCAATATCAAGAATATTTTAATATCTTTGCCATCAACATATGATTGTAAAATCTCTTCAATATAAGAAGTAAGAGATATAGATAAACTTATTATTGATGAGTTGCATGGGACCTTAACATCTTATGAGATGAGAATGAGAGAGACATATATCTTCAAGAGAGAAGTTGGATTCAAAGTAGCCAAGTAAGTAAATGAAGAAACATCTACATCTAAATATGAGGATACTAATGAAGAAAATCTAACTTTGTTAGAATACTAAAGAGAATATCTGGAAAGTATAAAGGTAAGTTACCCTTTAAATGCTTTAACTATCATAAAGTAGGATATTTTGCTACTAAATTCCCTCATAATAAAAATGTTAACACTAAGCAAGTAGAGAGTATCAAAAAGGTGAAACCTTACTATCCTAAGAATAAAAACGTATTCAAGAATAAGAAAGGTCTGTACAAAAAATAAAATAGTGGCTCAATGGAAGATAATGATGGTTCAAATAATGATCATGATTGTGCTTTTATGGCTAACGAAAATGAATCCATGTTCATGATAGTAGGATCAAATTCTATAAATCTAGATCAAGATGAAGTTGAAGACTCAGATGATGAATAAGAAGGAGAAGTGGATCTAGAATATGAGCTCATATGTGCTCTAGATGAGATTGCAAAGTTGAGAAAAGAGAACTCAAAATAAAAGAAGCTTGAATAAAATTTACCTGAGAAAATGTCTAAAATTCTTGAGAAATAAGATTAAATGGTAATTATGATAAAGACATAAGTTGAAGAGGCTAAGAAAATAAAATATGTAGTCAAAATGAAACTACAATCTAAATCTGATGAATGTGTGAAGCTTGAGGCATAAATAATGGCTTTGAGAAAAGAGCTTGAAAAATCCAAAGTTTAACTAGATAAAAGTCTAAATTTGATAGGAGGATTAGATATTCTTAATTAATTGATCAAGTCTCAAAATCCCTCAAATGGGAGATCAGGTCTAGGTTATGAGAAGAGAAAAATTTCATCAACTAGTACATCTACTAACCTATACGAAAAATTAAAAGTAGGAGGATAAAAAGTAAAGAAAGAGAAAGATTTAAAGGACACAAAAACACACTCAAACACAACTATTGTGAAGAAAGTAGAACCTAAAATGAATCTTGAAGAAAAGATAAAGATAAAGGTAGCTAATTCTGATGGATACACCAAGGTGAGAAACTTGAAAAATCCACAACTTAGAATAATTCCTCATGTTACACCAAGAAATGTTATGACTGTGTATTACTCATCTTTTCATGGTTATTGTTATAGCTATAATAATTTTGGTCATAGGCTATTGATTGTAGAATTGTATCAACAAGGAGAACAAATTTTGTAAGTGTAAACTCATTTGTTCCTTTATTAGATACAAATGTAATGTATAATTGTAATATTTTTGGTCACATAACTAAACATTATAAAACTAGCTTTGTAACATCAAAATTACACAATGTAAAGAAAGGCATGTCTCCTAGTGTGAACAAAGTTTCACAAGTCTCTAATAAAGAGAAGAAGAGAACATATAAGAAACCCAATGACGTGTGGAAAGTGAAAAATCAATCCATGATTTCTCAAACTACACTCCATGCTAAGGAGTAGAATTTATGGGTGATAGAGAATGGTTTCTCAAAGCATATGACTGATAATAGAAGAAATTTCACCAAATTTAACAAATGTAAGGATATATCATCTTGGGAGACAACAGAGTAGTAAAATCAAAGGTAATGGAACCTTGAACATTTATGGTAAAATGCCTACACATGATGTCTTTTATGTTAAAGGATTGAAGCATAATATTTTAAGTGTTAGTCAAATGTATGATAACAGATATAAGGTCACATTTGATAGAGAAGGATACAAGCTAAAGAGATCTAGAAAAATAGTTATGGAAGGTAAAAGGACTAAGAGTAATATCTATAATCTTATTGAAGTATATGATAATACTTTCTTGATGGGAAATATTGATGATATTTGGTTGTGGCATAGGAGAATGGGTCATGTCAACTTTGATAATCTAGTCAAAATGAGCTCAAATAAGTGTGTAAGGCACATGCCCAAGATCACCAAACTTGCAAATATTACTTGCAAGGAATTTAAATTAGGCAAGCAAACAAGGGTCAAATTTCAAACAAAGGAGTATGCAACTACAAAGCCTCTAGAATTATTTCATATTGATCTTTGTGTTCCTACCAAGATGAGAGGATCTAAAGGAGAGTGGTAATTAATTTTATTTACAGATGACTACTCAAGAATGACATGGGTAACCTTTTTTAAGGATAACTCTCAAGTCTTTGAGAGATTCAATATATTTAAAGCCATGATTGAAAATGATATTGAAAGAAAAATAAAATACTTAAGATCTAATAAAGGTGGATAATTCACCTCAAAAGAATTCATAGAGTGTTGTGAGAAGCATGGGATCCAAATGCACTACTATACATTAAGGACTCCATAGCAAAATGGATTTGTTGAGAGAAAGAATAGAACAATCAAGGAAATGGATAGAATAATACTAAAGGAGGCCAAGTTACCTGATGGATATTAGAGATAAGTAATCCAAAAAATAATATACATCTTGGATAGAGTTCAACTAAGGGTAAATAGTGACAAAACTCCCTATGAGCTATGGTATGGAAAGCCTAGCTCTGTTCAATACTTTAGAGTGTTTGGAAGCAAATGCTACATGAAAATAAAGAAGGAAAAATTGGGAATCTTTGAATCAAGATGTGATGAAGGAATATTTCTTGGTTATTCCACTCAAAACAAAGCTATGTATGGTATAATAAGAGGCTACATAAGATGGTGGAGAGCATAAATGTCAATGTTGAAGAAAGCATAAAACATGTTGAACATAACAAGGAAACTGATAATGAAGAGGTAGATTTTGAAGAAGTACATAGTGAAGATGCTAAGGAAAATAATGAAAAATCACCTCCAATATTTGTTCAAATGTATCATCCTAAAGATTAGATAATTGGAAATAAGAATGAAGGAGTTTAGATTAGGAGAAGAGTTGTGGTGAATAAAGAGTAAGTTAGTTTTGCTCTAATGTCTTAAATTGAGACTAAGAGCTATGTTGAAGCTAATAACAATGAGAACTAGCTAATAAACCATGGAAGAAGAACTGAGCCAAATAGAAAAGAACAATACTTGGAAATTAGTTCCAAGACCCTCAACATAAGAATGTGATAGGAATAAAATGGGTCTATAGAAATAATCTTAGTGAGGATGGAGTTATTATAAGAAATAAAGTGAGATTGGTTTGTAATGGATATGCAGAAGTATAAGGCATAGATTTTGAGGAAACATTAACCCCAGTTTCTAGATTGGAAGCTATAAGAATGTTTCTAGCATTCTTTATTTACAAGAAATTCAAAGTTTATCAAATGGATGTAATGTCTGATTTCTTGAATAAGAACCTAGAAGAGGAATTCTATATTAAAAAACTAGAAGGTTTTTAGTTGTTAGATGAAGAATATTATGTGTGCGGATTGAAGAAAGCATTGTATGGTCCAAAATAGGCACTTAGAGCATGGTATTTAATATTGAACCAATACCTACAACAACAAATTTTCAATAAAGGATGTGGAGAGAATAATTTGTACTTCAAATCAGAAGGTGATAATATGTTGATTACTATTGTTTATGTAAATGAAATCATCTTTGGTGGTAACAATAACAAAATGTGTAAATAATTTTCTACACAAATGCAAAGTGAATTTGAGATGTCTATACTAAGAGAACTTTCCTTATTCCTTGGTATAAAAATAACATAATTTTATGAAGGGATATTCATATCCCAAACTAAGTATATAAAGGAAATGCTCAATAAATTTGGAATGTATGATAGCGAACTAGTTAGTACTCCCATGATAAATAGATGCAATTTTAGAAAAGATGATGAGTCCCTGGATGCAAATCAGACTATGTATAAATTAGTGATAGGTAGCTTGGTATACCTAACTACATCAAGACCAAATATCATGCAAGAAGTGTGCATGGTTGCTATATTTTAGGCTACTCCTAAATAATCACATGTCAATGTAGTGAAAATAATCTTTAGATACATGAAGAGCATAATTGACTATGTCTTATGGCACCCTACAAGTGAAAATTTCACTTTGATAGCACATACAAATGCTGATTGGGTAGGAAGTGTGGATGATAGAAGAAGCACTAGTGGTGGTGAATTTTTTATTTGGAAATAGACTTGTTTCATGGATAATAAAAAATCAAGAGTCAATTACTCCTTCTATAGTAGAATCAGAGTATGTAGAAGCAATGACATGTTGCACTCAGGTCTTATGGATGAAGAAAACACTCAAGGACATCAACGTTGAGTAAAAGTAAACTATTTTTATTATTTATGATAATTTAAGTGCAATAAATATATAAAAAAATCTAGTGATTCATTTTATAAGAAAGCACGTGTCAATCAAGTATCAATTTTTAAAAGAAAGGGTTGTATATGAAGAGGTCACAATGGAATATATGCCAACTAAAGACCCAATTATAGACCTATTCACCAAATCTATTCCCAAGGAACAATTTAAATATCTGAGATAGAATTTTGGATTGGTGGCTCCTACACCACATGACTAAACCACTAGTTATAGTGCATGAGTCCAATGGGAGTCTCATGGAAGCTTTATTAATCCTTGGAAGAAGAGAAAAAAGTTGACTTAGGTATGTATACTCTTAAAAATTATTAATGAGTTGAAATTTGTAGATTCTTGGACAAAATCTTTTATCTAATAAAGGGGGAGAAATATTTAGACAAATAGTTAACTAATGTCCCTTTTCCATTGATGTCAAAGTGGGATAAACAGGTGCAAATGCTCTCTATAGGAAAAATAGCAAAATGTTCTCTACAAAAGTACAAATTTCAAATAAGAAGAGCAAGTGTCCAAGTTGAGTATTAGGAAAATGTGCCATTGCCTAATGAGTATCAAGTTTGGTATGAATAGATTCATTAAATACTTATTAGAAGCCAATGCAAGTAATGCCAAAGAAGTAGCTGAATAGTAGAAGATTAAAGCATTTAGTTTTCCATCAATGATAAAAAGGGAGATTATTAGAAATATGATTATCATTGATGTTAAAAGGGACATTATAAGCATGTTATTAATGCTCAGGGATGTATATGGTGATTATAAGATATACAAAGGATCCTATCAGAGGTCAAGAATGATTATAATGCTTATGTGCATGATTGTAATTCATTCAGTTCTTCACATTGATCATCTAGACATTTTGGGTCTATGATAGAAAAGATGAGAAGGCATTTTGTTGACATCACCATTTCCATGCGTGAATGAGTATGGGGGATCTAGTTATATGGTTGTGATCACATTAGTCCCTAGTTTTTATGTGCCAAATTTGAAGCCATGAGATAAAATATAGTTGAATATATGGGGATGCAAAGTTGGCTACTAAGAATTCACTAAGATTTTATACTTAGCCAAATTTTCAAAAGGGCTAAATAGAGCCAAGTAAGCATATGAATGAGGTCAACATTTACACACATAGAGGTTTTAGGATAAAATGATTACATGTGTCTATATAATTTTTTGCCTAGTTTATATGCACTAAATCTTAGGTCACGTGATGTAGCATGATAAAAGATATGCCTGATTAAAGTAGGGCTCAAATTTGCAAGCTACAAGAAAAAGATGAGATGGCATTTCTATGATGTCATATCTTGAACATATGAAGGCTTCAGGAAAAATTAGATATATGGGTGGAATTACCTATGTAAGAGGATCATATTTGATAATTTGTAGGTAATTTGACTAAGTGCAATAAGATTTCTATAGGTGTAAAGTTGGCCTTCTAGGAAAAATGAAATGGTATCCACACTTAGACAAAATATGCACAAGGTCATGAAAATTTTTCATGATTTTATAAAGATCATCTATGGACATTTGAAAAAGAAAAATATGGTAGGTATATGATGGTTTTTTTGTGAACATCTTGAATATATGGACAATAGGTTCAACTGAGAAGGAATGAGCTCAGAATTGAATTATCTTTGCTCTTAAACTGGATAGGATTTCTTAGTAAAACCATAAGGGTTTATCTATGGCATCAATAATGAAAATTCTATTTATGATGTTGATTTGGTATATCTAGGAATTGATAATTTAAGTTACAAGTTAAGTTCATATCATTGTTAAGAAATAGACCCCTTGACCTAGCAATTACTGGCTTGAGTAGTGATCAAATGACTTATTATTTTATAAGTCTTATAATTTATATTATTTTTGAGCTTTATCAATGGCTCACACTTCATTATATGTAGACAATCTAATTTATCAAGATGAATTCAAAGTGTCAAAGGTTGCTTTGAGTGAGTGTGCAAGTGACAAGTGTCACATTCATAGAGTTTGTTAGATAGAGACCCAATGAACATAAACTTGTTAGAATTAATGATTAAGCTTGTTAAAAGAACTGATAGTCCATGAGTGATTATGCAAAGGAAATCCAATGGAGTGGCTAGACTCAAATGATACAAAGTGTTCAATGTTTATTGATATAGCATAAAGTTAAAGACCAAGTAAGTTTGAGTTGATTGATGGGGCATAAGTGATCCAAAGATATATGAAGCTAAGATTTGAGGGCAAAGTGTCAAAGTTTAATGACCAAGTTAAGGTAAAGATCATGTAAGTTCAAAGATATAATTTCATGTAAAATATTGGATAATAAAGATCCAATAGAGCGAGTGGAATTAGATGGAACAAAAAACTTGATGTTTAACATCAAAAAAAAAGTAAAGATTATGCATCTTTGAAGATTTAATGGCACCTGGAATCCCAAATCAAGAAGATCAAATGGATGCATTTTAAATCTAAGCCAATTTAATATAGACTATCAGATAGTGGTGCCAAGGGAAAGATCAATGACTTATGTTCCAAGTCATGTCCAAATAAATGATTAGTTAGAGAAACATGTAGGAACTTACATACAAGCTCTATATCTTGAAATAGACAATGGGATTGATCAATCCAACCGATCAAATTTCCATTAAAGATATTATGCATCAAAAATTGAGTATAATATATTTTAAATATATTAAAAATACCTACAATTATGATGTGATGCATGGAATAAAGACACAGGAAACTTATAGTTCAAGTCATAATGAACTAGAGTTTAGAATTGGTGTGATGTGTTATAGGCCAAGTATAAACACATAGAAGATGTGGAACCCTAGATCATTTGATTATATATATGATATATAGGACATAAAATGTCATTAAATAATTTCATTTTCTATTGATCCAAATTAAATGTAGATCAAAGTGGTTGGTGAAGATAAATTATGAAGTGTGCTGAATAAATAAATATCTAGACACATGACCAGAGGTATAGAGAGGAGAAGAGAGGAAGAAGGCATAAATATAATGTGAATAGTATGTTCATGCTATATATTATACCTATAATAAATAATAGATATTTTTATTCATGTATGAATCTAATTTTTAAATTGGAGTTATAGCTCCATAGAAAAGTTTGATAGGTCAGTGCCATGAATGAGCTAAGTGGGTGCTTCTTTAGAGTTAGTGCTCTTAAATCAAGGGATTGGTGTCTCCTTAGGATTAGTGTCCTTAAAAATTTTACCCAATTAGGTTTTACCAAGTGAGGCTTTGAATTTGAGGCTAGATTAGCATAGTAGATTCTAGCAGCTATTCTCACCATGGTTTTTCCCTTTGGGTTTTCCACGTTTAAATCTAGTGTCATGTGCATTTTAGTTTGTGTGATATCTACATATTTTATTTTGTATAAATATATATTTTAATATACATTTAAATTATTTAAATAACTAGTTTTAATTGATATACTGATTCACCCACTCTCAATATCTAGTTGTGTTCTATTAGAATCTAGAGTTTTGGAGGAGTTTTTAGATAAGTATAGATCCATATAATATGTATATGGTTATATAGAGTTAGGTATATATATATAAGAGTCATTAAAAACATAAAATGAGATAATATAGGTATTTCAAGCTAATAAGAGAAAAAACTAATCCATTTCTTCTATCAAGCTCTTCGGTATCCTTGGACAAATAGTTAGGTTCCTGCTTCATATGGATAAGAGAGAGAAGATGGTGAATTCAGATATTAGATAGAGTAAGGGGGTATAATGGCCTTAAAATCTTGTTAATTTTTTGTTATATTGATCCCTTGTGATTTAGGAACAAACATTAAGAACCGAAGGTAGTCAGGTTGGCCTTCTACTTCTACACAAGGTCAAATGTGGAATGGTTTCAGTGTATTGTTATCCTACTTGATGAAACTAATGGTTATACATGTCTTATATAGGTCCCAAATACCCTTAAATGTAATTATCTACCCCAATTTCACATGTGTGAGCCTATGGGAGCAAGAAACACATAAGATACCACTATCTATAGACTACAAACAAGGTCTCATTTATGAAAAAGGATCTTTAGTATACATATTTGAGAATGAATAGTAGTTTAAGGTTTGATGATGCTCCTTTAATTTTTTCATTTATTCATGCGTCTTTTTTACTAGTAGAGTCATTATGTGGACCTTCAACTATCACAAGATCTCAACTCTAATTGAGACTATTTACATATTGAGCTTCATTACAAGTGAGAATGGAGTATTCTATGAGGGTGGTTATTAGATGTCATCAAGACACCATATAGGTAATAGAAGTACTATACATATATGGAATACCCTTCATCACAATAATCAAACTCCATGATAACCCTCATAGGCAAAAAATTATTGACTAGCTCTCTAAAGCATCCACAAATTTGATTAGTAGAAGTTAAGGTTTATTAGAAAAAGTTAAGGTATTTGAAGAATCCTAGGTTTCAAATTTTCACTCTATATGTCTAATTGATGAACTACTAAAAGTATCTTTCTATATTGATTATGTGATTATGGATGTCTAGGATCTTTATAGGTCATCTTGACTATGAGTCAATAGTACATTTTAATCTCTCAAAAGACCTCTACTATCTGATGGTCTCATTGATCATATTCACCTCATATTAGGATCTAAATTCTAAGTGAAGACTCCATAAGGTCTTATAACCATTACCTACAAGTTTAAACCTTCTTTCCCAAGCCTAAAGCATGGAGACTAGTCTAAATGCACCATAATGCTATTAAGAGCCATTGAGGCTATGAGATAAGGGGCCTATTTATGTGTAAGTCCTATTGAGAAAGCACAATGGCCACTTAAATGATACCAACTCATGCCAACCTTCAAAAGGTTCCAAAATCATCATATATAGTTAGGCCTCAAAAATGTAGAGAAGGGTCATGGGTTATGGAGATGTCACTCTTAATAGGGTGTGATTTAGATTCAAGGAAGGCCACTGAGGTCTCAAACATGACATGTAATTAATCCTTTCTCTTAGAGACATACTTAAGGATCCTTGATAGTCAACATATCTATACCACTATCTACAAGATTGTAGACAATATACCCCCCAACCTTGAACATGAAATTGTATATACACATAAGAGGAAAAATTAGGTTAAGATGGTGGTTGGGGCATAGATATCATGTTGCCAAGGATAAACAGTTTGAAAACATGACCAAGCAAAATGGATCAAGCATGCATAGTGATCTAAGTTTACTTAGTCAATCTAGAGTGCATGACTAAAGTCAACAGTATTGTCAAGAATCATAAAAAAGGGAATCCTAGGGTGATGAGGATATATGTATCCCTTAGGATCTCATATGATGGTGATACTAGTTTAAAGTGACTACCTAGTCTTTGTTGCACACCTAAGACACATAGGCTCTAATGTATGGCTATGTAAATGAGTTCTTTTAGCTAATATAGGGGAGTCCAAGCCCTAAGGCTATGATAAATTTTTGAGAACATGCTACCTAAGCCCTGACTCCATCACTATAATTAGATAAAAGATGCTACTTAGATATTCACCAATAACTATTTCAAGCATATGTGCATTGGACAATGATGGTTAAGGCAGGCTTAAGAGAGAGGGGTTGAGATGATGATATGGGTAGATAAGGTCAAGTGTAGAGGGTGGAAGTCAAATGGAGGAGGGTGTTGTAGTGATGTTGAAGCCACATACACACCTTCAAGTGGATTAAGGTCTTGAAACCTAGTTTCAGCCTATAAGGCCTAAATCCATCATAAAACCTCAAGACCCCATCCTTACCTTAGTGGTTGTTGGTAGTGAAACATAGATTGTAAATCTACATATAATATTTATCTGATATTTATGCATCATTACTCATTTTGTCATTGTATAGTCTATTTCATCTTATCTTCATGACTTTCAATAGGCTATAATATGAAGAGACTCCACTTTTGGTGCCAATTAAGAGAATAAGATGAAAAACCATAGACTATAAATTTATATATATAATTTTTTTTGTAAGAAGAAGGGGGTTCTAATTTTTTGAAGAGATCAATAGAGATTATTTGGTTATGGTTACATATGTGATTTCTTATTATGTTCCTTGCATGCATTCTCATGTGTAATATTTTGGTTACTTTCTATCTGAACTATTATAAATGTATTATTCAATTTAAATTATACTAGTTACTCTTAATTCCTTAGTAACATAGAATAATTAATGCTCATTATAATCTTGTCATCCAAATTCATGTATTTTTATGATAAAAATACTCTACACACATGGCTTATCTCATAACTATATTCATCCTTAGTATGTTTTGATGCTTCAAGAACCTTTGATAATAATAGTGTGGTTAGTGTAGAAATCCTTTTAGAGTAAATTATGCTAATGTGTTTACCAAGATGGAGAGATATTGAGATATGGTTAGAACAAAGGATATGTAATTTTGTAGGAGAATAAAAAAGGACTAGTCTTACCGTTCAAGAGATCATTCAAGAGCATATTTATGGAGAGATTTATGAAATTTTCTAGTGTGATTTTACTAAATTTTTATCTAAATAGTTATAACTATTATAATATTATTACTTTTACCCAAGGATGGAATAAACTATAATATGGACTAAATAAAAGATAAACCGGTTGTAAAAATTAGAAACTAACTAGATAAGAGCAATAAATCATTAGGTTGATACTATAGTAGATGGATATATAAAAAAGTTTTTAGTGTAATGATATATATATTTTGTATCTATGAAGGACTTATATGTCATAGGAATTTGAGGGAAATTTTTACAGTGACTACCTATCCTAGTAGAGATATTGGTTATGGACAAGGCCATAGTGCCCACTTTAGACAATATGGAGTAGTTGTTTAGGTTATATCAGGGTGTGTGAAACATGACAGTGGATGATTATTAGATGAGAAGATAAGGCTTGAACCTAAATCTAGAATGGAGACATGATGGAAGAATAATCAAAAGAAGAGTCTGGATTCAAAATGTGAACTATGACAACAAAATAAATGGAGTAAATTGAAACATTCGTAGGTAGATATGAGTAAATTTAAGAGTAGTAGTAAGATAGATGAATAACAAGTATGAAAATGTGATGAACAAAAATAAATAATAAAATAATGAAGGATGAATGAAGATAATATGAAATAAGAAGATGAATGCTGACAAATAAAAAAAGTGGTGAAAATTGAGAGGAAGAAAAGATGGGTGAAGATGAAGATTAGAGTAGTGTAAAGGTAGATAAGTTAGATGATAGATGTAGTGCACAACTACAAGAATGGGTATTACCATAAGAAGGACATGAAGTAGGACAAATTCATAAATTAATCATAAGTTAAATCTTGGAAGGAGAAGTTTCAAGAAAGAATCATTCACTAAAAGAGTACACATTCCTATAACCCAATTTTTAAAATTCTAATAACATTTTCACTTAGAACGATAAGTAGATAGTAGTTGTGAAGGTCCATTTTCATAAAAAGTGGATTTGTAGGGTACTAAAATTGAAATAACCTCAATTTTTAAGGCTTTTAAGGCTATAAGGTTCATTGAAACCAAGCAGAGAAAAATAAGAAATACAGAAAAGTAAAGTGCAGAGACAAAATCACTCAGTGGATAGGTAAATCCTTTTAGTGTGTAGGTAGGATTACACATAATGTAACCTCCCAATATAACAGATACACATCATATCCTTTTGACACCAGTTTATAATATAAGTGCTTTAGGATAATTTATGAACCTAGTGACATATGATGGTTTTACAGATCTTGAGTAGTACTTACTAACATGTGAAATCAGATGGAAAGCTAAGAGTATTATTGACGAGTCTATAAAGAAGTGATAATTAATAATGGAACTAAATGGAAGATTCCTTACATTTATATATCATAGAGATATCACTCAGGAAAATATATTGTAGGTTAAGAAGTGGCTCATCACATAATTTAAAATCAAGAAAGGTACAAGTTAGACTATTCAATATTTAAAGATGATTAGGCAAAAGTCAATAGAATAAATCTATAATTATGATCATAGGTTATTAGATGTTATAAATAAGGTGGAGTTTGCTTTAGAATATAAAAATAAATTTGTGCGGTTTATAAAATGACTACTTTCTAGGATATGGTTTGCTATAGCACATACCCAATATGCTACTAAGGTAGATGCTATAGTTATTTCTCTTTAAGTGGGGAAAATTGAAGATTATAGGGAAGCTCCCATAATGAGTTGTAAGATTGAAAATAGATGTCAAGATATTAGACAGAGGATGGAATAATATCATGAAATAGATAAACTTAAGCTAAATCTATGGTGCATGGAATGTGGGAAAGAAGGACATCATAGAAATGATTGCCCTAAGATCAAGATATAGTTTTATGAAATTTTTAGAGTATTAGGGCATGCTACAACACAGTGCCATCTACTAAAATAGTATATAAAAATCCCAAAGATTTTTTTATTGTAATTTTTTAAAATTACATAATCATGATGAAAATAATTAAAGGGATTTGTATGAGATCAAAGAAGATATCACAAAGAATGTATTTCCTATTGTTGTACAATAAGTTCCCTCAATGAAGTAGATGATTCTAGTCCTAGAAGTTGATAAAGGTTATGAAAACCAAGCAGGTCCATAATGGGTTCTCAATTCACCTCAATACCAACCTCAAGGTTTGGCTAGATGGACCCCTCATTTATTAGGTTAGACACCACCATCACCACAATACAAGTACTCAGCACCTTAGAATCTAGCAATGATGCAACAATAACAACCTAGTTAGACTATGCAAGTTATAAAACAACAATTTAGGATTGGAGATAATACCCAACAACATCATCACTAGAATATAGTGAAATAATAGGAAGGTTATATAGGAGGTTATCAATTGAATAGAGTAGGATTTAGGGGTATATATAGAGGGGGTTACTAATGTGGTAGAATAAATAATTACAAATGCCCTCCTTTACAATGTTACTTATGTGGAGAGTATAATCATGTACAATGCAATTTACCTTTGAATCCCTAAAGATAGTCTTATTTCACATATTGAAAGGTATATAAGCAACATGAGACACAAGACTATCCTATTTTCTAAAATCAAAGAAAGGAAAAGGCCATTACGAATGTTAATATGGTAAATGTGTAGCCTAAGTAGGATGAATTTATAAATTCCATTATAAGACACCAACGCGTAAAGAGAGGATTTCCTCCTCTCAACACACCTTAGGACTAGGGAATCTAGAAAGCAAAATAAGATAAATACCTAGCCTCTAATATAGAAAGGGAATCATGTATGAAGATGCATAGATGTTGAAAAATATTAAAAACCAAGACACTAATAAAGGAGATGTTATAGCAATAAATGACCAAATGTATGGTCAAATTATACACATTATGCACCAAGATAGATTTTTCAATGAATTGATATATTTATTAAAGTTTTTAACTACATTACATAACAAAGACATTTAATATAACATCACAAAATTGCTACATAATTTAATGGGGTGTGCATGGAAAGGGAAACAAAAGGTATAAAAACTTGTTTGGTATGTAAAAACAAAGAATCCATGGGATGTAGATGCATGAATAGACATTAAATTTATAAGATATGAAATACCAAATGCTATCTTTGATTTTGGTAGCATAGTCAACTTGATCCCCGAGTCTACATGGGAGGTGATTAGATGGTTATTTCTCAGTTACAACCCAATGAATCTAAGCTTAGTAGACTATGGAAGAGTTGAACCCATTGGATGGTTGGAAGATGTTGAGATCAAAATCATAAAACTAACCTATGAGGTGACTTTGAAGTCATTGATATGAAGACAATAACTCATTACCCTACATTAATTAGAAAGAAATGGGCATATGATGGTTAGATGACTATCAATACTATGCAAAATCAGTTAGAGGCACATCAGGTAGATAAAATTATAGTCATTCCCTTACATAAGGAACACAAATCCTACATTATTCTAGTTGAACTAGACTCTCTTTATGTTAAAAATGAAACCAACTAGATGAAGGTGAACTCTGAGGATAATCTAAAAGCTTTGTTCATAATTGAGTGCAATTTATAATATGAGCATACTAAACCTTAGGTGAAGTCTTTAATCACTCAATATTTTAAGACAAATGAATAATGGAAGACCAAACTAGTAGTTACTCAATCATTACCACCTTAGTTTATCATACAAGATTATGCATCCATGTCTGATAAATCACCCACTCACTTAGAAGTCAATTTTATCTATCAAGCAAATGATCATATGCAAGATTGTATAAAGCCAACCAAAGAAGGTACCTTGCCTTTGGAAATGTATTCATCTATAAGAGAAGAATCAGATATTAATTTACCTAACTAGGATCATGGTGATCATGAAATTTAGCCTATGAGAATGGTTTTCACCATAGAAAGACAACTTCCTTCATACTATGAGACTAAGGATATCAATCAATTCATTCTATGCCTACAAGTTTATGTGCCTATGATCAATCAATGGGCAAATGCCTTAATTATAATTTGAAGGGAGTTATAGCGACATGGTGGATAATTCATAGATATGATTAGCTTAATTGGGATGATGCATGAAAACTTATTATTAGTATATTTCAATTACCACAAGTCATTAAAAGTAATTGGCCTTACTTTTAGGAAGGTGAGTGCCCTAAAATCCATATACATAAATGTGTTGAGGTTTGGATTGAAGAATGTGTGGTACCTAAGTACTATGTTCATATCATTCATTATACACTTACCCCTTTACCATCAGCTTGGTATATTCATCAAGAACATAAGAGGGAAATAAAGAATAAGGTGTAGGTGTAGAGTGACTTCATATAAAATTTTGTGTTTGAAGATGAGAATCCTCTAATTTATATTTTTTTCTAAAAATCAAAAATTTCTTATGCCATGTGTGTGCATAAGATTTAACCACCATGATGGAGTCTACTACAAATATATAAAGCTACCAAGATGGAAGAACAATCTCTTATGCATCCATTCCACTAAATATATAATGAAGAGTAGGAAATTGAAGATTTAGATACTGATGCTAAAATTGATTTGACTAATTAATTTGAATCTAAATGGCCAGTAGAACTATTGAAAGATCTAGTTAGTGGACAATTGAAGAAGAAAAGTTATACAACATATAGATTCTAGATCAGGAAGGGAAAGGAATGCTACAAGAATTTGTTGTTGAGGAAAAGTGAAATATTTATTAGTAACTTATTAAAAAGCATGTGTAAAACATCAAACAGAGGAGATTCCTAAATTGGCACATATAGATGACTATTGGATTGAATCTAAAGTTTACAAAGTTATGCAAATCCTATTGGATTATTAAGAATTATTTCCCACAAAATTTTTAGAATTTGAAGGAGTTGATCCTTTTTTAGGTGAAATGCATATCAAACTCAAGGAGTGCACATGACCCATCAAGAAAAGGTTGTACAAGTTGAATCTAAACATGAATTTGAAAGTGAAGGTTGAACTGGATAGAATGTAGGAAGAAAATATAATATATACCATAGAGAAGGTATATTAGGTTAATCCCATAGTAGCAAAACCCAAAAAAATAGGGGAGATCAGAGTTTGTAGTGACTATCAAATTTTGAATGATGCATTTGTGAATGATCCATTTCTAATTCCATTCATAGATGAAGTTTTGGAATCTATCATAAGTCATGAAGTTTACTCTTTCACAGATGGGTTTAGTGGCTATCATCAAATACCCATCATAGAAGAATACAATGCTAAAATATATTTTTCCATAGAATGGGGATCCTTTACATACAAGGTAATACCTTTTGGCCTAAAAAATGAACCTATAATTTTTTCTAGAGTAGTGGTGATTGCATTTAAGGATTTCATTAAGGACTTCTTGGAAGTATATATATATGATTGGTCATTATTATATTTGTTTAAAGAGCATTTTCCCAAGCTATGCCTCATGCTAGAATTATATTAGGCTTTGTGCAGTTAGATAAATTTGAAAAAGTGTTTATTTTTAGACCTTTTGGTGTCCTAATAGGTCATGTGGTGTGTAGTGAAGTGATTTTAGTGGACTAGGACAAAATTGTAATCATTCTTAGTATGTATCCTCTAGTTATATCCATAGAAGTGTGATCCTTTCTAGGCCATACAGGTTCCTATCAGAAGTTTATCAAGGGATATACAACTATTTCATCCCCATTAGAGTATTTTTTATGTAAAGGCATGAAGTTTGTCTAGAATAGTCACTACTCTAATTCTCATCTTTTTAGATTGGAGAAAGACCTCTCATTTGCACATTGATTTTTATAGTATCATAGTTGGTTTTTTGCTTTCAAAACTAGGAGAAGGGGGACTGGACCGCCCCATACATTTTGCAAGCCTAAAGTTTTTTGATGCAAAAAAATATTACATGAAAACTAAAAAGAAAGTACTAGATATACTATTTACACTATAGAAATTATGGCATTATCTTATTATGACACCATTTGAATTTTTCATAAATCATCAAGATCTACACTACCTAGTTAATAAGCCTATACTCAGAGGATGCATTTCAATATGGTTGATGCTCTTTCAAGAATTTCAATTTTTTATCAATGCCAAGATAGGTAGATAAAATGTTGGGTTAGATCATCTCAGTCACATAAGGAATGGGGAAGAACCAAAATAACTATAGGAATATTCCCTTGATGCCCATCTATTTTGATTTTCTATGATACTTGATAATTTTGATACAATTACTAATTTCCTAAAACAAGGGGTATTCCCTATGCACTACCAAGAAAGAGGCAAGATGTAGTATGTCACTAGATCTTTGCCATATACTATTATAAATGGGATCTTGAATCATTTGGGGAAGGATTTATTACTATGAAAGATATTTTTTATAACATAAACACCCAAATCTCTTACAAGAAGCACACCAAGGAATAATAAGAAGTCATTTTGCCGAAGAAACTATTGCATAGAAATGGTGGTTGAACCTTTTTCAAGATGCCCATATAGTAGCACAATATTATGACATATGTCAGTAAATTTGTAAGTCAATATAGAAGGATCCAATACCTTTATATCCTTTGTTATCTGACTAACCTTTTGAATAATGAGGCATATATTTTGTAGGACCTATCAATCCCTTGAGTAAATGCAACAAAAATTGATATATTATCACTATGACTAATTACATTACCAAATGGGTCAAAGATGTTGTGACACCTATATATGGGGTGAAGGATGCAATAAAGTTCTTTTACGAGAATATCATCACAAGGTTTGGATGCCCCATCAATCTTGTTAGTGATCGAGGTACACACTTATTGAATAATACTATTAAATCTCTTACTAAAAATTCATGATTTCCCATCATAAAAGTATTACATACCATCCACAAGATAATGGATAAGATGAGGCTTCTAATAAAGTGTTAGGAAAGATGTTGATAAATATCTATGATGTCAAGAGTGATGATTGAGAAGATCACATTCCTATGATTCTTTAGGCCTATCAAACATACTATAAGAGGGCTACATGTTTTACTCCATTTGAGTTGGTATATGAGCTTGAAGTAGTAATGTTGATGGAATAGTTAGTACCTAGTCTATGCATTACAATGGTGATGAGACTATGGGATCATGATTCTCTCACAAATATACTTCTCTGACTAAATAGAATGAATGAGTATTAACCTAGAGAATATTGGACACAAGAATTCCATATGTAGAGCTAGAAAGCATGGCACTCTAGGAACCTATGCCATAAGGAATTTCACAAAGATAAACTAGTTTTGTTAGATGGTAATCACTTTAGAGCATTTTTGGGTAAATTATAGATTAAGTGAAAAGGGCCTTATGTTATACATGAAATATCACAACAAGGAACCATTTTTATAGAGTGGGTGAATGCTTTTAGGCTTAATCCCTACCATTAATAGTCTTAATTGATATCTTTCTGCCAAATGAGTGGGTGTTGAGTAACACTAAGTAGATTAGGATTTCTCATTCTTGTATGTTTTCTTATGTGTTTCTTGTTATGTATGTGTGTTTGTAGATTATCTCTTTAATAAATTTTGGAACCATGATAAGAAGTATAACATGCACTACCCATGAACAAAATAATTCAAGCACACCATTATTGATGTAATAAGAGTGAGAACAAGAAATTAAGTCTATGAAATGTATGGTCAAGTCACATCAACCAAGATCTTAGTAATATAATGGTCATCACCAAATAGTTTATGTTAGAGCCAAGGTTCAATTGATCTAATATTCACCAAATCAGTGGCTAGTTGACATCATCTATTTGTACTCTAGTATGGATACAAAATAATATAAAAACATATCTTGATGCATGCACCAATGACTAACTTCCTTAATTTATAGATCAAATAAGATTTGGCACATTAGCATTCATAGTGATATCAAAGGGACAACTTAGTGTAAAATTTATGTAGAAATCAACATACATAAAATCTATATAGGCATAAGGTTATGAACCAAGTCTATAGTTCATTATTTTAAACATTTTATGAGCTGAAGTTTTAGAGTTGAGCCAATTTATACTATGCAAAAATTAAAAAGTTTCTCATTTCTAGTATTCCACTACTATGGATCATTTACATCTCATTAATAATTTAATAGATGATCAAAAGGAAGAAATGGGTATCAATATTTTTCTTTGATATAACAAAATTATTGATCCCAAGTCATTTTATTACCTCTAAATGGTAGAGAAAAAACTATTCCAACCAGATCCTATAGATGTTGTATAAGCACTCGCTTTTGTAACCCTATATAGATTATAGAACACATATGTTGAGCACTTACTTACATGCCCACCTTAGGTGAATTGGTGGATATTTTGAAAATACTAATCAACTAATACAATTATGACAATATTTTCATTAGCTTTGATACCGCTATAGTCATCAAAACCAAAATAATGACCTGAGCTTTGGGTATATGTACATGGGGTGATTCTCTTATTCCATACAATACAAAAATTCCTCCTATCCTTCAGGATGTTAAAGACTTATATGTCTAGGGATCTAGAGGGAATCCTAATTGAATAAATCCAAGATGAACTAGTACACATCTTGGTCAAGTGCATCATAATGAGATCCTAGTAGAACATCAAGTCTATGAATCAAATCCCCAAAGGATTGGTTGACATTGTGCATCACATGATCCACCATAATGAGAAATTCAATTGGCCAAAATATTTTATATAATATCTACTTTAAAATATCTATAAGTGTTATAATAATTCCAAATAGACCTTCTCATACTAGTTTCTCATCCTTTTACTCTATTTTACCCAATATAAGTCCCTTAAAGGAGAGGTGCACTCCAATATTGATTATTAGACATCACATTAATTATGCAATCTAATACAGACACTTGATTGCAATACCCTAGCTCATGAGGTAAAATTTAATATATGGTGGGAGGAATGTTTAAATATGATTGGTACACATCCATGAGAGCTGTCAGACATCATGTAGTACATGGGACAACATGTTATTGTCACCTTTCTCTTGAAAGGTGTTTTCATTCACATTCATGAGCTACCTAGGCCACCATTTAGACCTGTACCATATTTTTTTACCATGTCTATGGTGTAGGTTAAGGTCACCAAACAAAATACATATGTATCTAGGTGCCCCACACCTCCTTAAGCCATACCACTTGGAAAACAGTCCCTTCAATAATAGTTACAACCATAAGACACAACCTCATAGTAATAGAAAGGTAAGTGCTCTCTTTACTGAACTAAAATCACTACCACCTTCTCTAAACCACAATACAATGAGAACAAAAACTTGGATGGATGACCCTAATGCACCTTAGATCATAAGCTCTTTTGACCTACCTTAGATGGGAATAGATGATTAGGAGGTCTATCAAGTCATGATCATAGATATGGAAGGTGACTTTTACGAGAAAGAGGAGGATAAGGAGTTATTCTTATGAAAGGTAGTGTGCAAATTTCAAGTGTATACTAAGGTCCCTCCAAGTCTTTGAGTGGATCTACCACCATGATCTACATCCATTGTTGTTGACACTATACATGAAGAGGCTAAAAAAACATAGAGAATGATCACCCTCTTAAAGAAGTAACCTTATACCACTTTCATAGTCATTGATGTCTTTATGCCACTACTAGAAATTCCACATGAGTCTTTGGTGTGTAGACCTAGAAGCCAGTGAGAGGTTAGGGTTTCTTTGACCCTAGAATAATGCATAGTTGGTAGAACAACCATAATATAGGAAGTATAACTTTCTCTATCTTTAACTTCATTACCACCCAAACATAGGCTAGTTACTTTAGGGCATAATAAATCATCTATATCCATCTCTATGATCTAGCCAAGTGATTCACCTCCTTCAAAACAAGACTCATATGTTAAAGATCTCATGTTATATTAGCCTACAGCTAATGAACAATAGGATTCATGGGAGGAAACAACTTACATAGTTGAATGACAAGTTATTCATGAATAAAAGAATTTATAGAAGGAGTAGGCCCAAAAACAACAAGATCAACATTCACTTCATCAAGATGAAGAAGTTGGAACCATACAAAAGTCCCAAGACATAGAGGCTAAATGACAAAAGGATATCGAGGAGGAAAAGAAGGTGCAAGAAGATATCCATGTAGTAAAGCAGGTGTAAGAGGTACACTAGAAGAATATGAATGAAGAGCTTAAGAATAAATAGGTTGTGCTCATTACCAAAGCCAAGGTAGAGAAATATAATCAATAATAAGATGTAGTGGCATAGGAAAAAAAGGATCTAGAAGATGCCACTCACACAAAATAAAGATGATGAAGTTGTGAATAAGAAGAAAGAAGAGGAAGATGAAACCTTGTAAAAATAATAGGCTTAATAATAGGGATAAAAATTAAGTGCAGCCAAGGCACAGGCTGACCTAGTAGAATAGGTTTAGGCTAAGGCCAAACAAGACAAGGCTATTATGCTTAAGGAATAAAAAAGGAATAAAAGTGTGCACAAAAGATACAAGAGGAAAATGAGAAAAATAAATATAAGGAGGAAGAGATAAATTGGAAAGTATCAAAGGATACCAAGAGAAAATAAGATGAAGACACTATGTAATAATGGAAGACAATAAAAGATGTTATGACATAGCAGAAAATGCTTGTATAATGACTAGGTGGATCGGAGTAGATAGGGAAAGAAGAAGACACATTGTAGCTATAGCAAGTGAACAACAATTAGCTTTTCCTTTGGGAGGATTTTAGATATGGGATGTTCCAACTATGGTTACTTGTTACACCACCTTCTCACTTCCACTTGTGGCCATGCCATAACTAGATCATTTAACCACTGGAGGAACATTGGCTACATTCCAACTCCAATAGGAAAGATCATTAGATGTTTCTATATTACCATTAAATAAGTAGTTAGAGGGTGATACAGAACTCTAAGACTCCATTACATATAAGGCCACCTATTTAGAGTAGGAATTTGATCAATCTAGGGTTGAGAATATCGAGTTAAAGGCTTAATTACACTAAGTTATGAAGCTTATCCAAGACACTTGTCTTCAGTTGGTCACTCAAACAATCAGGGATCAAGTAATGTTTGACTAGTGTAGACTCAAGACACTTGTATTTGAGTTAACAAAGGACTGATGTGCAACACAAACACTCCATAGAGTGGCAACATTAGGCCAAGATGTCAAGGTCAAGGTTACCACTATCATCACTCTACTAGAGGAATACCAAGAGATGTTTGATGCTATTGCACTTCAATCTCAATAGGCTACATGAAACTTGTTGGATTGGAAGAAGTAATTGGATAACACCTTCACCAATTCTAGTGTAAACTTTGAAAAGGCTATCAACAAAAAGAAACCATGGCCAATCACACTAAAAATTTAGACGATAAGTACATAACACTATAGTAATCACTAAATTCTATGGATAATGTGCATGGTAACCTTCTCAGTTAGTATATCCAACTATTATATAGTTCTTTCATCAGTATCAAAGCTCAAAGACACATAGATAAGATGGAGTAGTTGAGTAGAGAGATTTAGACTAGGGTTGCAAAGACCAAGGTAGCCTTGAGAAAAATTTATGATGAAGACCTCAAGAATACCATTGGATACCATGCTCAATTACACACCGTATTTTAGTTAATCTAAGAAGACACGTTGGACTAGACTACATACAAAAATGGAACTGACTCCTTTCACTAATGTAGTTGCCTAGATTTTCAATACACGTGTGTATAATCCACCTTTAGAGATCCAGTAGATCATCATACATGTAAAGGATGTTCAGTCCTAATGCAAGGATTCTTTTTCTCAAACTTCATCTATGTTCATGCCACCACCATCAAGCTAAGTACTGTGCAGAGTACAAATTTTGAAAATTTTGTATACACATTTTGTATTGGTAATGACTTAGTAAGACAAGTGGGGCTAGGTTAGTGGAAAACCCATAAATATTAGCCACTTAGTTATGCTAGCCTATTGAAAACCCATAAAGGGTGGTAAGATAGTATGCTACTTAGTTGAAAACCTAAAAAGGGCTTCTAAGTAGTGCACAAAAGGTGAAAATTGAAAACAATGCCTTGATTAATTATTGTGAATCTTATTAGTCCAACCATTTCTTCATCTTATGGTCACTTGTGCAATCTTGAACATCTTACAACATTGTCTTAGGATGAGACAACATTTTAAGTTTGGGAAAGTGCTGGTAAAAGAACATAGATTGTAAATCTACATAAGATATTTATTTGATATTCATGCATTATGCACTAATTTTGTCATTATACACTCTATTTTTTCTTATCTTCATGACTTGTAATAGGCTATAATTTGAAGAGACTCCACTTTTGGCACCATGTATGAGATGAAGATGAATAGACATAGACAAAATAATAAGAAACATTAATTATTATATAATATTGAGGAATTAAGAGATAATCCATGTCTATATACAAGATAATGGGAGAGACTTGAACATATTATGTGTTTTTTAGGAAGGAGATGGGTTCAAAGGTCTCAAATAATTTACTAATGGCCACCTATAGGGGTCTTCATGTCCAAAAGTCACTTGTGAACATACCTAGGTTCCTAGGTAGAAGACTGTGTGCACATAAAGAAGAGATAAGTGGATTAATCAAGCTAGTATATATTATTTACTTATCCTAAGGGGTAGATGTTGGTATTCTTAGGTTGCACCCTAGCTAAGTAAAGGGGATTGTTTAGGTCCTCTTTCTCAAACCTATTCCAACATGAAACTATCCTAAGGTTGTGGGTCACCTCAAATTATGTTAGACCTTCAGATAAGGTCATCTTCCTTTTGGATTTATCACTTAAACTAGAACTAATACTAACTCTTACTTGGAAAATGGAGAGATATTGTTAATAATTCATAAAAGCATGTAAAAATGAGGTGATGCATCAAATGTTTTGATCCTTATAATTTCATAAGACACACTATAAGACAAATTCAAGACTAAATAAGATCAATTAATTTTATCTCTAATTAGTTTCACATAATTATCTCACAAAAAATCATGGATTAGCTATCAACCTAGTATGGGAGGGAAATTTTTAACTTCCACACTAACTAATAGACTATGAATGCACTTAGAATGACCTATGAGAACTACCAAAACAATATATAAAGGTGAGAAAACTTAGATAGAGGAAAATAAAGTAGACATTCACTTGACCACATCAATAAATTAATGAGACACACTTTAATTCAACTTTAAAATTGAGGAATTCAATCTTTATTGCATCAAATAGGCATTACAATACAAATCTTTGCAAAGTCTATTCATGCCAAAAAGAATGATCAACTTCAAGGATTAAAAGCCTATATATATATATATATATATATATATATGTATGTATATATAGCAGAATGGGATGAGAGAGATGGGGAAGGATGCCTAGATGAATGGAGAAGGGGTCATTATGATCAAGATTTCCAATCCTCCAGTGTTGATTTAGTTAGTAAGGATCATCATGTTAAGACTACTTCCAAAAAATGTCCATAATAACCATATTAGTCCCTTTCAATATATTTTTGGACTGAATTAATGATCATTATATTTACAATAGTAGGATCAAATCATTATAAATATTCTTTTGATGCTAATGTAGTTATAATAGCTTAATCAATCTATTTTGATCTTGGCAGTGTTGATTGCTCCCTACTGGTTCATTTTTGGTATACATAAAGATCATAATCATACTACTAGATTTAGTGATGACCCCATCAAAAATGATATGTCTACCTCCATATATATTCTTTGAAATATTAGCTCTAGTTTAACCTTGACTAAATTGACTTCAACTTTTAATTTTGACCATTATTCGTGATTTGGGCTTTTCATATTTTACCAACTAGTGGCTCTTCATTTATTCTTAGGATCTTGTTTACTATTTGACCTCAAACACATTGTAGATCTACTTTGGTATGATTAAACACATACAATTGATATTTTTCCATCTTCTCACTAGCCTTTGAGATCCATTGACTTGTTGGCTCATCGCTTGTTGATTTGATTTATATGAGTGAACATGTATCATTAATCAACCTAAACCCACTCATTCTATTAGTCAATGTGTCCTACTAGATATTTATTAGGATACTTGAGATATTTTCACTTGTTAACTTCTCTCTTATGTTGATCTTTTGCCTTGATGCTCACCATTGATCTACTTTCTATGATCAAATACATGCCATTGGATCTTGGGACCCACTGACATCTATTAGATTGATGCTTATTATTAGATCTTGACCTTAGGTCCTAATATTTGGATACTTTTCACTCTCACATTAAACCTTGGTATATTTCAATTCCAATGACTACTTTATGCAACTTAAACTTAATGTTTGCATGCTTATTTCACTTTGCAAGTTTAACATTGAAGCTTTATAACTTGAGATAGATAACTCATCAAGTTATGAAATTTGAAGAGGATGATATTGACACTAAAATAATAATTTACATGTGGTATTTTCACCTAGAGAGGCTTTCTAAGAATACTTATTAAATTCACAATCCAACTGACCAGTTTATTTCTACATTATGTTCTTGTGACAATCTTGTTCTTTTAGAATTGTACAAGAACTTTTAAGGCCTAAAATGCATTTTTGAGGCCTGTGAAACTTGTTTTATGTCCATGAATGACTAAAACATCATGAGAATCTATTGGATCTTCTTACCTTGTAAATTTTGACCTATTTCAAGACTTTTTTTCTCAAAGATCAACAAATTGCACTTTAAGCTTGCTTAAAGTGTTTTAAAAGCTTTGTAAATGATGTGTGATATCCTCTTGAAGTCTATATGCTCCTCATAACATATGATCACTCTTTAACTAGGATCAAGATTATCTTCTTATTTTGGATTAGATATATTTTAGTATGTAGGCCAAATTTGGCCAACATCTTTAGTGACTCAGTTGGGTAGCATGCCTACTATGATTGAAAACCTAGACCATTTATATGACTCTTAGATCCACCAATAATGACCAATATGCTCTATGACTAAAAATACCTATTTACTTGAAAAGATAATGAATTCCAACAATATAGGGAAGGAAATAAATAAACTAAGGAAGCTTAACTAAATAAAATAAAAATAAAACAACTAATGTGTTAAGACAACACTTGGAGGAAAGAAAAAAAACTATGTATAGGGAACTTGGCTTCCTTAATAGCAATGTTTCAAATGTATCCCATTAATTTGAATAAGAAGCTCCTCACCATCCATTTTTGTACATTAGAAGGCATTGTGTGATTTTCAGATGGAGATGGTGTATGGACCACTCCAAAGAGAGTCAAACTTTGTATGCCTTCCTATCTTATCTCTATCCTCATCCCATTTGAGGACCAAATCTCCTTCTTTGAAACTTATTGAAGAAGTTCATTTGTTAAATTTTTCTTAATGGATTTCCATGGCTATTAAGGATTTATGTCTTGTCTCTTCCAACTCCATAATCTCAACATATTTAATATCCATAGGTTCATTCTCTAATAACTCAAGTTGATACATCAGTTCTAGGGTAGGAAATTTAAGAGAGATAGGAATTCTTTCTTCCTTACCATATACTAGCTTATAAGAGGAGTTGTATATTAACTTTTTTTAGGTGATTTCATCAACCCATAGAGTTGACTTCAATTTTAGATTTCATAACCTTTGATTATCTTCAATTATTATTATGATATTTAATAGGTTCTTATTAGTGGACTTAGCAAGAGAATTTCCTTGGGGATAATAGTTTGATGAAGTGATGAGATAAATACCATGTTGAACTACCCATTGGCTAATTATAGACCCCATAAAGGCCATATTATTATTAAAAATAATGGTTGAAGGGACTCTAAATCTAGTAAGCAAACCTTCATATAAATCTATCACATTGGGCTTGTTTGCCTCCTTCAATGCCACTGTTTATGTCCATCTAGTGAAGTAATCTATAGCATTTAGTATCCATTTATGACATGAGATTGAAGGGGAGTAAATGAGACCAATAAAATCTAGTCCCCATTAGACAAATGGCTAATCCACTATATTTTGTTGGAGAGGTAAGGCTACAAGTTGCACCTTTCCAACAAACATATCACATTGTCTACATTTCCTAACCCATGCATGACAATCACCAAATAAGCTTGACCAATAATACCAACCTCTCATGATCTAATGGGATATGGTCTTTGCTAGGTAATTCCCTCCACCATGCCCATCATGGAACTCCTCAACTAGCCTTTACTTTTGATGTTTTTTAATGCATTTTAACAATGTGTTATTGATATATTTATTAAACAAAACACCATCAATGAAAAGAAATAGAATATATTGAAATCTAAAATATATTATTTTAAAGGGGTTAGGTGAGAGGGATAAATACCATCTTGGAGATATATTACCAAATCATGATACCAAATAGAAGGTGAGGTATGATTAGCTTCAACTTATTCATCAATTGACACCATAACTACCTCATTGACTTTTTATAAGTCTTGGGCTAGATGCTCATAAAGTCCCTTGCCTATAACCAACTTTGTGACCTTGATATCCACATCATATTCCATTAATTTTGTTATCCAACTAGCTCTTTTCTTATTTATATCCTTGTTTAAGATAAATTCTTTGATACTTGAATGGGCAACCATCAAGTGTATCTTATTATTAGATAATAAGTATCTTAATTTCTTGAGAGACCTTATGACTATAAGTACATGATTCTATACAAAAGAGTACCTTATTTCATATTCTTCCAAGCCTTGGTTGAAGAAGGTTACTAGTTGTTCTAAGGCCTCCTGGTTCTACTACATAAGAATTCTTGAAATGGTGTCAATGTTATCATATGTTTATAGAATGAAGTCCTTTGGGAAATCTAGGTTCATCAGCATAGGAGCACTATCCATGGCATTCCTAATTTCCTTGAAACCCCTTACTCCTTCCTTGGACTAGTTGAAGCTCTGATTATTCTTTAGCATAGATATAAGTGGCTTAGGTAAAGTGGAAAAATCTAAGATGTATATTTTGATAAAATTGATCTCTCCTAAGAAAATTTGTAAATCTATTTTGTGTTTTGGAAAGGAAAGTATAAGAATTGAAGATATTCTTCTAGGATCTATGGTTAAACCATGATTTGAAACTATATGTCTAAGAAAATTAACCTCATTAACTAATAAGACACACTTTTTTGGATTCAAGGAAACCCCAAATTGTTTACACCTTTCAAACACTTGCTAAGGGTGAACCATATACTCACTTCCATTATTTTAAAATAATAATATATCATCCAAATAGACCAACACAAACTTGTTAAGAAGACCTTGAAATTCCATATCCATGGATCTATGGAAGTTTTATCCATCATTAGATAAACCAAAGGGCATGTTTATATATGAAAATAACCCCCAATTTATGGTGAAGGATATATTTAATTGGTCTTCTTCCTTGACCAAAATTTGGTTGTAACCACTATAGCCATCCAACAAGGAGAACCTTTCTGAACCTACAACTAGTTATAAAATATGTTTCATTTATGGAAGTGGATAATGGTCCTTAAGGGAAGCCTTATTAAGGTCATGGAAGTCAACACATAGTCTAATTTAACCATAATTTTATATACTAGAACAAGGTTTTCCATGCAAGTTGAGTTCTTGATTGGAAATATAATTGCTAACTCAATGAGATTATGAAGCACATCTCTCATCAAAGGCTCAAACTTAGGATTATTTGGCCTTTGTATTTGTTTTATTGTCTTAGTTTCATCTTCTATATTAATGATGTGTGGAGCTATACTTAGATAAAATCCATTAAGATCACTATATTTACATGAAAATACATTAGCAAAACTTACACATAACTTAATGAAAGCTTCCTTTTTTTAATAAGTGCATACCTTGCCCAACTTTAAATTCTTTCCAGGTGTAACTTCCACATTGGCATAGTGTTCTTATTTTTTTTAAAATATGAATTTTATTTTCTCAGCTCATCATCACCACTAAATATGTTCTCAAGTGTGACCAATCCCTTGGGAAACTTATTTGTTTTTAGTTGCATAATTTGATCTCCATACTACTGTGAGTATTTTGCCTAGTTTCTTGAAGAAAATTTGGCTTCCTCTTGAAAGAATATGACAATCTGATTATCATCTTCAAACACAAAAAAATTTCATTATTATTTGGGATAGAATGCCTTACAATCACCTTGATGTGTGATTGGACCTTTTCACTCCTTACATTAGCTAGGATACTAAATTTTTGCCTAATTGTAGCCAATTTAGTTGTATGTTTGTTCTCATCTCTTGCTATTACTTGAATGTTGAAGGCTTAAAAATATTCAAGAAAGTCACATACCCTATTATTATAAGATTTAATAAATGTGTTTTTGCATACATTAATACCTCTCACTTGGTGAACTAGAAGTTCACTATCATCAAAGACTTGTAAGGTGTTGAATTTCATCTTCTTATCCCATTGTAAACCATAAACTAGTGCCTTATATTATGCATCATTATTTTAATTAAAAAATTAAAAATTAATAAATGAAATGTAAATTTTAGTTTATAAATAAATCAACATCATTTCAACCCTATTAACATTCTTAATCCTTGATCCATCAAAGTATAGTTTCCAAAGATCATCACTAGACTTAACATCCTTCATCAAGGTTAGAATTGGTACATATTTCTCATGTAATAAATAAACACTAAGTCCTTATTATTCAATAAGATGATAAGGATCATATTATTGTGAGTTAGAGGCTCACTCATCAAGGAAAAAATCTAAAATTCCATCTAAAGGTGATTTAATTTCCTTTCCACTATCTTCTATCACCTCATCTAAGATAAGGTAATTGGTGTTCACAATGCTTGGCATATATGGTTCCAAATGGAACCATGTAATAGTTTAATAATGTATGGTTACATTAGTTCCATATGTGGTTATATACATTAAATATGTCCAATCATATGATAATTATCCTCCAATATTTGAGGTAACGTCCCTTGATAGATACATGGCAAAGTAGGGAGGCAAGTCTACCACAACTATATTCTATTAAATGGTGATATTAAGACAATCATGTAGTTTAAAATTGAGATCCTTAATGATTCCTAATATATTTTTTGGTGACCCATATATTTTTAATACTCCTTTAGTATTTGGTTAATAGATAAGACCAAGCTAATCTGTAATTTACTTAGGCATGACAGTGCTACTAGCTCTATTATCCACCATACAATTATGAACTAAATAGTCACCAAATATCAAAGAGAGGTATAAGGGAGGAGTTTTACTTGGTGTATTAGTTTTGTCCCTTTTTTTTCATTTTGTGTACCTATTATACTTGATGCTTCAATAGCATATTTGAATTAGTTAAGATAACTCCTTATTTTTCAATTGGTCTTGGAGACACCTTGAGTGATAAAAGCTCTTGGATGAGTACGTATTTATACTATGGAATAGAAGGGGAATCCTACATGCTAATTATAAAATTAGATTTATTCATGTGATCTATAAAGTTGAATGAGGATCCAGTAACTTTTGTCTACACCTTTATAACCACTAGTTGCTCACAGACTAGAGGTATTTGAGGGACCTTCTAAACCTATGCATTTTGATTTTTCTGTGTTGTAGAGGTAGCCAATTGATATTTTTTACCCTTGGAAACAACAGTATGATTACTTGAAGCATTAGTCACATCTTGAGCCTCATAAATGGCTCTTCTTTTATCTCTAATTATAACTATAACTTGACCACTTGAATTGCTTACCTTACCACCATGATTGAAAACAACATGGTCATCCATTTGCTAGTTTACATTAATGGCATCAGGATTCCATTGAAATTATTAGGCCTCTCCTTAGGGTAACAACTTTATCTCTTTATGCTGACCTCTTCGAAGAGAAAAATATTATTGTGTCATTTATGGAATAATAATGTTATGTGATACCAAGGCTTGGCCCTAAGCATCATTGGGATTGGATGGATACCAACTTAAATCATGCATCAAATTATTTTGAGGTGGTGTGGGAATAATAAATTTTGAACTTGTGAGTATATTAGGGTCAAGAGTTGCATATGGTTTAGCTAGAACTATGGCTCCTTATGCTTGGTAGGGTGGTATATTTTACCTAAATCCTTAGTGGGGAGGCTTTTGATCTCTGAAAGATTGATAGGAGGTATAAATATGTTGTTGATAAGGCTTACCCTAGTGTTTTTGTCTTTTGAGTTGAGCTATTTCATTCTTAAAATACTATAACAAAATTTTGAAGTCTCCAATCTCACTAACTTGACTTGAAGGGGATTCAACTTGGGATTTAAGAGTTGGGATAGGAGATAATGATGGAAACTAGGGAACTTGAGGTGGTGGAGTAAATGAAAATCTAGGAATATAGGCATTGAAGGCCTACGAGAGAAATTTTTAGCTTGTATCAAACTATTTTATGATCTTATTATAACTTCATAATCATATAGCAAGGTATTACCACCCATTGACTATATCATCACACTAATATCAAAATTAAGGGCTATTAAATAATAGAAAAAGGCATATTATAGTGATGTTCTAGTCAATGTAGGTATTCTAGTCCATGTCTTCTAGAATCTAAGGTTAAAATCAAACATGAACTCATGAGAAGATCTCTTTATGTTAATCAGCTACTCAAATAAGGATCGGTGGTCAGACTTATCCTCAAATTATCTAAATAAGGCTTCACCTAGCTCATTATAGGTATAAATGAAATTTAATGGAATATTTCTATACCAGTCTAATGCTTTTCATTTGAAGCAAGCAACAAGCAATCTAATAGGCATATTATCTTCAGCAATATTGTGAATGTAACAAGGGTTGACAATATCCTAGATGTGATAAATAGAAGTTATTTAATGTTATCCATAAAATAAAGGGATTATCTTAAGAGTATACATAGGAATATCATCATATTTTTCTAATTTCAATGGGTTACCTCTATTGAATGGAATAAATACTTGATTCTTGATGGCCTATTAGGTAGTTGGAATTGCACTACTTAAGGAAATAAGATGACCAGGGGATGAATAATAATTATAAGGATAATTTATTATCCTATTAAATCATTTTATCTTATGTTAAATATAAGCTATCTCAAATAATTTAATGGGAATACCTTTACTAGCTGACTTTGTAGTAACTTTTAGCATGAGAAGGTTGTCTAGATGGTGCTATGAACTCCACAAATTTAAATATCTTTAGCTATTGATGATGATGGATGTATTTTTATAATATAGGATCTTATATTTAGATCCAAATTTTATTTATCCCAAGGAGAATGGGTCCCACCAGGTGTGCCATAACTATTAGTGTTTTGAGGTTGCACCCCAACTGAGAAAAGGGGATTGTTCAAGTATTCCTACTCAAACCTAGTCTAAAATGGGATTGACCCTAGGTTGTGGGTCACCTAAAATTGGGTTAGAACTATATATAAGGCCATTTTAATTTTATATTTATCACCTAAATGAGACCTACTACTAACTCTTACTTGGAAAAGGGAGAGACATTGAAAACAATTCATAAAAACATTTAAAAATAAGGTGATGCACCAAATGTTTTGATCCTTCAAATTTCATAAGACACATTAAAGACTGTAGAAATCACTTAATTCACTATTTGATCATTTTAAATTAATTATTTTATATAAATTAAAATATTAACTATCAACTTAGCATGGAAGGGTAATTCTCCACTTCCACACTAACCAACAAATTATGTATGCACTTAGAATGACCTGTGATAACTACCAAAACACTATAAAAAGGTGAGAAAACTCTAATAGAGGAAAGGAAATAATACATTAACTTGAACACATCAATGAATTCATGAGACACACTCTAATTCATCTTTAAAATGGAGAATTTAGTCTTTATTACATCAAGTAGGTGTTATAGTACAAATCTTGGCAGAGTCTAGTCATGCCAAAGAGGGAATGATTTCAAGGCTTAGAATCTTATATTTATAGTAGAATGGGATGAGAGATATTGGTAAGGATTATTGAAATAATGGATAATGGGTCATTATGATCAAGATTTCCAATCCTCTGACATTGATTCAATTAACAAGGATCATCATGTTAAGACAAGTTCTAGAAAATGGCCATTACAAACATATCAATCCCTTTCAATCTATTTTTGGTTTACATTGATTCTCCTTATAGTTAAAATGGTGGGATAAAAATTTTATCAATATTATTTTGGTGTTAATTTAGTTATAATAGCTTAATCAAATGATATTTATCTTGGTAATGTTAATTACTCCCTACTAGCTCCCTATTGGTTCATTTTTGGTGTGTAAAAGGGTCATAATCATGCTAATGGATTTGGTGATGACCCCATTAAAACTGATGTGTCTACCCCCATGGATTTTGTTTTCAATATTATCTCTAGTTTGACATTGACTAAATTGGCTTCAACTTTTAATTTTGACCATCGATCTTGATTTGGGCTTCTCATATTGTGCCAACTGGTGGATATTCATTTATTTGTAGGATCTTACTTAATATTTGACCTCAAACACACCATAGATCTACTTTGGTATGATTAAATTAATACCATTGATCTTATACTAAAATAATGTTCATGTGACACTTAGCAACTTCTCATTATCCTTTGAGATCTATTAACTTATTGACTCATCATTTATCATTGATCTAATCTATACAAGTAAAAACATACCATTAATTTGCTTAGACCCATTCACTCTTTTAGTTAATGTGTACCATTAGATCTTTATTAGGATACCCAAGATCTTGCCACTTTTTATCTTCTCACTTATGTTGACCTTTTGAGTTGATGCTCATTTTTGATCTACATTATATGATCAAATATGCTCTATTGGATCTTGAGACCCACTAACATCTATTAGATCAATGCTTACCATTAGATATTGAAATTAGCTCCTAAGATTTGGACATTTATCATTTTCATGTTAAACCTAGGGATATTTGAATTATAATATCTACTTCATGAAGATTAAACTTGGCATCCATACACCTATTCACTCTGTAAGTCTAACTTTGAAACTTTATAACTTAAGATAGACAACTCATTAACTTATAAAATTTACAAAAGATGATCTTGGAACTAAAAACATCATGTACATTTGGTCTTTTAGTCTTGATAGGATTTTTAATCATACTTATTAAATACATAATCTAACTAACCAATCCATTTTTTCATGATGTTCTAGTTCTTTTAGACTTGTACAAGAAAATTCAAGGCTCAAAATGAGTTTTTGAGTCTTGTGAAACCTGATTTATGTCCACAAATTCTTGAAACACCATGAGAACCTACTGGATTTTCTTCCATTACAACTCTAGACCTGTCTCATGACTTTTTTCTCAAAGATCAACAAATTACACTTTATTCTTGCTTAAAATGTTTCAAAATCTTTGTAAATTTTGTGTGATCTCCTCTTGAAGTCCATATGTTCCTCATGACATAGGATCATTCTTCAACTAGGACCCTACTCAACTTCTTAGTCTGGATTAGACAAATTTTGGTATGTAGGCCAAATTTGGTCAATTTTAGATTAAATATCAGCAAAGGTGGATAAGTAATCCATTTATTCTTTTTGGAGTCAATTTATAATAACTCTACCTACTTAATTATCAAATGGAGGTGATCAAATAAGCACTCTAGTTGTGCTAAGGGGGGGTGACCTAGTCATCTAAATAAAGTAGATTTGTAGGTATGATATCCTTGGAAAGAATGGATCATGGTATGGTATGTCTATTTAGACATTAATCAAACTCACTTATTCATCTTAAATATTTCATTAAATCCTCATATGCATCCAAACAGTGAATAATCAAGAGTCTAGGCTACTTATCTAATAAGCCTACTTAATCAACAAAGGGAGATGCTCATGGGAATAGAGGGATGACAAATAAGTTATTACAAATCATGAAATGTCTATAAATACCTAATCAAGAAATCAAACCCATTTTCCATCCACAATAAAGGCTATGTCAAATTTTCATGTCATGTTGGCATGCAAGGAGGAGGTGGATACTAAATGCTTCATGGAGGAGGCCTAATTAAACAAATTCAATGTTTGTAACTACTAAATTTAGAGGGAGTTAAATAATATTGTCATACACATTCTCCTCATTATGTCAACTTTGGCCAAAAATAGACATCAACACCCAAAGATTCTCATTAAAGACACAATTCACCTAGACAATGCATGGACAAGGAATGGAGGGCTGCTTGTAATTACAAGTTAAAGGGATTGTGGTCATTCATGACCTATTCATACTCTTTCCATGTCTAATCCTCTTCTCAATCTTGTCCACTCTTCTATATATTTAGGCTCTTAGGCCATTATAATGATCCCTTGGTTGGGTATGATAAGACTCTACCAAAATTATATCTTGAAAACCTCTTTGAATCAATAAAGAATGATTTTTTTCAAGTTTATTTTCTATAATTAGTGTGGATATCTTTGTTTATTTATAAAATTGTGAAGTTTCATCCTCCTTTGTAAGTCCTTTCCTTCACTTAGGTGCTAGAATGCTATCTTATGTAAGTCATGTGATGCTCCAAAGTATTGGTAGTTGTGTTGAAGAACAAGTTGGTTGATAGTGACTTAAATATAGTTCTTATCTATTACCTTTAAGTTGTATACATACACCATAGCCTTCACATGAAATAATTATGTTTAGGATTTCACTAAGAAGATTGTTTCAATCATTAGTCTTTATTTGGTTTAAAAAGTGTTGATTAAAGATTAGTTAGAGTGGATAGATCAATATTGGTGCATCACCTCATTAGGTTAGGTTATTTTCATGTATTATTCTATCTATTTTCACCCCAAGAAAATATTAGGTCTTAGGAATTGAGCTCAGTTTGATGTACCATGAGATCAAGCCCCATAAACTAGAGGTTTGGTCCTCCTATAGGTCACCCATAAGCTTTATACTAATCCCATGGTTCCCCAAAATTATAGAAAAATGAACAATATTATCCTAAGGGTGTGGTTTAAAGTGTTAACAGTTAAAAAATGCACATTAGGACCAATAATCAACTTATTTGGAGCATACACTTGTAGACTTGGATGGAATTAAATAACTTTAGGAACTATAGTGGTAGATCTATAGTTAGGATTCATGCCAAAAGTGGTCACAAGGTCTTCATCAAAAGGTAAAGAAGCTATGTTCATTGAGTTATATTTATAATTTTGTAGGATAAAGAAATACCCTAGGTCCAACCCTAATCTTACACCACCTAATTCTCATAATTCTACTTAACAAAACATTTATAAAAACCCTACACTCCTAATAGATAGGCCTATACATCAATATTTTATGCCCTTCAATGGTGGCAGCCCCTTAAATCAGAACTAGTTTAATGACATACCTACTACTTCCCTCAAAATCCTTCCCTATTTGACATGAGAAAACTCAACCATCCCTATGGAACATACTACATACATAGATAATTTATGGTTAGTTCACAATGTGACCTAAGAGAATGTGGCTATGAGGTTATTGGCCACTTCCTTGAAGGGTAAGGAAATCTAATGGTATAGGGGATTAACACTTATTTCCATCAATACATATGATGAATTTGGGGATAATTTAAGCACACTTTGAAGATAGGAGGGATAATTTATATCTAGTAAAGAAACTCACCATAATCAAAAGGGATCTACAAGATTTTATGGTAGATTTCAATTATAAGTTTCAAGAAACTAGGATATAATCTCCACATTAGTTAATCCCACTTCCAATTATGCTTTCTTGTACTACTTAAGAACCCTTAATTTTGATGTGGTATCCATGATATAATCCATGAGAGGGAGCACTCTACTAGATGTCAATGAGGTGGCCATAAGGATAGAAAATTGTCTAATCCAAGTATGCAAACTTACCCTAAGACCCCCTATGCCTACCATTTATCCATTAATAATACCAATCAATCATGATTAGATAGATGTCAATCAAGTAGATATATTGGGAAATATTTAAGGACTACTCATGGCACAAAACAACAAGATAGTGGTCCTAGAGAGGCAACAAATTCCACCCCATAGACCTTACCAAGCCCCCTATCATCCCTATTAGTAAAATAGACCTCCATATTATCCTAATTAATAAGGTTAAGGATAGATAACTTAGGTAAGGCCCTATAACAACTGAAACCCCAATTTTTCTAGCACTTCTAGAGCACCATTTCTAACTCCAAACAACTATGCTCAAGAAGGCCAATGGCCTACACAATGGGGAAAACCTCATGATATGTTAATAAATCCAAATGGTGGTGTTTTTGAGGATTATTTCATGTAATGTAATCAAGCTCCACCAACACATGATAGTCAGCCTATTACACAACATAAGGAAGGTCCTTCTATGTAACATAGAGACACACCCTTCATGAATCAAAATGAGATGCCAAATCAACAAATAACAAGTGGAAGTAAGGCACCACTTAAAACTAATTTTTTTAACTTCCAAGAAGGGTAACTATTTTAGGCTCAATCTTCACCTTTGGAGGGGGTTATTTAGGCCACTTACAATTGATCTACACAATGGGAACAACCCTAGGTTGTAGGTCACCTATGGTGAGGTTGGACCTCCAGAGAAGGTCAGCTTCCTCTTGATACTCATATAAACTAATGGATATCATAGGGATAAGGGTTATAAAGGGTTTAAGAGATCCTAAGAATACTAAAAAATTTGTTGTACCAAAGTTAAAATGGACACTCATATAAGCTTGAACCCACACTGGATCAACATAAGACAACTATAGCTCACACAATCTCACTAGTTGCATAAATATTTCATAGAAGAGGTTTCAAGTAGAACACTAATCTAGACCTATAATTTAACTTGAAAAAACCTTGAAACATTCAAGTAGAAGGACAATAAACTAGGAAGACTCTCCTTTAAAAATTCACCATACACTAGCATACTAAGCATTGATTGAAGATAAGAGATAGGCAAGGAATTGATCCTACTATTTCAAATGGTAGTTTTTACAATATTTTGATATGATTTAACCTTATCAAATGAGAGAACTTTTTCAAGAGTCTCAATGAGTATCCTTATCCTAGAAAAGAATGAAAAATTATAAGATATGAGAACCCCCATAACGGGAATGAGACTAGGATATATAAGAGGAAGAGAGACAAAGAAAGTGGGAGAATGCCATAAAAATGGGACAGACTATCCCAAATAATTAATTAAGTTTGATATACCATCTTTTTTCTCTAATGAATTCCTTACCACCTTTTTTGGTTAATTAGAACACTACTCATGGATTATCAAGTGGGAAGGTCTCTAAAAGTTCTAAGGATGCATTAAATGCACATAGCTACAAGTCTCAACCATTAGATCCTTTATTTGATCCTTCATGCCATCTCCTACTGAGGACAAAAATTTCATGCTAATAGATCTAAAAAAATCATGGCCCTATCTATTTTAGATGGTTGTTTGTTAAAAATATGGCCATGCTAAAGGATAAAGAGCCTCTTTAATAATCATAGGCATCTACCATTCATCAAATCTAGACCAAATATTTTATATAGATGAAAAACTAATCTCTTTTATTGGTTTTCCTATAGCCATTTATGTTGATGTAGACCTATAGACTATGTATCCTCTTTTGATCTCTATTAGGTTTAAAAGACCAAATTTTGCATTTGAGCATTCATATAAACTAAGAGCTCATTATATATAGGGATATTTCTTTAAAGAATGGTGAACATAGTTGTAGAATGAACCCTGTACACCATAAACCTATGAACCAAAAGTTTGTATTTAGCCTTAATGATGATCCTTTTATATTCTAATCTCCTTGGTTACATTAGAGTACCCTTTTAATGACATTTATATGAGATACAATAGTGATGGGATGACCTTACAACACCGTTTTTACCTAGCTCAACCTTGGTCACATGTTTGACCTCCCATAAAAATTCCCATAGTCTTTTGACTTTGAACCTCACTCATTAATTTTATTTGTACAATATGCATACAAACCATTTATTTTCCTAGGATCCTAATGAGTTAATGACACTTGGTAATCCTTCACATATCCTTGAGATATGTTGACCCTATTGACCTTGTACACACTATTATATTATGATGTATGATGATATATGAGCCCTCAATCTTGATCCTTTGACCTTTGGACTTTAACTCACACCATTGGATCAAGATGTATAACGAAATGCATGACTTAAATTTATCTAGGCACACTTTCCTATCAATTTACATGCACTATTAGATCATTGATATGATTAAAGGTTGATCATTAATCTATATTGGACCCACCTTATTATTAGTGAATGTACACTATTGGATCTCTACTTGATGAAATTGCACCATTAGAGCTTGCTCAACCTACAACCTTTTAAGGACTTTTAACTTAGGGGCCTTTTGACTCATTTAACCTTGACACAAACTATTGGATCCTACTTGTCAATATGTTAGGTCAAATTGAACATTAGATCTTGATTAAATATAAACTTGTTAAGTATTTTTTGAATCCAAATGGTCATTTTGTGAAACTCAAACTTGACACCTGCACAAACATTCTACCCTATAGGTCCAATTTTGAAGCTCCATAACATGAGCTATAAAGCTCGCATGGACATGAAAATTACAAGGCATGTTTCTAGCATGAATAAATCCATGGAAATGTAATATTTTTCTCATGAGGTTATCTTAGGTATACATATAAAATGCATAAGTTAATTAGTTTGTTCCATTTTTTCATGATATCTTGATGATGGCTTGGTTCATTTAGACTTTATACTTGATATTTTTCTTGAATTTACAAGGATTTAATGGGCTCTTGAGGCATGTGAAAAACCTTCATCATGCTCCTAAATGTTATGACCACCATGAAGACATATTTTCTTAAATTTAAACAATTTATACTTTAAGTTAACTTAAATTGTTTCAAAAGATTTTGAAGATACATGAGATCTTTTAGACCACTTATTTCATCCATAAATTTGGATCCTTTGTTCACTATGAACTTTGATCAGCTTCTTATTTCACACCAAGACCCCTATAATCTTTACTACAATGTCAATTTCTATATGTGGGCCAAAATTGGCCAATAGTTTTGGTGACATCTTGGGGTTACATACCTATTATGCAAGATCAGTGGCCTTAAACTAGTCCATTGGCCATATGGAATCCTAACTCTTCTCTCAACTAATCATGAAGATAACACAAAGTAATCCTTATCTATAACCTCCTTTGAAATAACAAGAACAAAATAAAACAAAATAAAAGAGTACCCAAGGCACTTATTGAATAGGAAACACATAGTAGAAATAAAATGTGCACAAATCACTTAGAGGAAAACATAAAAAGATACTCTAATATGTATAATATGTTACAATCGATGCAATGATTCTAATAACAAGGATTCAAATGAATTCCATTTAATGGGATGGGTAATACCTATCCATCCATTTAGGCAAGCTAAAAAACTATGTTCCCTACATCCATGGATCAAATAAGGACCACTTCACAAGCTATCGAACTTGGTATGTTTTCTTAGTTTGGCCTTATTTGAATCCCAATTGAGGACTAGGTCCCCTTCCTTGAAGATCCTTATTATAGCTCTGTTATCAAAGAATTTTTTAACCTGAGCTTGATGTGACTCTAATGTTTTCATAACAAGGTCATTTATTTCTTCTAGCTCCTTGAGCTATATCATCCTCGAATTCATAGGCTCATCCTCCATCAACTCAATATGATGGGTTAACTCTAATGTAGGTAGCTCAAGAGAGATAGGAAATTTGTCTTCCCTTCCATACTCAAAAACATATGGAGAATTACCAATGGAAACTTTAGGATTCACTCTATCAGCCCATAAGGTTGTCCTTAGCTTGGTGTGTCATGTTCTTTGATTATCTTCCATGGTCCTCCTAATAATCATTAGAATATTTTTTTGTGGACTCTACCAATCCATTTAATTAAAGATAGTAGTTGGAAGAGGTGTTGAGGTAGATGCCTAGTTTGAGATCCCACTCATATTAGTTCATACCAAGGAATACCAATGCATTATCAATAATTATGATGGTTGGGATACCAAACTTGGTCACAATGCTATCATAAAAGTCCAAAACTGTACCCTCATTAGCCTCCTTCAAAGAAATGGTTTTAACCCACCTAGTGAATTAGTTAGTTGTAGTGAGAACTCATTTATGCCATACACTTGATGGTTGATTGATCATCCCTATGAAGTCTAACTCCCATTATATGAAGGGTTATTCCACCTATATTGGATTAAGTAGAAGGACTGCTAGTTTTTATTTTCTGACAAAGAGGGCCCACTTCTACCATTTTCTAACCCATACATGAGCATCTTTAAAAATATTGGGCCAATAATAACTAGACCTCATTACCTTTATTGTTGTGGTTGTAGGTGTAAAATGGGTTTTTACAGGTCTATCATGAAATTGCTCCAAGAGTTTGGTCACCTAGTCATATGTACTTAAGGAGTACCCCATTGAGGTCTCTTCTAAAAATAACCCCATCAACCAATGCATAAGGTATGTATTGAAGCCTAAAATACATTCTTTTAGATCTATCTAAACCTTGGGGGAATTTCATTATTGTCAAGAAGTGAGCCATATCTTGAATCCAATTATTTTGAAGTAGAGGTGCACCTACTCATGAGTTATATTGGGTCACAAAAAAAATTTATTGTCCTCATAGAGATCATCCACCATATTCTCACACAAACCCTTACCCCTAACCAGCTTGGTGACTTTGATATCCACATCATACTTCATGTCCTTGGTGATCTAGCCTACTCTCTTTTCACTCAAATCCTTGCTAAGGATAAAGTCCCTAACCTTAGGGTGAGACACCATAAGATGAATCCTACTATTGGATAGTATTTGTTTAAACATATTGAGACTCATCAAAGATGCAAGAACCTACTTTTTAATAAAAGTGTACATTACCTCATATCCTTATAGCCTTTAACTAAAAAGGCAATGGGTTTCTCCATTCCTTTTCTATTCTTCTACATCTACATAGCTGATATGTTGTCAACATTGTCAAAGGTCTAAAAGATGAAGTCCTTAGAGGAGTCTAGATTCATGAGTGAACATGCCTAGGAAATGGCCTACTTGATGGATTCAAAGGCTGCCTTGCCTTCATTATATCAATCAAACACTTGGCTCTTCTTTAGCATGGTGGTGATGGGTTTGACCAGGTTTTCAAAACCAAGTATGAAACTTCTCACAAAGTTAATATTCCCAAGGAAAATTTGGATTTCTTTCTTGTGATTTGATAAGGATAAGGATAAGATAACACTTACTCTATCAAGGTTAATGGATAAAACTTCCTTGAAATAATGTGACCCAAAAACATAACTTCATGCATAGAAAACACACATTTTTTAGGATTTAAAGAGATCCCATACTCTCTACATCTTTGGAATATCAACCTCAGATGGTCCATGTGCTCACTAGATTTCTTGGAGAAGACTGTGATGTTATCCTGGTAGATGAGTACCATTTGATTTAACATCCCTTGAAAGGCCTTGTCCATTTCTCTTTGAAAGGTTTCCCTAGCATTAGAAATCCTAAAATACATATTTTGGTAAGCAAGTGTGCCCTACTTGGTGGTGAAGGCAATCTTGTACTAGTATTCCTCTCTCACTAGCACTTAATTATAACCTAAAAATCCATCTAAGAGGGAGATGCATTCTAAACTAGAAACTATCTGAAGGAGTTAATCCATATATGGTAAAGGGTACTAATCATTCAAAGAGACTCTATTAATATCCCTAAAGTATAAACACAACCTAATTTCCACATTCTTATTCCTGATAGGTACTAGATTAGCTACCCATGAGGAATTTTTAATTGGAAAAATGATCTTGGATTCAATCAACTTGGACAATTTCTTCCTCTTGAGCTCTTCAATCTTGGGGTTTATGGGCCTCTGCTTCTTCTTGATAGGCTTGGAATTAGCCTCTAGTTTATAGTGTCTTGGGCCAATTTAGGATCAAATCCCCTTGGGTCAGTATGATGACAAGCAAAGATGTGTATATATTCCTTTAAAATATCTATGAAAGCATGCCTTTCATATTTAGTGCTTACCTTTCTAAGCTTAAAGAGATTATCTTCAAGGATAATAAATATCTCATAGATCTCTTTATTATTTGGCATCAATGATTTATCCTTCCTCATATGGTCCCCTTCATGAAAGAGACTTTCTATGGTGACTAACCCTTTAGGAAGATTATTGGACCTTAATTAAACAATCTAATCCCAATACTTATGCTATAATTTTCCTTGGTTTTTGGAGGATAAATTTGCTTCTTACTGCAAGAAATATACAATCTATCTATCACTTCCAAAGACCTACAAATTAGCTTCATTATGTGGCACTAATGGTCTTATCACCTCTTTGACATGTGGTTGCTTATTGGTCTTTTTAAATTCATTTTGGATATCAAAATGAGCCCCCATAGCTACTATCCTATCAACAAGTTCATTCTATCTCCTTAGGACTAATTGGATGTTAAAGGCCTCAAAGTCCTCAATTAGGTCTAACACTTTATGTTTATAGGACTTCATTAAGTGGTTCTTAGTGACATTATAGACTCTAACTTGTTACAAAATCAATTTAATGTCCCCATAGGCTTGAAATTTCTTTATCCTTCTCTTATTATCCCATTGGAGACCATTAATAAGGCCCTCATATTTATTTACATTGTAGGAGTAGCTGAATTGGAACCTATATGAAGATAAATATTTATCATTTGAAGGGTAAACTATCATAACACCTACACCTAATCCATGTATTCTCCTTCAACCATAAAATAAAAACTTCCATAGACCACTAGGATCTTCTTGAGGCCTCATGAGGGATGACATAGACTGGCTTTCTTCATGAAAATAGTAGACACCCAAGTCCCTTTTTTCAACACCTTCTAATGGGTCCACCAACTGGTTATCATTCGGTAGCTCATCCAAGAACATGTTTTGTATCTCCTCTAGATGAGTGTTCATCTCTTGACCCATTAAAAATTCATCCTCATTAATAATTTTTCAATTTATGTTGATATTATCTGGTCCATAGGGCTCTATGTGGAATTGTACAATGGGCTCAACTTTGATTGACACTTTGGTACCATATCTTGTTCTTAATGACATATATGACCAATATGTTGCAAGATAAACTCAAATATTCACTATGAACTCTTTATATAATCATAGTGAAAAATGAGGAGGTACATCCAAGATAAATACATCTTGAGACATTAAGACATTCGGACAAGCATGCAGGGTCATATTGAGGTCTCTAATTATGGTAGATGGTTTGGTAGAAGAACCATCAAGTTACATAACCCCTTTGGACTAGGGCTCATATTTTAGACCAAGATAATAAACTATAGACTTTAGAATTACATAATTACTATCCCCATTATTCACTAAGCAATTGTGTAGAAGGGAGGAGGTTTGACTACCTTACTTGGTTGTCCTTCACCAGACCATTTGGCTGCATTGGTGAGAACTTGATTCACCTTACTTGATGGCTTGTATGAAATTATTATAACATTAATCTTGGATAAATCTTCTTGAATAATGTATTCTTCACCAAGCATGGAGATCATAGCCCACATTGGCACAATTGCATTACATTTTTTCATTTCTTCAATAATGTTGATGGGTGAACCACTAACCTTTGCTTATGCTTTGCAAGCCACCACTATTGTTTGTTGAAATTTTGAGCCTTGGGGCACAAAAATATTCCCTTGATTCTAATTTTTTGGAGGTAATGGAATAGTTGGAGTTATATCAAGTTCATTTAGCTTTGTCAATAAAGAATTAATGGTAGGAAGCTATTTGATTATTTCCCAATTTCCATTCATGTTCCTTATTTTAAATCTTGTATTTATTACCATTGGTATGTGGGCTTGGCTAGAACTAGCTTGTTAGATGGATGCATAACATTCTTCTTGCTAATAATTGACCATGGTAGTGTCCAACTAGTTCTATCTTTGATTAGACCCTTGACCTTGTGGAGGCTCTTCTGGATTTGTCATCATGGGGGTTTCTATGTGTTGAGCCATTAAGGCTTGATTGTATCCATAATTAGAATCCTATTATCTTTGATCATTGAAGTCTTGGTTGAGGTCAATATTTTGGATAATATGTTGACAAAAATATTGATTCCAAGCCATGGTCCCCTCAACTTCTTAATTAATATTATTTTGAATGGGGACCAAGGTGTTAGAAGTTCTTACAACATTAAGATTATAGTTATTTTGCCTATTGTAGCCATGTTGCCCTTATACTTGGTTTGGAACTTGGCCTTGGCCTTTGTAGTTCCTCTTGTATGGTGGCCTATTTTCCTAAAAATATTATGCTAAGGTTTATATTAACCTTGGTAAGGCCTATTAAAAACCTACTACCTCTGAACATTTGCTAGCTCATTTCCCAAAGACTAAAACATTCTCTTGAGCTCTTGAAAGTTATTTTCCTCTTTGGAATCACTAGATCTATTAGTGAAAGCTTTCTCTTATTTTGGTGTAAGTATTGTAGTAATTGTTGGCATAGGAGGAATGACATCAAGTGGAGGGATGGCAATAGGATGTGGTATGATTTCAATAAATAAGGGAATTGGTGGTCTAGGTGTAAGCTTGCCAGCTTGAACTAGATAATTTTCTACTTTGATGGCCACCTTATAATCATCTAAAAGTATATTCCTTCCCATAGATTAGATCATCACTATTATGTCACTATTTAAATCCTTCAAATAGTATAGGAAGGTAAAGTTATGGGTTGGTCTAATTGAGACTGGGATTTTTTCCCATGTTTTTTAGAACCTTGTATTGAAGTTTTTCATGACTTCATGAGGAGTTCTCTTAATGGTGGTTAGTTGCTCTGCAAGTGACAAATGGTCACTTTTATCCTCAAATATTTTACATAAACCCTCTCCTAATTGGTTCTATGTTTGAATGGAATTAGAAGCAAGGCCTTTATACTAATCTAGGGATATTCCTTTAAAAGAAGTAGTTAATAACCTAATAGTTATATTTTCCTTACTGACATTATGGATATTGAAAAAATTGGCTATGTCTATGAGGTGTTCAAAAAAAATTTAACTTGGTCTCTAGTATAATAAGGGACACTTTTAAGGGCTTATACTAGAATATGATCATAGTGGGGGAGGGAAAAAAACTTTGGCCATTAAAATCCATAAAATCTATAAGGACTTTCATGGATATGTAAGGGTTTAATAAAGGTCTTATTATAGGGGTAGGTCTTGAATATGACCTAGGAGAAAGGTTCCCTAATATGGATGTGTACTAACAAATCTTAATCTTTTTGTTGAATTTAAAGGTAGTTCAAAAAATTAAAAAGGAATACCTCTTTAAGCTAACCTTATTAACATATTTAGCATGAGAGATAGTTACTACTCTGCACCAGAGTGTTGATTGTTACTTTAGAGTCACCAGATATTGTTGCATAAAGTTATGACTATAGCAAATTGATTAAAACAACATCAAAATTTATCAAATTTTTATTCAAATTGGGTCACACTAGGCATGCCATAAATTATTGTAGGTTTAATATGCACCCTTGAAGGGGGTTCTTTAGGCCCCTTCCAATTGAGCTACATAATGGGAACAACCCTAGGATGTGGGTCACCTATGGGGGGTTAGACCTCTAGATAAGGCCAGATTCCTCTTGATGCTCACCTAAACTAATTATTTTCATAGGGAAAAGGGTTATAAAGGGTTTAAGGGATCCTAAGAAGACTAAAAAAAGTGATGTGCTAAATTTTAAATGGATACACATATAACCTTGAAATCATACTGGATCAACAGAAGATAGCTATAAATCACACAATATCATAATATCACTATTTGCATAAATATTTCATAGAAGAGGTTCCAAGTAGAACACTAATCTAGAACTACAAGTTATCTTGAAAACACCTTCAAATAGGTAAGCAGAAGGATAGTAAACTAGAAAGACTCTCCTTCACAAATTCACCATACACAAGCATACTAAACAATTTAAGATAAGAGATAGGCAAGGAATTTATCCTATTACTTCAAAATTTAATTCTTACAATATTTTGATAGGGGTTAACCATATCAAATGAGAAATTTTTTACAAGAGTCTCAATGAGAATCCTTTTCCCAAAAAAGAATGAATTTTTGTAAGAGTTGAGAACCCCCATTATGGGAATGAGACTAAGATATATAGGAGAAGGAAGAGAAAGAAATAAAGTTTGAACATTCCATTATAAAGGGAAAACACTATCCTAGATCATTAATTGATCTTGATCTACCACATTTTTACACGAATGAATGCCTTACCACCATTTTTTGTCAATTAGGACACTGCTCATGGATTATCAAGTGGGAAGGTCTCTAAAGGTTCTGAGGATGCATTGAATGCACTTAGATACAAGTTCCAACCACCAAATAATTTCTTTTATACTTCACACCATCACTCACTAAAGACAAAATTTTCATGATCATAGATCTGCTAGAATCATGGCCCTATCTATTTTAGATGGTTGTTTGTCAAAAATATGGCCATGTTGAAGGACAAGGAGACTTTTCAATAATCATAGACATCTACCCTCGATCAAATCTAGACTAGACCTTTTCTATAGATGTAAAACCAATCTCCGTTATTAGTTTTCCTATATCCATTATGTTGATGCAAACCTATATAGACTGTGCAACCTATTTTGATCTTTATTAGGTCTAAAAGACATATTTCTTCCTTTGAACATTCATAGAAATTGAGAGCTCATTATATAAAGGGATATTTATTTAAATAAAGGTGAACATAGTTGTATAATGAACCCTATACACCATAAATCTATGAATCAAAGGTCTGTATTTAGCCGTAATGATAATCCATTTATATTTTGATCACCTTGGCTTCATCAATATCTCCCTTTAATGGCATTTAGTTAAGCTCCAATGGTGATGGGATGACCCTAAAATACCTTTTTTACCTTATCTCAACTTTGGTCACATGTTTGACCTCCCATGAAAATTCCTATAGTATTTTGACTTTATACATCACTCATTGAATTGCTTTATACACAATATATGTAAACCATTTATTTTCATGGGAACCTAACAAGATAATGACACTTGGAAATCCCTCACGTATCCTTAAAATACATTGACCCTATTGACCTTGTGCATACCCTTAGATCATGATGTATGATGAAACATGAGCCCTTGATCTAGATCCTCTAAACTTTGGACTTTAGCTCATGTTATTGGATTAAGATGTATAAAGCAATGTACACCTTTGATTTACTTGGGCCTACTTTCCTATCAATTCCTATGCATTATTAAATCATTTGTATTATTTAATGATAATCATTGATCTAGATTAGACCCAAATTCTTGTTAGTGAACATGCACCATTAGATCTCTACTTGATGATCCTGCCCCATTAGATCTTGCTCAACCTATAACATTTTAAGGTATTTTAACCTAGGGCATTTTGACTCATTTGACCTTGATGTGAATCATTGGATCTTAATTGTTAGTATGAAATCTCATGTATACTATTAGATCTTGATCAAATATAAAATCATTAAGGATTTTTTAAATCCAAATAGTCATTTTTTGAAACTCAAACTTGACACTTGCTTAGATGTCCTACCCTGAAGCTACAACTTTGAAGCTCTATAACTTGATCTAGAAATCTTACACAAAAATGAAACTTATAGTTCATGTTCCTAGCATGAATAAATCCATGTAAATATATTATTTTGGTTTGAGAGGTTATCTAAGGTGCACTTATAAAATGCATAAGTGAACTCCATTTTTTATGATGTCTTGATGATATCTTGGTTCATTTAGACTTTGTGCTTGATCTTTTGCTTGAATTTTCAAGGGATCAAATGAGCTATTGAGGCATGTGAAAAACCTAACTCATGCTCTTTAATTTTTTGACCACCATGGAGACCTAATTTATTAAATTTAGACAGTATATACTTTAAGTTAGCTTAAATGTTTCAAAAGTTTTACATGCTACATGAGATCTTTTGGACCACTCATTCCATCTAGAACTTTAGATCCTTTATTCAACATAAACTTTACTCAAATTCTTGTTTCACACCAAGACCCATAGAATATTTATTTTAATTTAATGTTTTATATGTGTGCCAAAATTATCCAATAGTAACATTCCATTGAGTAGGATACATCCAATTAGATTGGAGGAGTAGCTAAAGTAGGTAGTCTAGTTACAACCCATACAAGGGCTAAAATAATGGCAATTGGAGATGACCTAAAAGTTAGAAGAGTAGCTCCTCCACCACATCAAGAGGCTAATGTTCAAAGTGTAGATCCCTATTAGTCTTTGTCATTGATTAATTAAGAGATTATTTATCATTGTCTTTGAGTATTGATCTTTGATATTTACTATTGTCATTGATGTCAAAGGTAACAATACAAAGGTAATAATGAAGATGCATGGTTTTTTCATTGATGTCAATTTAATGTAGTTGATGTCAAAAGTTCTTATGTAAATATAGGTTAGTACTACATGTGTAAAGAATTTTTTACTACTTTGTATAGATGTTATAAGGTGATATTTATACATGGAAAGATGAAATAAGTTCTTCAAAGATGAAGCATTATGTTTTAAAGTTTTGTGTAAGTAGTTTCAAAGATTTTTTGAATATGCTACAAAGGTAAGAATGTTCTAAATAAAATGATCTAAATAATAATTTATAGTGTTTGAGAATGAGTGAGATTGTTTGAGGCTCTATATGAGTTATGAAGTAGCTTTTAATTGATATGAAGGTCAGCTTCAAAGATATGTGTGCTTCAAAGATTTATCTATCCAACTCTAAATATGTTATAGTCAAGATCTAAAGATCTATAAGTATCTCTAAAAATGTTATTTTGAATCTTAGCATAAGAGTGAGTGTATGATTTTGATTTGAGCATACACAAGAGGCACTGGAACATAGTTGAGTTCCAAATTAGAGTCTATAGAGTGGTCAAAAATTTAGATTTAAGACTTGTACGTCAAGTCTTAAGAAATAAAAAGAGAGATGGCAAGTAGATGAGGTAGTAGGATCAATTTCCATGACATGAATGAGTAGGTGAACATTGACTGAGGTGAGTCAAGTTTATTCAAGTTTGTGCATGAAGTTTTATGATTGATTTACAAAGTAAAGGCTTGAAAAGTATTTTAAGATTTCTCAAGTGAACAAAATGAAGAGTGGTCTACCAAAGAAGGTTTTATCAGTGCTCATGGAAATGTGTATTATTTGAATGAGAATATAATATATTAATGTTAGATAAGTAAGGGTTATAGCTCAAATATATAACTATTAGTTTTTGGAAAGAGGATATAATTTTTATGAATGATCGTTAAGACTAGAAATTAGTCTAAATACTCATAAAACCTTTATAAAGACCTGAATTGAAGATATTGTTCTAAAGAGCTTATAATGGTCTGATATGATCAAATTATTAATTAGATATTTAATTTAAGTCTCCTAGGCATCTCTATGTGTGATTGGTTTCTTAGGTAAGTGAGAATACTATAAATAAAATCAATTGTCTTTTAGCAATTTGTTATAGCAGACAACATTAATTGAGTCAAAGTTGGTAAGTAGATGAAAATAAAAGTATGATAATTTTTTTGATGTTTATTAAGGTTTATAGACAAGTTACATATCATAGATATATGAAGTTGATGTTTCAAGTTGGTCAGTTTTTAATAGACCTTATGTTATAGATAGTGAAGAAATCAAGCAGAAGTAAGATGTTTCATGATGTATTTTCATGGAGTAATAAATTAAAATACATGATGATGTTTTTTAGGTCTTGAATTATCTATTAATTCTTTTTATAAGCTTGTAAGTTGATGTAAGTGGTTAAAACATTGAAGCCAAAATGGCTTATCTGGTTGAATACAGTCTATGAGAAATAAGGTCAGAAGATTGGTATGTAAGACCAATAATTTTCATTGTATATAATAATTTGATTGATTGAAGTTAATTTTAGGGTGTTGTAATATCTTATACATTCATTAAAATCCCTTTAAGATATTCAATCATGTAGAAAATGTTCATGTTTCCCTAACTATGTTTTGGAGTCAATTGATTTTTATGAGTGAACATTTTGTATAGGAATATTTGGGCTTGTTTACCCTGAGTTGATGCATCAAATGAAGTTGGTAATGACCTTGAGGTATCTATTTATATGATATTTTTCCATGGTTATTTTAAAAAATTGAGTATATGCTTTAGTTGTTAAAATTAGAGTTTCTGATATGCACAAGCCTTTTATAAGCAGTGATTTGAGTAAGGGTTCAAGTGATTATTGGACCTAAAAGGTGTTTTAAAACTAAATTAAAGTTGTATAAGGTATATTATAATATATTTTGATTTATTTATACTATGTGAGATGTTTTTATAAGCTTGAATAAGGATCAAAGGGTAACGTTTTGTTGAGAAGACTTGTTAGGTCTCAATACGCCTAAAAAGGAGTAAGGGATAATTGATGTATGGCCAACCTAATATAGTGATTGAATCATGAATAAGGCATGTTATTATGATATGATTTAACCTATTCATTATTTACCTAAGTGATTTGAATATATATCTAACCTAGAAGGATATGATCAAATGACTTGTATAAAATCAAGGTAGTTAGGCCTATTTTTTTGTAATTAGAGGTGAAAAATAATATATGCTTAGAGTGAAAGAGAAGAGAAAATATGTAAATGATATAGATCATTTGAAAGTAGAAGGAGTTCATACAGACTAATGAAGATATCATGAATATCTAAAAGGGGTTCTTCAAGAGAGGATCAAGGTCAAAAGATCTAATCAAGCCAATAAGAGGGCTAGTTGAATGAAGTAGGATGAAGATCAGTTTGAGAGAGCTGAAGAGAGTGTAAGATATAAAATAGTATATCATCATTTATTATAGAAGAAATAAAGGTTTTTGAAGTTGATCAATAAATAGGTTTTTCTATTGGTACTAAGTCATCCAGGGGGTTAGATCCTTATTGCAAGTTGTTGCTTACTAAAGCCAATTGGGTACTTGGTACATTAGGAGTTGGTACTTCTTGATGAGTTGGTGTTTAGCTAAAGATTTTAAAGTTGGTTCTCAAAAGATTGGGGTTGGTGATCCAATTTGAGTGGGTTCTCAACTAAAGATTGATGTTTATCTTATAGGATTGTAGTCCATTTTCTTCATTAGTGGGTTTTATGCCCCAATATGGTTCCCCACATATATGTTGTGTTCATATGTTTAATTTTATTATATTTTGTTACTTATGATTATTGAGATGTACATGAATGTTAAGATTATTCATACATAGTTAAGTGGAATTGAATGAACGTTTTAAATTATGATTCACCCCCTCTAGAAAATCTTGTTTCCAATAATCCCAAGAAACCACAAACTCAACAAGTTCAAGATGGGAGAGGTTAGAATCATAGAGGTTCATTAAAACCTTAATTCACACAAAATCCAAGTGGTGTTACTACTCCCAAATTATAGTCCAAACATTCCACCTCTCACATTGTCATTTTAGATCAAATGAAGAAGGCCCATGTCACTATCCCTATGTGAGACATCTTGCTCATTTTAGGTCAAAAATATCTCCTTTAAGAAGAGTTGTCTAAACTCCACATCTTGGATAAGTAGGTTAAAATGGTGGGTGTAATCCTAACCAATACCAATCAACCTCATGAGTCTCAATAACCCAAGATAATCAAACCCCCTCCTTCTATCTCTTTGTAATTGTAGGTGATTCCCTAGTAAGCAATTATATGATAGATAGTGGGGATAACACTTATGTCATGCATAAATATATAGTGGATAAATTAGGGATAAAGTATGAACCTAAAGATAAAGGGGTTTTATAACTATATGGCACTCCTAATAAGACTATGGGTGTCATTAAGGCTTTGAAAATCATCTTAGTTATTTGTCTTAATTGCAATATATCTCAAGATGTGGTAGTAGTTGACCTTCATTCGTATTTTGTCTTATGATAATCTAGTGATTTCACTACCAAGATATGGGATTATCTCTATTTTGATTAGTCTTATATTTATTTTTAGTACAAGGTATGGAAGAAACATCACCATAATGTTTGAACCTATCTCTAGGTTCCATTTAGAGCCTTACATGCTTAACTTGTATAATGTCAATTATACTATCATAGATGAGGATAAACACCCCAATGACCAAGACCCCATTGATCCACTTTAAGGTATATCATATTTTTTCCTTGATGAATGGGAAATAGAAAACCATGGATATGATCCCTAAAAGATCATTTAAAATTCATATTTGGTGTATGTTGTTTGCATGAGGAAGGGGATGCCATACTAACTCTCACTATCCCAAGCTAGGATCATGAAGGATTATAGAATTTATTATCTAATGGTTATAAGACCAATAATGGAAGTGGGGTAGGTGTCATGCTTATCTCCCCTTCTAAAAAAGACATTTTTCCTTGAGATTCCAATTCAAATTCATATCCAACACAACTAAGTATGAAGCCCTCATCCATGGCCTACAATGGGAAAGAAAGAAAGGCATCAAACTCCTATAAGCCATGGGAGATAGTGAGTTAGTAGTTCATCAGGTTAGAAGGAAGAATGAAGTGAAGAACCTAATCTTGAAGTCATTAAAACATAGATTTTGGGACATCTTGGAGGACATTGAGGCCTTTGAGATTTGTTCTATTCCTAAAGAGTCTAATTAGTATATAAATTGATTAATAGCATAGGAGTACAATATCATATTATAAGTGGGTTCAAGGACATCAACGAGCAATCCCAAATCAAGGTGATATGTAGACCTTCAATTCCTGATAATGAAGTGATATGTTAGGTGTTTGAAAATGATAATAAAATTGCATGTTTGTTGTATTAAGAGGCAAAATTATGCTTAAGGGACCAAGGTTGATTACAACAAAAGTATAGGGACTAGATTTTCAATTTGAGGAAAAATAATTACCTAAATTTTTGGTGACATTAGAGAATATATTTAATGAAGATGATCAAATAATTAAAGACAAGGTTAACATATCCACAGAATAAGAACACTATGAGAAGGTCATCATTTTCAAAGATAGGATGCTCAAATTAGGAAAACTAAACACTAAGGACGAGAAGGCAGCCTTCATAGAATCATGCCAAGAATTTACAGACATATTTTCTTGGGAGTATCATGACTTGAAGTGGTTTGACCCTAGTTTGGCTCATCACACCATAGAGTTGGAGGTAATTATTAAGCCTATGAGATAAAATCATAGATTGGTCAACACCATGATTGAGATACTTATGAAGAAGGGTTTAACCAAGCTTGTTGAATCCAACATCATCTACCCCATCAAAAAATATTTATGGGTGGAAAATATTTTGCTTATGAGGAATAATAATGGGGATATAAGGTTATGTGTAAACTTTAGATATCTCAATAAGGTGTCACTAAGAGATCACTACCCTCTACCATCTATGGATCAGTTCTTCAAATGGTTTTAGGTTCACAAAGGTTTTACTTTATTGATGGATAATTTGGTTATAATCAAGTTTTAATGAGGGATGAGGATAAACACAAGACTACCTTCATAACCAAGTGGGGCACTTATGCTTACAATAAGATGACCTATGGACTATCTAATGTATGAAATACTTTTCAAAGGGTAATGGATGTATACTTCTAAGGGATTATAAATTAGATGGTGATCATCTACCTTGATGGAATCATATTATTCTCCAAGGAACCTAAATATAATTTGAAACATTTGAGGTTGGTGTTTGATACGTGCAAATAGTTATGGATCTCTTTGAACCCCAAAAAGTGTATCTTTGTAGTCCATGAGGGCAGACTTATAGAATATGATGTGTTAAAATAAGTCCTTCCTATTGACCCTAAAAGGATAGATGAAATCCTTGACTTATCACTTCCCAAACACAAGGAATTATTTTAGATTTTATTGGGTAAAATCAACTTTATTAGAAGGTTCATACCCATATTTGTATAATTGGTAAAGCCTATAACCCACATGCTCAAAAAACATAAAGAGTTTTCATGGACTAAGGAAGGTAAAATATGATTTGAATCAATAAATAAGGAAATTTCACAAACTCCCACCCTCCTCAACCCTAATTTTTCAAGGGACTTCTTCATGTATTCCTTCTCTACAAATGACACTATTTCTCCCATGCTTATGCAACAAAATAATGAAGGCCTTGAGAAACCCATATCTTTATTTAGACAAGAATTAGATGGATATGAAGAAAGGTATACTTTTGTTTAAATACATGTAATTTCAGTCATAAGAGGTCCCACAAATTTTAGACACATGGTTTCTAATAACAAAATCTTTGTCATGGTGGATTACCCTACTATCAAAGGCTTTATCCTTAATAGATATTTTAGTGAAAAGAGATATGGTTAGGTGACCAAATGCATGGAATATAAACTAAAATATAAGGTAACCAAGTTGGTTATGGGTAAGGGATTTTGTAAACACCTTGTAACATATGTGAAGGAGGACAAGGAAGTGGCTTTAATAGTGCTAAATGATCAACAAGTAATTACACCTACATATCCTTCTAGTTGGGCTCAATACATGGTGAGATTCCTCAAAATGAGATAATGTCCTATAGGTATAATTAAGATAATGAAGAGGTAATTAATAATTTAATCCCTTAAATATGTATTTATTTATGGTGTGCTCTTCAAAAAAGACCTTAATGGCATGCTCTTGAGGTGTATAGAAACTAGTCAAATTCGCATGTTCTTAGACCAATTTCATGGTGGGCTTGCAAGAGGACACTTTGTAGCCAAGAACATAGTAGAAAGGATCATAAGAGTAGACTATTTTTGTCCAATATTATTCAAGGAATATCATGTTTAGTTCAAGAGGTTCCAAAAATGTATTATGTTCACAAGCAAGTAAATACTACTTGCCTTGCCTCTAAAGCCTATTCAAGTGGAGTAGCCCTTCATGGAGTTGGGCATACACTTTATATTTATGATTAATCTCCAATATAATGGAGGAAATAAGTGGGTTTTGAATTATATTTATTACTTTACTAGGTGGGTGGAGTTATTTTCACTTTAAAAAGTAAATAAGTACTCAAATTTAGAGTTTTATGATAGTCTAATGACTAGATTTGGGGTCCCCTCCACTATCATATTAGATAATGAATTAGCCTTAAATAGTGAAATGGTGAGTTAGTGGGATATTAACCATGTTATATACCTCAGTTACTCCTCTAATTAATATCCATAAATAAATGGACTAGTAGAGTCTACCAACAAGAATTTAATTAGGATCATAAGAAGAATAATGGATGACAACCAAAGGGAGTGGCATGCCAAGAAAAGGATAACCCTATGGGTAGATAGGATCACTCCAAAGAGGTATACTAGCCATTAACCATATATTATTATCTATGGAAATGAATTAAGGATGCTTGTATCACTTGAGCTACCAACCTTGGAACTTGCACACCAACATAAACTCATGGACAGTGATGCAATAGAGGTGAAGATGAATTAATTGAGGGAGATAGAAGAGATAAGGGATGATGATATGAAGGACATGTGTTCCAATCAAGATAATTTATAAATATCATTTGAAAATATATATTCTTCAAATACCTTACAATAAGGTGACATTATACTCAAGTGGGATGAAGATCATGCTAAGCCAAGTAAGCATTCAAAGTTTGATGGTCTTTAGAGTGGGCTATATGTTATTACCAAATAAAAAGAGAATAATGCCTTAAAATTATCTAAACTAAATGGTGAGGAAATACATATCCCTATCAATGGGTTTTTCTTAAATTATTTTTAGTATAATTCAAAAATCCATCTTTGTATATAGTAGTTAGGTTTCCTTGTTCTAAAGTGATGTAGCACATGAATTTCTAGTTAATTGTTTGGTTATGTTCTTATTTCTTTCTAATTGTATATTTATTATTTACTTGTGTATTGTTATGTATATTTTAGATTTTGATTCATTCCTAGAATTATGCAAGGTATTACCCATGAGATATCAGTTAGGTCAAGAGTCTTTCATCTAGAACATGAGTGATATACAAGAGATTTTGGGTCCTCTTGACTAATAGGTAGGTCAAGCCTTCAAGGTTACTAGTAATGTTGACTAGTTTCTTCCATTAGGCCTATAAATTATCTATCCTATGTCTTGAAAACTCAAACTCACCTTGGTCACCCTTATCATACCTCCTAAAGTGTTAAGGTATTCCAAAAGAAAATAATTGGTTACCTTGTCTAGGCATCAGTTTTAAAGTGTTTTTCATATCAAGGAACACCACGGTAGTCATCTACTCACCCTATTGATCTTGTGTAAAATTTTCTCCTTGTGATTAGCCATGTGTAAGGACCCATAATAGGCCTTATGGTGGTTTTATTGGTCCAAATTTATTCATAACAAATATGAACCACTGTTATAATTTATAACTCATCATTAATCCATCTAATATGTTGAATATCTGCAAGGTATGGATTGATCATAAGTAGTAATGATGTTACAATAAGTATAAGGTAATTTTTTAAAGATATTTAGCATGTTCTAAGGTCTTTCAATAAGTATTAAAGTAACCTCCATTGGAATCCCTCACTTGAAATCATATATATTATACTAAAGGGGGTGTTTGACCATAATATGATGCTTTTTTGACCTCAAAATTCCACTAAAACCATAAATCACACCTTCAAGGGTCCCCATGATCACCATGTTTCCATGATCAAAGGATTTCATATGTAAAGGGTGTCTTTTAAAAAGTCAAAATACTTTATTTTTAACTAAATGGGACCCACACATGTGAAAATGTGTCTTTATAGCTTCCTAACCCATAAAATATGGTTTAAAATGAATTTTTACCCCTATTTTCCCTCCTCATACTCACCAATAATGATTCATGGTTTAAAAACTTGAGAAAATGCAAGAATCTAGAGTTTTGTAGGATTTTTTAGACAAGTATAGATCTGTATGATATGGATATGGTTAGATATATCTAGGTATATATAGAGGAGATTCAATGTGGAAATAAATTGAGATAATCCATGTGTTTCAATCCAATAAGAGCTAAAATCCAATCCATTTCTTCCATCAATATTTTTGGTAGCCTTAGACAACTAGTCATGCTCTTAATCAGTATGGACATGAGAGAGAAGATGGAGAATTCACCTCTTATACATAGGAATGTGGTATAATTTAATTCCAATCCTAGGCATTGGTTTCTATATTTATCCCCTATGCTTTATAAACAAATGTTAAGAACCTAAGGTAGTCATGTTGGCCTTCTACTTCCATATAATGCCAAAATTTAAATGGTTTTAGTGAATTTTTGGAATGATTGATGAAAAAAATGGTTATACATGTATTTTTTAGGTCATCAAGACCCTTAAATTTAATTATCCACCCTTGGTTCACATGTGTGAGACTATGGGAGTAATAAAGGCACAAGCTACCACTCTTTACAAACTACAAACAAGGTTTCATTGGTGAAAAAGGATCTTTAGTGCACATATTTGAGAATGATTTTTTTCTTGAGGTTTGATGATGTATCCTTGAAGTTTTTCATGTATTATTTCATCTTTATTATAAGTGTATTGGTCAAGTGGACCTTCAACTATCACAAGATCTCACCTTCAAATGAGAATGCCTACATATTGAGTGTTATTGCAAGTAAGAATAGAGTATTTCATGAGAGTGGTTGTTTAATGTCATCATGACACCATAGAATCAAAATAGGTACTATAAATATATTTAAACCCCCTACTCATACAAACTAAACTCCATGATAACCATCATAGGAAAGAAACTATCGACTAGCTCTCTAAAGCATTCACAGACTTGATTAGAAGTTAAGGTTTATTAGAAAAAATTAAGGGTTTTTAATATAAGTTAAATATAATCCTAGGTTTAAAATTTTCACTCCATATGTTTTATTGATGAGCTAAAATTGTCTTTCTATATTCAGTATGTGATTAGGGATGTCTAGGATATTTATAATTAATATTGGTTATGAGTCAATAGTATATTGTAAGATCTCATAAAACATATACTATTTGATGGTCTCATTAATCATAATCACCTTATATTAGGCCCTAAATTCCAAATTAAGACTCCATAAGGTACTATAACCATTACCTATAAGTTCAAACCTTCATGCCTAAGCCTAAATCATGGACACTAGTTTAAATGAACCATAATGCTTTTAAGATCCATTGAGGATATGAGAGAAGGGGCCTATTCAAGGGTAATTCTTGTTGATAAATCATAATTGCCACCTAAAAGAGACCAAATTAGTCTAGGATTCAAAAGGTTCCAAAATAATCATATGTAGCTAGGCCTCAAAAATTCATTTAAGAGTCATGAAATGTGGAGATGACTCTCTTAAGAGGGTTTGATTTAGATTTAAGGAAGGCCATTGAGGTATAAAACATGACATTAAAGTAATCCTTTTGCTTAGATACCTACTTAAGGATCCTTGATATTCAACATATCTAAACCACTATCTAAAGGACTGTAAAAAGTATACCCCCAACTTTGAACATGAAATTGTATATGCACATAAGGGGAGAACTCAGGTTAAGATGATGGTTAAGGAATAGAGATCATGTTTCTAAGGAGAAAGAGTTTGAGGAGATGACCAAGAAAAATGGCTCAAGCATATACAATGAGCTAAGTTTACTTAGTCTAGAGTGGATGATTGGGGTGAATGACATTTTCAAAAATCATAAAAAAGGTAATTTTAGGGTGATGAGGACATGCGTATTCCTTAAGACCTCATATGATGATGATACTAGTATAAAGAGACTTCTTGGTCTAGGCTACACATATAGGATACGCATGATTTGATGTATGACTATGTAAATGATTATTTTTATCTGATATAGGAAAGGCCAAGCCCCAATTATATGGTTAATTATTTATAACAAGACACTTGATCCCTTAATCCATCACTATAGATGATCTAAAATAATCTACTTAGATCTTCACCACCAATTATTTCAAGCATCTACACTAGATAGTGGTGGTTAGGAAGGCTTAAGAGAGAAAGGGGTTGAGATGATGATATGGTAAAATAAGGTCAAGTGAAAAGGGTGTAATTTAGATGGATAATGGTGTTGTATTGATGTTAGAGCCACATACACACCTTCAAGTGGCTCAAGGTCCTAAAACCTAGTTTGATCCTATAATCACTAAAGCCATCATGGACCCTCAAGATCCCATCCTTACCTTAGTGGTAGATAAAAACCACCCCAAGAATATTTAAGATGTAATAATGTATATAATGTTGATATGGGTCTTGAAATAGGTTTTTAAATTATGGGAATATAAATAAATATTCCAATCTATTCTTAACACCCTCCCAAGCTTCGCTATCCTAAGCAGCCATGTTAAGCTACCAACTCAAGCACTCATATATTACATGTCATGGACACTCAAACCTAATTATCTTAGGGGTAATTAGGGAATATAATTAACTAAAGATACATGGAATAAGGAGTGGGATTTAGGAACCCAAATCCATTAACAATCATTAAGACTATAACCTACATAAAATGCCTATCAAAGTACTCAAAGACCACCAACTTTCATTCATCTCACCATATAGTATGCATGGGACCATGAGATATTTAAGGGATTTTAAGAGGTATAAAGGACATAAAAACATGGAAAAAGGTTTTAAATTGGTGGATTTTACTCTATAAACCATCATTAAGATCATAGACCTCCAAAACCCTCCTTAAACCTTGATTAAGACCCAATGAGTGAATTACACCCTAAAACACCTCCAAATGAAGAATTTGGGATATTAAATAGTCTTAATTGTCTCCCCAAGTCACCTAAACACCTAAATGGTCTACCAATTGGATTGTGTGGGGTATGTATTATATAGATCAGGCCTAATAGAGCTAATACAAGCCTATAAATAAGAGAATAAGAGATACCTACACATCTTATGTGCTTTTAAGGAAGGAGAGTGATATAGAGATCTTAATAAGTTTCCTAATGGCCACCTATAGGGGCCTCCATATCCAAAATTCACTTGTAGACATGCCTAGGTGCCTAATTAAAGGACCATGTGCACATAAAGAAGAGATAAGTGGCTTAATCAAGCTAGTATAAATGATATCATGTCCTAAGGGGTAGATTCCATATCAAAAAGGGTGGATAAGTGCTCCATAACTTTATTTTATAATCAATATACAACAACTATAACTTCAATCCTATTGATATAATCCATTCTCAAAACCATGCTACTTTAGGTATGAAACAAAGGGCAAAAGGGAATTAAAAAACGCCTTAGATCATCATGGAGATGTTTGTCAAGATTTTTTAGTTGTGTTAGAAGCATTTGTTTGCATATGAGAGGTTAGATTGGCCACTTTGGCCTAAAAATGCTTTGTGGGTGCACAAAATACATAATTATCACTTGAGGAGAAAGTTGATAAGATCATAACTATACATAATAGTTGTATGTGGAGCTCAGTACTTTGGGACAATTAAGTAGCATTTTATACAAGAAAATAGTGGCATTGGTTTAGAGGTTAAGGGCCTAAATTTTATGAACCATCGATAAGAACCCAAACCCACTTAAACCTCCCTAAAACCATAATATTAATATGATGGAGAGGTTATTATAATAAAAATCATCCAAATTCATTTATATTACTTGATAAACACTTTTATCTTATAGTATAATATTAGGGGATCCCATCTATGGCACTAGTTTATAAGGACTGTTGTATGTACCCCCTAGAAACTATAATTTTGTAAAGTTTTGAGAAAAATAAGGTGAAAATTTTGGTGAATAATTTAAAATTATTGAATAAGGTACTATGAGATATATTTCACCTCTTTAAATCATGAAAGGCTCACATTTCTACATATAAATAATTATAAAATTTCGTGTGAAATAGGTAGTCTAGTTGTGCTAAAGGGAGATGACCTAGTCATCTAAGTAAAGTAGAGTTTGATGTATGAGATGATTTGGAAACATGGATCATTTTATTTTATGTCTATTAAAACCTAAATAAAATTCACTCAATCATCTCGAATATTTCAATTAATCCTCATATCCATTTAAATAATGAGCAATCAAGAGACTAGGCTACTTATCTAATAAGTCTATTTAATTATCAAAGGGGGATGTTCATGGGTGTAGAGGGATGCAAAAGAAGTTATTTTAGGTCATGAAATGTCTATAACTACCTCATGATGTGATCAGACCCATTTCCCATCCACCTTGAAGGTTGTGGTAGTTTTCCAAGTCATGTTGCCATGCAAGGAGGAGGTGGATACTAAATGATTCATAGTGGAGGCATAATTGAACCAATTAAATGTTTGTAACTATAAAATTTAAAGGGATTTGACTAGGATTTGCATAAAAATTCTCTTCAAGAGGTCAAATTTGGCCAAAAATAGACATCAACACCCAATGATACTCATTGAAGACATCAATCACCTGAATAATGTATGGAGAAGGAAGGAAAGGCTACTTGTAAATGATAAGTAAAGGGATTATGGTCATTTATGACCTATTAATTATATTTCCATGCTTGATCCTCTTCTCATTATTTTCCACTCTTCTATATATTTAGGCAATCAAGTCATTTTAATGATCCCTCAATTAGGTATGATAAAACTCTACCAAATCATATCTTGAAAACCTCTTTGAATAAATAAATAAGGAATATTTTTAGGTTTCTTTTCTAGCGTTAGTGTGTATATGTTTGTTGATGTTGATAAGTGTGAAGTTAAATCCTCCTTTGTAGGTCATTTCCTTTACCTAATTTCTATAATGATATCCTATGCAAGTCATGTTATGTGCCAAAGTGTTGGTAGTTGTGTCAAAGAGTAAGTTGGTTGATAGTGCCTTAAACAAACTTCTTGTCAATTAACTTCAATTTTTAGAAATTTACCATATATTTCACATGAAATAATTATGTTTAAGAGTTCATTAAGAAGATTGTTTCAGTCTTTAGTCTTTGTTTGGTTCAAAAAGTGTTGATTGAAGATCAGTTAGACTAGATAGATCAATATTGGTGCATCACCTCATTAGGTTAGGTTCCTTTCATGCACTTATCTATCTCTTTTCACCCAAAAAGAATAGTTAGTCTTGGGAATTTGTATCAATTTGATGTACCAGGGGATCTCTACCCTCATAGACTATAGGTTTTGTCCTCTTATAGGTCACCCATAGCCTTTAGACCAATTCCATGTTACCCCAAACTTAGAGAGAACTAAATCATCTTCTCCTAAGGGTGTAGTTTGGAGTGTTAACATTAGTATAATAGTATAGAATATGATATATGGATTAGAATATTACATTCTTAGATGGTAGTCTAAAAATGGAAAAACAATCTTCAAGATTCTTAAAAGTCTTTCTAATTTCAACACATAAAATTGACTAAGTTTTCTTAGAATAACCATGAAAACTAACAAAAAATGATAACTACCTATTACATAAAATCAAAATTCACTATGTTAAAACCTTTAATTGATAAATGTTATATAAAATTTAAATATTACCAAGGAAGTTTATGTTGGGCTATTTATATTTGATTGGATGGGCAACCCTGTATACTAGACATGATACACTTCATTTTATTCTTAGGTCTTCTTTGTCTACATATATATTTTCACTTTTCTAATGGTCTACATGAATCCCCAAATGTATACCTTCACAACCATTTTTTTAATATTATGGTACAAGTCTTTGGTAACTATAATCTCGAAATGGAGTAGCCTAATTATGTTTGTATGCTAGAGGTGCCTAAAGGAAGATTTAATCTTAATATGAAGAGAATACCAGAATCAAAGAGGTTGAATAAATGTGAATGTGATTTAAAAAGTGAAACTGATAATAGTATCATGTTACCTTCATGTTGATTATTATTCTTAGTGATATACAATAGTGAGGCTATCACTATCTTCTCTTCATCATATTGAGATTGATTTTTGATTTATCAAATCTATATTAGGGATTATTATTACATTTATATATATTATTTATTTAAACTATTATAAATACATTTTTATTTATTTTAATAGTGACCTAATTTCATAGGGTATTCAATATCATAGGTTTATTCTTATCATAATTATTTTTTTAATCCTACCCCAAAAAAAAATCAATCAATATTGAAAAATTTATTTAGACAAAAACATTTGGCTTTGATACCATTTTAGAATATTAAGGATCATACAATTGTCATCTAAATAATATAACAAGGAAAAATAATGTGTAGTATAATAATTAATTCAACTAATAATGAATGTAGAAAATGAATTATAAAATATTTAACAAGGTAAACAACCCACAAAACATATATCTATTAATTAAGAAACATTTTATACCCAGTAACTTTCTTTTCACCTCACTTAATATTTTTACACAACTCCCTCATAAAATGCTCAAAGATACTTACATTCAAATAATTCAAAATTCAATGATCTTATTCCATATATATTTTACTCAAAGGTAATATATAGCTAGTGAATGGTTATACCTTTTCAATTTCAAAACTAGTTTAATTAGTTGTTTACATACATTTTTATATGTATAAGTTTATATTTTTAATATAAAATTTTGGAGGTATGTTTGTTATGATTCGGGTTCACAATAAGTGTGTTTAAAAAAGCATTATATTCTCTAACATATTTACCCTTGAATCATAGTTAACCCTAGGATTCGTATTATTATTGAATATGTTTTTGAAATCCCCACTACACTTCTAATTATTTTTATTGGAACACGGTTTTAGGGCACTGAACTTATTTCCATACTTATTTATAACATTTGAAAGTGATTTAATATTATGTTGTTTCTTGATTTATTTATTTAATATTTGGTCCATAAATCTAGTTCTATGCATATCCACTACACATCCAATCTTTGGCCTTAAACCCATGATGAACTTTCAGACCAAGAAAAGTTCATCTTTATGATATTGGGGAACATATTTAATAAGATTTATAAATTATTAACAATACTCATTTAATATTATCTCACCTTTATTAAAATTATTAAAATATGTTAAATTATAAAAAAAAATATAGTTGTGACAACCATCATGCCCTGAACAATGTTACAAACTTCCCACAAGTAGTGGTGGTGGAGTCAAAACCCATATCCATCTTTTGGTTGGCCTACTAGGTTGTTCCTTAACCAACTAATTGGTATTATCCTCATAAAACTTTAGTAACCTTAAATTAATTAAAAATTTTATAATACTTTTCCATATTAGTAAGCTATCCTTATACCCCATCTCTCAACATTATTCTATAGAATTTAGGTGGATTTGCCTATTCATGTCACACACAAGTTCTATTGCCACTTTTTTTAATTACATCTTGATTATATTCAACATATTCTTGATTTAGGTTATATTCCTAGTCAACTTATTATCCCTCTTGATCCTCTTTCTATTATTCCCCATCATGGCCATGTGCTTCCTATTATAGGGATGCTACTCTATCTCATGCTTTAGTTAGAACCATGAGGATTTGATCAATCTTAACAACTTGCTATGTTTCTAATAGGTTAGGATAATGGTACTATGGATAATTTTAAGCTCCTTTAACATTTATCCTTTCATGTACCATTTTATCCTTATGATTAATGAATAGAGATAAGTCAGATTTAGTGGACTTATAAGGCTTGAACATTTAAACCTTGATCTAATACCACATGTTAGAACCTCACTAAGTTCAAATTAGTAATTCAGATATTTTTTTTTTAAAAATTGATTAAGATTAATAATCTATTTTTTATCTAATGAGTGTACCATAAGCATAATATTACAATTTATACACCATTTAAATATGTTATTAATAAGTTAAAATTAACTCTAAATATAATAGTTGTGAAGAAAACACAACTAAAGTTTGGAGTGTTTGTCATGTTTGTATTTGATTAGGGTTTAATCCTATCACATCAATACCATATTACTTAACTCTATTGAGTTTATTAATTTTCTTATTAGGACTCTACCCTTTGGGTGGTCCTTTCTTTATTTAATGGGATCTCTTTAGGAGCTTGTCTCATTTAATGTAAGTCAACTTGGAGAAAATTATAATGGTGCCAAAGTGAGCACTAATTTTGTTCCAAAAGTTTACCATGATATAATGTACCTCTATCTCAAGTTATCATTATAATGTTTTAATTGATTCTCTTTCTTTTGATAATGTTTTCCAATGGTTGAAAAACCACACATTTATTAGTTATTTTATGGGTTATGTCCTAACTGAATCCTTAATTCGAAGCTCATTTCAAACTAACTGGTCACCCCACTGATTTAATCTAGTTGGGATTAAAAAAATGAATAATGAATTCATTATATTCAATATTTAAAATCCTAAGTACTATGCCACCATTCATAAACATGGCCTAATGTATGTTCAAATATCTTTAATTGTCTTCTCTTTGTGGACTCAAGACTTTATTATTTTAGAAAAACAAGATTAAAGTCCCTATCTAGTTTTGATTCCCTATCCTACCCATGTTGTTTTATCCCTTTGTAAAAAAACTAGTTAAATCAATAATCAATTTGTCTATTTTGAAACTATCCACTTTTTACCACTAATCCCTAATGTTAGGTTTGTGTTGAGATGGATGTATTTCAATACCTCTATGAGACCATTGATATTTAGATTATAAGTTAATAGTTCACCAAAAGGGTGTTATACATAAAACTTTTGAATACCTATTTTAGTGTCAAGCCTTATACCACATGATCAAATATTTTACCCTTATGTCTAGTTTTATCCCACCACTCAAAGCAACAACAAAATCCATTGCCCTTTAGGGTGAAGCAAATGATGGAAAGTGGTGGGGAGGTGAAATAATTATCACAAATAAAACTCAAAATATCATGTTTTCAATAATAAGATAGTTTCTCTACCAACACAACCACTCTATCACCCTCAACCCAAACCCCACTTTCTCATGCCCAATAACCAACCCTAGTCTAGCAATGAATAGTGATATGTAGTCTATTAATCCCATACATAAATATTAAGAATCTATTTCCTTTAGGTTCTATTTTTTAAACCACAAGATTCATAACCAATTTTGGCTAATGTTATCATGGTGAACCGATAGGAAATAAATCCCTTCCCATTTACGAAAGTGACTAGTTGTTTAATGAGTCCTTATCCTAGTAGTGTGGATGGTGGATTTGATTAGCTCGAGAGGTGGCATGTTGTGCTTGTGGATTTTATAATAAACATTTTAAAACATAACACCTTCTTGAGAAAATATTTTAAAACATTATAGTGACCTTAGGGTGAAATCACAAACCTTGATGATTTCTAATGAATATTTTCTCATGGAATGTATGTGGTTTGACATACCCAACAAACAAGTATTTAGTATGGGATAGCTATTATAAGTTTTTAGATACGTGTATCCTATGTTTTTACATTATTAAGATTACCAATTTTTATATACACATGGAAACCAACATCATCTAGACTAGGTCTACTTATCATAGGTCAGGACATGAAGTGGCGTGTGGTGACTTAATTAATTTGATAACTCCTCATTATGCATCCATTTTTGTGGATTTGGGAGTGGATCCATATAATCATGCTATTTGGATGATTTTTAATTTTGATAATAATATTCTTGGTATTTTTAACATTTAAGTTTCAAATGATGTTGTTTAACGGATAACTCTTTGAAGATGGCTGAAAAATTCCTTCCCTATAGCCCACTGGGTTATCTATGGGGATTTGACATGATTGAATCTACATAAGATAAAGAAGGGGTACTTCCAATGTGATGGTGAGAGAGAATTCTAGTTATATTTAAAAAATAAATTTGGTTTGTTTAACTTAGACTTAAACCATAGGAATTCATATCCCATGGCTAGGTTTACTTTGTCTAACTTTTGCCAAGAATCTAAACAAGTGCTCAAAAGACTAGAAAGGGACATATTTTTAGACTATAATAGATTCTCTTTTGCTTGTAACTATGACTACCCTATGAATGTGCTTTTATATGTTATTATATTGGATCACCAACCCATCCAATTTATATTCAAATGGTATGCACTTCCCATTAAAGCTTAAGATAACTAGTTATACTTGAACACTTCTCATATTTAAAATACTCAAACCCTTATCCACATAAAGATAATTTAGAATATTTCCCCTAATTTTCCTAAGGATTTTGGATGGATTGAGTGGTGGGAATCTACCATCACCCACATGGCTACATTTATTAAAATTTTTGTAAGTAAATGGCCATCATATGAAAATGAGTGAACTTTGATTATGTTATAGAATTAAATCATCTTTTCAAGGTGTTAGAACACTCTCCTCTTGATGAGTCTTTGTAAAAATAAGTATTTATCCTCAAGTAATAAATAAAAATTGTTAACCTTCATCAATCCTACGGAGTTCAACTATGAGCTTGCCTACACTGACTCAAAATTAGAGATAGGGTTTCTAAGGATATTCTTAATAACCTCAAGGATAATAATTCTACCATCAAAATAAAATACATTAAGTATGTAGGAGACCATTTGACTAAAATACCAAATATATTTCAAGATTTTATTCATTATAATATCCAAATTTTCAATCTCAACCTTACTTAGAGGCTCAAATAGTGTCCTTATAAACTTGCTTGAATATAATTCCCTAAAAAATATCCCTTTCTCAAAAGGTGTTCTAGGATCAATTTATATCCATAAAATAACTTCATCCAATAGCAATGGTCATGGATCAAGACAAATCTCCAGGGGTTGATGGTTTCCTTTAAATTTTATACCAAACTATATAGGATTGTGTTGCCCCTTATCTTAAAAAATTCTATTTAGAAGCTCTTTCTTAGGACTCTCTACACAAATTCATAAATAAGGGTAATATCAAATGTATTCCTAAGACTAGGGATCCTACAATCATTTATAATTGGTGGATTGTATCCCTCTTAAATATCTCCTATAAAATTATATATTTATCCTTCATAATTAAGTATATGGTTCCCCTTATTATTATTATTATTATTATTACAATTATTATTATTACTATTATTATTATTACTATTATTATTATTATTATTATTATTATAATATATAGGGTTTATCTAAGGGAGATACATCTTGGATAACATCCTTTCAATTTGGAAAGGTATAGAGTGGGTTCATACCTCCAAGTAGAAATTCATGTTAATCAAAATTGAATTTGAGAAAGATTATGATAGAATTGAATGGACCTCAATTATTTCCATGATATAATATTTAGAGTTTGTCCCTAGATTCATTCTCTTTATGCAAACTCTTTTATAGAATGCTTCTTCCTAATTTAGATTGTTCTAATCTAACAAAAAAGGTTTTCCCCTTTCTGCTTCTCTTTATGTGTTTGTTGTTGAGGGGTTTGGATACTTATTAAAGTATTATATTATTAGAGGGATTGTTAAGGGCATTTATTTACCCAATTTTAATCATAACTAGTTAATTGATAGGAATTTTATTGATTATTCTTTTCTTACCCTTTAAGAGGATGAAAAAGTGGTCTTGAATCCATGGAATACCTCCAAATAATTTTATAGCCTCTGTATCTAAAATTTAGTGGGAAAAAATGTAGTGTAACTGATAGATTAATGACCCTATACCTTTTTGGATAAATTTATATCAACGGAAATGAATTTCCCATGTTGAAATGTTCAAGTTATTAAGCATTCCCTTTACTTGTTCTCTATTTGACCTCTAGAACTATGTGATCCTCAAATTTGATAAAAAATATCTTATTGGATCACTAAACCTATTTCTAGGCTATAAAGTTTCAAATTTATTCTAGAGTTCTTTCAGCTGCTCATGTTTACTATTCTTCTTGCTAGGATCCTTCAAAATCAACCTATAATAAACTGGAAAAAACTAGATAGAGACTTCTTTTGGCCAACTAAGAAGTCAATAGAGGCTTTCATTGAGTGTATTGGGACATATGTTGCTAATCCAGGGAGATTGGAGGTCTTGGGATCATTTACATAGATAAGCAAGGCCTTGATTTATGTCAAAATTAGATTATCAAAGCCATAGATGGATAAGAGGCCTAAAAAATTATCCTAAAAAATTATTTCTCTTTAGGAACCCCTTAGGGTAGAAAGGTCTAGAGGAATTTAGGGTTTTAAAACCTAATAATTAACCTATCCACTATTAAGATCACTAGGACCTTTGTGATCAAAATAAATTGGAACGTATGGGACACTATGAAACTATGGTTAATTTAGAAGAGTGATGGGTTTAGATATAGATTATCTATCAGTTCTCACTCCCTATGATGGTATCCTGTTATCACTATCAATGAGAAACCTTTGGCCAAAACTCATAAAATTAAATATTTGAGATTGTATCATTAAGGAATTAATACTTTGAGAGATATATTTGATAAACATGATAGATATTTGCTAACATGGGAGGTCTTCAAGGCTAAATTTAACTTAAACACCTAAGATTTTGAATCTATTATTGAAATGTAGATGGTTGTGCTAAATTATGCCATAAAAAATTGGTTTCACTAAGTTCCCTTGGTGGTGGAGGGATTATAACTAGTCCATATCCACACTTATGCTTTGGTAAAAAAACATGACTTGGTTATCATTGAATTTCCCAACCATTCCTCCCTGGGAGTTGATCAACACTAGGTGGCACCTTACCAGCTCCCCATTTATATGGAATAGGAAATTTGTGATTGTTTAGGATACCATTATTGAGCCTAAGAAAGCCATTTTTAGTTGGAGCTTACTATACAAAGGCCTCCCTATAGGGAGAAAGACTACTTCACATGGGGATTTATCCACCTAGATGCTCAACTTGTGGTTAATCTAAGTCCCTTAAGAAATTTTTTTATTTTGTGTGAGGGGTAAAGATGCTTAGAATTGGATTAATTAATTATTCAAACCTTATAGATTGGACCATTATATTAACATACCATTATTCTAAGGGATTCTATTGGTATGCCTCTAGAGTTTAAACAAATTAGGCATATTTTCTACAAGGAAATTATTTTCATGATATGAAAAGAAATAAATAATAATAATTTTAATAAAGATATAGTAGCTAGAGTTTTTTATTTTTAATTGAATTTATTTTACCTCTAATGTCATGCTTAAGATTCACATGCAATTATAAAAAGTAGAAATGGATGTTCAACATCTTCACACTCTTCTTGAGCACTCGAGTTGTGTTTCCCATATTATTAGTAGATTTCTAATAGAGGATTCTTAATAAAATTACCATACCAAAGATCAATCTTCATAGGGTTTTGGTTGAAGTAGGATCCACATATGCTATATAACACAGAGTCACTCTAATTTCTCTCCCCTCCCTATATTAGGTGGAACTTGTCTCCCTATAGGGGATATGGAGGGTATCCATCACCCACTATTCATGATGCGTTTGATCCTCTGAGAGGATATATGCATGATAAGTTTCCCATACTAACTCTTTCAATCTCTCCCCATCATGATCAAAATGAAGAAAAAGAGAAAAAATAACATGGTTGATATTTACATGGTACCTCTCCTCCTCATAGGGGAGGTTGGGGAGATAATCCCAATATTCCTCCTCCACCACCTCTTATATCTATAGGTATGGTGGACTAATTTTCTTGATACAATCTCTTTTGATAATGTTAGCATGATGTAATCATTTTATTGTATTGTTATTTCCTTTTTGTGTGTGTGGTGACTTTGGGGTGTGTTTTCATACCACCCTTTTAATTATAAATCTTGTATTATGTTTTATTAGGTAATATGATGCAAGTTCCAATCAAATAAATATATAAATTGAACTTTTCCAAATAAATCCACTTATTTAAGCATATAATCAATTATCATTTTAGCCCATAAATGGGTTTCATAATGCATAAATAGTAAGAGTATGAAACAATACATTTTTTGAATTAAAGGTGCAATACAATAATAAATGAATGATAAAATATGATAAATCATATATAAACATTATATACAACCATTGTTGTGGTATAATATGATAAACAATGGATGTTATTGGTTGATAACAACCACTGATGTGTAAGCCAATTTAATAAAATAATAATAAAGTATAACAATACAGTAGATATTTAATGAGAGATTTTGAAATAAATATAGTACTTGTATGTATTAGGATCAATTTATAATCAGTTTTAGAGAGGAATAACATCATCTAGGCACTTTACCTCCAATCATAGACTGATAATATCCAACACACCTCCCCACTAGGAGTTGTCATTCCCTTCACAAAGGGGAAGATAATGATGATGCAAGTATCTAGAACCATTATATTTTAAAATATGAAAGTATAATTAGTATTACATGTAGATAATAATATAGACCCTAGGTATGCCTCTATTTGATATGACTTCAAGTAAACATAGAAAATATAAAGTACTATGGACTAAAAATGTAGATAATTATAATAATAATCTAGCTAATGCATTTTATAATATTATCATATTCCATAATTTGGGTTATATTCCATTATATACAATATTTATGGATTATATCACACCTCAGTCTTGTATACTTGGAAAACTTAGTCCTTAGCGGTTTCTCATAGTTTTGGATCTTTCTCACTTTCTAAAGTCTTGTACTTGATCTATTTTTTTCCCCTCTACCTATATCTTGGTCTGACCAATCTTATTTTGATGACCTAAACCTTATATCTTTCCTAGAATGCTTAAAACATTCTTATCTTCCACCTCTATAAGTTCTGAGTATGTACCTACTTTCTTACTCCCTAGACACTAGAATTATAGATATATAATTATGTTGACATAGGTATCTTGGTCTAATATAAGTGTCTAGTGCCCTAAAGTCTTCTAATTTGTAAATGAAATGTATCCTAATGATTGGACTAAGTGTTTTGATATGATTTATTTCTCCAAAGGGATTGATATAAATACAAGATCAATATTCATTCATTTATGACCTACAAAACCTAATATAGACCTAAGGTAATTTATCAAAGCATTAAATAAAGAACTAGATAAAGCAAAACTTCCATATTTTATCCTATTTTCATCTCATTCATATTGTCTCCAAATCTTGCACCCTAGAAAAGGCCTATTTAGGCCTCCACCATATTTTAACAATGTTGGGACATTTCCAGGCATGCAAGTGTCCTTATAAGTGGAAATTAACCTTTAGGTTGAAAGGGCTAGCTCCCTGTATTAGCTTTTTGTGCAATAAAACTATTGAACTAGATTGTATGAATGAAAAGAGTTAGAAGTTTGTATAAATCAAAATCCTAGTCTAAAATGGTGATACACAAAGAATTAGTATCCACATGTATGCCCTATACTAATGCACAATACAATATAATATAGTCTATAACTCAAGCTCTAGAAGATTCCAACATAAGTTTTTCAATGTAGAGACAAAGTCGAATGAGATTAAATAAGGTAAATGACTAAAACAATAACCTGTGTACTATAAAAAAGGGTTACACATGCAAGGTCTCATAGAAATAAAATGCACTCTAAATGACATATTGGATTGAATCATTGCTCAAAAGCATGAAGGATAAAGGATGGAAGGATAAAACACCACTTTTTATCACTCTATATCTCTTACATACCTAGGTAAATATATATAACTTAAAAAGGGGATAGACTAATGTTTCTTTGCTCAAAGGTAGGAAAATGGCAAAAAAAACAATAGGGCTTCATCGTACTATCTATAGATGATTTAAAAATAGCCCAAGGGTTTTATTTATAGAAAAGAGAGAGAAAGGAGGGAGGTATTTGCCACTAAATGAAGGAAATTATTTCTATTAGAGGTCACCATCCTTGGCTACAATTAACCTTACCAAAGATGATTATTTTGGCATTCTATTTGATATGTGTCACTCTATTGAATGCCCTTTACTTGCCCCTAAAAGATGCTTCCCAACATCTACCAATAAAAATGAGATACTTGGGGAAGGTGCCAAAAATGGTCATCATCAATAGAACCACCTATTATAAATCTCTTTCACTTCCCAACCACTCCTTATCTTGTCAATTTGGATAATGGCATGAAAAAGTTACTTTCATTTAGTTTGACTTTATCCTTCCCTTTTGATTGGTCCTTACAAAATGACTCAGATCATGGTTCTAAGTCATTTATTCTTTTGGCATGGATACCTATATATCATCCTTCATCTATCTCTAATAAGTCATGTGGTAGCTTCTAATTTGCTTGATCATTCATCACGAAGCATATCATTGGGCCAAGATGGTTGAGCTAAGTAACCTTGACTATCTGCTTCATACTTGAAAATCCATTCAAGCTCTAGGATTGCTTTAACTTGATTTCTTTGAGGTTTCTATTTCTCATGACCTATGAAACTTCATAAGCAAAGTCTTTCACAAATCTGGATTTACACTGCAAACCCATTCAAGTTTTCTGAATGGATTTACTTATAAAACTTATAAATCAAGCATATTGGAAAACCTAATTTTCACTATCAAGGTTGCTTACTCTTTTAGATTTTTTGATTGCTTCTACTTATAAAATTTTATAAGCAAAGCTCTTTTGAAAACTTGATTTTGATTTGCTTAAGACCCTTTCAAGTTTTTTGAGTCCTTCTACTCTTTTTTTGCTCCTTCAAGTTCTTTAAGGCTCCTTATAAAAGTTATAAATCAAGCCTTTGTCAAATCTTGATTTGCACTATAGCATCATTCAATTTTTTTGAGTGACTTCACTTCTTTCTTGAAGACTTTTGGCATGAACTTGATGTCTTGCGGCATGTTACCAAGTTGCACCCCAATGGCTAGTTCCTTACATTAAATTTGACATCCTATGACATGTCAACAATATGAACCCAATGGTTAGTTGGTCACCTTAAATTTGGCATCCTATAGCACGGCATGTTTTTGAACCCCAATGGCTAGTTAGCTACATCAAAATTGATGTTTTGTGACATGTCATGAGAATCCATCTGGGTCAAGCTTATTATTTTGGGTCTTTGGTCATGGCAATTTTATTGAAGTAATTCCTTTGGAAAATTTATCCAAATGAATCCTTCAATAATTTTGGATTTAGGCAAAATACATGGGGAAAAAATTATGTTCCTTTAGAAACTTTTCCTGAAGGACCCTTGGGAAAGTGTCCTTTGGAAAAGTCCTAAAAGACACCCAGGGAGGGACACAAGGTCCCTTCATAAAATTCTAAAGGGCATTTTCAAAGGAAATGGCCTTTCAAAATTTTTATAAAGGGTAGGCTATGGATAAAGGGCCCTTCAAGAAAAATATTTAAGGGTAACCTTGGAGAAAATGGTCAAAAGTGACCCTTTGGGAAAAATCCTGAAGGGCACTTAGATAAAATGTCCCTTCAGATAAAATCTAAAGGGGCATTTAGGGAATACCAAGGCAAAAGTGCCCTTTAGAAAAATCTGAAGGGACACTTGGGCAAAAAGTTTCCTTCAAATTTTTTTTGAAGGGTCATTTGGATGAAAATTGTCCTTAAAAAAATTCTAAAGGGTCACTTGGAGGAAGAAACAAGGCCAAGTGCCATTCAATTTTTTTTTAAGGGTCACTTAGACAAAAAATGCCCTTAAAAAAAATCTGAAGGGTCACTTAAGAAAAATCAAGGCAAGGAAAAGTGCCTTTAGAAAATTATGAAGGGCACTTCAAAGGGAAGTGGCCCTTTGGAACTTTTTCGAAAGGCACTTTGGGACAAAATAAAATGAGAAAGGCTAAGAAAAAATCCTAAAGTAAAACAACATCCCAAAGGAAAAAACAAAGGGGAAAGGCAAAGAACAAGGGAGAAGAGCCTAAACCAGGAGAGTCTAAAAGGAAAAGATAAACAACAAAGCAAGTGACCAAACACAAAAAATGAGAAAGGGAGAAACTAAAAGAGCCAAAGGGAAAACATAGGCTGGTCATGAAAAAATGGTCAACGTTTTGGTGATTTCTATGGGAGACATGCCTGCTATGTCATAAGACCAATCACCTAAATCCTTCCATTGGGCATGGAGTCATGTAAGGAAAACAAGAGTTAAAATAACAATCCATGACTGAACACACAAGTTGGAGAGACACACACACAACCAACAAAAGGAAAGAAAACACCTGAAAGGGAAACACTTGTGCTCCAAAGCACTTATGGAAAACAACACAATAAATGAAACACACCAAAATAAGGTATATAAAAGACATGTCCAAAAAGGGTTAAAAGTAATAATTTAAATGGATCCCATTCATTAGAATAGGTATATCTTCTTCATCCATCTTGGATAGCTAAAAGGAGTTTATTTGCTTGCACTTGTTGATAATGTAAGGACCACTCCACAAAGTATCAAACTTTGTATACTTGCCTAGTTTTGCTTTATCTTCATCACATTTCAAGACCAAGTCACTTTTTTTTAACACTCTCTCCCTTTCTCTTTTGTCAAAGGACCTTTTTATGAAAACTTGATGATGTTGTAAAGCTTTTTGTGCATCATCTCTTACCATTTGTAGCTACATTAATTCTATCAATCTGACCTTCATGAGAGTGTTTTCAAGTAATTCTAGCTATTGTGCAAGTTTCAAGGTATGGATTTCTTGTGATATGGATAGCCTAGCTTCTCTCCCATATACAAGTACAAAAGGATAATTACCAAATGAATTCTTGGTAGTGATCTTATTTACGCATAAGGCTATCTTCATCTTGTTATTCCATGCTCTTTAGCTTTTTTCTAGCATCCCCTTAATAATATTGATGAGGTTCTTGTTGGTAGATTCAACCAATCCATTACCTTGAGGGTAGTAGTTGGATGAAGTACTCAAATGAATGTCACTCTTTTTTCCCAATAAAAAGTATTAACACTTATGAAAGCAAGTACATTATCTGAGATGATGACATGAGGAGCTCAAAACCTTGTTACAATTCTATCATATAACTCCAAGTTGGAATTTTCATTTGCTTCCTTCAAAGCAATAGCCTCTACCCATATTTTTAATTAGTCTATAGTAGTCAACATCCACTTGTGTCTATCACTTGATGGGGGATTGATCATGCCAATGAATTCAAGGCCCCATTGCATGAAAGCCTAGTCCACTTGGATAGGACTCAATGGAAAAGTACCAAGCTTTTATTTGTCAACAAAGAAAGCACATTGAGGATAAACATTATCCCAATGATAATAGTACTTAAAAAGACTAGGCCAATAATAACTAGCTCTCATTATTTTTGTATCTATTATTATAAGAGAGAAGTGACCACCATCTGCACCATTATGGAACTTTTCTAGTAGCATATCAAATTGGTCATTGTTAATGCATCTTAGCAACACATTGTTCACATCATTCTAAAAGAGAATTCCATCCACAAGACAATAAGGAATAGATTTCAGCCTAAAATATCTTCTTTGATATTTTTTCAAGCCATTGGGACACTCACCATTTTGAAGAAAACCAATGATGCCTCGTGTCTAACTTTTATTTTACATCTGATCAGTTGCATAGTCTTGAACTTGATTTACCAAAGCTTGCTCTTTTGGCTCTTGAAATTTGGATGTTAAGTGCTCACAAAAACTTCTTCCTCTTACCAAGTTAGTTACCTTGATGTCAATGTCATATTACATCACTTTTGTGATCCATCCATCTCTCTTCTCATTAATATCCTTGCTTAGGAGAAACTCCTTAGTGTTAAGATGGAAAACCATGACATGAATCTTATTGTTGGACACCATATGTATGAAATTTTTCAATCCTCTAATGATTGTTAAAGATTTCTTCTCAACAAAAGAATATCTCACTTCATAATCCTTTAAGCCTTGGCTGAAGAAGGCAATTGGCTACTCAACATCTTCATCATTCTTTTACATAAGCATAGCTAGGAATGTTTCAAGGTTAATAAAAGTATAAAGTATGAAATCTTTAGCAAAATTTGGATTTAAGAGAGTGGGAGATGCTACAATTTCTTGCTTTATTTCCTCAAAGTTGCCTTTACCTTCCTTTCTCTAAGTAAAACTTGGTTCTTTTTTAGCATGGCTATGATATGCTTTACCATAGTTGTAAATTTTGGGATAAACCTCCTTACAAAGTGTATTTTTCCAAAGAAAATTTGTACTCCATTTCTTATGTTGAGGCATATACAATCCTAGAATAGCTTCAATCTTTTTGGGGTCAATAGATAAGCCTTCTTTTGAAATGTGACCCAAAAGCTTACCTTCATAGACAATGAAGATGCACTTTTTTGGATTGAGGGATATGTCGTACTCTTTACACTTCTCAAACACTTACCTTAGATGTCCCATATGATCAACAACATCCTTTGGAAAAATGGTTATATCATCAAGGTAAATGAGAAAAAACTTATTGATCAAACCTTTGAAAACCATATCCATTACCCTTTGAAATGTAGCTCCAAAATTGGATAAACCAAATGGAATCTTATTATAGGAAAAGTTCCTCCACTTGGTGGTGAAGGATATCTTGAATTTATCCTCTTCATTTACTAATATTTGATTATAGCCTAAATAACTACTAAGAAGTGAGAAACCTTGAGAACTTGAAACAACTTGAAAAATTTATTCCATGGAAGGGAGTGGATAATGATCCTTAAGAGACACTTTATTTAGATCATGAAAATCTATAGAAATTCTAATTTATCCATTCTTATTTCAAATCAGCACAAGGTTGTCTACCCAAGTTGAGTGCTTGATAGGAAAGATAATCCTAGACTTAATCAATTTGGTCAAATTTTTCTTCATGAGTTCTTCTACGTTGGGATTGATAGGCCTTTGATTTTATCTTATTAGTTTAGCTCCATGCTCTAACTCAATGGTGTGATGAGATAGAATTAGATCAAATCATTTCAATTCCTTTTACTCCCAATCAAAGATGTCATAAAACTCTTTGCATAATGCAATAAAAGCTTGCCTTTCTAGCTAAGAACAAACCTTTCCAATCTTCAAAAGTTTGTCCTTGAAAATTAGAACTCTCTCATTGTTCTCTTATTTTGTTGACATGATCATTCTTTGATTCTTATTTTGATCATCATAATTGAAGACACTCTACAAGGTAATCATCCCCTTGGGTATTTAATTTATTTTTAGCTATATAATTTGTTCTTCATAATGAGCATGTATCCTCTTTTGATTTCTTGAGGAGAATCCTACCTCATTTTCCAAGAAATGTGTAACATGTTTATCACTTTCAAACACTTACCATGGCACTTAATAATCCAAAATGTAATTTATCACAATGATCTTGATATGGGATTGATCCTTCTCTTGTTCAACATCAATAGCTGAGTCAAAATGTGCTCCTACTACAACCAATCTATCAACATGCTTTTTCAAATCTCTTGGTATGGGATGGATGTTGAAGGCATCAAAATCTTCAAATAGATCCCATACTATATGCTTATAGGACTTGATTAAGGGGTTCTTGTCTTTATCTTGACTTCTCACTTGATGAATGACCAACTCACTATCTCCATACACTTTCAAATTCTAGATTCCTCTCTTCTTTGGCCATTGGATACCATGGACAAGGCCTTCATATTCTTCCATGTTGCAAGTATAGCTGAAGTGAAACCTATAAGAAGAGTAGTAATGATGATTTGATGGAGAAACTAACATGACACCAACTCCTACACCTACTTTGTTCCTTGAACCATCAAATAACATTTCCCATACACTATCAAGTTCATGATATTCATTGGTGAGTGAAGGGATTAGGACGTTCTCCTCATGCATGTAGTAAACTCCCAAATTAGTCTCCTTAATGAAAGTGTAAGGATCAAGGTCATGTGTTTCAGTGATGTGCTTGTTAAGATAGAGGTTGGAAATACCTTCAAAAGGAGAATATGTTTCACCACCTATGACTATTTCTTCCTCTTTATTTATTATATAATTTTAATTTGTCATTGTTTCCAAGTATGGATCAATGTCGAACCTTGCTAAGGGTTGAGTCCTTATGGTTACCTTGGTTCCATGCATTTTTTTGAAATATAGAAAGGACTAATCAGTAGAAAGGTATCCTCTTATCTTGGTTGTAAATTACCTTGACAAGCATCTATCAAAGTGTGTTGGAAGGTCTACCACCACAATATCTTTCATGATAGGGAAGCTTAGGCAGCCATGTAAAAACTCTTTTAGACCTTTGACTAATCCTACTATCTTGGTTGGAGTTTCATCTAGATGTAACATACCTTTACTATGTGGCTCATAGTTCAAACCTAGCTTATCAACCACTACTTTAGGTATAATAGTAGTGTTTGCTCTACTATCCACAATACAATTGTGGACCATCTTATCTCTCATAATGAGTATGAGGTAGGAAGGTCAAGGATTTTTAGCTTTAGTAGAAGGCTCCAAAAGATGATTTGGAAAATTTGTGAGAGCCACACTATGATGCTTTGAAGATTGAGGAGTCACATATATGCTTTCTAACTGCTCTTACAAAAGCTCCTTTTGACTAGGTATTTGTAGAAACTCCCAAACGGATATGCTTATTGTAGTGCTCTTTAATGAGTCCACAATATTTAGAGATGGAAAATTCACTTTATTTTGAATTTTTTATGGTAATGAAAGAGCTATAGCCTATTGTGTTGCAATATTGGTAGTCATACTTACATTCTAATTTTGTTAAGGAACATGGCTTGTAGAAGGTACACCACTTTGATTGATGCTTTGTGGCCTTAGAGAGGCATCACTTAGAGCTATTCATGGCTCTTGGCCTTCTACTAATGCTATATTTTTGGCCCTTATATTAGCTACTATTGACATGCCTTGAGTCAATATAAAATCATCTTTTACCTAAAAATTCATCATTCCCACACTTGGGCTACTACCTTCTCCATGAATATCCCTTTAGTTGGGACATGATTCTTCTACTATTATATAGAGAGTAGCTTCCTCTTGTGTAGTCAAAGTATATTTGGTTCCTCCATCATCATGTCTAAACTAACCTTGAGACTGCTCCAAATGGTCCACATGATCTTCTCCTTACACTAGATTTTCATAAATTAGAACAATAGCCTTTACAAGAGGAGTAGAATTTAGATTATATGCATTGGGATACCTACTATAACCTTATTTATTTTGTCCTCTCCCTTGATAATTTTATTGGAATGGAGCTCTATATCCTTGTTAAGGATAGTATTATGCATTTGGAAGAGCACTTACCTAATATTGAGCTTGTTTGAGCTAAGCTCTCAATGATGTAATTTCTTCATCCTTGTCTACAATGTTATCCACCTTCTTGGGAAAGGCTCTTGGATTTACATTGGCATTGGGAACTTGTGACATGCTTGGATCTTTAACTAAATTTTAGGATAGCAAAGGCATGGAAACTCTTGGAGGAAATTTTCCATCTTGAATTAAGCTATTATTATCTTCAATTGCTAGCTTATATGCACCTAGAAGAGTGAGTCCTCCCAGTGAATACAACATAATAGCAACATCAATACCAATCCCTTTGAGGTATGTTGGGAACACAAATCTAAGATGAGGTCTCACGATTGGTGGTATCCTATACCATGTTCTTTGAAATATCCCATTGAAATATCCCATGGATTAGTTTGGACCTCTTCTTATTACATTCAACTAATGTATTATGGAAGCATGATCACTCTTATTTTAAAATCTTGTCACAAATAGGTCTCCAAAGCCATCCCAACTTGTAATGTAGCCTCATTTAAACATTCTATACTAGTCAAGTTCTTTGCCTTTTAAAGTCATAAAAATCAGCCTAATGGCTATGTTGGCCCCAGTAACATTATGGAAATTACAAAAATTAGAGATGTCTCTAATATGTTCAAAAAGGGTAATAGGACCCTCCCCATTGAAACTATGAAGATTTTTGGTAGTAATCAGAGGGATGGGGTCATATGAAAGAAGCTCTATTAGGTTTTGGGTATTAAAATTAGGGAAGGGTTAACATCTATCTATCTCTCTTCTTTCACCCCTTTCTCTTCTTTCCCTTTTATCCTATATTTCTTCCTATCTTCAACTTCTTCCTCTCCTTGAGTTTATTCAACCTCTTCCTCTTCTTCCACAAAACCTCCTTGCCAAGGATTTAATAGGGCTAGGAGTGGTTTAGGGTGTTTTTCATTAGGAAGAGCTTTAGCTAAAGGGGCTTAGTTAGAAAATCTTGAGGACCTTGTGAGGGCCATGTAGGATACTATATAAAACTTGGTCTAGAATTAGGGATTCACACCCTTTTAAATTCGTCAAATGATAGGTTAGGGGGATTTCTACTATTTTAGGCGTATCAAGACCAACATTCACCTTGAATTAGTAATAAAACTTGGTCCCATTAGGTGTTCTAGAACTACTGTCTCCAAATCTTGTACCCTAAAAGAGGGATATTTAGGCCTCCTCTAGATTTGGGCAATGTTGGGACATTTCTAGGCTTGTGGGTGTGCCTACAAGTGGAAATGAACCCCTAGATTGAAAGGGCTAGCTCCTTGTATTAGATTTTTGTGCAATAAAATTATTGAACCAACTTGTATGAATGAAAAGAGTCATAAGTTTGCATAAATGAAAATCCCAGTCTAAAATGGTGATACACCAAGAATTAGTATCCACATGTATGCCCTATACTTATGCACAATATAGTAGAATATAGTCTATACCTCAAGATCTAGAAGATTACAACATAAGTATTTCAATTTAGAGACAAATTTGAATGAGATTAAAAAAGTTAAATTACTAAAACAATAACCTATATATTCTAAAAAAGGGTTACACATGCAAGGTCTCATATAAATAAAATTCACTCTACATGACTTGTTGGATTGAATCTTTAACCCACTTGATTTCACTCTATATCTCTTTCATACCTAGGAAAATATCCCAAACTTAAAAAGGGGATAGAATAATATTTATTTGCTCAAAGGCAAGAAAATGGAAAAACAAAATAGTAGGGCTTTGCCGTACTATCTCTAGATGATTTGACAATAACCCAAGGGTCTTTTTTATATAAAATAGAGAGAGAAAGAGAGAGAGAGAGAGAGAGAGAGAGAGAGAGAGAGAGAGAGAGAGAGAGAGAGAGAGAGAGAGAGAGAGAGAGAGAGAGAGAGAGAGAGAGAGAGCGAGGTATTTGGCACCAAAGGAAGGAAATCAGTTCTATTGGAGGTCACCATCCTTGGCTATAACTAACCCTACCAAAGATGCTTATTTTGGCATTTTGTTTGATCCATGGTACTCTCTCAAACACCCTTTGTTTACCCCCCAAAGATGCTTCCCAACAGCTACCAATAGAAATGAGATACTTGGGGAAGGCACCAAAAATGGTCATCATCAATGGATCCCCTATTAAAAATATTATTTTAGCTCCCAACTACTCCTCCTTGGCTTGTTTATTTATATAGAAAGATGCTTCCCAATAGCTACCAATAAAAATGAGATACTTGGGGAAGGCACCAAATATGGTCATCATCAATGGATACCCTATTAAAAATCTCTTTTAGCTCCCAACTACTCCTCCTTGGCTTGTTGATTTGTATAATGGCATGAAAAAGTCACTTTCATTCAATTTGGCTTTGTCCTTCCCTTCTGATTGGTTCTCAAGGAATGACTCAGATCATGGTTCTAAGTCATTAATTTTCTTAGCATGGATACCTATGGATAATCTTCCATTTGTCTCTGACAAGTCACATGGTAGCTTCTAATTTACTTGATCATTCATCACGAACCATGTCATTGGGCCAAGCTTATTGATCTAAGTAGCCTTGAAAGTCTGAATTGCAATTACATATCTATTCAAGTTCTAGGATTTATTTAACTTAGTTGCTTTGGGGTTTCCATTGCTCATGACTTATGAAACTTCATAAGTGAAGTATTTGACAAATCTTGAATTGCACTAGAGACCCATTTTGGTTTTTTGAATAGCTTTACTTATAAAACTTATAATTCAAACATGTTAGGAAACCCAATTTACACTATCAAGGCTGCTTGCTTTTTCAAGTTTTTTTATTGCTTTTACTTATAAAATTTTATAAGTAAATATCTTTTGAAAACCTGATTTTGCTTTGCTTAAGACCCTTTTGGGTTTTCTAATTCCTACTCTTTACTTTCTCCTTTGAGTTATTTAAGGCTCCTTATAAAAGTTATATGTCAAGCATTTGACAAATATTGATTTGCACTATAGATTCATTTAGGATTTTTGAGTGACTTCACTTCTTACTTAAAGACTTTGGGAATGAACTTGATGTCTTGTGGCACATCACCAAATTTTACCCCAATGGCTAGTTCCTTACATTAAATTTGATGTCCTGTCGCATGTCACCAATGTGAACCCAATGGCTAGTTGGTCACCCTAAATTTGACATCTTGTGGCATGTCATGTCTTTGAACCCTAATGGATAGTTGGATGCATCAAAATTGACGTTTTGTGACACATCACCAATGTGAACCGAACAGCTAGTTGGTCACCCCAAATTTGGCATCCTATAGCACGTCTATCTTTGAACCCCAATGACTAGTTGGCTACATCAAAATTGATGTTTTACAACACATCATAGGAATCCATTTGGGTCAGGCTTATTATTTTGGGTCTTTGGTCATGTAAATTTTACCAAATCAATTCCTTCAAATAATTTGTCTGAAGCAATTCCTTCAAGAATTTTGGCTTTGAGAAAAATACATGGGGAAATAGCTAGGTTCCTTCAGGAACATTTCTTGAAGGACACTTAGGAAAGTGTCCTTCAAAAAAGTTTTAAAGGACACCGAGGTAGGGGCACAAGGTCCTTTCAGAAAAATTTTGAAGGGTAATTTTTTAGGGAATTTTCAAAGGAAATGGCCCTTTAAAACTTTTTTTAAGAACATTTCCAAATGAAATGGCCCTTCAAAACTTTTTTAAAGGGTAGGCTATGGACAAAGGGCCCTTTAATAAAAATCCTGAAGGGTAACCTTGGAGAAAATGATAAAAAGCAACCCTAAAATAAAAATCCTAAAGGGCACATGGATAAAATGTCCCTTTAGATAGAATTTGAAGGGGCTTATGGAAAGACCAGGGAAAAAGTGCCCTTCAAAAAAATCTAAAGGGATACTTATGAAAAAAGTGTCCTTCAGAATTTTTTTAAAGGGTCACTTGGATGAAAAGTACATGTTAGAAAAAATTTGAAGGGTTACTTGGAAGAAGAAATAAGGCCAAGTGCCCTTTGAAATTTTTCCAAAGGTTCACTTAAACAAAAAGTGCCCTTAAAAAAAAATCCGAAGGGTCACTTGGACAAAAACAAGGCAATGAAAAGTGCCTTTGGAAAATTCTAAAGTGCACTTCAAAAGGAAGTGACCCTTTAGAAATTTTCTAAAGGGCACTTCAAGGAAAAATAAAATGAGAAATACTAAGGTAAAATCTTGAAGGAAAATAACATCCTAAAGGAAAAAACAAATGGGAAAGGTAAAGAACAAAGGAGAAGAGCCTGAACTAGGAGAGGTCAAAATGAAAAGACAAACAAAAAAGAAAGTGAGCAAACATAGAAAATGAGCAAGGGAGAAATGAAAAAAGCCAAAGGGAAAACACAAACTAGTCATGAAAAAAGGGTCAACATTTCATAGGGACAACACATCCACATTTCTAAAGACTAAAGGAGAAACTCTTTATTTTCTAAGTTACAAGTTAGGTTACTATTGTACTTGATTTATAAATATTTTATGATTCACACTTAAGCCAACATGTAGGAGATAACTACATTAGTATTAATCCCTCTTTAGAGTGTTGGGTATGTAGGAATGATAATATAAAGAGGGTTATATGGGTCAAATTGATATCATATGCCCACTAACCCATTTTTCCTCAAGGTCATTATGAAATGAACTAGGGTTTTACAATTTCATGAGGATTGACAACCCATGACCTAGATTTTAATGCATGAGAATGAAGACGTAGATAAAACTAGAAGCAACTAGGTGGTCACATCCTTTTCTAGCATGTATATGATATGAGACACCTACATTAGGTTTAGATAATAACATCAACATAATCATCTAGGTTGATTCTATTGTTTTTAGCTCTATAAGCACCTAATTCAAAATCTGATGGCTATTCTAGAATCCTCTTTCAGTCTACTTCCTATTTTTTATAGATCCAAAACTATGTTAATGTCAAAAATAGATAAGTACATTATTTATTTGTCATTACATATTTAGCCTAGTTGTACTTACTATTTTTAGCCTATCTCAATTTAATGAATCTAATATATGTTATATCTAAGTTTAACATCTAATTGGCCTGTTATAGAGATAATATATCACCCTTGTACGTTAAATTGTCTTTATCCCCTTTAGCCTAGATAATCTCAATCTAGAATTTTTAGGGTTAAAAATTTAGTGAACATGACCTATGAGCTTTAAAACCTAGCCAATTTAGGGTTTTCTATCTCATTTTTTAAAACATGTTCTATTTTTTAATTAATCCTAAAATAAAGTGTTCAAATTTACAAAGAATCAAATCTTTTTTCTTGAAATTTTGTTAGATATGGATATCTATCTTAATTATTTTATGTTCCAATAGATTATAGTGTTAATTACTTGTTATATCTCATGCATATTTAAATTAGTCTAATTTATAATGGGTTACAAACCTACATTCTTACATACTCCTTGTTCTAATTTTTACAATGAGATTTTACTTGTTACTATAAAATGCCAAAGGGAGTGCATGAAAAAATCCTCCTACTGATGTCATATTACCACCAAATCTAAGGATATTACTACTAAAACTTCATTTTGGATTTACTAAACCATTCATCCCATTATAAGGATATCTTTTTGGATGCATTGTTTATGACCATACTCCCTTGTGATGTTGAACCATGATATGTGGCCTCTATCTTAAATTCCCTCAAGTGTAATAAGCATAATATATCCTTTTAAAAGGAGGATTTACCACCTAAAATATTATAAATAATTATTTTCCACTCTACATTTGGGTGTGTGTTTATAACAAAATTATAAAATGAGTTCTTATGGACAATGGTTTAGGACTCAACATTTGAAACATAACCTTTCTCTCCTTAATTGGCATTAGACCTTCAAATTTTAAACCATATAATATGAGTATCAAGGGATTTGATAGTATTTCATGAAAATTTTAGGGATAAATAACATTATATATTACTGTGGGTCCCTGCACATTACCTATTTTATTGCAAGTTATACCAAATGATTTCATTTATAACATTATATTAGGATGGCCTTGGATACATGAGATGTATGTAATTTCTTATATGTTGAATGCATGTTTAAATTTTAGTCATCAGGGATTAATTTACATATTTAAATGGATTCTAATCCTATCAAACATTTTGTAATGGTCTAAAAAACCAATAATACTACACCACAATCCTATAATCTTGATTTTGGTTCTCAATATTTGATTAAACATGAGTACAAAAGACAAGGGTTGGGTAAAAATGAGCAATGCATAACTAAGACCATTTCTCCTACAAATAATAAAAATTGACAAGGTTTGGGTTTTTATAATAAAGCTATAAGACACAATCATATCTATTGTAGTGTAATTTGTTTAAAAAAAGATGAAATAAAATGTATGAATACCTCTATAACTGAGTTCCAAGTGGTCAACCATCATCCAATAGATAAGGGTGATTCAATAGAAATTTTGACATTGGATGAGTTCATAAATTATGGACCATTACTAGAGTACTTGGGGGCATGTGAGGATCTCCATTCCTTCTATATACACATGAAAGTGATGTTGATCTATAAATCAATCCTAGCTCAGAGAATATAAATCAAACTAGCCATTCTACTTGTTAGTACATTTAGACAATTGGGGTCATGACCAATATGGATCTTCTAGACCTAAATAAGGGGTATATTACCATATAATATCACTATATATGGTTCTAAATCATCTAGTTGAGCAATACCACATAAAAACCCTAGTTAGGTCCTATGGCTTGTAACAAAGTAAAGTAAATTTAACCTAGTTCTCACCAAATATTATGGCACAAATGGGGGTAATAAACATAAAAGTAAACATGAAATGAATAAATATAATCAAGTAAATTTATAGTTAATCCTAAGCATGGAGAGATAAATACATTCACAAGCCAATACATGCAAATCTATCTACTAATAAAAATAGGAACAAGAGTTAAGAATGCTTACCTTGAAGATGAACCTATTGAGCATCAATCTCTCCCTTGGAAAATGGTTATTTGAAAGTAGTTGTTTTGGTTTGTAAGGATAAGAAAACTTTATCAGATCTAGGCTAAAAAACTTCTCTTATGTATCCAAGATAAGTTTCTCATAAGACAATATTACTCTTTCTAAAAAAAGTATAAAACCCTAAGCAATGACTCCTCAAGTAGAATGGTGGATAAGAATATCTGAAAATGAATTATTATATCTATTGGAAATGAGGTGAATTATTTGTATATATATCCATATCTAACCCTAAAACTTTTCATATTTTTAGCTGACATAATCAACCCAATCTACCTAGCTATTCAGGAAATAGAATAGTTAGACTTAGTCTTGTAACATTCTCAATTCCCAAAATAGGGTCAACCTGGTCAAGTATGTTCAGAGGATGGAAAAAATAGGGTTTTTATTAGGAAGGGTATATTTCCTTGGGAGTTGGATAATAGCATGAAACATGTTGAAATAGGTAATATAAATATAAAATATAACTTAAAGTATAAGAAATTATATGTCCATGTATAAATTTTAGTTTCTTATACCTTAAGTTATATTTTATATTTATTCTTTTAGGATGTTTAAGAGTGGTTTGTACATCTAGGATATATAATGATAATTATATATATTTTAAGGGTCCTAATGGATTTCAGACTTCTCTATATTTTAGGGTTCTACTATTTTAGATTTAGCCATATTTCAAGATTTTAGGGAAGAATCATAGGATGTAAATGGATAGACACTTTAAATAATATAAATTAATGGTAGGAATGCTACAAATCCAAAACAATATTTCAAAGAACCAATGGTCTACCCACCCCTTTCTTGGTGTACCCTTTAATTAAGGCATTCACTTAGAGAGATTAAAACTTAGTACGTTCTTATAAGAGAGAAAGTGTTAGTAAGTATTAAGATTTTAAAATATTATGTCTATACACATTCTATCATAACAATATATTTTTTAACTCTAACTCTTCTCATTCTTATTTCGGTGAGGGTGATGATACCAATGTTTAACATGATTCATCAAACACTATTCCTACGACACCATTTATCACAAAGAAATCCACTTTGTTAAATGAAGAAAGAATCAAATATAAATTTGGAACATACAAGGAACATCGACCAATTTTACTTGTGAAAATGATGTAGGATGATGAAGGAAAAACCTATCAACAGGTCCTCCATGATTTTACCAAAATCTTTTCTTGGGATTATTTGTATATGCCTAGGATTGATCCATTGGATATAATACATAACATATTATTGTACCCAAATGCAAAACTGGTAAAACAAAAAAAATTGAAAAATGCATCCTAAAGTGGTGTTATTGGTAAAATATGAAATTCAAAAGCTCTTACATGCCAAATTTATAAGAGACATTATACATTCCAACTGGGTGTCCAACATTATCCTTGTTATAAATCCTAATGGTGAAATTCATTATTGTACTCATTACCATGATTTAAACAAGGCTTATCCTAAAGATGATTTTGCATTACCTAATATTGACATTATTGTATATTATACAACTATATATGAGACATTTTTTTATAGATGGGTTTTCAGGATATAACCAAATCAAAGTTAACCCCACAAATCAAGAAAAGACTACATTTACCACTCCTTGGGGTACATTTTGCTATAAAATCATGATTTTTAGATTAAAAATGTAGGAGTATAAACACCCTAGTTTATTCAAGTAACCACAAGTACTATGTATTTTATTAATCTTACACATGAAGTTCTTAGTGATGAATACCCTCCTTTTTTCACATGGTCATTTTGGGTGTTTTGATCTTTCTTATGTATTATCTTCCCTATTTGTCATACCCCTAGTGGTCTTAAGTCACCTCTTTCTAGTAACAAGAGCTCCTAGCTTATCTTGCTTAGTATTAGCTTTATTTTTAGGCCTTATGACACCAACACCACTTTCAAGATAACAGTGCTATCTGGCACTAGTGTCCAATTATGGCTCTAGTGTTTGATAGTCATTTTCTCCTATATTTGGGTCATAACCCTACCTTGAGCCCTCTCTTATGTTTTTTATCCCTCTTTTATAACTTGTCAACCAATGAATAAGGTCTTATATTCAAATCAAAGTTATTTATATATAATGAGCCTCACAAGGCATTTTACATCTAGGATTTACTATTTTAGCACATAATTACATAAAAACAATCAATATTATAGCTTAATACTATGCATACTACTCAGCTATCACATATAGACATTACATGCTTGATCAGAGAATGGACTAATTGTAAGTCATTCTAGCATACCATGTAAGTTGATTATAGATGTTAACTAAGGGAGAAATACATGAAATTTGAGATGCCTAACATTAGGGTTAATGTATGAAGTAGCCATGACAATAAGGGTTCTACTCTACAAGATCATAACATCCCAAAACTTAATTTTTCCTTTATTTTTTGCATTTCATCTAGTTATTGTTTCATGTGTGTAGGTACTCATTAGGGTTTTTCAAGATATTTAGATAAAATACTGACATAAACAAGGTCTTAAAAGACATAAAAACACCTACAAGACCCTTAGAACCTCTTGTAACTTCCTTGAAATTTCTAGACAGTTCTTATAGGAGGGAAACTAGCACCATAATTGGACACTAGTGCTGCATGGTGTTCTTGTCCTAATATTAGCACTATTATCTAAAATTAAATTTCAATCATAACCATAGAATGAAAGTTGTTTGTCTATTTTTCCATCCTGTTTTAGCCTCTTAATCTATATAAATACTTATTTTATTCTAAATAAGTGATCCTTATCTCTATTCTTGCTATTTTGGGAAAGGTTTATTAAATTAATTATTTCCAATTTTCATTCTATATTTTTGTCATAGTCAACCCTTTAACAACATAGGATTTAAAATATATAAGTCCTAAAAGGTAAAAGTAAGGAGCCACATATCAAAGAGCCATGACTCATATATTTCATGATTGTATAAGGAAAACTATTGAGTATTATGTTGATGATTTACTCATGAAATCTAAACATCTCCAGGACCATGCTTCTAATTTACAAAAACAAATTAAACACTTATGAAAGTTCACTGCTTGATTAAATCCAAAAAAAAAATGTCTTTGGGGTATGTTCAGGAAAGCTCCTAAGATACATTATTTCTTATTGAGTCATTGAAGTTGATCCAAAAATGGTAAAATCCATTGGATAAATGCCACCACCAACCAATATAAAATAGTTGCAATGTTTATAGGGCCAAATTTAGGGTATTTGATGTTTCATTGCTTAGATGGTTAATAAAATATATTTTTTCAAGCATTTTCTAAAAAAAAGACAAAATTTAATATGGGATGATGTGTCAACAAAGTTTTGATAAAATCAATGCATATTTATCAAATCCACCATTAATTATGCCTCATATTCTAGATAGATCACTAATTATTTACATTTAAGCCATGAATGAGGCCCTTGTGCCCCTTTTAGAATAATTTTATGATAATCACAAAGATTGTGAAATCTATTTTATCAGTTACCATCTAGTCTATTATGAATCTAAATACACAGTAGTGTAGAAACTATGTTTAACTTTATTTTTACTACTCAAAAGCTACAACATTATTTTATCAATAATGATGTTCATTTTATAATTAAACCATATCCATTAAGACTCCTTATGAATAAAATGACCTAACCAGTTGCATGACAAAATGGGTGATGAAGCTTATAAATTTTTATCTCAAATTTGTAGACCAAAAGTCAATAAAAGATCAATTCATAGCCAGCCAATTAGTTACAAATCTTTTACCAGATTATTTTTTGCTCACTAAATTTTTTTGTGATGAGTTAGAGGCATATAATATATCTTTCAATCTATGAAAAAGGTTCTTTGATGGATAAAAATGTAGACCATGAGTGGGTACTGGTATTGTATTTTGTACCCTCAAATGTTAATACATGCCTTTCTATTATAGATTAGCCTTTTCTTGCACCAAAAACATAGCTAAATATGAAGGCTTGATCATCAAATTATCCATATCACACAAGCTTTATATAAGATACATCCAAATTTTTGGTAATTCCCAATTGGTAGTGAATCAAGTTACCAATCATTAATAAACTAAAGAAGAACATCTTTGACCATATACATAAATGGTATATAAAATCACAAATACATTTGATATACTTTCTATTGATAGTATTCCACATAAATATAATCACCATGTAGATGCCATGGAAAGTGCAACATCCTTTATTATTTTTGATATTAATAATGATCATATAGAATAATTACTATATGATAGTTATGAGATACTTCCGTTTCTTTTGATAAAATGAATACCTTGGTCATTCTTACTATTAATCATAATATTGTAAAACAAAATGGTATAGTGATATTTATAATTTTCTCTATCAAGCCTATATGCCAGATCATTTTGCATGAGATGATAAATTAAAATTAAAACATGAATCACTTTGTTATGATATTATTGTAAATTATTTATTCAAGTGTAGTTTTGATAGACAATTACTTTGATGCTTAAACAAAGATGATCCCTACATTGCACTCTTGTAAATGCATGTCAATGAGTGTGGTGGGACTTTAAATAGACATGTCATGTCTCAAAAAATATTATTCCAAGGTTATCAAATGTGTAAAACTATGTTTACAATGCCAAAAATACAATAATTTAAAACATGCACCGTCACATGAGTTACAACCAATTGTTTTACCAAGGTCATTTTCCTTATGTGGTTTTGAATTAATTAAAAAGTGAATATGGTATATGTTGGTGGACACATATTCATTATAAAAGATAAATAATATTTTACAAAATGAGTGGAAGCAATTATACTTGATTTTACCATAGGGGATGACATATGTAGGTTTTTGATGACTAATAATATTTCCCATTTTGGCATACCTTAAAATATTATTTCTAATAATAGATAATAATTAAAAACAAGGTGATAAAATTATTTTTTATTAAATACAAGATTAAACATACCTTTTATACACCTTATTACCCATAAGGTAATGACTGGGTAGATGTAACCAATAAGACAATTATCAAAATACTTGGCAAAATAGTTGAGCAATATAGCACTAATTGGCACCAAAAAATAGCATATGATTTATGGGCATATCAAACTTGTTTTCAAACATGTTAAAACTACACCTTACACTTTGGGCAATGATACATATGTTATTTTACTAATTGAACTCGAGATACCATCTCCGAGTGTTTCTCTTAGAGACATTGTCAAAGATAATGAATATCATGAAAAGAGATTACATCAATTAGGGAAGTTAAGTGCAGAACACACATAGGTTATAGATCACTTAAATGTCTATTAAGATCATGTAAAATGAGAATATACAAAAAAGGTTTGGCCACATGACTTTGATCTGGGTGACTTGATACTAAAAGATAATCAAAAGAATACCAATGTAAAAAAAGATAAGAAAATAAAGTTCAAACCAAATTGATTGGGACCATTCACAGTTATATAAAATCTTTGAAAAGGCATATATCAGCTTTCTACCCTAAAATAAAAACATTTAAAAATTAAAATGAATATTATGAACTTGCATAAATATATTACATGAGAACTTTCAAAATATTCTAAAAATAATAAAAAATAAAAACATTAAAAAATCCAAAAAATGTTTTATCATAAAACATGTTCTATTAGATCCCTTCCATCTATGTGTTAGTTTCATTTTAATGGACACGCGTAGTAGTATTCAACCCATAAAAACTAGGAGGAATATTTGTAAAATACAACATTTTTCTATCCATCTCAATAATGGTGCAATTTTTCCTTTCAACAATATCATTTTGCTAAGGGGAATAAGGAATTGTTAATTATATTTTAATACCATAACTTATGTAAAAATAACTAAATTCTTTACTAATATATACACCACCATTATCATTTATTATTTTCTTAATAGAAAAAATAGATGCATTTTCAACACTAGCTTCAAATTCCTTGAATTTAGATAACACATCAGATTTTTTTAATGAAATATGACCAAATAATTCTAGTGAAATAATCAATAAATGTAATAGAATACAAATAAATATTAATGGATATGACTTCAATAGGTCTTAAAACATTAATATGAATCAATTATAAAAGATGTGAAGATTTCACATCATGATTCTTATGAAAGGGGTTAATAAATTACTTATGACATAAGTAACCCTCACAAGTTTCATGATGAGAGGGGATAGAAGGAATTATAAAAAAATATTATTTTAAGACATATCATATACAATTATAAAACTAATATGTCCTAATGTTTCATGCCATACTTAGATTCATTTTTACTATACAATGAAATAAAACATACAAAAGAGAGAGAAAAAAATAAAAACCATTCTTTTGAACCCCTTCAACAATAATAGACCTAGATTGATTTATAATATATTATCTATCCTTAAGAAATGTTACAATTAAATTATCATTTATTTGATAAAAAGATATAAAATTATTTTTAAAATTAGGTAAATAGAAAATATCAATAATAACAACATTTAGAATTTTTGTCTTTCCTTATTTAGTTGTTTATAAAAAATGAATTATCTCCTAAGTAAATATTTTCACATATGTCTCTAGAATCACATATAATATTAGATAAACAATTCATATGGTGAAATGCACTGCTATTCAAAATTCATTTTCATTTGAAGCAAAATAAAATAGGCTATAAAGTAATAACACTCTAATCCTAATTGTTATCATGATTAGGGTTTTCATTAGATTTATTCCCTTTGTTATTTTTAGAATATTTATTGTTAACTCTATATTTGTTTTTATAACAAGTTTTCATTCTATGATTATATTTACCACATAAATCTCATTAAACTTAAGTTTATGATTCTTATTACCATATTTCTTATTCTTGTATTTGCCTTTAGCAGAATTAGGGTTAGATTTTTTATTTTTAGTGTTATCAAAAACATTATTTAAGATAATAGGTGCATGAGTGGCATTATCTTTAGAATCAAAATTGGTCATAACTTTATCTTCTTAAATCAAGATAGTAGACAAAGTGGTAAGGTCAAGGATATCTTTCTCAGTTTGATACTTAGAATTCAAAATAAAAATGAAATTTATAAACTTTTCATGAATATTTAAATGAATTATAAAATAAATCAATTGATCCTAAATCAAATTACAATTACATCCATCTCATTGGTCTTTAATGTTTTTAATTTTAGTAAGAAAATTCACAACTTTTTTGTCACCTTTCATAGGTGTAGTTAATAGTTCAAGGATTAACTTAATAATATTTGAGAGATGAGTGCCCTCATGAATTAATTCAAGGATTTTTCAAGAATCAATAAAAGACTCTTGATTAACAATGTTGGTAATAAATTCATCCTTAACACTATGTAGGATAATGTGCATAGCTTCCTATAAATATTTTTGAAATAGATTGGTAAGCTCAATGGTCACATATCATTCAAAAGGGGATTTTTAGTCCCAATTACAATATTATATAACTTAAAATCCATAAATTTATATTTAACGTGAATTTTTCATATATTATAGCTATTTTTATTAAGTATTTGAGATTAATCTAATTCAAAATGAGGTGAAGCCATAACTTCCCTTTAAACATGACAATAAACAAATGATTAAAACAAAACCTTTTAGTATGAATTTTAAAAAAATTTAATATTAAAAATAATTTAAAAGTGTAAGCACACAATAATTATTTAATTTAATTTTAGAAAAAGTAAAAAAATTATAAAGATTGCGTTAAAATAGGGTGTCATAAGTTTCACAAAAATACACTAATGTAAGAATAATTTAAAGAAAATAACCTTTTTAATGATTTTTTATATTTTTTTATAAAATAAATTAAATTAAAAGTGAAAATATATTTAATTACATAATTCAGATTCTAAATAATGTAAAAAATGATTTAAAATTACACAAAACTAGGTCTCAAAAGAGTCCCACTCAAAATAATCACCTAGACACTATTATTAAAAAAATTATAAAATTAATATTATGAGGTTTCAAAATAAAAATTAGACCACATAGGTGTGTCCATAAGGTGACAAAACTTATGGATCACATGGTTACATGATTATGTGTGACAAAATATTCACTAGGTTGAAAGTCGAAACAAGTTTGATAGGTAAACTAGGGTTGTAAACACATGAAACATTGGCACACAAACCAAAAAATGGATTTAAATTTATATTAAATTTAAAAAATTATTTTACCAAGTTAAAAAAAATTAATTTTAGGGGGTTTGTAAGTTTTTAGCAAAATTCCTACCATCAACCCTTCTAGAAGATTTTTTAAAAAATTACATGTATAATATTATACTTTTTTTTATCTTATTTTATAAATAATAAAATAAAAAATATACATAAATATAAATTAATGCATGCCTATAATTTCCAAAAATTAAAACCAAATTAAAGTTTTTAACATCTGATTAAAGAGCTAATTTAGGGGTGGGTCCCTTTTCAAGTTGCATGTAAATTTTACTTTGAATAAAGAAATTATTTTTTAAATAAGTAATAAAAGTATGAAAAATATTTGGATACCTATATCTAATATAGAAGTACAATGTTGTAGCAATAGTATTGGAATTCATAGAAGCTTGTTCAGACCATTATAAGACCTATAACTTCACCAATCCTCCTAAAAACTTGAGATGGGTTAGATGAACCCTTAAAATAAAGTTTTTGATAAAAATTTCACTATTTTGAATTTTCTAAGCTAAAATATGGTGCCCCAAGTAGATAAAAAAATTATTGCTCTTCGAGGAAGACTTCAGAGGCTCTATAGATTCTTCTAGGAGGCTTATATATAAGATATAACCTCTTCCAACAACAACCAAGCTTAAAAAAACTAAAAATAATTAATTTTGAAATTTACTCAAGCACCTAGGTCATACAAGTATGTTGGAGTGCCCAAAAAATTTTCTAAGGTCAAAATGAAAGCTTGTTAGGGCTCTACATAGGATTTATCTAGGAATGTGATTATAGATCAAGGCATTAATGACACATAATTGGCCTTAGGAACCTTGAAAATATGTTTTTAGATCCCTTTAGGTGAAATGGACATACAAGTGATTAGGCTTTGAATAATAAATTTTTTAAATATATTAAAATATAAATTATTGATACTTAATTCAATATAATATGTTTTCCAATCATATCCATCCACTAAGCTCTAAAACCATGATAAAATCGAAAGAAAATTTATATAGTAATGCACATAAGATATGATCTAGAGTATAATTGATAATAAAATCATAGAAATTAACATAGTCCAATTGACACAGTACACATTTATTGTGGGAAAACCTCTAAGAGGTAAAACACCCACCAATAATGATTATTAAAATTATTGAGAAACCAAGACCCAATACAACATATTATTCCTCTTCTCACTTCTTCTATCAAATAACCTTTACAAGTTTTATACGTTTAATGTGATAAAAAAATTCATATTCAAATAATTTTGCAATAGTGGTAAAACCCTATTTATGATAAAATATCAATGGAGGTGACCATTGTAAAAATAATAGGGCCATCTATCCTGATAAAATAATTTAATTGAAATTTGGTAATATTTAAATAATTATAACTCTATTATTTATTATCATGAGGTTTACACCTCATGGTAATAAATATTATATTATTATTTATTTAATTAATACCAAGGCTAATGGTCAATTAAACTCACTTACAATTAAATGTTCTAACAATTACAAGTTCACTATTATGCTTTTTAGCTTAACTAATACACTAACAATATTTATGAATTTAATGAACAAATTTTTTAGGGATTATTTAGAAAACTTTATGCTAGATTTTCAAAGTGATATGATTTATCCTAAGAACAAATATGAACATGGATAACACTTGAGATTAGTGTTGCAAAGACTAATAATGAATAAGTTTTATGGAAAGCCTTCAAAATATGATTTATTTCATCCTAAAATGCATTATTTGGGTTACATAATCTCTAAGAATTGTATTTTTATAGATCCAACAAATATTAAAGCTATACAATATTGGCCTACCCCTACTAATGTGTATGAACTACATTTTTTTTTATGGGTTTGGATGGATACTACAATACATTTGTGGAAATGTTTTTCAACATAGCCAATCCTATCACTTACATACATTGTAAGGGTGATAAATTTGTGTAGACACCCCTTGATGAAGAGGAATTTAATAAAATTAAGGATTTGTTAACTACAACACCTATACTTGATATCCCTAATCCAAATGGTATTTTTGAAATTTGGGCATATACTTCAAAAGAATATTTTGGTATAATTTTGATTTAGGATGGTAAGGTAATGTATTATGAGTCACAAAATCTCAAGGAGCATGAGAATAACTATCTCACACATGACATAAAGCTTGATATCATAATGCATGTTTTGAAATAATGGAATAATCTTTTGTTGGGTAAACATTTTAAGGTGACATTCAATCACTTCAACATGAAACACTTATTTTCTCAAGATGATTTGAATATATGTCAACATAGATGGATAGAATTTATAATCAATTTTGACATAGATATTCTATATGTGAAAGGTAAGAAAAATCATGTTTTTGATGAACTTAGTTGATGTACTTAGTTGATGTACTTACCTTGATATATTATTTATAGTAAAATCTAATTTCATAAATGCTATGTTAAAATAATATGTTTTTGATGAATACTACCATGAGGTAAGAACATGTTTGGATGATGAACTTATTGCAAAGGTATTTGATGATTTTTATATTTAAAAATATGGCCTTATAAAGCATAAAACATAGATTTTTTACCCAAGTCTAGATAATTGTGAATCCATGTTTTGAAATAAGTGCATGCATCACCTCATTATGCTCATCTCAATGTCACAAAGATGATACATGAGCTAAAAATGTATTATTTCTAGATTGGTATGAATCATGATGTGGTTGAATTTATGGATAAATTATTATAATGTTATCAAGTTAAAGTTGATTATTTACACCCTATGGTATTTTTGTACCCTCATAAAATACCAAGGAATAAGTGGGCTATAATATCACTTGATTTTATTTCTGGGCTACCTAAATATCATAATAATCATGATACCATTTTGGTAGTAAATTATAATTTGACCAAAGTAGGCCAGTTTATTATTGGAAATATAGTTGATCATGCTTTTGTATTTGTGAAAAGGTTTATAATTTTTTTTAGCTACATGGCATACCATAAATGATTATATCTACTAGAGATAATTTTTTTAATGCAAGGTTATGGAAACCTTTGACTATAGATTTTATAACATGGTTGAATTTGAACTCCATGTACCACCCATAAATGGGAGGTTATACTAAAAGACTAAATCAATTGGTTGAGGACATGACAAGAATGTATATGATGGATAAGCAAGATAAGTGGGAAGATTAATATTTAACCCTAAATTTGGATGTAGCTCCTATTTGTGTAGATAATATTAAGAATATAAAAATGACAATGTACAAGGGTGATAATTAGATATATAATAGGCTAATTACATTTTGAAATTAAATATAACATATATTAAATTTATTAAACTTAGATAGGTCAAAAATAGTAAGTAAAACTATGATAGATAGGGAAATGAAAAATATATAATGTACTTAGTTGGTTTTGATGGTAACATAGTTATAGATCTAGAATAGGAAGGAAGTAAACTATAAGATGATTATAGAATAATCACCAAATTATAGATTATCTCTATAATTGTAGACACTAGCATCAACATTAGATGTCAACATCAACACAACACTATAAACTATATGATATTATTCTATATGGAATACCTACTATTAAAATATGTAACCACCTAGATGCTTCTAGGTTTCTATTAAATTTCACTCTATTGCATTCAAATCTAGATCATGGACTATAATTCCTTATGAAATTATAAAACCCTAGTCTTTATCTTCATAGTGAACTTGGGAAGAATGGGTTAGTGGGATCATGGTGTTGAGCTAACCCCAAATACCCATCTATCAATGCATGTTGCCTAAATATCCAATACTCCAAAGAGGGCCTCAAACTAATGTAGTTATCCCCTAATGTGTTGTGTTGTGTGTGTTCACCAATGTAAAATATGTGAAAATCAAGTCAATAATTACCTATCTTTTAACATAGAAAATAGGGATCTTGGGATACTTATTTAGTACTTAAGACCATTAAATGTGTTGTTATTATGACTAATATATAAATAGGATAAAATCAAGAAGATTTACTTAATTGAATACTTGATATAATATTTGTGATAAGTTGCATTGATCTCTTTAGGTCTTTTCTAGGCGAGAATGAATTAGGAGTGATTTTGAATATATACAACTTAAGCTAACCATTAGGATACATTTAATTTAAAAATTAGATGAATTTAAGGCACTATATGACTACTTCAAGGTAGGACACTAGTGTCAATATACGGGTCTAGGACTGATGCTTGTGTTATGGTAGTTATAAAATAGGTATGTGATCAAAATTTTAGGGGCATAAGATAAAACTATTTTAAACATTTTGGGTAAGATAAAAGATATGGGCCATCAAAATAATACTATTAAGACCAATAGATAGGCCAAAGGGGAAAAATATAGAGCAGATGTCAGACATCTGAAAGAAGGAAAGGTCTAGAATTGAGAGGCACAACCAAGGTTATATTTTTCCAGGTGTACAAAATTGAGGTGATATATAATTCATAAATATTGTCTACATTTTCCTCCCCATTTAATATAATAATGAAATTATTGGTTTAAAGAATAAAAATTATGTATATTAGTGTGTATAACACACCTTGCATTTGATAACAAATATGATAAATTGATATTTATTGGGAAGTGATGTTAAGCCATGAATAAAGTCCAATGAAGAGAAACCGTAAGGCCAACATAACATCTTTAGAGAATAAATAAAGGGTGGTGGTGAAAACTCTAGTCTCTATCATTTGGGAGGTGAAATATATTAGTGAAAATTGGATTATATCCATTGATAATTAGGTCATGCTATAGGTTAAAGGTTCATAGTTTTTGGTAGAATTAGGGGAGAATACTAATGCGGTGTAATAGATAACTTCTGTGGTGGAAGGGGATAATGATTCAAGAGGTTTTCCATCCCATTTAAAAGATCAACACTCCCTTGATGAGGTTTTCAAATGGAATACAAGGGATAATCATCCCTCTTATGCTATATTTGTGGATCAAGGGAAGTAGAACAAGCCTTTGTCACATTCTAAATCAATCCCTTCTATCTCTTGTGAAGGAGAGCAACTTCAAACACTTCTGGATCAAGAATAAGATATCATATTTTGGGATGATCTACCATTTTTTCAACTTGTGGCCTTATCTTTTTGATCTAAATGGCTAGATGAAGGATAAATAGCTACCAGTTATGGATGGTAACATGTGAATTTTTCCCTATGCAAAAGTATATTTCATTCTTCTCTTTGATTTAGAAGAGAATATGACTTTTCTATTTTAGGAGCCTTTCTAGTCTTGGAACCATTATGATCTTGCCTTCAAATCTTGGTTTCCTTCATTTGACATTCATTTTGAGGCTTTCAATGTTATAAAAATTTAGGTAAGGGTACCTTTTTAACCCTTACAATTTTGGACTCCTTTTTATTTCAAATATTTTGGTGATGCATTGTGTAAATTGTTATATAAGATCCCAAGTCCTCTCACCACACTACCTTTACTCAGATTTTAGTTATTCTAGATGTTTTAATAGATATTCCTAAATCCATTGATTTTAATGTTTAAGATTAAACTTGGAAGGAATATATCAATTTTGATACATTGTCTTTCCATTATATAAATTGATTTCAAACATGCGATCTTACTTCATGTAATTTTTCTAAGTGAACTACTACAATCTGTTGGTGAAAGGATACCCTCCCTAAACATTTCATGGTTCTAAAAGATGGTGAGATTGTTTATTTATAGTGTGATTTATATAAACCAAACGAATATATAGTTTTTGTTCAAAATGAAGCTGAACAAACACTAAAATATCGTACCCCCTTTAGAAAGGAAAATAGAGATCACCAAATTGGAAGTGAGGATTCAAATAGTTATTTATTGGTGTAGTTACCATTAAATAATTAGAAGCTTCATTGGAAATGTTCATTATTATCATTCATGATGATGGAGAGGAATGGATGATTATTGGTAACCAAAAATATTGTTGTAATAAATTTTCTTCTTCTTCTAATATGACCTATTGATCATCATAGAAAAATAGTTTTAAAGGGTCCTAGATTCATTATTATTTTGAAAAGTTGCTATGGATTTGCATTCTTTATTTTATTTTTATAGTGTTGATTTATCTTTTGTTATTATTATAGGGTTCATTGTTTTTCTCGGGCATTCATATTCCTTTTGGTTTTTAAGACCATGTCTGTATGTTCTTATATTGGGTAGGGACCCCTACAAAACCCACTTTTACCATTAATAAAAACACACTTTGCCTTTGCATAAATCCAACTTGAGTGTTATGATGGTGACTGACCTATAAATAATAACATGTTATAGTATATAACCATTGCATATAATATGAAATTATAAGCATTAAAATTATTTAAATTGAAAGATCAAGGTTTAGGAGTACACGTGTATTGATTCAATTATTTTTCCTATTCGTAAATTGATTTGAAAGATGTATCATTACAAATAACTAAAAATGAGATTAGGAAAATATATAAATATGGAAAGTGCATATATATAAGAATCTATAGATATATTAGAAGACACATGCCCCCAACCTTGGAAAAAAGGTGAGTTGCTACCCAATAATTGAGATTGGTTCAACTATGCAACCCTATCATACTTATAACCTAGTAAGCATGAGTGAATTAAGTAAACTCATACTATTAAAATGGTAAGGTTTAATGATACAATCAATTCCAAACTAAAAACATGACAAGATTGAGTGATTGAATCATCTCAACTATACCAAAAAGAGAACCAACTACTGTAATATATTGGTTTAATACAATCCATAAAACTTAAATCTGATGGGTGATAACAATCCATATAAGGATTTTTAAATCTAAAACTAATTTGGATTTTGAAATATTATGCACATATTGCATAGAATATGAAAATTAGATAAATCTAATGATGAAAATATGTATAACACTAGTACCAATGTATATAATTCTACCACAATTATGAATACAAATCATATGACTATGTGATTTTTATAATTTATAATTTTACACAAGTGTGGGTAGTATGCTATCATAACATGCCCTCACTATATATGGAGAAATTTGAAAATTGATATAAGTGTCAATGTAGAGGACATGTTTCTAAAACATACCCATACTAAATATGGGTTTGATTAATACTGAATAAGTATGGAGAACATGATTCCAAAACATTCTCATAATTAATCTAAAATCTATTCCAAATACTAAATAAATGTGCATAACATGTTTCCAAATCATTCCCTCATTGAATTTGGGTGTGATGAATACTGAATAAATATGGAAAACATTCTTCCAAATCATGCCCACACTAAAGCTATAAACTATTCCAAATGTGGATAACATGCCTCTGTGACATTCCCCCACTTATTTTCCTCCTTTGTGGTGAGGGAAGATAGTAACTGGTAGTTTCCTCACCTCAAAAGATAGGAATTGTTAGTTACCTCAACTCAAAATGAGATGACTAACAAGTGTCTTCAATCCCTTCATTTAATCAACTAAGTTTAACTGATGTCATATCAAACCATAGATGTATAATGGTTATTTGTTATAAGGTATAATTGTGTTTTGGGGGTGTTCCTTGTATATAATTTAATCTTACAGACATAATATACTTGCATGAATTGAAATATGATCTAATGTTTGTGAAATAAAACACTCTTTGATGTAATTGAAAATGATTTAAAACACACTTTTTGAAATTAAAATTCTTAAAATAAGTATGCTTTACTTTATAAATAAACACACCTTTAATCTATTTGCATAAAATGTAAATTACATAAAATAAAAATTATTGAAAATCAAATGGTTGAAAATAAACTTGATTAAAGCACACATTCATAAACATAAATACCTATAGGTTAAACATATATAATAATATGTTACATAAAATAATAAATTTCAAACATTAAAACACATAACAATATAAAATAACTACATAATTACCAAACATAAATCATGCTTCATTGGTTGAATGGGCCCTTGCTCTTCCTTGTAATATGATGTGGATCAAATCTTAGTTTCTAATAAACTTCATAAAATTCTCATTAATTTTAAGAATTATTTTAATCTATGAATGATTTACAATCTCAACAACTATTCTTTTCTATGAACACCCTACCAAGTCTCATAATGAATAAAGAGGTTACATTTATAAAACAACTCCATTAAAAAAAAATTGTTGGAGAGTAACCAACTAAAAAATTAGTTTGAAACTAATTCTTATTATAGACTAAAAACTTGGTTAGAACTAATATTTTATTCTTAGCAAACTCATAAATCAATTTGTAAAGTGATTTTTATTCTAAGATAACTAATAACAAATAAAAAATAAAAACTTTGATTCTTTCAAAAAAATTACATGAAATATATTCATAATAGTTGGCTTACTATGAATACTCTTAGTTTTTTACAATGCCTATTTATATAAATACTATAAATAGATTTCATTTTTTGAAAGTAATCTATGTAACTCCTTGCCTCCATGTTTCCACAGTTTGAAACCTATGTACTTGTTGATTTCTATATTTGAAAATTTATATTTATAGATTCCTATAAATATAACGTATATAAAAATTCTTCCAAGACATGCTTTCATGCCTCATTTAACCATCCAAACCTCAAAATTCATTATTTTCATCATCAGACTCAAATCTAGACAAATGTAGAGTTTTAGATAATGCATTTTGGAGATAGAATGATGAATTATAGAGCTTTGACTATGTATGAATAAATCCCACTAAAATGTTCATATATTTTTCATATGAGCTCAGATGAAGATGATTATTTTGTCAAACATGTCTATTGATTCAATACTAATCTAAATATGAAATTAGATTTATGTTTATGAATGTTCTTGAGGATCATTTTTACTATTTTATATAATGTGTCCATTCTATCTTTACACTTTCATAGCCAAAAAATCAAGCAAACCAATACAAATACACAAAACATGTTTTAGGTTGATATAAATATGTTTGTATGCATTGTATGATATAGTACATCCATTTTAATAGCAACTAAAGAACCTTGAACATATTTACATTAGATTCTAAAGCTAATGAGGATCTCTAGAGCTACATGAAGAGTGTTCTTAATTTGGTATTTGAAAGTTTCAAACTTTGACATATGCGTTATGAATCCTTTTATCCTACTTATACAATATATTTCATATTTTATCCAAGAACTTGTTAGGAAATAACAACAATATAGAGTGCATTGACATCTAAATAATAGACTAGACATTATCCTATATTTCAATCTTAAACAATCATAAGTTCTTAAACTACATCTAAGTCCACTTAAAACATAATTTATGAAAGATATAATGTTGTTATTTTATTTATATAACTTTTTTTTTATGGACTCATCATTCTCCCACACTTAAACTCATGCATGTCCTCATGCATATTACTACTTCCCATGTAGATTCAACTTCCTCAACCATTCATTGCACTAATGTTCCTCGTAGAAATCAATTCCGTTATTAAATTTTAAATAAATAATTTTAGACTTTCAAAATTCTCATAGATTTGTTCTCCTTTGATAGTTTATGATTATATTTGGAGTTACGGAGATTTGTACATTCTTTATTATTTCTATAATCAATATAACAATGAATTTTTTTTTAAATTTAAGTGAAATAAATCCTTGGTGAATATTGGCTCCCACTTTTTCAAGGATTTAAACATTATCCCCTATCTTATTGAAAATGATATAAGTTGAAATGAAATACATTAACAAAAATTTATGAGTGTTGTAAAAGTTGTTCTTATTTTTATAGATCAATAATATAGTGATTTGAAAAGAGCCACCATTTACTAGTTTTCAATTCTTTTCCCTCTCTTCTCTCCCAAACATAGAATGATGCATGTCCTTGTGCATGGAAAGAAATTTAATTTCATTTTTTATTGATAATTTTTTTTTAACTAGACCTATTTATAATTAAAAAAATCAAAACTATATTTAAAAAATGAAATAATAGAATAGATACCTAAGCCATAGTCTTTATTGAGTTTACACCCTTCATGTTGATGTAACCAAAGTTCCTATGATGTTGAAAGAGTGAAAAAAGTCAATGGTAATCAAGGATAACATTATTGCTTATTATTCTTAGACAAAAATATGTGACCTGAACAGTGGAAGTGGAAGCTAGTGGCGTGTGGACAATATTTGAAACTGGCTTTTTCCTACCTAGTTGGGCCCCCTAAGTGCGACTTGTGGGATCATGGATCCAATGGAGGTCACTACGAGTGGAAGTACCTCTCGGGATCTATCCAAGAATTTGGTAGTGGATAGTCCATTCAACAGATGGAAGAAGGCACTTATAGGTGAAAATATGTGTCCCTCAAAAGGCATGTCGAGCCTCCCTATTATCTCAGAGGGCACGACACTAATTATCTTTGATGATCTGGTGGAGGAAATCATGGCATCCATGGACCTTACACTAGTATGTAAGTTTTTTCTTTCCATCCTAATATCAAAATGGTTAGGAAATGGGTTCTGTCTAGGTGGAAAGTTAAAGGTAGTGTTTCGATCATTGCCATGGTAAGAGGTTTATTCCTTTTTAGATTTACGAATAGGGAGGACATGATTGCTACCCTTGTTGGAGGACCCTGGCTGTATGAACCACATTCTCTCACCTTATGCTCATGGAAACTAGGGTTTGATCCTAACTCAGACCTTAATAAGACTGCTCCTACTTGGGTAAGACTGTTAGGGTTCCCTTTGGAATTTTGGGATGAAAATTTTTTCACAACTATTAGCAATTCTATTGGCCAATATGTCACTTCAGATCATATAACCAAAACAAAGTCTAGATGTGTGTATGCTAGACTTTGTGTCAATGTTGAAACAAATAAGACTCTCCCTATGACCATAGAGCTTAACTCTAAATATGGGACCTGGACTCAGCCAATTACTTATGAAAATGCTACCACTTTCTGCCAAATATGTAAGAAGAAGGGACATTTAATGACACAATGCATAATGAAGCAAAGGGGGAGGAAAGATGATTCCCAGAATGAAGGGGAGGAGCAAGTGAATAGCAAGTAGGAAATAGAGAGTAATGCAAAAAATATTGACAATATAGAAAAATGAGAGGAGGAGAAGGGAAAGGAGGATATCCCTAGTAGTGAAGGAAAAGCAGTCCCAAAGGAAAATATAGTATCAGATGATAGTTAGAAGGCTAAAAAAAAAGGAGAGGAGGGGAAGGGAAAGGAGGATATCATTAGTAATGAGGGAAAACTTGTCCCAAAGGAAAATATAGTATCTGATGATAGTCAGAAGGCCATATATAACACAGTCAACACTTTAGAAAAATAGACTAATATGTCTAAGGAAGGGGCAGGAGGTAACCTTTTGCTAGAGGAAGTCAATGAAGATGAAAAAGTTCCAAGGGTTGGATAGGAAGAAGTAACACCCAAAAATCACACTAAATGAGTAGTAGAACCATAGTTAAATATAGACATTTTCCATGCTCTGGAAGTCAGAGACCAAGTAGGAAACTACTTAGCAATAGAGGTAGCAGGACAAAGTGGTAGTAATGAACAAGAGGAATGGGTTACCCTAAATAAAAAGATCTAAAAAGGTAAAAAAATTTTAGATGTTGTCATTGAGCCCAAACAAGGGAGGCCAACCCTAAGAGAAACAAGACAAAGAGAGATTAATAGGGAGATTGCCAGTGGAAAATAGAAAACACTTGAGACCCAACCACCCTAACGCTCTAAATGAGAATATTATCTTAGAATCTGAGGGGCTTTAATAGTCCCTCAAAGTAGTTTGAGGTTAAAAACTACATTTTAGATAATAAATTAGATATTTTATTACTCCAAGAAGTCAATATGAATGAGGAGAATTTTACAAAAATCCCTAACTATATATGGCCTAAGGCGGCTTTTTATATTAGTCCTACTGAAGGGGCTTTAGGGGGGATTGTCACTATGTGGAATAGTTCTAAAATCCAAGGATATCTTATGGCCCATAAGCACTTCTTGATTATCAATTTTTCCATGAATTCCTTGAACTGGGCGTTGATCAATGTTTATGGACCGAATAACAGAGCTTTGAGAGAGAAATTATGGATAGACTTGAGCAGCTTCAGGAATAATCCTCAGAACACTAAATGGATGTTAGCTAGATATTTCAACACTCCTCTATACCCTTCTAAAAAATAGGGTGGAATCATTGATTACTCAGACAGCATGCTTGACTTTGTTGAATTCATCAATGATTGGGGATTATTGGACATAGAGCTGTAAAACCAAAATTTTACCTGGACTAATAGAAGAAAAGGAGATCAAATGATTCAGGTTAAATTAGATATATTTTTGATATCAAGCAATTAGAATGATTATCAGAATATGTAGGCACATGCTTTCCCTAGAACCATGTCTAACCACTGCTCAATTTTCCTCAGTTGGAGGGAACATCGACATTTTGGACCTCCCCCATTCTATTTTGAATCTATGTGGATCAAACACAAAGACTTTAGACAAATGGTGGCCCAATGGTGGAATATTCCCATTCAAGGTACTCCCATGTTTAGAATAGTCAAGAAACTCTAGCACATTAAACAAAGAAGTTTATGGCTGGAATAGATATAGCTTTGGGCAAGTCTTTCAGTAGAAGAAAAATATAGTGGGAAAACTCAAGGCTATACAACAACTGATAGATCAAGGGGATGACTCTGAGGGCACCTTAGAAGAAGAGAATATCCTATCTTTAGAATGGAAGAATCTTATGGAAAGAGAAGAGGTCTTTTGGAAACAAAAATCCCATGTTCATTGGATTAAAGAGGGGGATAGGAACAGTACTTTTTTTCATCTCTCAGCTATAAAACATAGGAAATCCAACTCAATAACTAAGCTTGTCCTAGATAATGGTGACATTATTACTAAGGATAATGAAATAGGGGAGCAAGCTAGGGCTTTATTTTAGATCTTGCTTATGGAAGAAAACAATAATGATAGAATTGATAGACCTATGAATCAATTCATTGATAAAACCCCTTGTTTGATAATAGAAGAAGATAATCTAGAAATGTTAAAGCCTATATCTGAGGAAGAAGTCCATGCTATTTTATTCTCCATGGGTGATTTTAAAGCCCCAAGTCCTGATGGCTTTCCTCCTATATTCTTTTAGGAATATTGGGAGATTGTAGGAGTGGACCTCACGGTTGCCATTCATGATTTTTTTAGATCAGGAAAACTTTTGAAACAAGTGAATAATACCTTCATAGTACTTGTTCCTAAAAAATCTCAACCTTCACACCTCACTGATTTCAGACCCATTAGTCTATGCAACAATGTGTATAAGATATGTACTAAAATGTTGGTAATGAGGATTCAACCCTTGCTTGACAAAATTATTTCTCTTGCTAAAAAAGGTTTCATCTTAGGCAGGGAGATTCTTGATGTTGTGATCACCACACATGAGACTATTCACTCCATGGATAAGAGCATAATCCCTAGGATGGCTCTCAAGCTTGATATTTTTAAAGCCTATGATATAGTCTCATGGACTTTTCTGTTTCAAGTGATCAAAAAATTTGGGTTTAATGATAAAATGTCTCGCTTGTTATGGAATGTGGTCTCTTTTGCTAAATTACCAATACTAGTTAATGGTGTTCCTAGAGGGTTTCTCTCATCCTCAAGAGGAATTTGTCAGGGAGACCCACTCTCCCCATATCTATTCATCATTATGACTGAGGCACTGGGAAGATACATACAAATAGATATAGCCTCAAAAAAGCTAGTAGGCATCAAACCTACCTCCTCCATTTATCTAATGGTTATACAACAAGTTGTGGATGATACCATCTTATTTGGCATCTCATCAATCATTGAAGCTAGAAGATGAAAGAATATATTAAATAATTATGCTAGAGAATCAAGACAAAGGATAAATTTCTAGAAAAGAAATGTGTATTTCTTCAACACTCCTAATGAACTTAGACATATAATCATTGATATATTAGAATGTGCTGAAGATGACCTACCAGCTACCTACTTAGGTCTCCCACTCTTGGTCAAAGAGATATCTCTAGGTTTTTGGAATGGAATTATGGAAAGAACATAGAGGAAACTTATTGGGTGGAAGGGGAAACTACTCAGCAGTACTGGTAAGCTGTAACTTCTTTAGGCTTCAATGCAAGGTATTCCTACTTACTTCATGTCTCTTTTAAAAATTCCTACATATTTTGCTAAAAAGTTGGAACATATCCAAAGGAAATTTTTATGGATGAGAGTGGAAGACAAATAAAGAATGTCTTTAGTCAGATGGGAAAAAGTGTGTCTTCCAAAATCTCATGGTGGACTTAATATTAGATCCATCAAGAACATGAAGAAATCCCTTCTCTCAAAAGTTAGTTGGAACTTGATCCATAATAACAGTGAATGGGGGGAAATAATGTATGCCAAATACATGCATAGCATTGATGACTCCAAATTTCTTTAATAGGTGGGATTACCCCAAGGATCTGTGATATGAAATAAAATGTTAAAAAGTAGAAGCCTTCTCAAACAGGGAATTAGGTGGATACTTAGAAATGGCTAGTAGATTAAATTTTGGGAGGATACTTGGTTAAAGGACAAGGCTCTCATCTCTCAAAGAAACTATGGAGAAATTGCTGACTTGACTGCCCAGTTCTTTGGAGATAGGGTCAATGATTATATGGAAAATAACAATGGGATAAGGAGCTAAAAAAACCTTTTGGATTGTTGTGTGCACAAGCCTGAGCTTCTCCCAAGAGTTTGAGAGATCCATCAGTGCATTCAGGAGATTAGGATCCCTCTCTTCCCTTAGGAGGATGAATAATACTAGTGGCCAGATAAGAAAGGATCATTCTCTATCAAATCTACTTATCATCTACTTACTCGTGAAGCTCAGAATAAAGAGGTATGGAAAAAGGTTTGGAATCATAAACTTATTCCAAATATCAACTTGTTTTGGTGGGTTGCTGCCCATAACAAAATCCTTACTTAGGACAACCTTCAAAAGAGATGGTTTACTTTAGTTAATAGATGTTTTTTGTGTGGTTCAAAAGAGGAATCAATTTCACACCTCTTTATCCACTGTGAGTTTGCCCAAGATTTATGGGGCACAATACTTAACAACTTTGGTATTGAATAGGTTTGCAATTCTAACCTTAAAGAAGTAATTCTCAGTTAGAACTCAACATTCATACATCCCTAGATTAAGGAATTATGGAAGCAAGCTCTACCATGCTTGAGTTGGAATTTATGGAAAGAGTGCAATCCCAAAAATTTTAGTGACACTGCTAAAAATGCTTCTCAAGAATTTAACTCCTTTGCTCGAACCATTTTGGAAAGTGTCAAAATAGCTCAAATTAGTGTTGCAGAGAAACTCCTATCTCAATTTGAAAGCTAGATTGCAGCCAAATGGAAGGTTTTAAACCTTATCCCTAGGTATGATAATTCTAAAACTATTTAGAGACTTCATACTAAATGGATCCCACCTAAACCTGATTGGATGAAACTCAACTTTGATGGGGTATTCAAGTTGAATGGCAAAGCTAGTGGAGGAGGAATTATAAGGAATGAAAAAGGATGGATGTTTGCTATCTATGCCAGTGGAATTGGTTGATAGAGCAACAACTACACTAAATCTATGGCTTTATTATGGGGATTAAAGTTAGCTATATCCCTAAGAATAAGGAATTTGAATATTCAGGGAGATTCTAAGATGGTCATATATGCCACTAATAAAGCATCTAACATTGGAATCTAGCTAAAAGACATCACTACTGATATCCAATTTCTTTTACAAAAGTTTTTTGAAGTTGATATTTCCCATACCTACAGAGAAAGCAATAGGGTCATTGATGCTTGTGCCAACCTTGGTAAGCAATTCTTAAGATGGAGGGTGTGGCGACAAGGTGCTCATATTCCCCTAAACATTAGGGAGATCATTTAGAAGGAGATGATGGATCAGGAATGATGCATATTGGTGACAAGGATAGCTTTCAAAGGCGGTCAATGTGGAGAAGGCCATCGAGGATCTTAGAAAATGATAACCTTAGTACTTCCTTGATTATCATTATTAATTCTTTGTATCATGAGGTGGAGGTGCATGGGTCACATCATGAAAACCAAGGGGAAACTATTTTAAAGCATGGGAGTAGATAACATCACTATTGTAGGGAATTTCATAAAATGAGCCTTCACATCTGCATTCAGCAAAAATATAAGCAAGGGCTAGCTACTTGTTTAAAGCTAAAGGTATAAATTAGGAACTTCACCAGTTGGGTCTGTAATTGTAGAATGGGGGAGACTGTATTTGAATGGAACCTATCTCCTACTGTGAATTTAAAGACAATCAGCTAGTCTGGCATTATTGTAAAGGAGGTATCAGCCCATATTTAGAAAGGTTGAATGGTTATGATGAAAATTTGTCCAAGTAGTTCATGAGATCTTGGTTGAATAGGCAGGTCACTTAGGGTGGTATTAGCTTTGAAATCTCTAAAAAGGTGATTTCTATGGCCACAGGAATGACTGTGTAGGGTATAAAACTCCAAAGGAAAACCAAAATCATGGATATGGCTAGCCATAAACTATTTCTGGGTGAAGGATAAGAACTCATCCCGTATCAAGGAGTGTTTGAGCATGCCAAACTTTTGGATCCATGGGATGGAGTGTGCTTCATTCTCATGAAGTACTTCACTCTCGAGGGGCATTATACCAACTTTTATAACTACCACCTTCCTTTGTTAAATCATTTTAGATGTAATGATATTATCAACTTTCCTTTTTTACTTGCTTTCCTCCTTAGAACACTCTATCCTAAGGGTGAGAGCCAAAATGGCCAAGAAGCTAAATATAAAACCTATTCCCCTACACTAGGGGCTTATTTTTTGTCTCTATAATTTTCACCATGCCCTTGAGCCAAATAGGAATATCAGAGGTGTTAGTGAAGACATTCCCTCCAACCTAGTGTTTAGTGATGCAATTGATGAGTCCTGGGTTTCCCCTACTCCTACCAAAACCAATGATGTCCCTTTTTCCACCTCTGTTAAGACCCCTATTAATACCCCTAGATCCTTTGCGAGCAAAAAGGGAAAGAAGAGGAAGGGTGATGGAGAAGAAGAAAATTTTGAAGAGACTACAGAAGGGACCCACATGAATCCAAGTAGGGCCACAGGGGGCAAGGTGGAAAACCTCACAAGCCTTCCAAAATTAGTAAAGAAGGTTTCCCTTCTATAGTGCACAGGTCAGGGTAGATCGTTGGTAAACCAGCCCCAAAGGCCAGACTGACTGATTATTCAAAAAGTGCTTTGGATGAAGCAACCCAAGAAGAAGAGTCTGAACAGCTAAAAATCCAAGAAATTTTGAAGGACACTGAGGGAAATAGGCTTCTCAAGATTTTGAGGTCACTGAAGAGCAGGGTGCTGACACTATGGGAACTACTGACAATAAGGGGAAGATGCATGTTGAGGAAGTTGGTGAGGGTACAGAGAATGAGACTGATTGGAAAACTAAAATTGGGACCTTGATGGACTGAATTCAAAATCTGGAGAAGGTCTTCACCAAAGGCATTTGAAATACAATTCTATTGAATATGTCTATGTTGGAAGTGATGGGTAATTCTGGGAATGTTGACAACGCAGAGAATGAGAAACTTAATGATCTTGTTAATTCAATAGTTATGTAAATGAGACCTTTCTGACTTTGATCTTTTTATTGCTTTTGTTTTGTTTTTGACTATTATTCTCAGTTATGCCATTGGTTCTCTGCTGGCATCTTTTATTTTCCTACCTTCTTGTCTTTTTTGACTATATAGGGTTCAGCCCCTAGTTCGTCGCCTTAATCAAAAACATTATTACTTATTTAGGAAAATCAACCATTTTTTGGTTTTCAAAATTTGTCATTTATTTATTTTTTAATTTTTTTACATTTGTCCTCGATCAACCATTTGTTAGTTTTCTAATCAAGGATCTTTTAGTAGTACATGGAAAAATAGTAATCTAGTTTTATAACCATGACTGTCAATAATGCCCAAGCATTTTCATTGTTGAATTTTCTATTTTTTCCTTTTTAACTTTTATATTTATATATTTTTTACTTTTTTTTTAAATTTTGAAGAAATGATAACATGAAGAAATGATGAGAAATTAGGAAGTTTATATTTCATTTCCTCTACAACACTAAAATCAACTAGAAAGCTGATTTTGCTCATAAACGTCTTTTCTTTGTAAGCTATCTCATCAAAATCAGCTTGTGTAAAACATGAAGAAAAGTTTCACATTAGCATTCAAATAGATTTTCATGATTCTTGAAATTATTTACAAGCTTCAACATATATTTGGTCAATCTCATATAATAGTTTTTGCAACTTTGGATCCAGGCTAGTGAACTCTAGAGCTAGACTGATAGATTTTGAATCCAAAATTATGTTTGTCCATGATGGCTTGAGATAATCATCAGAAGTATTTTTTATTGCCAAAATGTATGTATATTGTTACAACCAATCTTATTTATAAAAAATATCATTAGTGATACTTGTAGACTATACTTAAACACCAAATGTTAGTTCCAAAATATTATAACAAAAGATTAATAAGCTATCCAAAAACATAGATTGCTTTAAATCCTTTTATTTGATATCTCAGTCTCCTAATATCACATGTTTAATAAGGTTACTTGATTAAGCATGCATAAAAAGAGAAATAGATAAACACTAGAAAAACCTCTATTATGAATGGATGGAAGTCAAGAGGTGGAAAGAGCTTTCATTTCATTATTATGCAATAGTTATTTTAGAAATTTCCACATCTAATATATTATTAATGGTGGGGTGGAGGCCACCATGAATGGGATTGATATTGACAAAATTGGATGTTTGGTTTGGCTACAATTTATTTTTGTCCCCTTCATTAATTTAATCATGATTGATTTCAATGGGCCAACATAAGGTTTCAAAATTTGATAGATAGTTATGTCTTTGGATAACTCTCCTATAGTCACATCTACTAGAAAATAAATAAAAGTGAAAATATTTTTTTAAGTATTTTGTGACAATATAAACATATTTTGATGGAGAGGTGTGTGATCATAAATTTTTTAATGAGTGTCTTTATATATTTTTGGTAACCTTATTCAAATTATTTTAAATTTTATAGCTTAGGTCTAGGTAACTTTGGAGCCAGACTGGTGGAATCTAGAATTAGACTAGCTTCTTCAAAATAACCTATCAATTCATCATATAATTATTTAATTCCTTCTTGTTATTTATTTTTCTCATATATAAGGTGTGAAATTTCATTTTAATTATAATTTTTTGTGCTAGTGAGAGGTGAGCTAATCAATGTCTTTCATGAACATAACTGATTATTAAAACAATCTATAACATTAGCTTTCTAGTTATTTCTTGTTTAGTTTGTGAAGATTGGCTAGTGGCAGCAGGAATCAATATTGATTGAGGAAGAAACCTTATTTTTTTATTGAATAAATAATTTTTTCCTTTCATTTTTCTCATCTTCTTACTTCTGACCTTTGTTCTTGAATAATTCCTACATATTTCAGTAATTTCATTAAATGTTAGTTTATTTGCATCACCTTTTCTAGTTAAGTTCAATGAATCTCAAGCATACTCATCTAATCATTTTAATAAAAATATCTTATTTAGGTCTTCACCAAATTTATTTCTCATATCCTATAGGAAAAGAAGAATCTATCTAGATAATATTCTAAAATTTCACCTTCCTTTTGTTTTATGTAGAAAAATTCATCCTTTATCCTAAAAGAGTCTTGATATTTGTCCATGAATATATTCTCCATTTCATTCCATGAATCAATTGAATATGGATTTAATCCCATAAAACTCCTTAAAACAAAATCTTTAAGTGTAAAAGAAAATAGTTTTAGCTTTTGATTATCTATTGTGTCATCATAGGCTTGAGATAATATCTTGAACTCAAATATGAACTATTGAGGATATTCTATTGGCATTCCACTAAACTTAGGTAGTATATGTGGGGATATACTTTTTATTATATCACTCTCATATTGATTTAGGATAATAGGGTAGGAATATGTTCTTATTATTAGTTGAACTCTATCTGTCTTAGGCTTGTTTTATGGATTCATCAAATTTTCCAAATTTTTTCTCATGTTTAACATTATTTTATTTTAGGGTTTTCAAAATATATATTATACATGAATCTCTTTCTCTATCAAAAATGTTTATTTAATTCATGGGAAATTATTTTAATCAACTATTAACTTACAATTGATACCTTACTAACACCTTTAAGTCCCCATCAACAGTGCCAAAAATGATAGGTATTGTCAATACCTTCATTTAATCAAGTGAGTTTAGTTGATGTCATATAAAACCAAATATGGTGTCCAATGTATGTATGTAATAAGGTATAAAGGATAAGGACCAACAATTATGTTTTGGGGGGTTTCTTGTAGATTAATTAATCCTAAATATATAATCTACTTACATGAATTGAAATCTGATCTAATTCTTGTGAAATCAAACACTCTTTTCTATAATTGAAATGATTTAAAAAACACACACTTGATAATATTAAATTCTTTAAATAAACATTCCTTGATTTATAAATAAACCTAACTTTATTCTACTTACATAAAATGTAAAGTATAGAAAATAGAAATGGTTGAAAACTAAATGACTAAAAATAAACTTGATTAAAACACACATGCATAAACACAAATAACTATAGGTTAAACATATATCATAATGCATTTCACAAAATAATGAATGACAAAAGTAAAACACAAAAATATAAAATAAACATATAATTACCAAACATAAATATCGCTTCCTTGGTTGAGAGGCTTTCTCTCTTCTTTTGAATATGATGTGGATCAACTCTTAAATTTGAATAAAATTCACAAACATCTCATTAATTCTAAAAATTATTATAATCTACAAATTCTTTACAATATTTTAACTAATATTATTTTCTAATAACTCCCTACTAACTCTCCTAATGAATAAGGAGGTTGCATTTATAATACAACTTTTTTAACAATTTATTGTTGGAGAGTAACAAACTAACAATTTAGTTTGAAACTAATTATTATTGTAGACTAACAACATAAAATTTTGGTTAGAAATGATTTTTTATTCTTAAAAAAATAACAAATTAGTTTATAAATTGATTATTATTTTTAAACAATGAATAACAAATATCATATAACAACTTTGATTCTTCCAATAACTTTACATGAGAGATATTCATAATTTTTGAATTTATATGAATAACATTCCTTCTTTCACAATACCTATTTATATAAATAATATAAATAAATATCACTTTTTGAAAATAATATCTAGAATTTGGCATTTGAAGACTTCAAGCTTTGCCATCTGTATTATGAATCCTTTCATCCTGTATATACATGTTGCATATTTTATCCAAGAACTTGTTAGGAAATAAAAATAATATATAGTACATTGAAATATAAATAATAGACTAAACATTATATTATATTTCACTCTAAAATAAAAATAAGTTATTAAAATACATATATGTCCATTTTATAACATAATTTATGAAAAATACAATGTTTATATTTTATTGATATAATGAGCTATTTTATCACCTCATCAAAAACAACTAAATAATATGTGAATGGAACCATGTATCACATATAATAACATGTATAGGTAGATGTATAATTAAATAACATAGAACAATGTGATGACATTAAGGACTAAGATGGATGATAAAGATCATGGAAACATTTAGATAGATATAAGACAAGCTCAACAAGCAAATAAGCACACACATAAGATCACTCAAAATCAAGTCAACATATGATAATCCTAGAATACCATAAACAAGGGTTATGTTTAAATTCCACACAATTTAAGGGACATGACTTAGTTAAACGTCAAAAAAATCAAGAATGACGTATTCAAATGTTCATAAAATAAACAATGACATATTCAAATGTCAAATAAATAAGCAAGGGAATGGAATCCACAAATAAAGGAACATATTAGTTTTTTTTGAATAAATAACACAATACAAAGGTAAGACACTCAAATAAATGCATAAAATAAATCATAAGTAACCAACATAAATGCATCATAGTATCCCATGGATGAAATGTGTTAGAAAATAAACATCAAGTGCATAGCATATTAAGTACTCCATATAGGATATACTCATGATTGGAGGCATGTGAAAGTATATAAGAGCTCAAACATGATAATAAATAAAAGATACAATGATATAACCTAGAATTATCATGATCATATAGGTGGATACCCCTATTGTCATGATGACTAGAGTATAGGTAAATACCAACATACATAAGTGCATAAATCATGTATCTATGTATGCCTACATCACACTCAAATATAATCATGAAACAAATGTGTATTTATAAGTAATTGTTATGCCATTTATCAACATGAAACTAACACATAGATACCAAAGAGCCAATAAAACATATTTATGCTAAAAATATTTTTGGAGTTTTGAAGTTTTTTTATTTTTTGGTATTTTTGGAATATGTGAATGTCTAATGTTTTCAGCCAAGAGGGATGTGTGTAATAACAAACATTTACATATTCACCTTATATTTTATCTTTACCCTTATTTTGATTTAGTTTGGTATATTGTGAAAATGGATTTATCTTATATTTATTATGACTTGTATGTTTGAATAGGCTATGTGAAAGGTGATCAAGTGGATCAAATTTTAATTTTCACATTTTTTCATCTATTTTTTCATAAGTGTTTTCATGATCACTATTATAGTAGTTTGAAACATGGCCATCTATCTATTTAATGTTTACCAATAATGAAATCTCAAGTGTTAGGGGTTCTTGTGGTTTTGGTAGCATTGGTTCATTTGGTGACTTATCTTGATCTTGATGTATATTTATGTTCACCATAGTGGTTATTGCCTTATTTTATTTTATAGATGGATAAGTCATTGTACTTGACTCACCCATTTAAAATTATGTATATGATCAAGATAAATGTAGTGGTACCACCATAGGAATGTCCTCTATTTCATAATATATCATTTTATAGAATTTTAAAAGTGTATCATCAATATGCATAGTAAATAAGGTCCCGTCATGTATGAATTTTATACATCTATGAAGTGTAAAAGGGACTACTTCCATTGAATGTATCTAAGGTCTACCCATATTTAAATTATAATGTAATTATTGAGACATCACCTAAAATGTAGTTGGGACCATTTTTGGACCCAATGTGACATCCAAAGTGATTTGTACAACTAGAGGGATACATGAATTATTAATTTTTAAATAATAAGGGTGCTAATTCCCATGTTGGTCAAGAATTTTATACCAAAAATGTTTAGGCTTGATCTGTTATCAACAAGAACCCTTTTCATACCCTTATTTTGCATGGTTAATTGTAGGAATAATGAAAACTCTTGGTATATAATATATTTGGATGGTAAAGCTATTGGATTAAAGGTAATTATCTTGGAATTTTATTAAAATATTTCAATATATCCATAAAATAAGCAAGCTCAATATCACTTGGAACTTGTGTCTCACATAATGCCTCATATAAGATATAAACATTAGATTGATTTAGGATCTCAAGGATTGAAATATTATAATGTGTATATAAATTAGTCAATAATGTCATATCCCTTATATTTTATTATAATCTTAAGTTTAGGAAGCATTTGTTTAATATTAATAGGTGGCCGAATGGGTTGAGAAACCTTACCTCTTTGATTAGTAACATCATGGATAATAAAATATAATATAAGATGTGGGAGAATAATGGTTTGGGATGGTATATGTCATTCAAATAATATTTTGGTATAACAAATGGTTAAAATCATGCATGTTGCATCTAGATATTAGTTCTGTAATGTTTCAAAAGGAATTTTGAAGAGAGATCAAGTATCATTTCCACTTTAAAACCCTCTTAGTATTATTACTAATTATATTAGTATATTTAATAAGTAAATTAATGTATAAAACCTTAAAAACTATAAAAATTTGGAACCCAAAATGGGTGATAGATACATCCATCCATGTTGCACATATTTTGTAGCAATCTAGGATCAGGAATAAAAAATTAGAAAACCCTAATTAACCTATGGTTTTGAGTTCAAAGACCATGTTCATCAAATATTTAACCTTAAATTTTTATTTGGATCCTAATTAGGTAGAAAAGGTTAATAATATATAAATAATAATACATAAGGGTTATAATCAAACCTATAATAGGCCAATTAAATACTAAACTGAGATACAACAGATGGTGAGTTTATTAAATGAGATAGGATAAAAATAGTAAGTACAAATATTATAGATATGGAAATAACAAATAAAAAATGTACTTTGTTATGATGCTAACATAGTTATAGATCTGGAATAAGCTGGAAGCAAATTGATAAAGGATTTTAGAACACTAACCAAATTTTGGATTGAGTGCCTATGGAACTACAGACATTAGCATTAGCCTTGGATGTTAGCATCAATTTTGTTATCTAAACTAGACTTAATTGTCTTATATTAAATACCTACTAGAAAAGGATGGAACCACCTAGATGCTTCTAGGTTTTTCTTCACCTTCACTCTTGTGTATTCAGATCTAGGTCATGGAATGTTGTTTCTTATGAAATTATAAAACCATAGTTCTTCATCTTCATAGTGACCTTGGAAGAAATGTATAAGTGGGCTCACTATGTAAATTTAACTCCAAATACCACTCTATTAATGGGTGGTACATATATAGATGATACTCTAAAAAGGGCCTCATACTAATGTAGTTCTCCCCTAATGTGTTGTCTTGTGTGTGTATAAGGGTGAAATATATGGAAATCAAGTAAAATTGTGACCTAACTTGTAAATTGTAACTTCAAACTTGTAGATGTATTGTTCCTATGATTGATATGGAAATAGGAGAAAATAGGGAAATTTTCCTCAATTAAATGTTTGATAAAATGCTTTTGATAAGTTCCCTTGGTCTCCTTAGGTATTTTCTAGGTGAGAAATGACTAAGAAGTGGTTTTTAATATATACAAATCCTATCAAGAATTATATAAAATTAAAGAACTTAAGATAACCATTAGGATATTTTTCATTTAAAAATTAGATGACTTTAGGGAACTATACCTTGCATCAGGGTAAGACACTAGCATTGATGCAGCGATATTGGATTGACACTTGTGTCCTAGTAGTTAGAAAATAGGTATAGGCTCAGAAATTATAATATATTACGATAAGCATATTTTAATCATTTTGGGAAAGATATAATATCTAGGTCATAAACATAAGATTTATAAAACTAAAAGATAGGCCAAGGGGCACAAGATAGAGTAGATGCAAGACTTTCAAAAGAAGGAAAGATATAAAATTAAGATGAACAATAAAGATTTGAGTTTTCCAAGTGTACAAGATTGAAGTGTTATATAATTCATAAATATAATATATAATAATCTTCACTTAGTTGATTTTGCATATAAATTTTTTTATCATTTTGTGATTAAAATGGTCCCCTTTGAAGCTTTATATAGATACAAATGTAGAACCCCACTTGGTTGTGACAACTAAAGAATGAGGTTTTTGCTAGATTTTATGTAATTTAGGAATATGATAAGAATATGGATCTTATTCACCAAAATATTAAAGCTACTTCTAACTAAAAAAAGATTTATATTGATCAAAAAATAAAACCTTAAAATTCAACTTGTGTGATAAGGTCTTATTGTGAGTGAGACCTCATAAAATTTCCATCAAGTTTGGAAATACTTATAAACTAGCTCCACACTTTGTTGGAACATTCAACATTATGAACAATATTAGTCTTGTTACCTATTAGCTTTCCATTCCTCCTTCTCTAACTAGGATTTATGATGTTCTTAATGTTTATTCACTAATAAAATACATATATGATCAAACTCATATTTTAGATCAGAAAAACCTTCAAGTTATAAAAAAAGAGAATATATAATTAGAATTAATGAGGAAGATATAATATAATAGTGTTAGACTATGAAGCAGAGTTATTTAGAAGGTATTATTTTAGTGGAACCCACTTAGTGAAATGAGTGATACATGGAAATAAAAGATTATTTTAGGTAACATTAATTACATCTATTTGATTATTTATTAGGACAACTCATTTTTAACTAGGAGATGGTGTCATAAACCATTTTCTAAAACCATTTAAAAGTTTTTTATTACTTTTATTTGACATTGAAATGACATATTATATGTTTTTTTGATTACCATGATTTTTATATCAAGGACATGCTTTTATTATTCATTTTACTATGATATTTTGATCACATTTGTCATTTAGTATTGAAAATTTAATGTTATAAATGGTTCATATATTCTTTATGTCTTATTTGCATGACCACATGCACTAAAGTAAGATATGTTTGATTGTTGGAGTCTGGATGATAGGTGTGTGCATCTAGAATATTAGTTACATTATGACAATAAGCGTTGAGATTATTAAGTTTCAAAAAATACCCAATGAATTTTTAGTATATTTTTTGACTGTTGAGTGCATTTTTTTCATTTGAATCTTGGTCTCAGTGTAGATGTTCAATGTGTTTACATTATGGACATGTGAAGGCCATCATCAATATTATGATAATGTGAATTTTGTGTCATAATTCTAATAATGTTGTTCCATTATAAATTATTTCCTTATTTTTATTTGAGTTGGAGAAAGGCACCATGTATGATATGTTAGTTGTGATTTGGGTGCATTTGATATATGATTTTTATGAGATGTTAAGAAGGGGTTAATAGACCATGGGACTAGTGACCTTGTTTACATGTTGGATATATAATTAGTTTCCTATGTAGTGGCCAAAATGGACCAAACATCATATTAGGGATCACATACCATGGATGAGTATGTGAAATCAAGATCAAGTAATGGGGAGGATCCATTTGTATTTGGCCTTCAAGACTATTTTCAAGGAGCATATTATATGTAAGTTGTACTAAGGAACTATGGATTCATGTGCATCATGTATATCCATAGTATAGGAACATGAGAGAGTATAAATTATGAGGCATTATACTTGGTTTCCAAATCCACATTCATGTGACCATTTACATATATAGTTAGATTATCATACCAATAAACACCATTAGAATTTTCACTCATTAAGTGAGACACTGCCAAGATCCACAAGATGTATGGGTAAAGTATATTAGTTGATATACTAGTTTTAGGACATCTTCATAACCCATGTTATGGGAGTTAAATTCAAAATTATAAATATGAGAGGGTAGTGGAGGAAGTGTAAGTTAATCTTGATGTTCTGATGGTATGGGGCCACAACATAGAGACAAATGGGTCATATAGGGATGAGCTCATACATCATGATTTTAGGTCTTTGTGTTTCCTTATGATAGGTGGGTAAGATCCTAATATCTTGTGTCATTAGAATTTGATTTTTCTTAGAGACAAGGTATAATGTGAGACCATCATTGAGTAGTATCCATTGATAGATAAAAAGAGAATATGCAGGGATTTTTTACTACCACTTTATTTTTCTAAATGTAGAGATATATATTCTAGGTACTAGTGATAGGTTTACTTGTAGAATTGATAAATATATGGAGATCAAATTTTTAACTTGGTTTTATTTCATATATGCAACAAAATATATAATGTAGTGTAGTACTTGTTTTCACCATATCTTTCACCCTAGAAGAAGTTGTTTAAGCTTCTTCTAGATTTGGGCAACATGGGAACATTTTTAGGTATGTGATTGTACCTATATTGGAAATGAGCCTATAGATTTAAGACTTATCTCCTTGAATGTATCTTGAAATGATCTTATCTATGCCAGCTAATTAATTATGGAGAAAAGAGTTAAAGAATACATGAATTAAACCTACTTTAAAGGAGGTGATGCACCAAATGTTTAGAGATGTACTCTCAAGATTAAACTCATTATCACACTAATAAACTATGAATAGAACTAATGCAATGTCTACAATGGTTTCCAAGAAATAATGTTTCACCTAGAGGTCATTTTGATGGGCTTAGGTCATAGGGAAATGAGGGTAAGGCTTGATTGGAAGCACTTAGAGTACACTATCCACTTTATACATGAGACATCAACCTTAAGACACACTAGATGACCTACAAGGAAAGTTTATTAACAATTATGGTTGAACTTGGAACTAAAAAAGGAGGATGATAACCATTTTAGCATATCAAACAAATAAAAAACACTAAAAAAATATTAGTAAAAAAATCCAAAAATCTCTATTCATTACATCAAAAGGTGTAGAATACAATTTTTGGTAGAGTTTAGTCATACCATCTCAAGGGATCCATAACAATAGCTCAAAAGTTATATTTATAAAAAGAAGCAAGAGAAAGGGAGCTTTGGCATAGGAAAGGAGAATTAATCATTTTAAACATTTGAACTATAGTTACAACTACTTTTATAAATTATGCTAATTTAGAACTTTTGATTGATCTAGGTCACTTCAAGTGGTTACACAATTATATTATTCCATCATTAATGCTCCTTGATGGTTGTAATAGTGGGATCAAGTTGTTCTAAGCTAGGTCCTATCATCAATGTAGTTACAACCATTAGATTAATCTATTATAGCTTTGCCTTGATGCTAAATACTCTTCACTAATTCATCATGACATACAAAAAGGGAGAGAAGGGTCCTTTTCATGCAATTGGTCCTAGAGATGAAACCCTTGGGGTCCCCATGTATTCCTTCATGGCACATTTTGAAATGCTAGATCTTTTTCAAACTAGATCATGTTTGAACTTGTCTCCATGTTCATAGGTCCACCACAGATGGGAAAAATAATCTCCATTTTGATCCTATTAGGTTCAAATAGACCCATTTTTGCCTTTGATCATCTATAGAAACTAAGAACTCATCATGTACACATGTCCTTCTTCTAAAAATGGTGAATAGAGTCATAAAATGAACATTATATGACATAAATCCTTAAACTAGAGGTCCATTTTAAGCTTTAATGGTGATCCCTTTATGTCTTTAACCTAACTGCATTAATGTGTCGATTTAATGGCATTCAATCAAGATCTAATGGTGATGGGATGACCTATACAAGACTTCATTTTCCTTGGTTATAAATTATTCTTTTGGTTTAAATTTTTCCATCAAAAATTGAATCAAACCAATCAAAATTCTCTTAGTTGTCTTTACTCCCATTAGCCTCATACATCCTTTTTATTAAATATTAAATAATTGACCTTCATCGATCTATTGATCTTGATTTGTATGATTAAATGTGTTCCATAAATTATATATCAAATTAAAAAAGTTCATGCCACTTGTCAATCATGTGTTGATCTTAGGATCCTATTGTCAGTCTACTACTTTATGCATTTACACTATGTGGTGGCCTCTTGAGTTCCTTGACCTTTTGACTCATCTCACACCATTAGATCATAATATATGAATCAACACTTATCATTGATATATATTGGACTGACCTTCTTGTCCATGAATGTGTACCATCATATCTCTATTTGATTAATCTGCACCATTAGATCTTGTCCAACTTATAGCTCTTTAAGGGTTTTAACTAAGGGACCTTTTGACTAGTTTGATCTAAGCATGAACCATTAGATCCCATGTGTTAGTATGAGAGATCATGTGGAATATTATATATTGATCAAATTTAAACCTTTTAAGGAATTTTTAACTCAAATGGTTAATTTATGGAACTCAAAATTGATGTTAGCATAAACATCTTATGTTGTAAGTCTATCTTTGAATGCTTATAACTTGAGGTAGGAAGCTCACACAGACTTGAAACTTGTAGAGTATGTTATTTCCATGAATAAATTCATGGTACTAAAATATTTTGGCTCATGTGGATTTTTGAGTTGAATTTATAAAATGCACAAACAAGATAACCTATGTGTTTCCAAGTGATGTACAGGATGACCTAACCTCTTAAACTTAGTAAGTTAAACTTTGAAAGCCTAGATCTTGAGATAGGAGACTCATCAAGATATTAGATTTGTAGAGAATGGTCTTGAAACTAAGTAAATTAATCATGCATGGTTTTATGGTCACATAAGGATTATTTAGCATATTTATAAATTACACAAGTTATCCAGTCTACTTCATGACATCATGGTGATAGTCTAGTGTCACAAAGCTTGTTCCTAAACTTTTGTAACTCTAAATGATTTTATAAGGCCTTTATGGACTTTTCCTTGATCTTAAATTACATTTATCACCATGAATACCTATTTTGATCCTTGAAAACTTTTCACTTCCATATATGACCCTAAAATGACCCCTAAGACACCAAATGACACAAGGACTAAGCTAGACTATGACCAAAGATAGAATGGAATTTTAAATTGCATAAAATAAACTAAAACATACCCTATACCATTATACAAATCCACTATATAGATTTTGACTATAGGGGATTGATTCATTTTGGCTTGTGGTAAAAATGGTCAACATTCTTGGCAATTTTTCAAGGGTGGCATGCTTTCTATGCCATGACCAGTTGCCTACTCCTATCCATTGGGTTAAAAAGTCAAAAGTATGTAGTTTTGACATAAAAAATACCTATACAACACCTAAGAAAAAAACAAGAACAAGACACAAAATAATAAATTAATTAAAAACACAAATGTGCTTCAAAAACACTTATTGGAATACAACACAACAAGAAAGGAAACACACACCTAATCTAGTATTTACAAAAATAACCTATAGTTCTCAATAGTAGGGTTTCAAATGTATTCCATTCATAGGGATAGGAAAATATTCTCCATTCATCCTTACTAACTAAAAGGAGTTTATTTGCTTGCACTTGATGATGACATATGGTTTGCTCCATAAGGTATCAAATTTGGTATGTCTCCGTAGTTTTTCTCTATCTCCATCCCATTTTATTACTATGCTAGATTCTTGAAATTGTCTTGGAGTTACATTATTATCAAATTAACTCTTCATTAGTACTTGGTGGTGCTCTATATCTTGATGAGCTTTATCTCTAGTATCTTATAAGTCCATTAATTCTATTAATGTCACCTCCATTGGGGTATTATCAATTAATTCTAGTTGATGTGCTTAATCTAAGACATGAAACTCTTGAGAGATAGACAACCTAGCTTCCATTCAATAGACAAGCACAAAATGAGAATTCCCTATTGACCTCTTGCGAGTTATCCTATCAACCCATAAGGTTATCTTAAATTTGGTGTGTCATTTGGTTATGCTCCAAGGTTCTCTTGATGGTTCTAATTAGATTATTGTTAGTATATTTAGCCAACCCTTTACCTTGAGGGTAATAGTTGGATGAAGTACTTAATAATATGTCATTACTATTTGACCAATCAGTTATCTTATTATCAATAAAAGCAAGAGCATTATCTGAAATAATAGGAGTGTCAAACGTTGTTATGATGCTCTCATAGAACTCCAAGATAAAATTATCATTAGCTTCCTTAAATGCTACTGCCTCAACCCATACTATAAAATAGTCATTTTTTGTGAGTATCCATTTGTGACCAGCACTTGATAGGGGATTTATTATTCCAATGAAATCAAGACCCCATTGCATGAAAGGTTGGTCTATTTAGATATGTTATAAAGGAAAAGTTGTAAACTTCTATTTTCCTATAAAGAAATGACATTGTCCACACCTTACCTAAGCATGTCAATCCTTGAAGAGGTTAGGGAAATAATAACTTGTGCTCATGATCTTGGTAGTTGTGGTTCTTGGAGAAAATATCCTCTTGATTTCCCATCATGGAAATTCTCAAGCAACACTCCAAACTGATCATTATCAATGCATCTCAATAGCATGCCCCTCCTAAAATGCACACCATATACAAGATAAAAGGGAATATATTTCAACATAAAATATATACTTTGTGATCTACTCATATTATTAAGAAACTCATCATTTTGAATAAACCTAATCACATCTTGTGTCCAACTTTGTGGAGGCAATGAACTAGTTGATTGGGAACAATCCTGATTTATTAGAGCCTCTTCATTTGAGTCATGATGATCTAAAGCTAGATGTTAACAAAGGCCCTTACCCATTACCAAATTTTTCACCTTGATATTAATATCATATTTCATTACTTTAATGATCCACCCTTCTATCTTTTCACTAAGAATTTTGCTCAAGATAAACTCTTTAGTACAAGTATGAGAGACCATAACATGAAATTTATTATTTGAAACCATATATTTGAACTTATTTAGTGCCATTACAATATTAAGGACCTATTTATCCATAAATTTGTACTTTAATTAATAATATTCTAAACCTTGACTAAAGAATGTGATTGGTTGCCCTACACTCTCATCATTCTTTTGCATCAACATGGTTGAGATAATATCAAGGTTAGAAAATGAATACAACATGAATTCTTTAGTAAAATAAGGATTCATAAGAGTAGGATATTTTTTAATTACTTTATTTATGGCTTTAAAAATATTCTTACCCTCTTTGGTCCAGGAAAAGACTTCATTCTTCCTGAGCATAGTTGTGATAGGTTTCACTAAAGATGAAAAACCAGGTATGAACCTCCTTAAAAACATTATATTTCCTAAGAAAATTTGAAGAAATTTCTTATGAAAGGGTAATGATAATCATATAATATATTATATTCTCTCAAGATCAGTAGTCATACCATCCTTGGAAATAATATGCCCTAAGTGCTTACCTTCATGAAAAACAAAGATGCACTTCTTTGGTTTAAGAGAATCTCCATATTACCTACATATTTCAAGCACTTGTCTCAAGTGCTGTATGTGTTCATTATCATCTTTATAAAACACTTTTATATCATATATATAAACTAATATCAATTCATTGATCAAGCCTTTGAAATCCATGTCCATTGCTCTTTGAAATGTGGCACCAACATTGGATAGACTAAAGGGCATATTCCTATAAGTAGAAGTCCCCCATTTAGTAGTGAAGTATGTCTTAAATTGATCATCCTTATTTAGTAAAATCTGATTATAGCCTAAATATCCATTTAGAAGATAAAGACATTGAGAACTTGAAACCATTTGTAAAATCTACTCCATAAAGGGTAGAGGATAGTGATCTTTGAGTGACACTCTATTAAGATATATAAATTCTACATAAAGTATTATATCCCCATTATTGGATAGCTACCCATGTTGAATTATTGATGTGAAATATTATTTTAGATTCAAGGAGTTTGGTAAGCTCTAATGTCATGAGTTGCTCAACCTTGGGGTTGATGGGTCTTTTTTTTTTCGATCTAACTAGTTTAACTTTAGGATCTAACTCAGTGTTGTGGTGTGATAAGATAGGATAAAATAATTTGAGGTCCTTATATTCCCAAGTAAATATATCATGAAACTCTCTACACAACTCAATGAATGCTTGCTTATCTGATGTAGAACATTCCTTGCCTATTTTGAGGAGTTTATCCTTGAATATTAATATTCTTTCATAATTCTCCTCTTTCATAGACATACTCACTTTATCCTTCTTATTTTGATCATTATAATTTAATATAATTTATAAGGTCACCAAAACCTTAGGCATATTATTGGTCCTTAGTTGCATAATTTGATCACCTAATTGTTCTTGGAGCCTCCTTTGATTCTTTAAAGAAAACTCAGCATCATTTTTCAAGAAGCATGCAATGTACTTGTCACTATTAAACACTTACCAAGACACTTAACTATTAGGTACAAAATGCATAATAATATTATTAACATGACACTATTTTAATTCCTCTTTTATAGTAGTTGGAGTATCAAATTGAGCTCCTATAGTAGCTAGTCTATCAACATGACTATTTTGCTCCCTTGGGACTAATTGAATATTGAATGCATTAAAATCCTTAAGAAAATACCATACCATATGATTATATGACTTAAGAAAAGGTTTATTAGTAGCAACCACATTCATAACCTAATACACAACCAATTCACTAGAAATATATTCTTGTGAGTTCTTAATTCCTTTTATCCTTGCCCATTGAAGACCATGAATTAAACCTTCATACTTACCCATATTACAAGTAAAATTAAAATGAAATCTGTATGAATAATAATATTATTTTTTAGATGGGGATACCAAAATAACACCAGCCCATGCACCAAATTTACTTCTTCAACCATTAGTAAACATCTTCCATATCCCATCATCTTTAATAGAATCTTTTTCTTCATAAACAACACAATTCAAATTAGAACTTGTCTCAATGTAAGAATTGATATGAAAAATTGCAAGAGGTTGTGTCCTAATTATCACCGTGGCCCTATACCTTATTATAAAGGATAATAAAGACAAATCATCTAAGATATATCCAATTATATTGGTTGTGAAGTCCCTTGATAGGAAAATTACAAAGTGGGTTGGGAGATCAATTGCAACTATGTCTTGTAAGATAGGAAAACTAGGACAAATATGCAAGAAAACCTTAAAGACTTTTATAAATCCTACTATCTTGGTATGTGTACCATATAATTTAAAAAATAATTTTCTATGTGGCTCATATTATGCCTAACTTGTTAGCTACAACTTTGGGCATGACAGAAGTAGAAGCTCCACTATCGACTATGAAATTGTGTACAAACTTAACACTTATAATGAGGGTAAAGTAAAATGTTGGAGGATTATTAACCCTATTGGATGGTTCAATAATGGTAATATGAGAATTTTAAAGTGCAACATGGCCATGACTTTGATTTTAGGGTGAGACACTACCAAGGATAATAGATAACTACTCTTGTAGGACTTCTTTTTTACTAGGCATATGAAGAAAATCCCCAAGAGAAATGGATGTTTTAGTGTTCTTCAAAGAATATATAATGTTTAAATAATCCATAAATAATTTCTCTTATTCTCTTGTAGCTATATGACTAATTATAACTTTAGGAATAGGAGCAGAACTTACCATATTTTGACTTGATGAAGATGTAGAAGTTCTTGAAACTGTCACACTTGTAGCTATGTATTATTGACTTATAGTAGGATTGGCTAAGCCTATGGGCATGCTACTAATACTTACTAGAGCCTTTCTATTATCCATTGTATTATCTATGATATAGGTTCCTTGATTTATCACAAAAGTGTCTTCAACCATAAAATTGGTGATCTCTCTTGAGGTTGCAAATCTTCATTAACTTACATCATCACCTCATCCTCATTTGATAGGAGGAGAGTAAATACTCCTTAAGACACCAGTGATTTCTCTCCATTATCATTGGCATCCATGAATTAGTCTTACTTCTAATCTTCTCCCTATACCAAATTGTTATGAATGGGCACCATATCTCTTGCATTGGTGGTAGAGTTAGGATTATATGCATTAGTAGATTGGGATTAGGCTACCATTGGCTTCTTCTTCTTCTATATTATTCACCATAATATTTTTGATAAGGTAAAACAATTTGATAGGCACTTTATTGTATAATATATTACCTATTTTGAGCCTATGAGGTGAGGAAATTTACTTTCTAATCAACATTATTGTTTGCTTGCTTAGGAATAACCCTAGTTTTGGTATTGGCATTAAGAACATGGGATGTATCTAGATTATTAGTATAATAATGAGAAAATAGAGGCATAGAGACCTTAGGATGCAATCTTCTAAATTGGGTGAGACTATTCTTATCTTTGATATTAAGATCAAATGCTTTGGGAAGAGTGGAATCTCCCATATATTGAAGCATGATGAAAAATTTAGTCCTAATTGCTTTCATGTAAGTAGGGAACACAAAGCCAATAGGTGGTCTCATGGGAAGAGGTAATCTATGCGAAGTTTTCTAAAACCTTTCATTAAAGTCATGAATTATTTCTTTGGGTCCCATTTTTATCATGTTGAGATGATGTATGAGAGAGGCATGGTCACTTTTATTTCCAAATCTAGAAGTTAACAACACTCCAAACTCATCCCATATTATGATGGATCCACCTTCTAGAGTACTATACCAATCAAGAGCCTTCCCTTGAAGGGACATGGTAAGGAGTCTAATGGAAATTTTATCTTGAAAAATGTTGTGGAAACTATAAAAGTTAGAAACATCTCTAATGTGCTCACCTAGTGTGACATGACTCTCACCATTGAATGTGGGCACACCTTTTATGATGTTAGGAGTAATGGCATCATATACGTGAAGTTAAATTATATTATCAGTATTGAAGGTAGGGAAAACATGAGGTATATCTTTGTTTTATTCTTCAATATATTCAAATTCTTCAGCCTCTTCACTCTCTTCCTCTCTAACAAAATATAATCATTCTTAAAATGGTAGATTAGGCTATGGATATTAAACTTCAAAAGGAATTTTAGGTCAAATAGGTGGGTTAATGGGATTGAATGTTCTGGTATAGGATGACATAGTGAGAAAAATGAATTATGAGGGCATGTTTATGAAAGCATAATGGCCTTGAACTAGATTAACCTTGAAGGAGTTTCCAAATGCTGAATATCACACCAATTTATAGCTAATTTTGTCAAGACTAGCATTCTCCTTAATAAGTTATCTTGAAGATAATGGGTCCCATCGAGTGTCCTAGAACTATTGTCTACAAATCTTAAACCCTAGAGGAAGTTGTTCAAGATTCTTATAGATTTTGGAAACATGGGAACATTTTAAAGTATGTGGGAGTACCTATATTGGAAATGAGCCTCTAGATTTAAAGGCTAGCTCCTCGAATGTATCTTGAAATGATCTTATCTATGCCAACTAATTACTTATGTGGAAAAGAGTTATACAATTCATGAATTAAACCTACTATAAAGGATGTGATGCACTAAATGTTCATACATCCACTCTCAAGATTGAACTCATTATCACACTAATAGACTATGAATAGAACTAATGTAGTTTATATAATGGTTTCTAAGCAATAATGTTTCGCCTAGAGGTCAATTTTATAGACATAGGCCAAAGGGAAATGAGGGTAAGGATTGATTTTAATCTCTTTCATTTAAATATCCACTCTATACCTAAGGCATCAACCTTAAGACACATTAGATGGCCTGCAAAAAAAGTTTATTAGCATTTATGGTTAAAATTGGACCTAGAAAAGGAGTATGATAACAAATTTTGCATATCAAACAAATAAAAAACACTAAGAACATATTAGTAAACAACTAAAAAATTCTCTATTAATTATTCTAAATGTGGAAAATACAATTTTTGGTAGATTTTGGTCATACGAGCCTGAAGAATCCTTAAAAATATCTCAAAAACTATATTTATAAAAGAAAGAAGCAAGAGAAAGGGAGCTTTATCACTAGAAAGGGGAATCAATTAGTTCAAACTTTTGAACCATAGTTACAACTAATTGTATAAATCATACTCATTAAGACCTTTTGATTGATCCAAGACACTTCAAGTGGTTTCATAGTTACATAACTCCCTTGTTAATGCTTCTTGATAGTTATAATGGTAGGATCAAGTTATTTTTGAGATAGGTCATAGCATCAATGTAGTTTCAACCATTAGATCAATCTATTAGAGCTTTATCCTAGTGATAACTTCTCTTCACTAGCTCATGATGGCATGCAAAAGAGAAGAGAAGGGTCATTTTCATGCAATTGGTCCTAGAGATGAAATTATTGGGGTCCTTGTGTATGCCTCCATGACATCCTTTTAAATGCTAACTCTTTTTCAAACTAGATCATGCTCAAACTTGTCCCCATGTTCATAGGTCCACCATAGATGCAAAAACAATATCCCTTTTGATCCTATTAGGTCCAAATAGACCCATTTTTCCATTTGAGCATCCTTAAAAAATGAGAACTCATCATGAACATAGGTCTTTCTTATAATAATGGTGAATAAAGTCATAAAATGAAACTTTTATGACATAAATACTCAAACTAGAGGTCCATTTTTGGATTTAATGATGATCCTTTTATGTCCTTAACTTGATTTCTTCAATGTGTCCCTTTAATTTCATTTAGTCAAGATCCAATGATGATGGGATAACCCTTGGAATACTTCATTTGCCTTCGTCAAAAATTGCTAATTTGGTTTGACTTTATTCATTGAAAACTAACTCAAACCAATCAAAATGCTCCTAGTTATAGAGAGGATTACAAAGAAAGTTAGTCAAGCATTAGTCCATAAACAATGAAACATGCATAAAAAACTAACCAACCAAGCCTATCTATTCCTATGAGAATTAAAAATGATAGCAAGAAACAAATGAAAGAAAGTAAAACCATATTACCTTCCCAAATGGATTCACCATACTCATGTGGCTCAAAAGTGTGGTGTTCCCTGATCAAGCATCCTTATTTATGTCAACAATGGTGGTAAACTCCTCCAATGCCTCAAGAACACTCTATTAAAACTAGGATATTGATTATAAATCACTAAACTAGCCTATCAATGAAGCTTTTTAGAAATAATTTAGCATTATAACTTTGCAATATTAAATATTTGAAGATATTTGATCATAATAAACTTGTACCAAAATATCTTATAAATGATGTTCGTGGCATCTCTATTTATAGATTTTTGAGATTGGTCAGGATCAACCATGACCATCCATCTCAAGATTGATTAAATCCATAATTATCCTCAAGATAAATAAGAATTAAAGAGGCATGGGAGGCATTAAATGGGCATGGGTGACCCATAATCCTAATATTTTATGCACTTATGACTTGGTGGATGCCACCCCATAGATGATGTCACTAGGTGTGTAAATAATAAGAATCAAATTCCAAAAATAAGTATTCAACAACTCTCATGAAAAATACACTTAATCTCTTGATTTTGATTAATTAACCTTAAACAAGGTCAATCAAAATTTGTGAGATTATTTGAAAATTGGCCCTTAATTAATCAAAATGGTCAGAAAGTCATATTATTGGGTCATAATTTGACTTGGGAAGAATTAGAGGGTGATGTTAGCTACATTAGAACTATATTCTCATTTATGATGTTGCCAATATAAAATAACAAAGTTACATGATGTGTACTAATGAATTTAGAAGAAAAGAGTGATCTAGAGCATTAAATGGCAAAATTGTCATTTTGACTCAAAATGATCTGACCAAAGTTTGCTATCCCATAAAATGCATTACCCTATTTAGGGATACTTTTACCTAAATTGGAACTTGTAAATGACAAGATTCAACCATTTAACATGTTTTATGGATTTTGACCTAAAATGTACATTTGAGTGTAATTTGAGTAAGATTGACAATTTCAACACAAAGGGTGTTAGGAATTGGATGTCTACATTTTGCCCCTATTTGAGAAGGCGTATCAAGACATTTAAGTGAAGAAACATATTTTCAAAGAAAAGAGTCACCAAGAATAAATTGGAATAGACCCATGATGGCCCCTGGAGAGGACATACTAGGATTGAATAAAATGATGGAATCTAAAAAAGAGAGACAAAGTGAGAGATTAACCATGGAATAGATCACATCTATATGAGCTAATACTTACACACATGATTACCATCAATGATAAAAATATAATTAGAGATATAATAGGCCCTAGAAATGGGTGGAATAGGAAAGATACAATCCATAAATGTAAGGGACACACTATAAATGTACCCAATTTGAGAGTACAAGCTATATACTTATGACAATGATCAATCTTGAGACAAGTTTTACACTAAAATATTACTATCATGGGCTTTAATGTAGAGAGCTTGGAATTAGAGGAAAAGAGAGAATGTTCTACTTTAGGAAGGGAAGCACTACTAGAATAGGGTCTCTAGAGAGAAGATAATAAGAATTACTCCAGTAGAATAAATTTAATCATGATAAAATAGTTGTGCCCTAGTAGGGCAAATTTTGATCATTGATAAATAATAAATAATGATTTTACCCCTATAGAACTAATTTGATTTGAATGTGGTTTAGATTGTGTGCCCCAACATGATCAATTTTGAAAGCAAAATAGCTCAAGGATATAACCTAAAAGATAGGTTAGAGTGAGTGGGTGCAAATGTACATGCGATGGTATAATGGCTTAGAAAGACGTATGAAACCAAGCATACGATAATATATAAAGAGATGAAAATAAGAATGGAGAAAGCTGAGTTGACCTCAATAAAAATTGAGCCCTGACTACATAGTTCCATGGACTCATGTTCTAAGATGAACTTTAGGCCAATGTAGTTCACCCAAGTTTGGGAGAGAATGGAATGAAGAATGATGAAAAATGACCAAGAATTAACTATAATCATAATGTATTTGAAGAGATGCATGTCTAGGCATAGACAAAGAAGTCTGAAATGCATATTACCTAGATGCCTAATTCCATATCATGAGCCTAGGTTTTATTGAGTGTTCTTGAGAATCATTCATTAGGGTTGATGTTAACATTTAAGACTTTGAGACATGAGCACAAAGTTCTTGTTATAGAAAAGTAAATTAGGCATCATAAGTATGAATAACTTAAAATGACATAAGATTCCAATTGCACTGAGCCAGTTCAAATGTGAATATCTATAACTAGGGATAATGGTAAAATAATGACCAAAACTAGAGTTACAGTGATTTACATTTAAACAAAAAATCAAAAATAAACAAAAAGACAAACATAAATGAACCTAATTGAAAATCAAGATATGAACAATCAAGACTTAAAGTAGGAAAAAATGTAGAAAATCAAGACAAGAATAACTTGATAATATAAGATCAAGATATGAATAATCAAGATTTATGTGGAATATCAAGGGGTACTTGGAAAAATAACACAAATAAGCAAGACCAAACATGAAAACAAAAGACCAAGAAATAAACAACAATCAAATAAACATACAAAAATAAAAACCAAGATAGTGTAGTTTAAAGATAAATGTCCATGCATGTGCGGTAGAGGCATTACTCTCCACCACATCATAACAAATAATAATGACATGAAAATTATCCCCTAATTAAAGAGGAAAAATGATATATAGAATGGTTTAAGAGAAGAAAAAGAAAGGGTTGGCTAAGCTGACTCTAGATGTATAAGATAAGTTGACGCTTCTTACATAGTTCCATGGATGCATGTTCTAGCATGAACTTCAGGTCAAATGTAGTTCTCCCAGGAAATGGGATAGAATAAAAATGATGATCAAATGAGCATGATTTATAGAATAAATGAAAGATATAATATACAAATGAGAATGGTCTAGTCAACAAGAAGCTGATGAGATGAGAAAGAATGACCCTGAAAAATGGAAAGTGCATGGGACAGGTTCAAACTTAATAGTTGCTTGTAAAATGGTGAATGTTCAAACTTTAATATTTGTTCACAAAAAAATGAGAGTGTGGGATGGTAGAATGGGAATGTAAAAATATACAGAATCATGAAATAATTTTTTTGTTCCTTTGTGGATCATGTTCTAATTTTTTTGGTATTTTTGGGATAAAATATGCACAAGGTGGGATCATCTAGTTGAGGAGATGCATGTCCTAAGAGTAGAGGTTCAAATAGATATCTAAGCTGACTATAATGGCCCATGCTCACAAATTAGTGAGAGCAAGGTAAAGGGGGACTGAGGTGACCTCAACATGAATTTAACATGAACTACATAGTCCTATTATGACCTCAAGTCATATTAATTCCATCCACACAAAAGGTGAAGAAAAAACCAACTAGGTCCCAACAAGTTCTCAAACCTGGTAAATTACCAGTCAAATGAAAATAGTAATGGTAGGGTGATGTGGTAATGCATGATAAAAAAGTGTTGCCCCTAGTTTTCCCATAGGTAGTTATAACTAGGATACAATGGCATAGGTCAATGGTACTAATTTGCCAATAAGCAGTTATAATTAGTAGCAAGAATAGTGAAACACTAATTTTCCCATAGGTGGTTATAATTAAGCTCACATAAACTAACATGGATATAGGATGAAATATATTTTGCTAGATCAATTGTCAGAGTTCTTTCATAGACTATCATTGTAAACATATTTTGAATGGATTATTGAAACTTCATCAAATCCTCCCATAAAAGGTGTGGGAAGAATCAAAAGAACTGAGATCAAAATAAGATTGGGTAGGATGACTAAAAATAGGATTTGGTCTAGATAGGAATGGAAATGGTATAATAAAATGATCAAAATAAAATTGGATATAATGGTAACAAAGTTGCCCCCAAGTAATGACTAGATCACATTTCTCACAAAATGGTGGGAGCATGGGAAAGGAGTGACTGAGTTGACCTCAATAAAAATTGAGCATTTCCCACATAGTCTCAAAGGACCTCAAGTCAATTTAGTTCAAAAGGCATGGTTCATGGATATTAATGGTATAATAGTGCCTAAAAAGGGTCTATAGAATTGTCCTCAAGAGATGAGGCATGGTAATGGAAAATGGGTGAATGGTAGATGAAAAATGGTTTTGTTTCTCTTACTGACAGGGTGATGAATGTCTTAGTCAATATGTGAGACAATTAAATGATCAGATATATAAGTTTTTACCCAATACCCTTTTAGAACAAATGCTATATTAAGAACTTGTTAATCTAGATCTCAATAATGTGTTTATGATCTTCATAGATTGTTGATTCTACTTCATTCAAACATTAAGAAAAGATATCCTTATAACCTCGATAAAGGAAAGTGCTACTAGTGATGGTAAATAATGGTAGGATAAATGAGATAAGTGGGTAATAAATAGGTGGGTAATAATGGAATGTATAATAGGGGGAAATAAATGGAGATTAGGCCTTTCATTCACACATAATGTTGTTGATGTTAGATTCAACATAATTTTGGTTATGGTGGGGCTAAAGACCTCTGAAGATGCTCTCGATAAGACCATCAGATTGTTCTTTTGCTTGATCTTGAGAGTAGCTAACATTTGATTAAGCTAAAGATATGAAGCTATTTTGATTTGATCTTTGATTTTATCTTCAGTAAATAATGAATAACTTTTATCCTCAGCTATTGGCACCTTGATAAGGTTTTCACCGATGAATTTTTTCTAATCATCCCATAACACCTTTGAGAAGGTTTCATAAAGAAATGTTAGCATTTGACTTTGTCTTCTAGTGCCTTCAAAAAGGTGTCACTAGAAGATGCTAAGTTCTAACTTGGATTACCTCCTAGCACCTTTGAAAAGGTCTCACTAAGAGAGTGTTCTTTTTATACATGAATGTGGTCTTGGACTCCTTATTCTTCTTTAAATACTATGTTCTTTTTCTACATGAGTGTGATTCTATCGATACCAATTGACACTTGTGGGAGATGGAATGTCAATGATATGGCTATTTTAGTTGATGGTAATGGCCTATGGATTGGTAATAGAATGGGTATTGGATAAATAATCCTCTTAGAAGATACTAAGAGGACTTGTGTTTATGTTGAATTATAGAATGATCACAAATATATTCAAATTGATCTATAAGGCAATTGTAACCAATGTTGTAACAACCAATACTATAATTTATTTTTGACTCTGATTCTAAAGAAAGGGACTCTGAATCGAATGTCATAATTGATGTTGAGTTTATTTTTGATACTAAATCCAATGTTGGTTCAAAAATCAAACATGACTCTAATATTGATTCTTCATCTGACATGGTTATTTTGATAATGTTTTGTTCAATGCTAAATTTTTGACAAGTAATGGCTTGTGATGGCATAATGGGATCAATAAAAAACTAATTCATCTTGGAAGGGTTCAAAATAGAATGACTCATCTAAGTGAATCCCTTTAAATAAAGAGAACAACTTAAGGGATGTCTTGATAAAATCATGTCTATCAAAGTGAGACTCCTCAATGAGTAGGAAAAGATGAAGAGACAACTCTATCGAGACTAGCTTGTCAAGGAGATGAGGCTATTTAAAAATAGGTAACTTATCATAGTTGATCTTATCACAAATGGGTGTTTCAAAAATAACATTTTTGTTTTAGTTCATAATTGGTTACAAAAGATCAATTTTGAACACATTTTGATCCTCAAAAAATGGCTTTTGAAGAGGTAATGGTTCTTGTTTAGGCTCAAAGATCAGCATAAAATTTCTAAAGTGGGGAAATTTTGGTTTAGCAGGACTAATGGTTTGTGGCTCAATAATGGACTCTCCAAAGAATAGAAAATTGAATAAGGGATAAAAACAATTGGTTCATCAAAGGGAGGTTTTTCAATAATAGGTTCATCAAAAACTAGTGATGGGCCAAGAATGGTAACAACTGGATGTTTCTTAGTTTGGTTTCTCACACAAACCAAAGGAAGAGGTCTTAAAATGGTAATGACCAGATGCTTCTTAGTTTGGTTGCTCATGTAAACCAAAGGAGGAGGTCCTAAAATGGTAATGACTAGATGCTTCATAGTTTGGTTGCTCATGCAAACCAAAAGAGGAGGTCCTAACATGGTAATGATTAGATGCTTCTTAGTTTGGTTGCTCATGAAAACCAAAGGAGGAGGTCCTAACATGGTAACGATTGGATGCTTCTTAGTTTGGTTGCTCGTGTAAACAAAAGGAAGAGGTCCTAAAATGGTAATAATTGAATGCTTCTTAGTTTGGTTACTCATACAAACCAAAGGAGGAGGTCCTAAAATGGTGATCTTAGTATGTTGTAGAGTTTGATTACTTACAAAATCTAAAGCATCCAAGTCTTCTTGATAAACCCAATCATTTTGATCATGAGTTAGATCATAAGTTGCATCTTGACTATGTTCCCATCACTAATTTTTATGAGGTGGATAGAAATCTATCTCACAAACCATATTGTCACTATAGGGGTCTTGACTAAAGTTAAAAAAGTCATTTTGTGTTTCCATTATATCATAAGTTGGATTATCCATGGCTGCACCATAAGTGTAGCTAGACATATCTAAATTCAATGAAGAAATCTCTCAAAACAAAAAGACTTAAAGTTCTACAAACCCTAAAAAATGATCCAAAGACAAATGGTTCAAACTTGGTTCAACTTGGTTGAAGGGGTAGAGTTGTATCTCAAAAGTATTTTGTGCTAAGATTTGGCATAAAACAACCTAACCTCAAATGTCTAATATCAAAGGTTTTCAAAGAAAGGTTGCATTTTCCCAAATAAAGTCACAAAAAATGATTGGGATAGGCACTTAAACAAATAATCAATCAATAATGTTCAAAATTGGGTAATCATTTAACTAAAGCTATGTAACCTAAAATAAAATGATCTATGTACTAACCCCATGAATTTAAGTCTAAAAAAAACTCAATCAATGTTTGGATCCAAACTTAACATGGTTAATTAAAAACTCAATGTTAAAAATGAAGATTTGACCAAATAAGCTAGACAAGATCAGATAGCATGACGATATAAGATAAAATGTCCAAATGGTATACATAAAATGGTTTTAAGTAGTGGTTTTTGATACAAGGTGAAATAAGTCTTGAAACAAATTTAGTAGCCTAATGGCGTAAACATGCTCAAATGATGTGGCTAATTGTTATGTTTCAAAGACTCAAAGGAAAAAAATATTTGACATGATTTGGGTAGCATAATGCTACCATTCACAACTCAAATGCATTTTTTTGACATGGCTTATGAATAAATAAACAAGTCTTGGCCTCAAATCATATCAAGCAAAAATGACCAAAATACACTAAGTGGAATCATCCAAATCCTAACAAGGGTATGGAAAAATGGGGTATACTAAACTAGCAAGGTTTAGATCATTCTAGGGGAATCAATTGTACAATGACTTTCATATTAAATGATGCAAAAGACAAGCATGGAAATTAGGTGACCATAGCATTGGCTAATTGTAAAAAGGTCTAGTCCGTTTCATAACCACTACATCCTATTATTCACTTAGTGTAGTGTGATGTCTAAATACAGATACGTCTTATGTGTAACTCCAAAGGAGCCAAATGAAGTCAATGATGGGAGGTGAAAACCTAGGTTAAAGCTTCCCTAAATAACTTTCAAGAGACAATGACGTCCCCATATTAAGCCAAGTTTTCATGAAAATAAAGAAAACATAAATTAGAAAGACTTTATGGTCATTTTCAATATCACCTAAATTTTGGCAAGTTTTTGGGGAGTGCTTTAGGTGACATTCTTTTTAAGCCTTGGACTAGGCTATTTACAATAGGAATGGTGTTTTTCATTCCAAGGGTTCCCTATAGGGGATAAATGGAAGAGCATACACATAAAATTCCTCTTTTTGCTAAACAAAACATAAGTAAAGTACTATTGCAATTAATAATTGACAAGTGTGTTCAATTTTAAACCTAAATGAAATGTTTGGTGGTATTCATTGGACCCCTTGGTCTTAGTTGAAAAACTTTGAAAACATTCACCAAAACATCTAAATTCTTTGTTAAACAGCAAAAAAAGGTTCCTAATTCATTTTTAAGAATTCAAGACGTGATTTAAACATGTTTTGAGCAAATTTTAAACTTGGTCCTATAGTAAAAATGCCAGTATGTCCTTTAGCCTTGAAGCTCTTTTTAGCATGAAATAATGAAATTTAAAAACATAGCTCTCAGGTCTATGTTTTTGGAAAAAACATAGTGACCAGCATTAGTTATTGCTACCAATGTGAGTTATGGATAATCGAGATATATCTGATGTTGGTCATGTTAACTAACATCGATTAAGTCAGGTAACCAATTTTGGTATTTTTGCTGACATCAGTTACTATGTAAAAATTGTGGCAACAAAAAATGGCAAAATAAAGTTAGAAACTCAATTTACAAGAGTTTTAAGGGTGCAAATTGATTTTAGAGTTACAAAGTGATCTTCTTTAGGTGTGAGATGCATCTAGTCCCACCAAGTGTGCCAAGATGTAGAGAGGATTGTAAAGAAAGTTAGTTAACCATTAGTCCATAAACAATGAAACATGCATAAAGAACTAATTAACCAAGACTATCTATTCCTATGGGAATTGCAAAAGATAGCAAGAAATAAATGAAATAAAGAAACACCATATTACCTTCCCAAATGGATTCACCATACCCATGTGGCTCAAAATCATTTTCAACCTTCATCAAGAATCCTTGTCTTTGTCAACAATGGTGGTAAGCTCCTCCAATTCCTCAAAAACACTCCATAAAACCTAGGCTCTTGATTATAAATCACTAAACTAGCCTATCAATGAAGCTTTTTAGAAATAATTTAGCATTATAACTTTGCAATATTCAAGCTTTGAAGATATTTGAGAATAATAACCTTCCACCAAAATAGCTTAGAAATAATGTTCATGGTCTCTCTATTTTTATATTTTTGAGATTGGTCAGGATGAGATGTGTGGCTGTGGATAATCCTAATATTTTTAATTAAATCCGTAATCATCCTCAAGATAAATATGCATTAAAGAGGCATGGGAGTCATTAACTAGGCATGGGTAACCCATAATCTTGATATTTTATGCACTTATGGATTGATGGATGCTACCCCATAGATGATGTCACTAGGTGATGCATATAATAGGAATCAATTTACAAAAATAAGTATTCAACAACTCTCATGGAAAATCCACTTAAGCTCTTGATTTTGATGAATTAGCCTTAAACAAGGTTAATCAAAATTTGTGCAATTATTTGAAAATTGGCCCTCAAATAATCAAAATGGTTAGAAAGTCATGTTACTGGGTCATAATTTGGCTCGAGAAGAATTAGAGGATGATATTAGATGCGTTGGAACCATATTCCCATTTATTATATTTTCAATAGAAAATAATGAAGGCACATGATGTATACTAATGAATTTAGAAGAAAAGAGTGATCTAGATCACTATATGATGAAATTGTCATTTTGATTTGAAATGATCTGACCAAAGTTAGCTAACCCATAAAATGCATTTCCATATTTAGGGATACTTCGACCTAAATTGGCACTTGTAAATGAAAAGTTTGAACCATTTAGTGCATTTTATGGATTTTGACCTAAAATGTGCATTTGAGTGTAATTCGAGTAAGATTGACAATTTTCAACATAAAGGGTGTTACGAATTGGATGTCTACACTATCTTTACTCCTATTGGCCTTATAGATCCTTGCTATCAGATCTTTACTCTTTGACCTTACTTGCTTCATTGATCTTGATTTTTATTATTAAACATGCTTCACCAATCTTTTTCCATCTTGAACATACTCATGCCTCTTATCAATCATGCATTTATCTCAATATCTTATTGCCAGTCTGTTGCTTTATGTACTCACTCCATATGGTGGCCTCTCAAGCTCCTTAACCTTTTGACTTATCTCACACCATTAAATCATAATGTATGAATAAAAATTGATTACTAATCTAGATCAGACCACATTCTTTTCAGTGAACATGCACTACCAAATCTCTATTTGATCAATCTACATCATTAGATCTTGTCTAACTTGTAGCTATTTAAGGGCTTTAACCCAAGGACCTTTTAACTAGTTTGACTCAAGCACGAACCATTATATATCATGTGTCAGTATTCTATCTCATGTGGAATATTAGATATTGATCAAATTTAAACCTTTAAAGGAATTTTGAACCCAAATAGTTAATTTATGGAGCTTAATCTTGATGTTAGCACACATGTCTTATACTATAGGTCTAACTTTGAATGCTCATAACTTGAGCTAGGAAGCTCACACGTACTTGAAACTTGTAAATCATGTTCCTACCATGAATAAATCTATGGCACTTAAATATTTTGGATCACATGGCTTTCTAAGGTGAATTTATAAAATGCACAAACAAGTTCACTAGTGTGTTTCCATGTGACCTGAAGGATGGCCTAGCCCCTCAGACTCGGTAAGATAAACTTTGAAAGATTAAATATTGATATATTAGACTCATGAAGATATAAAACCTGTAAATAATGGTGTTGGCACTTATTACATTGATCATGTGTGGTTTGATGGTCTCACAAGGATTTTTGAGCATATTTATAAATTACACAAGTTGTCTTGTCTACTTCTTCATGATATCCTGGTGATGGCCTGAATTCACAAAACTTATTCTTGATCTTTTTCAGTTATGAATGATTTTTTGAGGCCTATGTGGACTTGTATATTATTTTTAATTTTATTGGTCACCATAAAGACCTATTTGGATCCTTGAAAACCTACCACTTGCATAGATGACCCTAACCCTAAGACACCAAATGACACAATCACTAAGCTAGAATATGACCAAAGCTATAATGGCATATGAAATGACATAAAATAAACTAAAAAAATGCCCTATGAAATTATAAAAACACATATACATATTCTAGCTATAGGGGTTGGCCCATTTTGGTCTATGGTAAAAATGGTCAACAATACTATGGTGAAGAAAACCCATCTTGATATTTTAGATGACATGTTTCTAGAGCATAATAAAAACACATATGGTGGATTCACTTGTTACATTGACTAGACCATATGATATCTAGATTAGTTGGCATTGTTGTGTGTGACAATTATTAGTGGAAGTAGGATGTTAATCCAAAAGTAGTTTGTGTAGGAGAGGATGGTGTAAGGTGGTAGAAGGAAGTTATAACATAGGTGTATTTGACCATAGAAATTATTACCCATAGAAAAATAGTGGCTTGAGTACATTATCTTGAGAAATAACTAACAAGAGTGTAAGGAAATATCTATGGATCATGACTCTCGACTCACACACTAGAGGGGTCACTCTATGAAGCCAAAACTATATAATCCTTATGGATCATGACACCTCACTCACCATGTGGGAATGAATGAAACCATATATATATATATATATATATATATATATATATATGGTGTAGAAACTATTCATACGTGTATATATCATTCATATTTTTTACATGAGTTCGTACTCATGGTTTTTTATTACATCACATACTATGGTTTTAGTACCATGTTATGATAAAATGTTAATATGTGAAGTATGTTTTATTATTTTTTATTAAATATGAGCAAATTTGTGGTAAAAAATAATAATGACTAAAGTGTGAAAATGACATCTTATGTAAGTAGAAATAAAAATCAATAAACAAAATATGTAAAAAAATAAAATGAATAAATTAATGTAAAACCTACGAAATGTAAGTAATATGTAAATTATCAAACATAATATATCTAAAATAATGTAATAAAAAATTCATGAATATCATCAATTTAAAGACAAATCAAAACATAAGATTTGAAGATAACTACAAAAAGAGATATTGAATGTAAGAAAGTATGAAAGATTATCAAACACATATATGAAATAATTGTGTAAAGTATCATATAACATAAGATAAGTTTAAATTAATATAAAAAAAGTGGTGAATAAAATTGACTTTAAATACAACCAATGGAACACAAATTAACATTGGAATAAAAAATGATGTGCAAAAAATAAAGAAAATATTCTAGTGATTGAAAACTCAAAATAAATTATTTTAATATAGTAATGTGTAAAATAATATAGATATATGATAATTATAATGTAAATAGTGTAAAAAATAATGGTTATGATAATTTTTATGAAGGCCTTGTTAAATTACCCAAGGTCTTACAGTGCACCTCACAAACTGAAAATTTGAGGAGTGGTATATACCTAAGTGAGGAACAAATTTTTAATAAAATAGATAGAAGATTGGAGTGTAAATAAGAGGGGAATGATAAAATAAAATAAATATAGATAAATTTCATATTTTAATTATATTATTAATATATAATGAATATGAGTCATCATAATGGTGATGTAAAAATCCATAGCAAGGATAATACAATCTAATCAATTGGGAAAGGCTAAGATATTTCAACATCAATGATGTAGAGAACCCCACATAAAAATAATAATATTGAGCTATAAATTTAAGTACATATATCATCCCATGAGGGTTATATCCATGAAAATAAAAATGATCCTACCTTGACATAACATGCTCCCCACTCCTCATTACCCTTAATTTTTTTGTTCTACTGTGAAGATTAGGTAATTATGTGATTAATTAGGTGGCACTAGAATGTAAGAATATATAGATAAATAATTATTTAGTATGACCTCATACACTAGTATAATATCTTACCACACCCCAATGGGTATTAAATCTATTATGATGCTAATTATGGAGTTTGAGCTTTGATTATAAAAATGAGATATGCCAAGAAAAAAATCACGTATTTTAGTGTGATTTGAGTTTTAGGATATAATTTTACTTTTAGCATTTTATATTTTATAATATAGATTTTTATTATTTTTAATTCTTATATTTTTTGTATACATACAGATTAACAAAAACCAACAATGGTTACTAAAAATGACTAACACAAGAGATCCTACACCTAGATGCTAGAGAAGAGAATGTAAATACCATTATGTTGAAAGACTCTTAAGCCTAAATCATAGAAAATATTATAATATATAAAGTTACCTAAGTGTGCCTCAATTGACAGGAAATTTAAAAATGGGGATCATATAATATCTATCCATGTGAAAACAATGACACAATAAATATATGTTAGCATCTAACCACAAAAAGCAAGAGTTTTGCTTCAAAAGTGAGTATATAAAATGAGAGGATTTAGAAATACATGGAAATGTAAGTTAAATATTAAAAATTGAAACCTAAAGAATGGAAACATTGAGAAATATTGTAACCATGTCAATAAATAATCCATAGTGACTTACAAGATATATAACACAAGAATTGATAAGTGGAATCACCTCAAAAGAGGGGGAATGCAAAAATAAAGACCAAAGAATGACACCAAAATTAAGACCAACTAAAATATTATATAAAAGGTGAAAAATATAGTTAAATGAGATACCTAATATCTACCAATGGATCCATAGTGACTATAAATCATCTAAAAAGAGGAGGAATATAAAAATTTGGAAAGTAAAACCTAAAGGTGCTACCCAAGAACCACAAGTGAAACCAAGGACAATTATAAATGAAATAAAATGATAAAAAAAAACCTTAATGGGATACAATAAATAAAAAATGGAAACTAAGGCCAAATATAAATAAAATAAAATTTTGGAAAATAAACGCCAAAGGTGCTTCCAAAGATGCAAAAGGGAAACTAAGGGCAACTATAAATCAACCCAAAATAGGGGAAACTAAAATGATAAAAAAGAGCATAAAAGACAAAAATGGTTGACTGAAAAGTGTAATAAAAATATGTAAAGTAAAGAGTATGATGAAATTAAAAATAAATATACAATAAATATATGTTTACATTGAGCATCACATATGCTAAATATAATAATATGAGATAAAAATCATGTAACTATATATAAAGTAAATAATATGAAATAATGAAATGTCTACTCACAAATTCTATGAAAGATATCTATAAACATAATAAATACAACATTTTAATCTATATATAATTGATATTTCACTCAAAACATTTTATCATCTACCTTTTTTGAGAGTTATGTAAGGATTGCCTTCCAAACAAGCTCCACATAAAATATAGGTGCACTAAAATGGAGAGGATGTGGATCCTCATAATAATAATAATAATAATAATAATAATAATAATAATAATAATAATAATAATAATAATAATAATAATAATAATAATAATAATAATAATAATAATAATAATAAAAACAACAACAACAACAACAACAACAACAACAACAACAACAACAACAACAACAACAACAACATAGATGAGAAAGGTGAGATGTCATTATAGAAGTAATGTGACACACATCATATAGTCTAATAGGTGGTTTTGGAGATAGGTGAGGCTATTCCTTTTCCTAGGTTGGCCCCAGTAACATTTTTGATTATCTTGAGCTACAAGCCTTAGAAAGTTTTTTAATATTACTAAATAGGTCTAAACTTAACTGTAAAATAGATGGAACACTTATTAAAAATAAAATATACCCTTAATTTTTTAAGGATATAATTAGGTGTAATATTTGGAGGTGGCATGTTTGGCTAAAGTGTAAAATAAATTTCCTCAATATAAAGTACATATATATAATAGCAAAGATCTCAGTAATTAGACAATAAATGTGTAATAGTCATGTGGAGAAAACAATAATTCTTAGAAGTAGAATATTAAGGTTACCAATTATTTTTGTAGGAGATGAGTATATCATCGTATATTACGATAGAAATATCTAGTAACTTATACACTCTTGAGCTAAATTATTTAAGACCTTGTGAAACTCACAAAATGACATGTCCTATGGGGTTGGTGGGTATGGTGTTGGAATAAATTGATGGGAAGGGACATGGTATAGTATACTAGGAATAACATAATCAACATCAATCAACATCATCAAATGGATTATAATTTGAAGGAGAGAAAAACATTGTACTAGATTGAGACTCCACCAGCTAACAAATAGTAATAATTAGTCATGTGAGCATATCAAAAATATTTGGAGGAAGGCAACTCAAATGATCAAAATATATAGTGAAATGATAAGGTCCAATCATATATTGATCATCAAACATGCTCCAAAGATTCTAAAAAATGATTTGAACTATGTGTGAAATAGAAATAAATTTCATCTCAAACCTCCCAACCAATGAAATAATGAATTGTGTTATAAACATATAAGAAGAGTGTCATGTTGAACAAGACAAATGAAATTAGTTCTACATGAAAATGTATATTTCTTATAATACAATTGAATTAAAGAAAGGTAACAAAGGATTTATGTATCCTTAGCTTTGGCATAGAGAACAAATTAAGGATCAACTATGAAGGAAATCCTATCATAATTAGGAGTGGTGATATACACATGTAGGTATTAATCCATTATGTCACTAGAAGATACACAATAACAAGTGTTCTTAGGATGACCATCGAAGTAGTAAAATAGTTAGTTAAATTCTTGCAATAATGGATTCACAAGGTAGATAGTAAGAGAACTATTAGGAGTAAGTTTTAATGTTTTGATTTTAAATATAACCTCATTGGTCTCATCATCATCAAAATCAAGGATGTTTTGTGGAAAATTTCCCATAATTTTAAGGTGGTCAATCTGACCTCAATTTATGGAATAGTTAAAATGTTGGTATTCACAAAATCATTACTATATAATGTTTCAAGGTATGAATTTTATAAACTATTTAATCTTTGAATTATTTAAAATTATAAGGGCTTGTATCACCTTGTACCTTATATATATCACCCATGTAATTAAAATTCAGTCATTGGAATGCATAAGTGGCCATGTCCCTCATACAATGAGTCTCAGGATAGTCAACTAATATATTATACACTAGAGGGAAATGGAATATTGTGATATTAACCTAAATGTAATAAATGTTACCATGATAGGAATCCAAACACATCCTAATGGAGGAATTGTTATTTTATCATATCCTTGGTATGTGTTATGGGTATAATTAATGATACATTAAAAATATGTCATGTCCCCTTTTTAGTTGACATGTCCAGAGTTGAAGATTAGCCTATTATGTGACCCTCGTAGGCTGATGGGATGGATAGAGGGTCTTGATAGAGATGGGTTGGAATTCGTTTGGGCTCTTTCGGACATGAATTAAGGGAGATATTAATATTTGATTGATTTAATCAAATATTAATTATTTGATCTCATTTTAATTAATTATTAATTAATTATTAATTATTGATTAATTATTAATTAATTATTAATTATTAATGATTGGGTCTAATTTTAGGATCCTAATCCTAATTTAAGACTTGGTCTAATTTTAAGACCCTAGTTCTAAATTAAGGAAGTCTAATTTAAGGGAGTCTAATTTTAGCAAGCACACCTTTGGAGGTGTATAAGAATATCTCATGGGAGAGAGTTTGTATTCATGCTTATTATTGATATTGATTCTTGTTAAGAAATTCTTCTGTGAAGACTGAGCCAAGGGTTCTAGGATTCCAATTGCAGTGAAGAACGTCAACTCTTCATTGTGTGCGATTCAGAGGTTGTGAAAGATCAGCCGATCTATTGCCGAATTGAGAGATAACTTCACCCAAAAGTTATCATAGTATTACAGGTATTTGAGAGATAACTTCACTCAGAAGCTATCACAAGGGTTTACAGGTATTTTCTTTATTTTGGGGTTTGATTCAAGAATTATCTAGATATAGATCTTTTGTATCAGCCCATAATTCTACAGATCAGGATCAGGCATACAGGGTGTGTTATATCAATGGTCGTATGAATTCTGTATGAAGCTCGTAAAAATCCATACGCATCGACAGGAAGTACAGGTACCGACATCGACGAACAGATACTTACAGAGACCGACATCGGTCGACATACTACCGACATCGGCGGAGTAACGACTATAGATCGACCGACGACGGCAGTATAACTGGCGTCGGCGACTGTGTGTTTTACACGGCAGGCCGAGACGAACCAGATTCAAAATTCTTTTCCAGTTTACAGAATATTCAGGCTATTCAGGCCATACTTTTGATAATTTTTTGTATACTTGACAGAGGATCTCTATTGTAAGCTTATGAGAAAATAAATAAGAAATTATACTGTGATTTATTCATCTATTTGAAGATATTTTGCAGAAATTTAGATAAGCAATTTGGAGTTTTGTTTTGATATTCGAAGGGATATTACAGTGGTATCAGAGCTTTGGTCTTTGGTATCATAGTTTTGTGTCTTTCATATATCTCTATTGGTAAGGGATATTACAGTGGTATCAAAGCTAAATCCTGCCATCCTGAGGGTTTGACAGATCTTATGCAGCCACAAGGGTTGGGACCACACGGGTATTTCACGCACAGTAGAGCTTTGCTTGAAGGTACTCAAGTTCTAAAACAACCGCCGGAAGACATGGGTGATGATATTGGCAGGGCCCGTATTCCTCACCATCTGAGAGATCAAGATGATCCAGAGGTTTTACTTACTCTTAGAGAACTACGAGAAGGGCAAAGGCAGAATAACCAGGTATTACAGCAGTTGGCAGCAGCACTGCCAAGATTAGGTTCTCTGAGGAGACATTCCCCACACCGTGAAGATGTCAGGAGTGTTGCAGGATCACAGAGAGGCCATGGGACTGTTTCTCGTACAGCGAATAGGCCTACTAGGCCTATCTTTATGAGACAGGAAGCAGAGGAGGTGATAGCAGGTGAGGAGCATTAGGAGGCATTTACGGACACACTTAGGACAGTGACTAAAGAGTGGGAGTCATTACCACCTATGGTCAGGGAGATGATTACTTTTGACCGATTCCTCACACAAAGGAAAGAATATTATCGAGGTCGACAGAATGGGAGACCAAGACCCCAGAACAATGATCTGAAGCATGCTACGAGTAAGCTCACACTAGCAACATTTGACGGTAGTGGTAAGGTGATAGCACAGGCCTGGGTTAGTAAGCTGGATACATTTCTCACATTGCGACTGATGGGTGAGGAAGATGCTATCAGATATGCGACACTACATCTTGAGGGAGTAGCTCACGATTGGTGGCACCACAGGATGGTGACACTCCATCATGATCAGATCACCTCTTATCAGGAGTTCGTGGATAGGCTAGTAGAGCATTTTGACAGGAGGGATCCAGAGTCCTATTTTCGAGAGTTGGCACAGTTACGTCAAAGTGGGAGTCTAGAGGCATACATTGGTGACTTCCAGAAGTTATCAGTCATGGTCCCTGGCATTTCAGAGAGGCGACTAGTAGTACTCTTCATGGAGGGCTTGACAGAACCATTGAGAGGTTGGATCAAAGGCTTTGATCCTCCTTCATTATAGGAAGCTATGAAGAAGGTGTGTAGTATGGAGATGGAAGCCCCATCAAGTAGATCTAACTCCATAGGCACTTCTTCATCTAGAGACCATAAGCACTCCAACAGGGATACAGAGAGACCGGATTTTAACATAGATAAATCCAGGGTTAAAAATGATTCAAAGGCTAATCTAGCAGCACCACCTTTGGATCATGAGGTGCTTAATGATTTACGCAAGAAGAAGCTTTGCTTCTACTGCAAAGGTCCATATGATATCCATCACGATTGTCCTTTGAGGCCTAAGGGCAAGACGAATCGTATGATGTGGGTATATTATGAGGAGTCATAATCGGAAGATTTTGAACAGCATGATAGTTCAGAGGAGGTAGAGGCTTCAGAGCCTAAGGCAGAGGCAGATTTAGAGCTTCATATACAGGAGGCACGCCTATCCAGCATTCAGTTAGATGAGTCATTTAGACTCCATGGAGTTTTGGCAGGGCAGAAGGTTACCACCCTTCTTGATACAAGAGCCACACATAATTTCATAGATGCTAGATTTGTGGAGAAGCGTGGACTCACTACCAAAGATTTTGAGGGAATTAGAGTTAAGGTAGCCGATGGTCACACTCTGAGGTGTGAGCGCATGATTAGAGACCTCCCATTGCGCTTGAACAACTATGAGTTCAAGGCTAATTATTATGTAGTGAACATGGGGGACATAGAATTAGTTTTGGGTATGAGGTGGCTTCATTCATTTGAGGAAGTTACTCTTCGACTAAAAGACATGGAGGTTCATTTTGAAGTTGATGGGAAAACACATATTCTTAAGGCAATACGGGGCAATAGCTTCAAACATATGTTTTTTCATCAGATAGAGATGCCTACACTGCATGACATGATAGAGTGTGATGACGAGTGCCCATTGGCACCAACACAGGAGATATATGGGGACGAGCTGTGTCTTGAGGTGAGTTCAGTTCAAGAGTTAGCACATGTGGTAGGGACTCAGCGTTCTGTTACAGGTGGGTCACATGATGATGATACGAGTATGTCTAGCATTCACATTCTAGATTCAGATATTATTCAGGGCCTGGAGTTCATGATGATTGACAGCGGTGGAGATCAGGACTACATTTGGGATCCAGGAGGAAAATTGATTGGTTTATCATTTAGCAATTGCTTGAGGGCAAGCAATTTTAGGAGGGGCGGATTGTCATGTCCCCTTTTTAGTTGACATGTCTAGAGTTGAAGATTAGCCTATTATGCGACCCTCGTAGGCTGATGGGATGGATAGAGGGTCTTGATAGAGATGGGTTGGAATTCGTTTGGGCTCTTTCAGACATGAATTAAGGGAGATATTAATATTTGATTGATTTAATCAAATATTAATTATTTGATCTCATTTTAATTAATTATTAATTAATTATTAATTATTGATTAATTATTAATTATTAATGATTGGGTCTAATTTTAGGATCCTAATCCTAATTTAAGACTTGGTCTAATTTTAAGACCCTAGTTCTAAATTAAGGAAGTCTAATTTAAGGGAGTCTAATTTTAGCAAGCACACCTTTGGAGGTGTATAAGAATCTCTCATGGGAGAGAGTTTGTATTCATGCTTATTATTGATATTGATTCTTGTTAAGAAATTCTTCTGTGAAGACTGAGCCAAGGATTCTAGGATTCCAATTGCAGTGAAGAACGTCAACTCTTCATTGTGTGCGATTCAGAGGTTGTGAAAGATCAGCCGATCTATTGCCAAATTGAGAGATAACTTCACCCAGAAGTTATCATAGTATTACAGGTATTTGAGAGATAACTTCACTCAAAAGCTATCACAAGGGTTTACAGGTATTTTCTTTATTTTGGGGTTTGATTCAAGAATTATCCAGATATAGATCTTTTGTATCAGCCCATAATTCTACAGATCAGGATCAGGCATACAGGGTGTGTTATATTAGCGGCCGTACGAATTCTGTATGAAACTCGTAAAAATCCATACGCATCGACAGGAAGTATAGGTACCGACATCGACGAACAGATACTTACAGAGATTGACATCGGTCGACATACTACCAACATTGGTGGAGTAACGACTGTAGATCGACCGACGATGGTAGTATAACCGGCATCGGTGACTGTGTGTTTTACACGGCAGGCCGAGACGAACCAGATTCAAAATTCTTTTCCAGTTTATGGAATATTCAGGCTATTCAGGCCGTACTTTCGATAATTTTCTATATACTTGACAGAGGATCTCTATTGTAAGCTTATGAGCAAATAAATAAGAAATTATACTGTGATTTATTCATCTATTTGAAGATATTTTGTAGAAATTCAGATAAGCAATTTGGAGTTTTGTTTTGATATTCGAAGGGATATTACAGTGGTATCAGAGCTTTGGTCTTTGGTATCATAGTTTTGTGTCTTTCATATATCTCTATTGGTAAGGGATATTACAAAATATACTAATATTCTAATGAAATTTAGGGAGGCAACACAAGTGTTGGAGATTTGATCAGTCAAGGCTTGCTTTAATCATACATCACCTACTTGTATGTTAATTAATAAATGAGTGTCATCTACATAAATTAATATTTTTTATGGGTCATACATGAGATATTACATTTAAAAGAGATATTTTTATCTATAATGTGATTGAAGTGGATAAAAATCTCTTTACATTATTAAATGATGTTTTCCTCAAACCCAAGAAAGGTATCTTCTAGACCCATAAGCAATGGCCAAGGGATTTTCATGTAAAAAAAGATATATAAGGTGATTTATATGTATTGGAGATGTCCACATTATCTAAATAAATGGGATTTGAGATGGGAGTATATAAATCACTTATATGGGATCCCACTCCTCAAGGATAATTTGAAATTAATAAGATTATAAAAGAGGGACCAAACTCTAAAACTGACTAAGTGTAACTTTAGATAAAATAGAATGTATTTGATCCTTATATTTAGATACATTATATTTTATAAACACTTGAGTTATAGTGTAGGTAGGTAAAGGAAATTGTATCAACCTCAATGTAACTAGTGACATATAAGTTTAAAAAATGTCTTTATTGGGTTGGTTGATATAGTAGAATTAGAACTAAACACATAAAAAAACTATATTAGGGTTGTAGAGTAGGATTATGAGACAAGGCTAGATCATGAATTCATCAATAAATATATAAAGTAAGAATAAATACCTAACTTATCAAACCTACTCTCTCAATGAGTGTTTTTAATGAATTCAAAGAGCTAATTAAGAAAGGAATACCATCAAACCTTCCAAGTATCTATTTTCCCTCATAAGTGGTCAAGAAGCATGATTTTACCTATATTTAGAGCTCCAAGTCTTTGTCAATGAAGATTAACATAAGCCTCCATCATCTATTAGTACACCAATGGCTTAGGTTCATAAGATTTTATCAATTTGTATGATTAGGTAAAGCTTGCTTATAGCAATTTCTACATAGTAAGTTTTTATGACTAAATCTTTAAAATGGTGGTCTTTGCCCTCTTATTTATAGATTTCTAAAAATGTTCAGGATTAGCCATGACCATCCATCTTGAGATCAAGATGTGTGTCCATAGACTGATTCAATTTTGGAGAGATAATCACTAAATAATGTCATTAATATTTGGAATAATGGGACATTGGTGAGGCATGGGAGGGATTAATTTTGATATTTATCTCATTAGTGGCTTATGTATGCCACCCCATTGATGATGTCATGGGACGATGTAGAATTGAATATTGAGTTTTTAGTAATTATATATTCAATAAATCTTATGGAACTTTTACCTAAGCTCTTAATTTAGTTTAATTTGCTTAAGTGACTTTGATTAATTTTTTGCATTTCTTTGGAAATCTATTACAAACTTAATCAACCTAGTCAAAATGGAATTTTATTGAGTCCTATTTTGACTAAAGCATAATTAGAAGAAGGTGTTAGTTTCATATGGGATAATACCCCAATTAGGGTATTATGGATGGGAAATAACATATGCATGTGACATGTGTTACTGAATTAGAAGAATTTACTCGTCTAAGACATCATTTTGTATGATAGAAATTTGACTCAAAATGTTTTAAATTAAGATAATAATTTAATAAAAATCCTTGCCCCATTTAGGGATACATTAACACAAATTGGCACATATACATGACAAGTTTGAATGCTTTAGAGTGTTTTAGTGATTTTGGTCCAGATTGTACATTATTGCATAATATCATTTAGATTGACAATTTTAGCACAATAATGAACAAAATTAGATGTCTACATTTTCCCCCTATTTGAGAAGGCATAAAGAGACATTCATTGAAGCAACACATTATAAAATAATTAAAATGTCACTATAATCATAAGAAATAAATTTCATTCATGTTTTCCATTAAAATTTTCATGAGTTATGGAGAAATAGGGCCACAAAAATGACCCAAAAATTATTTGTGTGGCCCATTATGCCCCCTTGAGGGGAAGATGACAAATTTTAAATTTTTTATGGATTGGCCCTCAATAAAAAAAATAATAATCATGTAATTAAAAAAAAGGCTTAAAATGGAGTAATTAGAATAAAGTGGGAGGAAATATGAATGAATAGGTCTAAATTAATAACCAAAGAGAGATAAAATGGTTAGATTATTGGGTGAAAATTTGGAAAAAATTACTATATTTTGATCCCATAGGGGGTCAAAATAGTCCATTTGCACCCTTAGCTATAGTAAACCAAATCTCCAAGAATTGTGCATGAGAGAGATGAGAAAGATGGGTAATATCCCACACCATCATCACCTTGGAGAAAACATAAGAGAATATATGAGGACATTAGGAAGAAAACCATTGATAGGTACCTTTTTTAGTATTTAATTTTTTCATTTATGGAATTTATTATGCATAGGAAGTAGGATGTTTGGTGCTCCCATCGATTGCCTAATTTGTCAATCGATGATTTCACCTATGAAAATTATAGAATCACCATAAGATTAGTGAATTCACTAACCTTTCAATAGGATTGTGGGTCTAAATTGTGAATTCACCACTTCATCGATGAATTGACAATTTTGGGCAAAAATTGCCAATGAAATGGTGAATTTATGAATTATAGTGGGACTGCCTTGTACTTTGGTAGGAATCACCTAAAATTTATAAGGTTCAATAGTACTAGTGAAAACACCCTATTAAGTGTCATGTCCCCTTCTTCATGGACATTGACAGATTTGATGATTAGCCTATTATACGACCTTCGTAGGCTAATAGGATGGATAGAGGGTCATAATGGAGCTTGGATTGACTTTGATTCATAGAATTTATACATTTGGTTTTCATTCAGGTTATTTCAGACACATTGGACTTGAGCTCCTACTTTTTAGGGATATTTGACATGCAGCGGAGCAGCCTTATTTTGGTATGGTCATGTGCAGAATCACTCCCTGATTCACCTGCTTCGATCGGTTCGAGGATCTGACATGTATTGAGGGAGATATTAATATTTGATTGATTTAATCAAATATTAATTATTTAGCCTATTTTTAATTAGAAACCCTTATTCTAATTTAAGAAACCCTAATTAGGGCAAGCATATCTTTTTGAGGGTATAAGGGTTTCTCATGGAGGCCATTATTGATTATGATTTGATTATTGATTTTGATATTGAAGAATTCTTCTGTGAAGACTGAGCCAAGGGTTCCAGGATTCCATTTGCAGTGGAGAACGTCAACTCTTCATTGTGTGCGATTCAGAGGCTGTGAAATATCAGCTGATCTATTGCCGATTTGAGAGATAGCTTCATACAGAAGTTATCACAGAGGTTTACAAATTTGAGAGGTAACTTCATACAGAAGTTGTCACAGAGCTTTTCACGGATTTATTTCATTATGTTTTTTATTCAGATATTGCACAGATGAAGATCTTCTCTATTAGAGCCATCCCAGATTTGCAAAAGATTAGATTTTGAGACGATATTTGTATTCATTTATACGTGTGCCAGAGATTCATTATTGTAATCATTTTGAAGAATAATAAGAGCACCGATTTGCCAGTTAAGTGATTTACTGTGGTTTATTTATTATTTGAATTTATCTTGCAAAATCGTATCTTATTTCATGCAAAAGTAAAATATAGTGAAACAGTCAGAAAAATATCAGGTTTTAGAATTGAAGAGAAACGGGGATATTACAATGGTATCAGAGCTTTATCCTACCAGCCTGAGGAGATTATTTCTTTACTTAGTTTTCGATTTAAAAATTATACAGATAGAGCTTTCCAGCATTGGCAAAATATTGATTGAGAACTGCAGCCAGCCTACATGGTGTTTTATATTCTTATTTGTTGCTGTACAGATTTCGTACATATCCGTACCAGGCCGTATAGGGAGAAAAAGGGCCAGGGGTTATAGTGGTTCTCACACAAATTATATCAAGAAAAAAGATCCAAAATTGCAAGGAAAGACAACGATAAGGACACAAAGAAAAAGATTGGAGCATCCTTACACCAGCACAACTGAGGGAGGTCCGTTTGGGGGAATACGGCAAGTTTGAAGTCTGCTATTCTAGCTGTCACCCACTGTACAACTACTGCAGGCTAATGTCACACCATATATTGAAATTTTGAGGCCGTCATGCCCAGAAACAACTCAAGAGTGGAACGCAGTTTTTTTTTCTCCCAGCAGAAGCCAAGAACGTGGGTCACGTGCAGGATAGTCAACAACCGAAGCCAGAAATGAAGAGGTTTGAAGAAGTATTGCAGGTATGCAGAGGTTTTGAGCGTGGAGGAGCATGACTTTTTGTCTAAACCTGCTCTGGTTTGCAACCCTACATTTTTTTTCTCACTCGCATAGCACCCCAGCGCCTAGCCAATATCTACGCTCTGACCTTCTTCAAACGCCGATTAAGAAGCTCCAAGGGAAGGCGCTTTTACCAGAACCAGGGTATTAACAGATTTGGCTAAATGCATAGATCAGATGGTGACCACTGCGTCGGCCTGCATAGATCTAGCTGACAAAATATTGACCTGTGCATGTCTATGGTAGTGTTGGTTTCTTTTTTTTGGTGCATGCATGGCAGCGCCGTACGGCACCTAATTATCTTTATTTCATTCCTTATAGCGTTAGTCAAAAATCTAAAATCTGCGCTAAAATCATTTTTTTAATTAGCAAATTTTTAGTTATTATTTTTTAGTCACTATTTTATTTAAGTGAGTTATTGTTCGCTTGAGTACACATAAGGGTTTTTACTCTGTTAGTAAATCATGGGTACCTCAAGTACTCGGAGACAGTGGGACTATGAGATGAAGAAGTTGAAACTAAGTTTGAAGAGGTTAAATGAATCTCTTTCATATCCTACATCAAAAGACAAATCCACACGGTATATGATAGCGAGGGATGAGTGGGAGTTATTAACTCCGCAAGCTCAGGGGAGGTTGTCTTATGATCGCTTTGTTAAGCTGAGGAGGGAGCACTACAGATCACTTAGACAAGAGAGCAGCGTGTCCCATGATTATTATGATTATTATGAGATAGGAGTTAGTGAAGATGAAGATGAGTATGATGCTTGCACTCAGAGTGTAGAGGTGTGCTCAGATGTTAGTGCACTGAGGGGTGATGATCTCTCAGCTATGGCAGTGATTGTAGAAGAATCCCAGGATCTGATTATTGCAAATGACACTCAGGAGAATGCAATGGACAGTTTTGAGGACTTAGTTTCACCGGTTATTCCTTTCCATATGGAAGAGTTAGACAGTGATGCTACAGTTGTTGATACTTCGTCTGTTGATATGAGCTTTGGAGTTGATTTACAGAGTATGGATGATCATTTGTATATTGAGGTAGTTGGTGGCGAGTACATTCCTACAGTTATTGTTGAGGAGCATGTTGCTGATGCTGATACACATGTTCAGGATTTGGGAGTACCTGATTCTGATGAGTTTGAGATACCAGTGGAGTCGAGTCTCCAGATTGATTATTCTCACACGGATAACAGTGTGGTATAGTTGATTGTGCCACCTTTATAGAGAGATTAGTTGGGGTGTGTGGGGGAGTATGTTGATGCTTCCATATATAATTTTTACTGCACTGAACCATTCATGGAGTATTTGCTGGATAGTGCAGGTGTTCGTCTGGACTCACATAAGATGATAGAAGGTGTTCTCGTCTGAGGTACTAGCATTATTAGCAGATTGGGTGAGGAGATTTTAGTGGGCCTTTCTACTATGGTACCTTACAGGGATGTTGAGGTGGAGTTCGTTGAGCCGAGATTGGAGCCATCCATTGAGTCCCAGTTGGGCAATAGTGAGCCAGTAGTAGAGTTTGGGGTTTCCTACCAGCATCATAAGGTGAGGTATGCTCCTTATTTTACTTTACATCCAGAGATTAGTTTTGGTGTCAGTGATTCAGGGACCAATGATTATCATATCCATGGTCCAGTTGGGTGTGGGTATCAGTTAGACAGGGACTTGAATTTTGACAGAGTGGATGTTTTAGTTGGCTTGAGTTCCACAGAGTGCTTTCTTCTATCAGCATCTATCGTTGGTCTTTAGATAGTTGTTTGGGTGTCGAGTGCAATTTTTCAGTTGTTGATTTTGATACTATTGATGCTGTTGATGTTGATGATTTATTCACATGGGTTGATTGGTGACATGATGGATGTTACACGACTTTTTCCTTGGGATCCAGGTGGATGGAGTGGTCCATTGCTCTGACATTGCTTGGGGACAAGCAATTTTCAGAGGGGTGGATTGTCATGTCCTCTTTTTCATGGACATTAACAGATTTGATGATTAGCCCATTATACGACCTTCGTAGGCTAATAGGATGGATAGAGGGTCATAATGGAGCTTGAATTGACTTTGATTCATAGAATTTCTACATTTGGTTTTCATTCAGGTTATTTCAGACACATTAGACTTGAGCTCCTACTTTTTAGGGATATTTGACATGCAGCAGAGCAGCCTTATTTTGGTATGGTCATGTGCAGAATCACTCCCTGATTCACCTGCTTCAATCGGTTCGAGGATCTGACATGTATTGAGGGAGATATTAATATTTGATTGATTTAATCAAATATTAATTATTTAGCCTATTTTTAATTAGAAACCCTAATTCTAATTTAAGAAACCCTAATTAGGGCAAGCATATCTTTTTGAGGGTATAAGGGTTTCTCATGGAGGCCATTATTGATTATGATTTGATTATTGATTTTGATATTGAAGAATTCTTCTATGAAGACTGAGCCAAGGGTTCCAGGATTCCATTTGCAGTGGAGAACGTCAACTCTTCATTGTGTGTGATTCAGAGGCTGTGAAATATCAGCTGATCTATTGCCGATTTGAGAGATAGCTTCACACAGAAGTTATCACAGAGGTTTACAGATTTGAGAGGTAACTTCATACAGAAGTTGTCACAGAGCTTTTCACGGATTTATTTCATTATGTTTTTTATTCAGATATTGCACAGATGAAGATCTTCTCTATTAGAGCCATCCCAGATTTGCAAAAGATTAGATTTTGAGACGATATTTGTATTCGTTTATACGCGTGCCAGAGATTCATTATTGTAATCATTCTGAAGAATAATAAGAGCACTGATTTGCCAGTTAAGTGATTTACTGTGGTTTATTTATTATTTGAATTTATCTTGCAAAATCGTATCTTATTTCATGCAAAAGTAAAATATAGTGAAACAGTCAGAAAAATATCAGGTTTTAGAATTGAAGAGAAACGGGGATATTACATTAAGTGGTGGAATCACCACATTATGTGGAGGAATCACCCTATAGAATGAAAAAATAGATAGAAGATGGAAATATGGGGCCCATAAGAGATTAATATAGGCTCATAGGAGATTAATCTAGGCCTAAAATTAGGAGAAGAGGTGGGGAAAATAGATAATTAGTTTAGGCCCAAAAATGACATGAATATAGGTATATTTGATTAGAACAATGAAAAATAATTAACCTAGTTCCTTGTGTGTGACTAGATAGAATGAGTCAGCATTATTACATCATAAGAATGACAATAATGAGTTATTTAATGATAGGGGATATAAACAAATTAAATCATGGGTGTTATAAAGGTTGTAGAATTATACCCTTGGCATAATTACCATTGATTAGAGTAGACAAGGACTACTTATTATCACTAGTAGAGAGGTGTCACTCAGATACCTCAACTTTTCATTTACCGACTAGGGAGGCCATGATAACATTTGAGGATGTACACCATATATTATAGGTATTAATTTGAGGCTTTAGGATTAATTGTATGTTGTCTCACTCAGATACCTCAACTTTTCATTTACCAACTAGCGAGGCCATGATAACATTTGAGAATGTACACCATATATTACAGGTATTAATTTGAGGCCTTATGATTAATTGTATGTTAGTGCAATGATGAGATATTATAGATGACTTTCTAGGTGTTATCATAGACATGGAGTTGGTATATGGAAGTATTTATATTGACATACTAGAGAATTTGTCAACCTCTAACTTATGGATCAAGAGAAAGATAGGGGACAATTTCCCCAGAGGTTCTGATATTGATGGATCTTATCAGTGGCCACATGCTACCTAAAAAGAGTAGATAATTCTTTCCCCTCAATATTTTAAGGGTTATTCAGGAGATATTTGATCACCTAAAACATTTTTCTTGGGGTTCGATCATCTTGGCTCATCTATATAGAGACCTATGATATCTTATCAATATGGGTACTATTGGGTGTCAATCAGCATACTGATCAACAAAATAGGTTTGATCAACCATAGCAGGAAGATTGGTTGGCCAAGTGTACAGCTTTACTACATCAACTAGAGATGAATCTCTCCTCTCATCAAGGGGAGGTTCCCTATTAAATATGCATAGGTTATATATATATGTATATATATATACATATATATATATATATATATATATATATATATAAATTAAGACATAGGGGTGGGATAAACCATCCATCTCTCTTTTTTTAGAGATGATAACAAAGACAAGAGAAATCTTGGGTGATTAGTGAAGATACTTATCTTCTTTCAGAAGTAACATTTAGCCAAGAGCCAAATCCCTTCCTAGATAGTAGAAATCTTGATTAAATGATAGAAGGCACTTCTCTTCTTTCAGAAGTGCTTGTTCTTACAAACAACATGAATCTTTTTGGTATGTAACTGGTAACCAAAGGTGCAGGGTAACCAGTAGCCTAAAATGTAGCACAAAGTCTCCACCTCAACTACCCAAGAGTGAAATATAAAGAATGATGGGTGCATAAATTCATCCCAAGGTCCTTTACACAAACAAAAAATAAGCACACACTGAAGACAACTACGACAATAGAAAGTCTAAAAGTAGTTGGTTTCAGGACACCTTCCTTATCACCTCCACTAGTCTTGCTTATTAAATCAAATAAATAAGAATGCTTTTAAATGATAGACATAAGAACAATCTCCTAAATTAGCACAATTTATAACAGCACAAAGTCTGCATGTAACTTGCTTTCTCATTCAATTAAAGAAATATGAATTACAATATGAGCTCAAAGTCTCAGTAATGCCTTTCAATTTGGGTAGAGTTTCACTTCTGGTAAGGGGAAGATCTCCCTTGTAACAAATGAGAGATTATAATATATAGCACTCCAAGAAAGACTTGGGCACTTGTTTTAATGAAAAAGGCCCATGCTGTAGTCAACATCTTTAATGCGCCTTTAGTTTTGTCTAGAGGGACCATGCTGGGAACAACGCATTGCCTCAACTATGGCATGTCCATTCATCTAATGTCTCTTCCTTGGTATGGACTCTATAGTCCTTTCTCTGATGTCTACACAGTTATCCAATTCACCATTACTTCACAAAATAAAAATAGGCTTGTGTCCTTGATTTGGTGTGCTCAAAAGTCTACTTGATCCACTATTTCACCTACTAGAAATAACTCTTTTGAAGATATTTTTGGTCCTTTGGTCTTGCTCCTCTCTTCACTGCTTAAGTGCTTTTTTACTCTCTAGTTGAGCCATCACTTTAATTGAACTTGCCTTTGGAATCATCCATGTTGCTTCTTTATCCTTTATAGCCCTTCTTGTCTAAGTCTTTGTGGGGTCCCTTTTGCATCTTTGACAAATGGCAAGTTCCACTATTATGAAACACGTTGGAAACTTATAGAAAATGGGATCCATGACACATCTTACTTGAGCAACTTCAAAATGGGAACATGGATGGAAACACTTGTCACATTCTGTTGAGTCATAACAGGACATGTGATGTATTCCACTTAACTTACAGAAGCTTTAGAAACCTTTTGAGAGTCTTGCAGAAGATGACATGTGGCGGCTTCCACTCTACTTTATAATGGACACATGGTGGCTTCTACTGCACTTTGTCTTTTTCCATTAGGCACTTTTCCATGAGCTTTTCTCTTCAGTCAAGATTTTCCTTTACTTTCTTCAGGCTCTCTTCCCAGGTGAATTCCTTCAGACAAAATGTCTAAAGTAATTCCTTCAAACAATTTGTCTGAAGGACTCTACTTTGCCTTTTACCTTGTTCATTTTTCTAAAGGAGTTCACTTTGTTTATTTTTGCTCATTTCCCTTTATAGGGGTTCTAGCCTTAGTTCACCACCCTCCACAAGGGCACTTGTTCTTTTGGCTTTGGGGTAGCCCCTTGAACCTATCGATTGAACCAACTTTGGTTCAATGGTTCAATTGGTTCATTCTTCATTATTTGGCTAAGTCTTTTTGATCTTATACACCAAGCACATTGAACCAATTAGTCATTAAACCCATTGAACTAATTGAACATTGAACCCATTGAAATGATGAACCAAAATGGTTCAAAGTTCAATGGTTCAATGGTTCAAGCTTTTGAGACTCGTTAAGTGCTTGGGGCTATAGATCCTTTAAACGGTTAAACTTTAAACCTTTGATATATGCGCATAGCCCTTTGATTACTAAAAGAGCATAAAAAAATGAGGAATTTTTAAGCCCTCTAATAAATTTTGAGAAGGGAAGAAAAGAATTTTGGCCCTGCAGGCCCAAAATAAGTCATATGTTGTCCCAAAAATAAGAAGTCATTTTTTGGGGGACAATAGTTGGCTCTTATTGGGGAAATTCCTTTAGTTTGGAAACTTGAAACATAGATAAGGGGAGTAGAAACTAGAATCTCCAGTGCCTTGAAGTGTGTCATTGGGCTACGGAGTCATGCTACTCAAAAAGAAAGGCTCTAAAAGAAACAAATGAACAAAATAAAGTAGAAATAAAAAACTATAAAAATATACATATGTACAAGTGAACTTATTTGATACTTCAAGAATTGAAGTACTTCAGATGCCACCCATTATGAGATAATGATAATGGTGTCCTGTCTTGATAAACTAGTAGGAAACCATTTTGTCCCCAAAATTGGTGATGGGAAAATGGAACTCTCCAACAGGAAACCACTTTTCTGTGTCTTCCCCTTGGTTTTCTCTTCTTCTTGCCCCAAAGCAAGACTTGAATTTTGGTCCAAAAACCATGAATCTTTGCTCTCCTAGCAAAGAGATCTTTTTCCTAATTTTGATGGGCAGCAACATGGCCTAGTACCATAATTTTTTGTTTTGATAGCTCAGCCCAACACATGTCTTGATTATCCCCCTTAGATATCTTAGATTCTTCTTCATTTAAAGGGGAGGGTTCTTCTACACTTATGCTACACTCCACCAATTCTTTTAATATTTCATCCCTACCTAAATACTCAAACAAAGTTTGGGCTATAAGGGCCACCGTTTGGGTCTCGACACATTTGACATGATCAATTATGTAAAATCACTAGATTGAACTAGGCACAGGGGATGGGAGTTCTCCCTTTTGGTTTATGGGAAGGGTGGGAGTATTGGCCTATGAATTTGAAGTAGAAGGTGTATAAATGTTTGGGATACTTACTTTCTTAGCAATCATTGGGTCCTTTGGTTGGATAGGTAGAGTGGCCCCATGCTTAGCAATCAAAATTGCAAGTTGAGGTCGCTCCTCTATTTCTCCTTTATTAGCTTGTTGAGCTGACTGATTTTGGGACTGGGTAACCATAGCACATGATCCCTCAGATGCTTCACCTTTACTTTTAGGTTCATCCTGGTATAGGAAACTGATGTGGGAGTCACTAGCTGACTCTTCTTGATCCTCTGTGAAGAGACCATCATCATTTTCTTGATTAAACTCAGGTTGGAAAGAGAAATCATGCTCTATTTCTAAATACCCAACTACAGAGTTGGCTGGAGGTGCTTCAATGGCAAGGTTCCTCTATGGGGGAAGAAGATGATTGGGTTTCCCTTAATGTGCCTAATTAGGGAATGTCCTCCTTGGTACATCTCTGTATGAAGGAGCAGATGACATCCCTTGTGCCATTTGTCTTTTGAGGGCCAACACTTCATTTGCTAGCTTCTGCACCATTGGATCAGTGGTGGCTGTAGGTGAGTATTCAAAAGATGAAGAGGTTTTGCCTCTATTTATATCTCTTCTTATCTTTCTAGCTAAGATAAGGTCATCTTCTATCTCAGTGGTTATGTCTTGAGTAGCTTCAAGATCTATGCAGCCAACATGTCTTAGTGGAAAACTCACTTCAGGTAGCTGTGAGTTTATGAAGAATCATTTAAGGTTCTCGAGTGTGGGTTGAGCAACTACAGGAATCCTATTTCTTAGCTTTTTGAATTTGGCAATAAAATCCCTCATGGGCTCATGAGGTTCCTTCTTCATCTGTGTAAGTTAGGCTAACAAAGCGTGAACATCTTCTACAAGTTTGAACCTTTCTTCAAACTTGGCTTTGATAGTGTCCTAGCCAATCACTAATCCAATCTATATATGGTAAAACCAGTCTACAGCAGCACCTTGTAGTGTCTCCATGAAAAGCCTAACTACCACATCTTCAAATTCTACCCCTATCACACCATAGGCTATGGTGAAGGCTAAAATGTGTTCATCAGGGTGGACTCTTCCATCATGAAAGAATTTGGGGAAATTCTTCCTTGAACTAAGTGGTAGCTCATGTAGGGGTGGAGTTAGAGTAAGTGGGCCAAATGAGTTACCCTAGGGACCTCGAACTGTCATGATTGGATTATGAAAAATAGGGATAACACATCTGAGTGGAGTTTCCAGATTATAAGACAAAAATAGAAAAGAAGCTGGCCTACTTTAGCTTAAAGCTTAAGGCTTCAAACTATGCTTTCTTTCCTAGTAGCTCTAGTTTTATAGACCAGATAATATAATAGAGGTAGAGGAAGATGGTAAGGCTATAATGATACTGGGTAAGACTTAAATGGGAGTCACCAAACTCTATAATGGATAAGGGTAGGGATTGCTTATTTGAGTCCCCAACGGAGTCACCAAAAATTGTTGGGTGAATATTTTGTCAATCAGCGTATTGATCAATAAAATAGGTGTGATCAACCATAGCAGAAATATTGGTTGGCCAAGTGTGTAGCTTTACTACATCAACTAAAGACAAATCTCTCCTCTCATCAAGGGAGGTTCCCTATTAAATATGAAGAGGTAATATACTATATATATATATATGTAGAAAGTAAGACATAGGGGTGGGATAAAGCATCCATCTCTCTTTTTCTAGAGATGATGCTAACAAACAAAGGATAAATCCTAGGTGATTGGTGAAGATACTACTCTTATTTTAGAAGTAACATTCAGCCAAGAGCCAGATCCCTTCCTAGATAGTAGAAATCTTGATGAAATGATAGAAGGCACTTCTCTTCTTTCAAAAGTGCTTGTTCTTACAAACAATAGGAATCTTTCTAGTAAGTAACTGGTAACCAAAGGTACAGAGTAATCAGTAGCCTAAAATGTAGTGCAAAGTCTCCACCTCAACTACCCAAGAGTGAAATATGAAGAACGATGGGGGCACAAAGTCATCCCAGGGTCCTTTACATAGAAACAAAAAATAAACACACACTAAAGACAACAATGACAACACAAAGTCTAAAAGTAGTTGGCTTCAGGACACCTTCCTTATCACCTCCACTAGTCCTGCTTGTTGAATCAAATAAATAAGAATTCTTTCAAAAGATAGACATAAGAACAATCTCCTAAAGTAGCACAAGCTATAACAGCACAAAGTCTACAAGTAACTTGCTTTCTCATTGAATCAAAGAAATATGAATTACAATCTAAGCTCAAATTCTCAATAATGCCTTTCAATTTAGGTAGATTTTTGATTCTGGTAAGGGGAAGATCTCCCTTGTAACAAATGAGAGATTACAATATATTGTAATCTAATATATACCATACTTTCATCTAACCCATCTTGGTCAAAAAAAATCTTTCCATTCTTGATATATATTTTAAATATATCCTCATACATTTTATATGTAATATCCATACACTCCTTAGGTTGGTCATTGTCCTTAATACCCAAAACACCAAATAGGTCTAATAGAGACCTAAATAAATTATGCCTACAAACCAACACGTTACACCTTGGATTCCTTAGTCCACCTTCAGCCTTCATAAAAAAATGAAACACATAAAAAATTACTATAATATATTCTTTATTACTCCTACATGGGTCCACAACACTTGGAACACAAATTCATACCTTGAACCAAGTAATTATGTCCTACTCACCAATAGGCCTAGAAACAAAGAAAACACTATCTTCTAGAACTGAAGCACACAAATGATCTTATCAAAAAACATACTAAAAAAATATCATGGATAGGTCTTCCATGACCTAAAAAATATTAATAAATCCATTAGTAACCATCACATAATAAAAAAATCTTCAAACCAACTCTCTCAATATGACTACTTAGACTAGTCATACTCAGTCAAAGTACAATCATATAAAATATTATTTATTATACATGAAAGGATGATTTAAACACTCCTAAATCACATGAGTGAATTATATGATTCTTCTATATCAACCTTTTTTTTCTTCATGTTATATAAATATTCATTGGTCTTACAGACCAATCACTTAGGTTTTTATTTCATTGTCTTAACACAGTCTAACAAACCAATTTGGCTTTCACATTTCAACACCTCACACTAGCTCACCAACTTCCATAAATATTGAGTAGATAAATTATATCTTTAAAAAAATTAATATTTTCATTTTATTCATCACCATTTTTCATAATACCTTAAACACTTCACTTTCCTTGGCATGCCTATAGCAGTCATCTTGACCTAAAACATAGTCATGTTGAACATGACTCCTAATTCATATACAATCACTTAAAAGTACTTATAATTAATTTAAAAGGTAATAATAAATTATTATAACATATTACAACAAAAAAATCATATTATTCAATGGCCACTTTAATATTGAAAACCATTCTCACTGTCATGGGTTCCATTATCTTGTCTTATTTAGGCTAGTCATTTTGTGAGATCCTTCTAGCATATGTATGAGCATTAAAAACACTTAAAAATTAAGGTAAAATGAGTAAGAGGTATAAAAAATTACCCAAATCCATTTAAATGATCCCTATTCATTGATTAGGCCTTCCAATTCCTCTTTTCACTCTAACTGGTGTTTTTCACTCATGGCACCCTTTCCTTCATATCAACTAGGCAAATTTGAGGACCTAGAACTTTGACATTGAGAAATTAATATTTATAAAAATTTCCAATGATGTTTTATTCAAGTCAAAATATTCATCTCAAACCCATTTTTCCCCTTGGTTACTTTCATAAATCTCTCATAATATCAAAAACATTATTAAGAATCACTTTTCTATGGGACCTACAAATGTCAAGATTGACCAAGCACACCCTCAAAATCATATAGGAGTATTATGAAAAATCCAATAATCATCCTAGCCATATACCATATTTTTTATCACCTACAAGCAAAATATTTCCAATAAGGTCTAAGACTAGGGTTTTTGCACATAAAAACATGCTTACCTTCTTAGCAATAGTTTATAAATAATATGACCTTAATCCATGAAATAATGCATAGAAAAATTTCTTAGGAACCATCCTAAACTTCCAAAAAAGTATCATATCCCCATGCAAATTATACATGAGTTGATGAACGTGATAATTTTCCTCTCAAACTCAAAATACACCATTTAAGCACCCTCTGAAGCACATGAAGTCATTTCTAACTTTCTCTCTCATTTTTTGACCTTTAATTTGGTTAATAAACTTTAAAAAACCTCTATGATCATCTCCCATGAAGATACAAGTTCAAACACCCTTAAATCGCTCATTGACCCTTCACAAGGCCTTAAAAGCCCATTTAAGCCAACTAAGCCAATGGCCAAACTATCTATACAAACCACTTGTAACCTATTTAAAACCATCTATCTAACCTCTTATCACCCTATACATGTCCAAAATTCATATGCTAGGCCCACTAATCTCCATACAATGGAACATAATCTAAATTAATCAAGAACCCTTAGGCAATCATGTAAAATGAAGCCTATAAGATACAAACTAGATTGTATACCTCATGAATGCCACATAAAGTCAACCCTTGAGTATATAAAACATTAGTAGAAAGTTAAAAATCATCATACCAAGCTCCATTCATCCATACAACATCCACCTAGGACACCCATACACACCCTTACAAGTATCACATTGCTCCAAGTATATTAGGCCACCATGTTCCATCACTCTAACCTATTAGACCACTTTATCATCACTAATGCCACTTGACATCAATGAAAACACATATACCATCAATATCCCAATAATCTCTCCCTTTTTCAATGATGGAAACACTCCTTTTCTCTCTCCCCCTTTGCCAAAATGATAAAGTGGACTCTTTTCAACACTAGGCACCATAGAAAATAATCAAATGAGTTATAATAAACCCATGAAAACATGCTCACCTATAGTAAATGTTATGAAAATGGACCATTTAGACCTCAAATAGGCACAAATCCCCCTTGGAAGATGCTCTCACTTAAAAACTACTCTTGAACCATCAAGATCCTTGGACTTGTCACTAATTTACAAGGAAACATAGCTCCCCCATAGGAAATTTCTCCACTTTGAGGGCTCCCCCTCTATCTACACAACCCATGCACACCTATAGGAACTCCAAGAATACTACCATCAACTCAAACAATAACATGAGCACCATAGCACTATATAAGCTCACATACCATTGCACTCAAGGTACGCTCCAGACCACCAAAGGCACTTAAAACACACCACCATATGTGAAACACACTTCAAATAGGCCAACATGCTCAACTAGAACCAAAAATTCCAACCTTTTTTTGAAAATTTCTTCAAAAATCTTCATTTTCTTCACTAGGCCTATTTAGACCCCTTGTAACCCTATTTGGCCACTGTAGACCTCATAACTCTCTACCCTGATCATTTCAAACCATGAAATTGCATATTTAAAGTCCACTACCATTCCCCCTCATACATACAAAAAAAGAGCTTCCAACTCATCCTTCTTAGCATACTTCCTTCTTCAACCTTTTAGCTAATTAGGTCTCCTAAAAGACCAAAACTTAAATAACTTGAAATACGTTCACCTTTATACCACTATAAAACTTGTTCCAAAAATTGATTTGGCCCATTCAATTGATTTTAAGCTTTCAGAACTCAACTCTAAAGAATGACCACTTTTTCAATCATGCCTAAATACCTAGGCCTTTAAAGTAAACCTTGGTCAAAAGTCAACCTCTAGTCAACATAGATACTTGAGCTAGATACCACACTTGGAGACCACCAAAAATCACTACCATGACATATTTCAATCTCCCACACCTTTGGGAACCATGACTTCCTTTAAGCCATCAAACACATGCTCTTGAGAAGAGAAGCTAGTGACCACTCAAAATGCTCCACCTGGCACAAAAGGATTCATCAACCTATGAAACCACCTAGAGAATGTATCAAACACATTTTCAAACCTTATTAAGCATAAACATCCATTCAGCCATAAGACATCCACCTAGGACACCCATGCACACCCTTACAAGTATCACATTGGTCAAAGTATATTAGACCACCATGTTCCATCACTTTGAATTGTTAAACCACTTTGTCATCACCAATGCCACTTGACATCAATGAAAACACATATACCATAAATATCCCAATAGATCCTACATAGACAATTTTGGGATCATCATAAGTTCTTAGGTTCACTTAAATGGTATTCTCTATTATTAGTGTAGAAACATCTTCCAAGATAGTGGGTAGTGTTTGATCCTAATTCTCTTTTTCTACATCATCTTCTAGATATTCATCCTAAAATGAAGATAATGAAATGAATATAAATCTACCAATTTATGTAATGGATAATTTATAAATATGTCTAGAAAGTCTAGATCAAGATGCTCAAAGATTTTATCTTGTTTAGTAGTGATACTAGCATTGGTTATAGAGATTGGACTTGGTGGACCCTACACCTCCTTTGGAGGTGAGCAAAATTCCCCATCCAAGGGTTCTTGAAATAGGTTTTCACTCAGGGTATTATATTTTTATGTACTTTTTAAATAACTAGTGAGTGCCTCAAAGAGGTTTTCACTTGAAGATCTCAATGTTTTATCTTGTGTATGACCAAGAAAGTTTGTTTGCTCTCCAAAGTAAGCAATAGATTCTAAGGAGAAGTTAAAGATGTGCTTTTAAATTCTAATTGTCAATCCATATTTGATGCCCGTGTACTTCTAAATAGACTCTTGATTCTGAAATTCATCTAAGGGTATGATATAATTTTGTTGGTCCCTATCTATGAGGTCAAGATAGTAAAGATTTAGTGGAAAATAGGTTGTAATGTTCATAATAGAATTAGATTCAAATGGGTCTATGCCAACTAACTCATCATAAGTGTTATAATGGAAATTTTCATCACTACCAAGAGTCTCATAATTAGTTTATTTAGAAGAATCACTACCAAAATACATGAGGTTATCCTTAGGTAGTATAAATCTAAGACCTTGACTCATAATAGATTTATTAGTTGATAATGGTTCTAAGATTCCTTACACTCATGATCTTAGGACTTTTATTATGTAATCCAAGTGATCCATAATCTAATTATGGATAGGGTACTTTTGATTCTAAAACCAATTATCAATTCCATCATAATATAACCAATCTACTTTTGTAAAGGATTCATTATCTTCATTTGGTGAAGTTACTGATAGAAATACCATTGTTGGTTTATATATTTTTTTCTTATTTTGAAAAATCATGTTATGCCTACAAGGGGATTTAAAACATATAGGCCCTCTATAAGACTTAGGATACTTCGGTAATTTTTCAATATGGAAGGCATCCTCGATATGGTTTTTGGAAATGCCTACGTCCTCCATAATAACTTATTTTACAAACATTGTGGGGAATCGATCGGCCAAAGTGGAATCAAGATAACTTGGGTCAATATAATTAGGCTTGGGTAGTTAAAAAAATATTAATTTTTTGTTCTTTTATACAAATTCAAAACTAGGGAAATAGTTATAATTATGAAATTTAGCCTCTAGGTGTTTACAATATTGGTAGGGTTACAAATCAACATGAATGATAACCTTAATTCTAGCATGCAGTAACTTGAGGCATTAGTGCAAGGTAGATGGGATATATTGTAATTCATAGATCCAAGGATTACCAAGAAGTATGTTATATGAAAATTCAATGTTCATGACATGGCATAGTGTATCATGGGGAATAGACCCAAGAATGATTAGCAAACAAATAGTTTCAGATGATTCCCTTTTGATGTTATCATAAGCCTTGATCATGATTTTATTATGTTGGATTTCCTTGATAGTGTAACCCAATAATTTTAAAAACCTTAATGATGATATGTTCATCCCTAAACCATTATCTATAAGGACCCATTTGATGTTATAATTTTTTATAATGGCATTAATGTACAAGGGATTATTATGGCTTAGATTGAGGGAATACATATCTCTTTGATCAAATGTAATTTTTTGGCTTGGAAATAAATTTCCAATAAGCATATGAAACTAGTCTAGTTTTATATCCTTAGAATAGTGGACTATTGAAGGAAGTCATTCAATAAATTTCTATTAATTTATGATGTATGCAAAAATCTAGGATAGAAATTTATGCAGGTATTTTACTTAATTAATCATAAATCTTATATGGTTTCTCAATAAAAAATGATAGGGTTTGGACTTGGTAGGTATAGTGTTTAGCTTTGGATCAAAAGGCATAGTGTTTAGATTTGGTCTAGAATTAGAAGAAAGCAAATTCCCTTAGAGAATAACTCTTAAGCATCTAGTTGTGATTGTGCAATCTAAAATAGGTAAGGATTCATTATAATTAGATGAAGAAGGAAAAGGGCCTTGGAGTTTAACTTGTAGGCACATAGTCATGATTGTGCAATTTTGAGTTACCACACAGTCATTATAATTAGAGGAAGAGGATGGAGATCTAGAGATAATAACCTATAGAAATCAAGGTGTAATGGAATTACTTGAATTGAGTGAAACATTAATTATGGAAGATGGTGTTAACCCTATAATAAAGGGTCCATTAATTTAATTAATCATTGGATAGTTCATGATTTTTAATAGTGATGGTGGCAATGTGATTTTTAGAAACATATCCCATGGTGTTATTATAATCATAAGGCATATTATTATAACCCAAGTTGTTAGTTTGGAAATTATGATCATGATTATGATTATGCCTATTAGGCTTCTAGCCTTGATTCTATTGACATTAGGCCTTCTTTTAGCCCTGATTGTTCCTTTGTGGAATTTTATTTTGTTTTGGAAATGGTTATTTATATATGCCCATGTCTTAATTTATGTTCTGCATTATTTTTTTATTCATGTTTACCACTTTTGATTAAGTCCTTAATTTTTAGTTACATGCATCAATAAACATGGATGATAACACAATGGAAAGTACAAAACTCATCTTCTTGATACCAATTGGGTTTGGTTTTTTATTATTTAAATAGTCTTTATATAGTCCAAATAGTCAAATTAGATGCTACATGCTTTTATAACACTGCCTCAATAAGCTCTCCTAGTTTGTTGAATACTCTATACTTATTAAATGCCCTTCATGTAAGAGCTCATTACAAAGAGTTTTATGGATCAGGTGGGGATATTTTTACATTTTTATTTGGAAAATCCTACACCATTTTCACATGTTTGGTTTTTATTACTCTATTTCCCACCATATTTTTGTTCTTGTTAAAAACTTTTGGTTTCTCTGTAGTAGTAGTCTAAATAGGTGGTTGGGTTTGATTATATGTTTGACCTTATGAAAAAATATTTACAAGGAACCTATTAATTATAGGGTAGGAATCCAAATTAATTTATTTCATGCGTTAGTATAAAAAAAACTGAATAAACATAAAGGTCACAACATGCTAAGCCTACTCCCTCAAGGGGTTTTACTAATGAAATCAAGAACTATTGAAAGAAGGAATACTACTATCAAACCTTCCAAAGAGCATCCCTCCTTCCAAGAGTGGCCAAGAAGAATGATTTTACTTGGATTTCATGCTTCAAGTCTTTGTCAATGATTAGTAGCTTGCTCTTCCATCATATCTCAATGCACTAATGGCTTAGACTCAAGAATTTTAACACTATGTGAAAATAGTTGAAGCTTGTCTATTATTATTTATACATAATAAGTTTTCATGAATGAAGCTTAAAAATAGTTGTATTTCCCTCTTATTTTTATCTTTTTGAAAATTATTAGAATCAAACATGACCCTCCATCTTGAGATCAAGATGTTTGACCATGAATCAATTCAATTTTGGAGGGATAAGCCATAAATATCCCCATTAATATTTGAAATAATGGGGCATTAATGAGACATGGGAGGGCTTAATATTGATATTTTTAAAATTAATAGATTATGTATGCCACCCTACTAATGATGTCATAGGGTGATATAGAATTAAAGAATGAATTTTTAATTAATAGATTTTTAATAACTTCCATGGATTTTTCACTTAAGCTCTTTATTTGGTTTAATTTGCTTAAGTGGGTTTAATTAATTTTTTTAATTCTTTGGAAATTTGGTTTTTCATTTAATCAAATTAGATTAAATTTTAATTTACTGAGTCATAATTTTAGTGGAGTATAATTAGAAAAATTTGTCAGTTGCATACAGAACAATACCCCAATTAGAGCATTGTCAATGTGAAATAACACATGCACATGACATGTGCTTACAAATTAGAAGAATTTAGTGGTATAGAGCATTGATTTTTATGATTTTAATTTGACTTAAAGTGATTTTAGAAAAGATAATAATCATATAAAATGCATTTCCCCATTCAAGGATATATTAGCCTAAATTGGCACTTGTACATGACAAGCTTGAAACATTTAGCACACTTTAGTGATTTTGGTGAGAATTGTGTGTTGTAGCATAATATTTTCTTAGATTGAAAATTTCAGCACAATGGTAGTAGGAATTGTATGTCTACATTTTCCCCCTATTTGAAAAGGCATGGTGAGATATTTGATCAAAGTAACATATTTTAAAATAATTAAAGAGTTGTCAAGAATAAGTTGAAAGGTAAATAAATTACCCATGATTCCCTTTCAATAGGGCATGTGAGGATTAAATATAGGTATGTACTCTCAAAAAAGAGAGAAAGAATGAAATTAATGCACATATGAGATTAGACCTGTATGAGCTAATGCTTGCATGCATTGATTCCTAGTGATGAAAAATAGAATAGAATATAATGGGACCTAAGGAAATGGGAAGTGGGAAAGATGCAATCCCAAAAATATAAGAATCACACTTTGACATACCCAAAAGAGGGAAAAAAATTTGGCCTTAGGGAATGATTGTTCTTGAGATAAGTTACACATTTTAAATCACTAGAATGAAGGTAAAAGCCATATATCTTGGAATTAAAATAAAAATAAGAGTATTTATCTATAGAAATGAGGTAAATGAATTAATAATGTGCCCCAATAGACCATATTTGATTTGTTCATAAATTGATTTTACCCCAGTAGGGCTGATTTTAACCATTGATAAGTAATTTTTCCCCAGTAGCACTGATTGGATCAATGATTGATCTAAATATTTTCCCCCAGTAGGTCAAATTAGAAATAAAATCCCAAGGATATAACCTAATTCATAGATAAAAATATGATTCAACATAAACATAGATAGAAATGTCTAATGATTGAAGAATCCATAAAAATGGGTATATGAGGATACACAAAGTGATGAAAGAGATGATTTGAAAAATGAGGGTGGTTAAGTTGAATCAATATATGTCATTTATCTAAACACTACCTACATAGTCTAGATGAACCTAAGGCCAATGTAGTTCTCCTATAATTGGGAGATATGGAATGAAGAATGAAGAATAGAATAAATAGTGGACCAATGTTCAATTATGAAATCATGTTAGGTAGTGAATATGTAGGATAATGCCTTCACTAGATAATATAATATAATTTAGGAGATGTACATCCAAAAATAATTTTATAAATAATTAATTAGAATCATAGTATATGACAAGAGATGCACATATTTCATACAATCTCATGTTAGGTATGGTGCATTCAAAAATAATCTTTAGAGTTGCATTAACTTTTGTACTTAGATCACTTGGTGTTTAGTTTATAAAAATAAAATTATACATCATAAGCATGAATGACATTGTATTTTGATTGTGATTGGCCAATTTAAATATGAATATTTATAACTAAGGATAATTATCAAAACTACCAATACCAAAGTTATAACTATTTACATTTAAACAAACACAATAAGAAAAATTAAAAATACAAAAATATAACCTAACTTAAAATCAAGATATGAAGAATAAATATTTAAGTAGGAACAAGAATGTATAAAATAAAAATAATAAAACTTACTAAATAACAAGAAATTAAAATATGAATAATCAAAATCCATGTGTACTAATAAGATGTACTTGGAAAACAAAACAAAAGAACAAGTTAAATACAACTTTAAACAAATCAAGCCTAACTGAAGACTAGACTAAAATTTGTTATAGAATGAATTTAAACTTTCAAAAAAAAATCAATACAAGACAAGATTAAATAGTAACATACAAGACCAATAATAACAAAGCTTCAAGAATAAATAATGAAATAATAAAAAAAGAATAAACAAAAAAATAATAAATAAATAAAATAACAACTAAACAAAAAAAAAACATAATAAAAGACCAAGAAAATACAAATGAATGATCAATAAAATACAAACAAAATAAAAGGAGAGATAAAAAATCATAACAAAATAAAAATAAAACTCAAATAAACACACATAAAGAAAGTTAGTCATAATGTTAGTGTAAGAAAATAAAAAGGTGAATGGTTCGTGTAAGTGTAATAGAGGTGTTAATCTCTATGATAGGGTGACCCCTAATCTAATAAATAACAATATTGGTACAAAAAAATAAGAATAAAAGAGGAAAAGTTGCCTCCAAGTGATAGGGAAACAACACAAAACAAAATGGGGGAAAAAAATAGAAAAGGCAGGGGTGGTCGAGCTGACTCTAGATTTATGTGACAAGTGGATGTTGCCTATATAGTTCCATGGACATGAGTTCCAACATGAACTTCATTCCAAATGTATTTCTCCTAAGAAATGGGATAGAATAATAGTGATGATAATAAAACATGATTGATGTGTAGACAAAATAAGGGAAATGGGATCCCAAAATGGTGAGATCATTTAAATGATTGGTTGAAAAATATTGAGAGCATGGGATAAGAATGAATAAAGGTAAAACACAATGTTTGTGTGTTTTTTTAGTCAATTTATAATATTTCTATGTTTTTGTAATAAGCAATAAAAATAAAATATTAACAAAGGCCCAAGTAACTACCTAACTAAAGAGATGCACTTCTACAGGTAAGATCTCAAAAAATAGCTAAACTAGATATAATGATGATTGTGGATAGAAATAATGACACATGGAACCGACTAATCAAGGAGATGCATGTCTAAGAGTATAAGTTCCAATAATAGCTAAAGTTGGTTATAATGGACCTTGTGATCTTATTAAGGCAAAAATTCTCACCAAATAGTAGAAAAATAATAATAGAACATATGTAGTGTTAGATAAATTTGAATAACCATTCAACCAACAAAAACCATGGGTTGATATATCTATGTTCACTTGTGTATAAGAGGAAGATGAAAAATACTATTCAAGTTAAACTACCTTGTAGAACTAGCACTGCATGTATCTAAAATGCCAATGATTCATAATTATGATCATAATTGGTTAAGGAATAAAACTATCCAAGTTACAATGGTCCAAGGTATGAAAAGAATATTGTTATAAGTAAAAGGGTCTAGGGTAAAATGAGACAAAATCAATATGGTCTAGAATAGGACTATCTAGGATGGGATAACAAGAGTCTAGTGGAATATAAATGATCCAATGTACCAATGGTCCAAATTTTTGATTAATTATACTAATAAAATAATATGGTTCTCATGAAAATGGTCCAGAGTAGGTTAGGATAGAATGAATATGGTCTAAAATAGGATGGTTTAGGATATAAGAGTGGGATAAGATGATTTCAACACAAGTTGCCCCTAAGTAAGGAGTCTTATAGACAATTGTTCAAAAGGATGTCAAGAATAAAAATGCTTGAGATGTAGAATATTCATAGGATCTAGGAGTTATTCATCACCTAGAGTATCTAACTAATATGGTCCTGATCCATAATTTTTTGTAATGACATATGGGCCTAGCTAATTGGGTTGGAACTTACCCTTCTTGAATGCAACATTAGTGTTCTTCTTATTCTCTTTCAAGACCAAATCACCAATTTCAAACTCCCAAGGGAGAATGTGCTTGTTATAGCTTCTACAAAATATATTATGATAGACTTGTAAGTTGTTTAGGGTAGCTAAATACTTACCATCAAAGTTATAGATCTCACAACCTGAAAACTCTATAATCTTCATCATATTTAATATTATCCAAGGATAATCATAGTAAAGGCAACTTAATCTCAATTGGAATAATAGATTATGTGCCATAACCAAGGGACTATAGAGTGGCAATTATAGGGGTTCGATGACTAGTGTGATAATCCCAAAGGGAAATAAAAATTTGGAAGTGCCAATTATAGCCACCTTCATTAACAATCTTATTCAATATTGAAATAATGGATTTTTTTGACTCCTCATATTGAACATTGCCTTATAGTTTATATGGTGTGTATTATTGTGATTAGTTTTAAAATTTTACACAAAGAGATTTAACATCTCAGTTAATAAATGATTCACCATTATCAGATATAATACAAGCTAAAATACCATATCAATAGATGATATGATAATGTATGAACTTGGAAATTTGCTTCACAATGATGTAAGTGAGAGGAATGGATTTGATCCACTTAGTAAAATACTTGGTAGTATACACATCTAAAATTATCCACCAATGGCTCCATACCCAGCTTTAGATTAATTCTTACCAACCATTGAATATCTATCCTACAATTTTTTAAATGTCTCAAATTTATCTTCATAACATGGAATTAAATTAATTTGTCCCATAAAAAAATTAGAAAGAGAAATTTCCCACATCATTTAAATTAAATCTTGCACAAATATTCAAATGACTAAAAAAAATTAATTAACATCAAATCCCAATTGAATTCATTGATGAGCAATTAAATGAATTATCAAAAAGGAAAAAATAAAAATTAATGAATATCTTAGGAAATAATCATTAGCTTTTATGAGTTGTCATTTTTGGAAAATATCCTACCCATGCTTATTCCATGTTAAGCATAACCATTTGACACCTTTTAACCCTACTGAGGTTAACTAAGCCAACCAAGGTTAGGATTTAACCCATTTTAATTCATTTCAAAGCCTATAAAAGCAAGCCTAGAGATCTTCATTTGGGAAGCTTGGAACATAGTAGAGTTATAATATAGGATTTGATTCATGAAGCAAATGGATAGTGTTATAAAGCTAAAATTAAGCCATCAAGACAATAATTTTGAGTTTATTTCATATATTTCATTGCGAAGCTAACATATGATCTAACCACCCTCATTGGATTCCTTGATCATAAATGGCATACCCAGTGGGACTTTCACCTCAAAAAGTTTCTCTTAAGGATTTATAAATAATTTCACTATCATTTATCATGTCAAAATTTTATCTTGATAACCAAGGAAGGTGAGAAAATATTCAAAATTACATTCATGGATTTCTATGTGAAAATCTACTTCCTGGACTATAAAACCTATGGCCTGGACTCACTGCAGGCTACTACTATGCTTGAAAACCCACAGCTTGAGACAACAAACTAATAGGGCATCTTGTGGAGCTTTGTTTGGGGTCATATAAAATTCATTTTTTATTTTTTTTAAACCACATATTTTCTCCTAAATTTTTAGAAAATACTATCAGTTTAACATCAATTTACATAAATTTTTCACAAAATATTGAAATAGGAGTTTAAATCTTTTTAAAAGTTTCTAAATATTATTTTCTTGGTTTCATTGAATTATGTTTTCTTTGTCTAATCCTTGAATTTTATGTTTTACTAAGATTTTTTCTAAACATTTCCTAACCTAATGTTTTTATCTTTTGTGGTTTTACCTTTGGGCTCATAGTCAATTGATCTCAGTCCTTATCAATTAGTATCAGTTATTTTCAAAACTTGTTTTGCTGAAAATCAAAAGTGCTTTAAAGTATAATGTTATTATCTAAAAATTTAAAGTTGAAGGATCAATGTGAACACCAAATTTTCATGATTATACTAATCAAACATTTTGTTTTGGGTTTATAAAAGGAATCTAGTTAATCTTTCACATTCTAAATTAGGTCCTAAAATGAACATGTTAGATTTTACACATTTGGACATTGGTGTTTAAAATGAATTAGGCTAAACTTGAAAATTTGTATTTAAGTGATTAAAATGAGCATGGTTGTGTTTTTTTAGTTTGTGTCTATGAAAGTTATTTCAAATTTAAGGGGCCATGAACCTAATCAAAACCTTTCAATTGGTGCATAATAATGAACCTAATCAAATCTGAACATGTTGTCAATCTTGCTCATATCAACTTTTAGGTATTTAAAAAGAAATTAGTTCATTTTTTATTCCTTATATTTTATATATGTTTTATAAATTTTCCATCAATGTCAAAGGGGAAAAAATTCACAACGTATTTCATTTTTGGTGCCTTAAAATGAACACTAAAACATGTAGTTTTCATGATTTTGAGCACATTCACTTTCATGCCATGTTTATTTGTTGATTGCTTATTTCAAAAAAAGGATAGTGCATGTATGCTCTTCCCCCATCCACTATAGGTAAATCATGGGATCAAAAGTGCATTTCCATTTCATTTTAGTGCTTAGTCCAAGGCATAGACATAAATTTTCCTAGACTCTCCCCAAACTTGCATGGTATTGGGTGATCTAAATGCAACCCTAAAGCCTTTCTACTCATCTTTTATTTTCATGAATTTTGGATTTTGAAGGGGGTGTCATTTCCTCTCATGAGTTCTTTATGGAGGAATTAACCTAGGGCCTCATCTACTGGTAATGTTTTAACACCTCTCCATAGGGGGCTATACAAAATAAGATCATCATGTTAGGATGGTGATTTGAGTGGTTAAACCATATCCATTAGTGACAAGATGGCCTAGAATATATGATCAATTAGGACATAAAAATACAATGAAAAGTTAATGAATGTAGTGGTTGTGAAAAGGACAAGACCTTTTCAAAACAAGCTAATTGACATGTTGTTTATCTTGTATGCAAATGTGAAAGTGTGTACACATGGAATCAATCTAGATGGTCATAACTTTTAAGTTTTAATCAACCCCCCATTTCCACACCTTGATAGGATCTAGGATGATTATAATTAGTTGTATTCTAGTCATTTATTATTTTATTTCTTGGTGTGTTAGATCTAAAACTTATCTTATTTAAACCATGTCATGAATGAGTCTTGTGCCCAACATTACTCCATTATTTGAAGAGGTGTTATGTTGTTTGTTTGACACCTTGATTTAACTTATAAAACTTTCATTTCAAAAATATTGAGTATGGAACTTGATTGAGATGAGTACTATTGTGATACATAAGTCATTCTAAGTCTTGTGCCTTACAAGTATTTTAAACAAAACACTATCACATCTTTTGAGAGAACTAATGTCATTAGGCTAATCAAATTATTTCAATTTAATTTTATTATCTTGTATCTCAATTATCATTGTTTAAAAACTAATCATTTGAGCCTTGTTGGATCTTTGTTTAGCATGGTCATGCTATTCAAATTTGTCTAGCTTGTTTGGTCAACTAAAGCCTAAGTTTTCAATACGTGATTTTTTAATTAACTTTGAAAAGTTTGAATTCAAACATTGATTGGTTTTTATTTAGGCCTCATTTCACAAGAGCTAATAAATAGATCTTTCTCTTTTAGGTTGAATAATTTAGGTTAATTTATTACCCAATTTTGAAAACGAATGCTTGTTTTTTTATTTACAGATCCTATGCTCATCATTGTTTGTGCCTTTATTTCAGAGAACATAACCTTTTTCCAAGTGCCTTTTACCTTGTGCTTTATACCAACTGATCATGTTTATGTTTGATTCCATGTGTCAGGTTTATGTCAAAGTGTTTAAATATTGTTATATTAAAATATCATCATCATATTTATTTAAAGTATAGTTTTTGACATCGTGTTCAACCAAAAGTCCTAGCAACATTTCCGTTTCCTAGTTTAGACTTGCTTGGAACACTTTAGACATAAAGTTTAACATGATTGTTTTTATTCAGATGCTTGAAATTTTGTGTGTTTGACATTTGATGTTAAACATTTGACATTGGACTATTTTACGCCAAGTTTTAGCATAAACCATTTTGGATATAAAACTCTATTTTAGACCATTATTTAAAGATACAGCTCCACCCATCTTTTTTGACCATGTTAGACCAATTTTGAACCCTTTTTCCTTTGGTTTTTATTTTTCAAAGTTTGTAGAACTCTATAACCTCTTTGTTTGGGAGATTTATTCATTGATGCAAATATTTATAGCTACACTTATGGTGGAGTCACATATAATCTAAATTATGATAGAATAGTCACACAAATTGACCACAATAATTACCTATTTGAGGAAAAAAGTCAAATGCCTATTTATGATCTAAATCAAGTTATCAAGTGGGATGATATGGTATTTTAGGAGGACTTGGATTATGTGAGTAATAATGCTCCACAATGTCCATCCATTTATATATCAAGACCTCATATTTTGGCTTGTACAAGTAATTAGGCTCCATAATGCCGTAGAATAATCATTCTAGGACCTCATCCTTTGGCTTGTGTAATTAATGAAGATCCACAATGACCTAGACTTATCATACTAAGACCTAGCCCTTTGGTTTGTGTGAACATCTAAGCTCCACAATGCTCTATCCATATCATTCTAGGACTTTGTCCTTTGCCTCATGATAGAAACCAAGATTTATAATGCCCCATGCATATCATTCTAAGACTTTGTCCTTTAGATTATGACAGTAACCAAGCTTCACAACAACCTATCTCTACCATTACAGGACTTCATCCTATAGCTCATGAAAGTAATCATGCTCCCTAATGCCCTATCATTATCCAAAAATCTACCATTCCTCATCCAATTCCAATCATTACCAACTTTAGAAACCCCCAACCAATCTAATCACAACCATAGATAATCCAATCAAAACCATAACCAATCCAATCACAACCCTAACCAATCCAATTATAACCTCAACTAATCCACTTATAACCTCAACTAATCTAATCATTACCCTAATTGATCCAATAACAACCCCATAAAATCCAATAAAAACCTCAATAAATCTAATCAAAACCATGATCGACCAAATCAATAACCCAACTAACCTAATTAGTATCCCAATTGAGCCAATCAATACCTCAATTGAGATAATCATTTAAAGACTAACCTATATTCAAAACTAGTGTTTTATAAATGATCATAAACCAAGACTAATAAAACCAACCAATCCAAGAGGTTTTTGTTGAAATAATCATTTATGATAAGTAAACCTATGATAAATCACCTAATAATCCTATACCTACTATTAAGGAGTCTCACTTTGACAAACTAGTCTCTATGGAACCCATTATGACATCACATGTTGTTACTTGTCCAAAACTAGACATTCAACAAAACCTCATTATAGTAGTATCTATAATAGATGAATAATTATAATTAAAGTTAGGTTTTATTATTGAATAAACATTATATTGAGCATCAAAAGTAGAATCAACATCAGTCTTGACATTAGATTCATAGTCTATTGAGTTAAAATCAAACTTAGAATCAGAATATGTTCTTAGCTATCACAATTTTGGTTATGCATGCCTTGTGAATCAATTTTAATATATTTTTGATCTTTTTACAATTTTTAAGGATTATTAATTTAGCATCAACACATGTTCTCCTAATATATTCTACAAATATTGTGCTACCTCATCCCATTCCATTATCACCAACCAACATAGCCATTACATTGACATTCCACCTCCCACAAGTGTCGATTGGGACTAATAGAATCACACCTTGTTAAAATACATCCATGGTGACATATCATATGAAAAAAAAAGGGACGACAAGACTAAAATCATGTAGAATAAGAATAATATCTTAGTAAAACCTTTTTGAAGGTGCTAGGAGACAATCAAAGTTCAAACTCAACATCTTCTAGTGAAACCTTTTTAGAGGTGCTAGAAGATAATCAAATTCGAAAGTCAACATTCCTTATTGAAACCTTCTCAGAGGTATTGTGGGATAATCAAGAGAAATTCATTGGTAAAAACCTCTTTTAGGTGCCAATAATTGAGCATAAAAGTTTTTCACTACTTGATGAGTACAAAATCACAAATAAAATCAAAATAGGTTCCAATCTATAACCTAATAAGATGGTATCTACTCTCAAACCCAAATAATATAACAATATGTTGGTCCTATCAAGAACATATTTAGAATTCTTCAACCCTACCACATCCAAAGTTATGTTGAATTTAGAATCAACAAAATTGTGTGTGCCTAAAAACCCCAATGTACATTTGTTTCCCAACCATTATACATTTCATTATCAACCACCATTCCATTTCCAAATCAAACCTATCATCCAATACGTATGCCTATTTACCATCCTTGGCCACACTTTCCTTTATAGAGGATAGAAATATAACCTGTCTTGACATTTAAATGAAATAGAATCAATGAACAACAAAGATCATAAAAACATCATTAACATTGAAATCTACAACCAGTTCTTGACAAAGTGGCTATTCAGATGAGCTGTTGGCTAGCAATTAACATGATTGAATATTCTAGTTATTTCATTTGCTTAGTCGGATGTACATCTCCCCATTACTAGGAATAATAGAATCATTTAAAATACCTAGGCCAAACACATATAAAACTAGCCAACATCATCAACCAAAAACCATATACCATAGCATTTCAATTTACCATTCCTTTTGCCATTGATGCACACCTTGCCATTCACCCTATCACTTGGAGGTAACCCTCCTACCATTTTATCCAGTCATATTATTAGTATATCAGTGTATCACTTATCCATCTTATCATTTTGTTATATAAACCTAACATGTTTTGATCACTCTCTACCTATGTTTTTTGACCTTGGTTCATCCATTAGTTTCACATTTTCAGCATGAAGAATCAAATTAGTTTCAATAGTTGTTTCAATCAATCTAGACAAAGGAAGTATTTTTGAGTATTATGAAAGAAGTTTGGTATTTGCATTCTTCATTTTTTGTTCCCTTCTTATCATGTTTATTTATGTGAGCTTGATTATATCTACCTACATTGGAAAATCAATGTCTCACCAATCTTGCTACTAATTATAACCACCCTTGGGGAAAATTAGTATCATTGATTTGATTCATTGTATCTTAGTTATAACTACCTTTAGGTAAACTAGGGGAAAAAATTGTTTATTGTGCCTTCACATACCAACTAGCCATTCCTATGTCGTATTATGCCACTATGGCAACTATGCCTATTTTATTTGAATTAAATGCTACACTAATCAGATTCCTCTATTGTAAGGTAGAGATTTTGGGACCTAAGGCCATTTTGAGACTATGTGGGTCATTCTCAATTCATGTTGTGGGTAGAACATTCCCCCTTTACCATTATGCTCTCATCATTTTATGAGCATCTACTCAATTTAGCCATGCTCTCACCATTTTGTGATCTTGGATCATTTAGTATCTCTTCATTCTCAATCGAGTTGAGATACTCCAAAAATCTAAAAATATTTATAAAATTTCAAAATCTTAAAATATTTGTCCTATCTAAGTCTAGTTATTTATCCTCAATTCACCTTATTGGGGAAAATCTAATGTAAGATGGTTTCTATTGATTTTATTTTTAAGCTTTTTTTTATTTCCTATTTATTTGCTTTCTAGGTGTTATTTGTTTGTTTATTTGCCTATTTTTCTTCTTTCAATACTGTTGCCTCAACTTAGTCTATGTGTTTTCATTGGGTGATTCCTTCAACATTATTCTTGATTCAATACATACTCATATGTCAGCTTTGTCATCATATTTTTTATCTTTGGTGTATTATTTTCAATTGTTTATTGGATTAGGAGTCAGTTGTTATGCACATTTTGACCAAATTCTAATTGTGTTCTATATTATCAAGCATAACAACACATGTTATAGTAAAAAACATCTTTAATGAAGTCTTAAAATCAATGGATCAGCAATGAAGTATCTCCTAGGTACCCATGAAAAAACCTCCCACCCATCTTAATAAAATCAACACATTGACCATTCTTGTTGTATCAATGCTAATCAGGATGAGAATCTCCTCATTGATAGATATAACTTAATCATTTCCATTAATAAATTCTTATTCTTTTATTCATCTCTTTAATCACTTTATGCATCCTAGTGTTCTTGGTTATTTGTGGCTTCTTCAGTCATTAGAACAATGCATATACATTTGTGCCCACTCATCTTTAATCTATGTAATAGGTTGTATCCTTGAGATATGCTTGCTAATTTACCCTACTAGGGCACAATCAATCAAACAACTTTATTCAATATAGGGCATCCTAATGCTTATAACTATTTATGGAAAAATGATTATTTATTGACTCATCATCTTCTTTTAGACATATAAGCCTTTTTTACTAATTATAATTGCCTTTAGGCAAATTAGTACTTATTTTTTTAACAGATTAATGCATGCAAGCATTTTCTTATTTGGATTAAACTCACCCATGGGTCAATTCCACCTTTATTCTTGCTTCTTTTTTAGGGACTATTTATAAAATGTGGTGGCCACTCCCTTGATGGGGCATCATCATAGGCTTAAGCATTTTTTTGGAGATTTTTATTCAATCATCATCTTCTTTTAGGCATACAAGCCTTTTCTCATTATTTGAGAAGATATTATTGTGCCTATGATTTGTAACATCTTCCCAAATAGGGGAACACTGTAGACATCTCAAATTGGCCACCAATGGCTCCATACCTAAATTTAGAACAATTCTTACCAATCATTCAAAATCTAGCCTAAGAATTTCTAGATGTCTCAAATTTAGCTTCATAATATGCAATTAAATAAATTTGGCCCATAAATCAATTTAAAAAAGCAATTTCCCACATCATTTAAATCAAATATTGCATAAATTCTCAAATGACTTAAAAATATTAATTAACATCAAATCCTAATTGAATTCATTCATGATCAATTAAATAAATTATCAAAAGGGAAAATTAAAAAATCAATCAATATCCTAGGAAATAATCATTAGATTTTGAGTTGTGATTTTAAAACAATATCCCACCCATTTTTATTCCATGTTAATCATAACCATTTAACACCTTTTAACCCTAATGGGGTTAACTAATCCAACCAAGGTTAGGATTTAACCCATTCTAAGTCATTTCAAAGCCTATAAAAGCAAGTCTAGAGCTCTTCATTTGGAGAGCTTAGAATATAGTAGAGTTATAATGCAATATTTGATTCATGAAGTAAATGAATAGTATTATAATGCCAAAATTAATCCATCAATCCAAGAATGAGCTATATCAAGCCAACCATGGTGACAAGAGGATATGGAGATAGCCAAGTTCCATTGATGAAGACTTCTTTAGCATAATCTGACAAAGCCAAATGATGAAATATCTTAGAGCATTCAAAGAAGGTAATAAAGGTATATTTTATTTCATTTTAGTTATGATTTTTCATTTAATTTTATTCACCATACTCCTCACTTTGATCTAGGGAAGGTAGTGTTATGCATGTTAGTGTGTTACTAATTTCATTTTGAGTTATTTCCATTGTGAATCTAACATATGATCTAACCACCCTCATTGGATTTTATTGTGGATTCAAAGAGCCGAACACAAAAATCAATAGTACACATAGATCATTTTAATTTCACACAATAATATTCTATTGTCTTCTCATTAATTTGAATAAATAATTTTAGGACATTACATATTTATAGGAATATGATTCTTATAAATTATCTCCTAATTTCTCTCACCCAAAATATACTAATAAGTAAACCACTAAATATGATATATTGTTATAACTATTAGCAATATATCAACAATATAATATTATATCATAATACAAACTTACCATATTAACCATGTAGTTATAACCAACCTATAACTAATATATACCTCTCAGTAACCTTTACTATTTACCTCACCATAAATACTAAAACTAACACAATGTAAAATCTAAATTCCTAGCAATCTCCCCATAGTTTTTACATGGTACAATATATCTCATTTTCTAATTGTAACATGCTCTACCTACATGTGCTCATGATCTTCTCCACATACATGTGCCATCACATATCTCTTCCTTCACACAAATCTGAAATTGGTTTTTCTAGGTTCACCAATAATGTTCTAAAATGTTTTTCACGTGTTCACTAATAACCTTACAAAATGGTTTTCTTTGGTTCACCACTAAACTTACAAAATAGTTTTCACAGGTTTACCACTAACCTTACAACATGGCTTTCATAGGTTTACCACTAACATTTCACCATGATTACTATAATTATAATTATATCAACATTCTCTAATTTAAATATACAAAAAGCATTGCATGGGAATATCATTCATAAATAAATATGTACAACTATTCTTATTTTTCACACACATTGAAAAATATATATAGCTACCATATAACTTAAAAACTAAAATCCTTCATCTTCCAGTGTATATCTCTTTACTTAGCTAGTATGTTGATGTAGCTCACGTGCATGAATTTTTCAAGGGGAATCCCCCCCCCTCCATAATGCAGGCATTGTCTACAAGTGAAAATGCATCTGTAAGGCAATTTTTTTTATAATTTATAATTTTGACTCAATATGACACCTAAACCTAAATGACTTTGAATTTTTGACAAAAAAATGACATTGACACTTTGGATTTTGGATGGAAATACTCTTGACATAAAAATGAAATATGAGTAAAAACTAAATACAAAATTAGATTTGTAATAAAAATTTAATTAAAAATCTATTTACTTAGACACTACAACTAATAATAAACCAAAATACAAAACTAAATCTTAAAAAACTAGAACTAAACAAAATAAAACCTAAGATATGACACACATAATTTTATAAAAAATACTTGACTCCTTTAAAATGATGTATTGACCATAATATTACGTAAACCATAAATATACTAATTTGACTCAACTTGTACTACTATTGATCCAAAGTAAAAATTAAAAACATAAAGTATGTATAAATTGAATTTTAACAAAACTATTATATGAATAAATAATAAACTTAAAATAATACTAAACTCAAGAATAAACAAAGACTATGACATTTTAAACCAAATGCAACTGACCATCAACTTGGATGAATTGATGACATGATTTGCATGAACCATTTGGAGATTGAATGGTGAGTATTTTTAACAAAAAATAAGATCCGTACAATGGATTATTACATATCTAAACTAAATATGAAATATTTAATAGGCTATGGAGAAATTACTTTGCCAGTCTAGATTTCCAAATAGATTTTTCAACTGATTATGCCATAATTGGAGACAATATAATGTCTAATGTAAAATTATATATACTTAAACCTATCAATGGAATACAAGATACAGTGTTGAAATTCTATGTATAAATCATGTTGAATAAAAAAATTGAATGTTAAATGCTGAACATTGATGTCTTTGGTATAATGAATACATGGTCTTGATAGAATTTTATTTTTGATCCTATTGTGAATTTTTAGATATGGATGATGCGAGAAATGACCAAAGTAACTCAACATAAATAAACCAATACAAAGGAAAATATGTAAGTTGGGTTATCTGTTCCAACATAATTGAAGCTATACCAAACATGATGTTATCTTGGCTAAAAGTATGAATCAAATTTGAATAGATTCTTGGTATATGTAGTCCATAGAACATCGAGTAAGATGCTAAAAAAAGAGAGATAATCCCTATGTAAATTCATCTAAGGACATATCTATAGAATATAAATAATTGATATGATGAACTTTTTTGTCTAGACATCTCCTCAATTTATCTTCTTTTGATCCAAACATAAACTAATTCTATGCTAACAACAAATCTAATCTACATAAAACTCTTCTCATAAAACTAAACTAGACTCTTTCTCATATTATTCTTTTCTCATCAACTGGGGTAGTCAAGAACTATAATCAATCTTCTCCTTGTACAGCGTCTCATATCTCCGTTAAAGAACTGGATTAAGCCTATTCTTATACCACTATTGTAGATTCAAAGAGTTGAACACAAAAATCAATAGTGGACAGAGATCATTTTAATTTCACACAAAAATATTTAACTGTCTTCTCATTTATTTAAATAAATCATTTTGGGACATGTTATATATTTATAGCAATATGATTATTATAACTTCTCTCCTAATTTATCTCACTTGAAACCTACTAATAAGAAAACCACTAAATATGATATATTGTTATAACTATTAACAATATATCAATAATATAATATTATATCATAATACAAACTTAACATATTAACCATACAATTATATAAAACCTATAGCTAATATTAACCTTTCAGTAAATATAATACTTTACTATTTACCTCACTATAAATGCTAAAACTAACCCAAAGTAAAAGATAAATTCTCAATAGATTCATTAATCATATGTAGCAGTGAGAATATGTTTATGGTCATCAAAAGATGTTTGGTTAAATTTTCCTCTGAGATTTAGCTCCCATGTATAAAATGGTCATGATTTACAAATCATCTATAATGGCAAGGAAGGTTTGTGTATCAAATTACCATGTTGTTGGTAAGAAAGACACTTCTTTACATAATTGCAAGCATTTATTTCCATTTTGGGCTAATAGTAGCCTATTCTAAGGATTTTTTAGCTAAGACTACATCATTGGTATGGGCCACACACTTTCCTTCATGAACCTCCTTAAGCACTAACTTAGATTATCCCAAAGATAAATAATAAAATAGTGTTCCATAATAACCTTTAAGATAAAGTGTGTTTTCTAGGAGGGTATAATAGGCTATGCAATGAAGCAAAAGTTTCTAATGATTATTTGAAATTTAAAGTGAAAAGAGTTGATTGTGAAAATAATTATAAATGACTTGAAACTAAGGTAGTTCATGTGAGGTATCCAAACTAGTAATGGTGCATACCTTTTTTGAAATAGTAAGACATGAGTAAGTTGTAGAAGATTTTTAATGAGAAATTGATACTCTTTATTATATCATAAACCCAATTATTTTCATTGCATCAATAGATATTTTATTAGCCTGTGGTACCTATTCAAATTGTAGGTATTACAAGTGTTAGCAACCCAAGTTAAACCCTACTAAAGTAAACTTCTCAGATCTACTTCAAACCTAGACTAACATTGGAATGGTATAAGGTTGTGGGATACTTATAACTAGACTAGACATCTAGATTATGAGGCTAGATCCTCTAAATAGATCTATTTTGGATCAATTACTAAAACCTAATTGATTTAGGATGAAAATATTTAGAAAAATTATTGAAAAGAAAAATCTATGCCATTGATGGTGATACACCTAAATGATGTATGATCCTCTGTAAACCTTGAACTTGGGCACACTTATGAATCAAATGGAATAAAATTTCAATAATACTTTCTTATAACAATATTAAACATGAGTATCTTAGATTAAGGTTCGATAGAAGGTCTACAAATTTAAGGTATAAGAATGAAGATCTTTAAAGACACTACATACTAACATTCTTCAACACAATTTCTATTCTCTAATACTTCAAGCGACCTATAGAGGATGAAAACATAGTAGTAGGTGAAGAAATGACATAAAAAAGGAGATAAATATCATTTATCATGCCCAATGGGATTGCTTATTTATAGGATTTGAAGCACACATCTACAAATTTTAGTACAATATCAAGATTCAAAGGTGTCTGAGGTAGATTTATAGGCATTTCATACCAAGAGTGGTTACAAGATCTTCCTCAAAAGGGAAAGAGTTTGAATTCAATAATTTATCTTTTCAATCAATAAAGAAAAAGAAGGCTTCTTAGTCCAATCCAAATCTTATACCTCATATTTATCCTATTTTTGTCTAAATAAATCCTCCTATTCAAACAAATATTGTCCAACCAAACATTACTGTAAATCTTATACCTCAACTCACTATTCATAAAAGAATTTCTTTTATTCCTTTTAATGGTGGCATCCCCTTTAACATCAATTAATTTGATGATAATCTAGTTGCTTCCCTAAAGATACTTCTTTATTTTATAGGAGAAAATCTTATTACTCATATTGAGCATATTATAGATATAGGCAATCTTTGTTCAATGCGTAATATGACTTGGGAAAATGTGGCTATGAGGTTGTTGTCAACCTCGTTCAAAGTCAAGGCACTTCAATGATACAGAGAGTTGACACTTGCATCCATTAATACCTAGGATGATTTTACATAATTCTTGTGCAATCACTTTAAATAAAAGAGTGATCATCTTTCCTTGGTGGAGCAACTGAATATAATAAAGAGCCTCCCTCATGAGTTCATGGTTTATTTCAACTATAGGTTTTAGAAAACCTAGAATAGGATCCTTGTATTTATCAAACCCACTCCTAATTATGTATTCTTGTACTATCTAAAACCTCTCAATTTGGATGTGGCATTTATGATATAATCCATGGGAGGAAACACTTTACCAAAATATTATGCAATAGCCATAAGGGTTGAAAACTACCTAATACAAGTAGGTAAATTATATCCTAGACCATCTATGCCTTTTTTTTCTAGATATTCATCCTCTTATACATATTATTGCTCCATTACCATATTGATCTAATATTCATCAAATAGAGGGTAATCAAGTTGATAGTTTGGAAATATAGAGAATTCACTCAAGGCTCATAATAATAAGTTGGTATATTTGGAAAGGAAGCAATTTCCACCTTATAAGCCTTACCAAGATCCTAATCAATATTATCAGTATATTAGGCCTCCTTATTAGCTTAATCAATAAGGGTAAGGGTATAATACATAATCAAGGCCATACAATGCTTACAATCCCAATGTTTCTAGTAATTATAGAGCCTTGGTTCTAACTTAGGGAAAATATGCTCAAGAATTCCAATGGTATAATTATTGGGATCGATAAAATAACATAGCAATAGCTATAACTAGTGAGGTTACTCGACAATCTTTTATGCAACAAGGTTTAAATCTTCCACCACATGATAATCAACCACCTTCTAAACACAAGGAATATTATCTACCATATGGAAACATTATTTCTTTCACTCGTGGTGAGGTACCAAATCATTAAGGATTAGTTAGTAGTAAACACCTTCTAAAACTACATTTGTTAATTTTTAGGAAGGTGAAAAATCTTGTGATTATATGGAAACAAATCAAGGTCAAAACATGTCTAATGTGGACAACTTAGTTGCAAATCATATAAAGTCCCAAAGGATATAAATTGGTGATGGTTTGGGTCCTAAAAAGGTAAGTCCTCTTCCTTCTCAACCACCTCAAAATACCACCACTTATGATGTACCTCAAAATTCATCATCAACTCAGCAAGTACAAGATGGTAAGGGGTAGAATTTGAAAGGTCATTTCATTCCACAATTCACACAATATTTAGGTAGAACCTATAATCCTAAAGTATATCCTAGGATAGTCACTTATCCTCTTCGCATTGTGGATTAAATTAACAATGCCTCTATCTCTATTTCTATGTGGAACACATTGCTAATCTTGGGTCGAAATGAACTCCTGCAAGAAAAGCTTTTAAAGCTTCACATTTTAGATAAACAATGAGAAAGAGTAAGTTTTATTCTCCCAAATTCTAATCTACTTCTTGATCCTCAATAAATAAATTTGATTAATCCACCTCCTTTATGTATTTCAGTTATCATAGGAGATTGTCTTATTCATAATTACATGATTGATAGTGGGGCTAGTACCTCTATCATTCCTAAATCCATAGCTGACAAGTTGGGACTTTAGTATGAGCCTCATGAGAAAGGATTTTTGTATTTAGATGGTTTTCCTACTAAGACTATGGGTATTCTTAAGGATCTTAAAGTCATACATATTTCTTTTCCTAATTTTACCATTTCACAAGATGTAGTAGTTGTTGACCTACATCCTTACTTTGCCTTATGCTTATCCAGAGCTTTCACTTCTAAAATAGGGGGATATATTTCTTCTAACTATTCTTACATGGTTTTTAGAACTAGGTATGGAAAAAATCTCACTATAAGGTTTTAAATTTTATCCAACTTCCATTTATAATCTTATATGCCTAACTTGTCAAATGTGAATTACACTATCTCAAAAGAAGATAAACATTTTAGTGATCAAGAACCTTCCAAATCACTTGAAGATATAAAAAATATACTCCTTGATTATTGGTTAGCTGAAAATCATAGATATGATTCCTATAAAAGTATTTAAGAATAAATTTTGGGTGTCTACTACATGCATGAAGAAGGTGACATAATGCTTAGTCTCATTAGCGCAACGTAGGATTAGGAAAAAGTGTAGAATTTATACTTTGATGGATCCAAATCAAAGAATGGGAGTGGGGTAGGTGTTATGATTTTTTATCCTCTAATTCAAATTTATTATTTTTATATAATATTTCAATTTATTTGTACATCTAATATTGTATAATATGAGGCTCTTATTCATGGTCTATAGTGGTTAAGAAAGAGGGGTATTAAGCTTATGTAGGTTAAAGGTGACAATGAATTGGTAGTGCAACAAGTAATAGGTCTAAGTGAAACTAATAATCTAATTCTAAAGGCTAATAAACATAGGTTTTATGACCTTATAGAAGACTTCCAAGAATTTGGCATTCTCTCATTCCTAGAGGAGCCAATCAACATGTAGATAGGATAGATGCCATTAGAGCACAATATGATATTATTGATTAGCTCAAAGACACTAAATATCAATCTAAAATAAAGTTTTTATGAATTACCTTAGTTATCAATAAATAAGTTAGTTGGAAATTTATTTATAGTGATAAATATATTACATGGTTCCTATAAAATGAGGCATAATTTTGTCTAAAAAATCATGATAAGTAGCAATGCCAATATCAGGACTAGATTGTTTAATTGAGATCAAATAAGTTACCTAAGGGTTTGGTAACATTTTAAATCATATTTAACTAGGATCATAAGATAATAAAATATAAGGTAAGCATCTCTACCAAAAAATAACATTATGATCAAATTGCCATAGTTAAAGACAAACTACTCAAGCTAGGAAAAGTGTAAACTAAGAATGAGAGAGAATAATTAATATCATTGTGAAAATATTTTATGGATGTTTTTGAATGGTAATATCATTAATTTAAATTTTATTATCACATGTTATCATATCATAATATTCATCTTGAAGAAGACACCAAACCTGTGAGATAAAAGCAAAGGCCAATCAACCCCAAGGTTGAGATCCTTGTGAGGAAAGAAATTTCAAAGCTGTTTGAACCCAATATAATATTTCCAATAAAAAATTATACATGGATTTAAAATATTTTACATGTGAGGAAAAATAATGGAGAGATAAGGTTATGTGTATATTTCAAAGATCTCAACAGAGTGTCATTGAGAGATCATAACCCTCTTCCCTCCATAGATCAAATTTTGTGAAGAGTTTTAGGTTCACAAAGGTTTTCTCTACTATATGGATACTTAGTTTACAAAAATTATTTGTGAAGGATCAAAATAAATACAAAAATACCTTCAAAACTAAGTGGGGTGCCTATGCATATAAGAAAATGCCTTTTGGACTCTCCAATGTTGTGAGCTACTTTCCAAAGGGCAATGGATGTAGATTTTTAAGGGATCTTAAGTGAAATGGGATCTTAGTGGATGTGTATTTTTATATTGACGATATTAATATGTTTTATAAACATCATAAAGATAATTTTACACATTTAAGATTAGTATTTAATTAGTTTAGACAATTTGGGGTCTCTTTGAATCCTCAAAAGTGTATGTTTGTAGAGCATGAGGGAAGACTTCTTAAACATGTTGTATCCAAGGATAGACTTTATATTGATTTTAAAAGAATAGAGTCAATCCTTTATTTATATTTACCTATATACAAGAAGGTATTTCAAAGATTCTTGGGAAAGATAAATTTCATTAGGAGGTTCATACTTATATTTGCAAAATTGGTAAGTCCACTAATTTATATGCTTAAGAAACATCAAGATTTCACTTGGGTAAAGAAGATAAGAGAATTTTTTAGGACATAAAATATTCTATTAGTCAAGATCCTACTTTTCTCAATCCTAATTTTACTAAATACATCTTCATGTATGCCTTATCCACATGTAATACAATTTTTGTCATGCTCATGCAACAAAATAGTGAAGGATTGGATCAACCCATTGATTTTTTAGTCAATCATTGGAAGGATATGAGATGAAGTATTCATTTATTTAGAATAATGTCTTTAATGTTATAAAAAAATTAGATCTTTGGTTTTGAACAAAAAGATCTTTTTTATAGTAGATCATCTTACTGTGAAGGATTTTATCCTTAACATAGACTTAAGTGAAAAGAGGGCTAGTTGGGTGACCAAATGCATGTAATATAACATTTAATTGAAGGTTAAAAATATGGTTAGAGGTATATGACTTTGTGAGTACCTTGAAATAGATGTTAAATAAAAAAATAAGTGATTTTGATAGTTTAAGATACTCAACATGCAACTGCAACTATCTCTCCTTCCATATAGACATAAAATATATCAAAATTCCTCAAAATAGGAGAGTGTCCTATAGGATTATATGGGACAAAAATAAAACACTTAAGGTTGAAATCTATACCTTAAATCTTGATTGATAGATTACTCTTCATGAAAGACATTGGAGATATACTTTTAAGATGTGTTGAAACTGATCAAATAGATAAATTATTAGAACAATTTCATGATGGGTTTTCAAGAGGACTTTTTTAATAAAATAACAAAGCATAAAATATCATAATATTTTTATATTTTTTGCCTAATTTATTCAAATACTCATAGGCATGGGTTAGAATATGTTCCAAGTGTGCAATGTTCACTGGCAAATAAAGACTAGTCATCGTGCCTTTGAAACTTATTCAAGTGAATAACCCTTCAGGTAATGGGGTTTAGAATTCATTTTCATGATTCATCCTCCATAAAGTGCTGGTCATAAGTGGGTTTTGATATCCAAAAGTTACTTTACCAGGTGGGTGGAGGTATTTGTAGTCAAAGAAGCAAATGAGAACTCAGTATTATCTCCTTTACAAGGCTTTAATAGACTTCTAAGATTTTGTGCAACCTAATTCATGCTCATAAATGCTTGAAACACCATGAAAACCTATTGTATATTCTTCCCTTGCAACTCTAGACCCATTTCAAGACTTTCTTCTCAAATATCAACCAATTTCACTTTAAGCTTAATCAAAGTGTTTCAAAAGCTTTGTAAGCAATATGTGATATTTAAACCACTAATTCCATCTAGAAATTTGTTCATCTCATCCATTTGGGTATAATATTGGCATGTGGGAAAAAATTTCCAACATTTATAGTGACTCATAGGGAAGCATGCCTTCTATGCTTGAGAACCTTTACTATTTTCCTTGTCTAATCCATTGGGCATGGAGTCTCTTCTCTAGTTCAACATATTTGATATAAAGCTGAAAACTAGCTACTAACCTCTGAAAAAATCCTCTTAAAATAAACAAATACCAAAAATAATATTAAAAAACAAAGTTCCCAAGGCACTTATTGAAGGGAAACACAAGATATAAATTAAAATAACCTACACAGAGTAAGGACCATTAACCTAAAGAAATAGGGAAAACAAGACAAAAGGGAAGAAAACTACTTGCAGTGTTAATCACTTATTGAATCAAAGCAAAACTAAAACAACTAACATGAAATAAGATGTTTCCCTCTAGGATCAAATGGAAATCCATTTTTTACACCTTGTAATTTTGAAACATGCTTTATTTTTCTTGATATCCCTCTTTTATAGCTAAGTTCATTTTCATGTTCATGTCTTCTCAAGGAAGCAATTGGTTCTTCCACTACCAATTTTAGGTGCATGAATTGTAGACATGAGTCCAAGACCCAATCATACTCCTCCAAAATTCACGTACTTTATAGGAATAAATTCAATTATTTTTTACTTATGAACTACTAATCATGAACATATATACTAATTTGATATATCTCCTTTAACATATCTACAAGGCTGACCTCTAAGGGAGATATATCTAGTCTTTGGGTTCCTTAAGGCCATTTTATCTCATTCTCAGCTTCCAAAAGTATATAATATCTAAATTTAAAGAAAAAATATTATAACCATGTTTGAAAATTTCAAACATTATCTTCTTCTGAGAGAACAACTACCTCTTGCTTGATGAAAGCACTTTCCTCAACCTATAATGGACCACATTAAAGTAAATAATAACATGAATGAAAGATATGAAACAAATACAAAGATTTATTCTTATGAGGATATAATTTAATTAGAGATTATTCAAGCTAAATGTCAAAAGTAAGCATATCAATTTCTTAACTACAATCATGAGGCTGCAATTCTTCTTTTCATATCTTAGATTGGTCAATTAATATATCTTCAACATCAAGCTAATGATTGAGCATGCTCTCAATTTCAACTTGTTCATCATCTTTATTAGTTGATTAGTACTTGTGTTATACTACTTATGGGATTATTTGTCCTTCATGATGAATGATATCTCTTAATTCATCAAATAATTCATAGGAAACACCTTAAACTTCTTTAATTGGTGTGTCTTCCTCTTGAAATTTAGTAGCCTCCTTTTCATGTACTTGTTCTTCACTTACATCTTAGTATTTACCTCAAATTTCTCTTGAACTTGTTCCATATTTACATCACCATGGAATACTAAAATGTGTTGATCCTTGCTAATATGTATCCCAATCATGATTTCTTCCTCTTAGTCAGTTAAGTCATCTTCATGATTAGCTGTGACTTGAGATATTTCTTCCTTACTTCTCTCAAGATGGGTTCTTTCTCAAAATAGGGTAGGGTGTAAAGTTAATTGATAGGTTCAGGGATGGGTCTAGGGATAGAGGTAACTTTATTGTAGCCTAAATCCTTGAGAATCATTGACTCTTTAAAAAACTATTATAGGGAAAACAAGTTGAGTTGGGCAATAGAAGGAGCATATTCTTCCACAAGAACTTTATTTTCCTCATAACCCTTTTGAGATTCTTTAACATATACAAACTTCGCTTAAACCTTTGTAATTTAAGTCTCCCTCTTGTTTTGAGAACATCTTTAGACAAACCTCCAAGATGGAAAAGTTAGAGGTTCTTATTTATCCTTTTGATTTTTGTTCTCATCCTTATCTTCAACTACACATCTTCAATAATCACCATTTCCTCCTTCTTCTACATATCACTTTGTATGGATCTCCATGAGTGAAAGGACTTATATTTTTGAGGAGGGAGGGGTGAAAATTGAATGACTTTGGATTTTCTTGACTACATGACTTTACTCCATGATGAAAAATTGTGCTCATGGTTTTCTTACATAGTGTGCATAATGGCTTGACGAATGAAGGAGGTATGTGCAATTGGGGTGATGTTGCATTTATGGCTTCTAATGTCTGATATAAATGTCTATCTACAAATTCAATTTTACTAGTAATGGAGGCTTCAAAATTAGACTTTATTGATCATGATGGCTATCTCTTTTGACAACAACTTGCATTTCCTCTTGGAATCTCTCTTGGATAAATTTATGTGATGGGAAGGTTGAGACGAGTTTGGGGGAAATATGATGACCTTGAAAGTTATTTGTTGAGGGATTACGAGTGGTGATGGGAAGCTTAACATGAGGTTAACATGGGGTGAATGAGGGAAGACCATATGGATGATGGGGTGTTTGATTTTTGTATGGGTTGTCAACTTATCCTCAATCTTGGAGATGAGTCCATCTATGTCAAGCATATCACTCTTATTTATAGGATAACCTTTCCTAATTAAATACATACACTCTTGTTCTTATTAATATAAAGTCCTAACCCATTTAATGACATGTTTTGGAATTTATTGACCATACCCTTTCAACATATTAATGTTTATCATATTCCTCTCCTGGTCTAATAGAGATTTTTTAAGGATACATATAGAATGGTTTGGGGTATGAGAAGGATATTTAGGAATGCCATATAACTACCATGACTAATCAGGGGATAAATAGGTTATAGAGGGGTATATGAGACTCATAGAAGGCTTGATGATCTTGGTAATAAGGGGGATCATCATAGCTCTGATAAAACTCTTGGTAGGGATGATTGGGCTCATATAGATCATGAGGATCATATTAGAACTATGGATAAGAAGGTGAATGATAGGGGTTTTCAACATAACTATTCATATCAATCTCAAATGTCAAATGAGATGTAAAAATAATCAAAATATTCAATGAGACATAACTGAGATACTTACAACTAGAATATTTGATTTAGAGTCATCATTGGTGACAACTTGTTTGCTTCTAAAATCTGATTAGAGGAAAGACACAGTAATAATATTTCCACTCTTTTGGATCTTGGTCCCATTAGGCATAACAAAAATTGTTAGAGGTTCTAGGGTGCACCTTGGTTTAGCAAAGGATTGTTTAGGTCCTCTATGCAAACCTAGTCCAACATAGGAATGACTCTAGGTTGTGGGTTACCTAATTGTAGGTCAAACCTCTACAATTTTTTATGAGGATATATCCTTAGATATGACAATTTGAATCCTTTTCTTGAAAACAAATCTATTGGGATGAAAAGGGGAGAGAAGGCATTAATGAAAACCTATTTTAAATGTGGTAATACACCAAATGTTTAGTGATCCACTCTTAACTTGGACACTTTAATGACTACTAACGAATCCAATGGAAACAATGGTTTATTAGATTTTGTGGTAGAGTTCCAAACATAGGTATTTTGTATGAAGATTTAAAAGAGACCTAAAACTTGAAAGACATGAAGAGATAGGTTTATATAAGACACTATGGACTAATGACACTTTAAGAGAAACCTCACTAGCTAACACTTCACATAACCTACAAGGAATTAATAGTATTAAAGCAAGGTACATGAAGGACCTATAGATAATGAATATACAATATACATTATATAAGTCAAACTTCAATAGAGAACACTTAGCATTAAAATAAAATTTGAAATTGTCTTATATTGCTTTAAAGAGTTTACAAAGTGATTTTAGAAAATGTTTGTTATACCCAGCCAAGGGATACAAATCAAGAGCTCCAAGTTAGTATTTATAGGAAGATCCTTCCTATAAATTACACTTAGGACAATCACCACCATAATCCTTCTTGAGCCTTACCCTAAATTAATGTCACTATGTATTTTACTAGAATTATGGAGATTGTGAAGATCAAAACCAATTATAGGAAGCAATCCCCATCGTAACATGAATCCTTATTGAGCTCCTAAGCATTAATTCCCTTCATTATCTTCTTCAATCATGATTTATATTCTTCATGTTACTAACTAGTTACTTGATCTTGCTCATTGGTATTTCCTTATGCAGTCACCATTCCATGATTACTTATATATCTTATATATAAATCTACTATGGATGTAAACTAATCTCTTTTATTGGTTTTCACATAGTCATGATTACCAATGGAGATTCATAGGATAGGATATCTTAGATCTAAATGAGATGTAAAACATATGTCTAGAATATCTCAAAAATATTTAGAAGGATTTAATGGTGCTAGACAGCTTTGTAGGGTCTGCTCCTAGTTATCTAGATCACATTTTATGTTTCATTTATGTATTTCACTTACTCGGGGTGGTGAGTTCATTTTTATAATGTGTTTTCCTTCATGGCATCCTTTGTTTTGACCTTGGTCTAGTTTTCTCTTTATTAAAGTACTTTATCTTTTGAATTTAAACATCAATCATTGATCTTTATTTGGGCTCCCCATATTTTACCAATTATCAACTCTTAATTTTCTCTATAGGATCCTACTGTTAATCCTTTGACTCATTGACCTCTTGCACATTGTATATATTTTCTATATGAATGAACATGATATATTGATCTTCTATCAATCTAATGTGGTTGAGACACTTGGTAGATTCTCATTTGGCTTTGAGATTTATTGACTTATTGATTCATCTCTCACCATTATATCTCTCTATGAATAATTTCACATACACCATTGATCTACCTAGACCCACTAACATGTCAAATTGCCTACTCATTATTGGATCTATATTAAGAACATAAGATATTAACACTTATTACTTGCACATTCATGATAGCCTTTTGAACTAATTCTCATCATTGATATCTTTATTATGATTGAACATGTGCCATTAGATCTTTAGAACCCACTAATATCTATCAGATCACCTCTCTCCATTGGATATTAACTTGAGCTCCAGATATTTGGACACTTGTCACACTCACATTAAACCTTGGGACATTTGAATTCTAATGGCTACTTTACAAAGCTTAGAATTTATGTCTACATGCTTGTTTCACTCTGCAAGTTTAACTTTGAAGTGTTATATCTTGAGATAGCAAGATCTTCAAGACATGAAGTTTTTATAGGATGATATTAGCATGAATAAATTCATATCCATGCAATATTTTGGGCTTGAGAGGCTTCCTAAGAAAAATTATTAAATGCATAATCAAGTTAAACTATTCATTTATTCATGACATGCTCATGATGGTATGGTCTTTATATACTTGTGATTGAACTATTATTTTGTCTTTCAAAGCTCTGATGAGTCACTGAGACCTATATGAGCTCATTCTATGATCCTAGTTACATTGATCACCATGAGAACCTATTTTCTCAAAGTTTGATAAACTACACTTTAAGTTTACTTAAAATATTTCAAAATATTTGTAAGCCACATGTGATATTTGGATCACTCATTCCATCTATAACCTTGTTTAGCTCATCCATTTAGGTAACATCTTAACATGTGGGCCAAAATGGCCAACACTCGGTTTTGGAGTTCTATGACATCTTAGTGACACATTTTGGAGTCCCTTAAAACATCATATTAGATAATTCCTTGGAATTTAATAGTGAAAAGGTATGTGAATGGGCTCTTATCATGGTATTTATCTTAAGTATTCATCAAATTACTATTCATAGGGTAATGGACTAATAGAATCCACCAATAAGAATTTGATTAGGCTCATCAAGAGAATAATGGAAGACAATCAAAGAGGATGGCATACCAAGTTGAATAACTCCTTATGTGTAGATATAATCACTCCAAATAAGGCCATTGGTCACTTTTCTTACCTTATAGTTTATGGTAGATAATAAAGGCTACCCATTTGATTAGAACTTCTAGCCTTGGAGCTTGCACATCAGTTATAACTTATGGAGAATGATGTAATGGAGGTATGAATGAATGAATTCAGAGAATTAGAGGAAATAAGAGATAAATCTATGAATACTATGTGGTCTAACCAAGAGTAATTAAAAATATCATTGGACAAAAAAGATTAATCTAAGACCTTTCAATAAGGTGACATTATACTCAAGTCGGATGAAGACTATGCTAAACCAGGTAAACATTCCAAATTTGATAGTCTTTAGAGTGGTCCATATATTATTATTAGTTGTAAGGAAAGTAATGATTTCTAATTATCCAATCTATGTGGTGAGGAAATCCCTATTCCTATCCAAGGGATGATCCTCAAGTATTGATATTAAGAGAGTAATCCTTTTATATATAGTTGTAATTTCATTCTTCAAGTACACATGTTACACATGCTTTGTTAGTTGGTCCCTATCTATATCTCATTTATTTGTTTTATGTCAAGTATAACATTTTTGATAGTTTTAGAGTGTATTCTAAAGTATGATATAACAAAGAGATTCTAAATTTTCTTAACCAACAGGTTGTTCAACCCCTATGAGTCACCAAAAATGTTGGAAATTTGGCCTATCAAGGCTAAATGCCAATGCCTACAATTAAAAACTTTCCATTGACCACCCTAATGTTAATTAATTATCATTTCAAGAGTGAATTTAATTTATTTTCACTATCATATCTTGTTTCAAGTTGTATTAAGTAACATCATGATGTCTAAGGATGTTTGGAGATCTTTGTCAAACAATTCATGTAGGTTTTGTGACCTAAAGTGCTTTGATAGAAATATACAAAAGGTGTAAGTTGATGACTCATGGATGTAATAATTATTTTCAATAATAATGGTTTATATTACATAAATAAGGATGATTAACATATATAAAATGCTTATGAAGAGCTCAATTGAAGGTGATAAGGTCCTTTTCCATGATATTCATTAGTATCTTCTTATGCAAATATGTGTATATTACCTAAAAACACAAGTTTTGGAATTTATATGTGAAACATGGTGTCAAAATTACATAAAATTATTCTTAATACATTATAACACATTCACATTCATGAAGATAATTTAGTCATAAAGTTTCATACTTTGAAAATATCATTTCATGCAAGTTCAAACAATAAAAGGCCTTCTTGAGCTCGCAAGTGCTAATTTTGGCCCCATAAATATGTAAAAAAATTTAATTTTTTTTATAATCTCCTTCATGACTCATTTTATCTCTCTCCTTTCCCTAAGTGTGAAGATAATGTGAAATAAAGGCTATTTTTATGAGTTTCATGTAGGAAGTACGAACTTGTACGACCCTTTCCATATATACAACATCATGAGATTGAAGGAGGATTTTTCATAGGTGTTAAATAGTAAATTAAAGGTGAAAATACTTATTACATGTCCAAAACCAGTTCTCTCCATCCATCTAGCTTCTTTGTACATAGTGAGAGCCCTTCAAGTTTGCACGTGGTATGGCCATGAGAGAGAAAATCAAGGTATTAAATTTTGAGTAGAGAAAGGGATCATAGAGAGATTATAGTTATTTAAATTAGTTCTAAATTTTTTCTCTCTCCTTCATGAACCATCATTTTTAACTCAAGGCACATAATATGTCTCCTTCATCCAAGCAAGTAGTCAATTTTCTAAGTTTTCTCTTCATCTGGGCATCATGGTAGAAAAATTCAAGTTCATGGAGTTTCTTAGGAGCATTAGTGATATTTACATGGAATCATTTAGTTCATTTAAAAAAAAATTAGGGTCATATGTAGCTAAAAAATATATATAATTCAATTCTATAATTTTTAGGTAGTAAAGAAGGGTTGTACAGTTCAAGATAGAGAAAGAATTTCAAGAATTACTGGAATATTATTTTCAAGGGTCTCCTTTATTCATGTGTTTTTAATTCAAGGTTTCTCAAAATTTTCCTAAAAGATACATGGAAATTAATCCATAAATGTGTTATCAACACCTTCATGGAGTCATTGTTTAAAATTTGTTAAGGAAAGTTAGCATATGTTAAAGTGTTAACAAACTCCTAGGTTTCCATCTTAGTACCATATACCTCCTTTAAAGCTCTCCAAATTAATGTGTCTTGTATAAAGTATTCCTATTCATTATTAATACCCTCAATATGGTCTTAACATACTGATTTCATATTCTTTTCACCTCCATTATGTTTCATTCCATATCACTATCTTCTCACTATCTTCCATCATTACATAAGCCTATATTTTCACTCCATTCTTAGTTTTATGGTTTGTCATCTTCCATTCACATCATATCACCTTATATATACTTCCATCTAATGAATTCATTATCATGAGGAGTCAATAATGTTTTAAAAGCATCATGGTCATGTAAATGTGATATGCAAACCTTAGTACACTATTAAAATAGACAAAAATCTCCACCTACAACCAACAAAAATCACAGTCAGAAGTTTTCATGGATATGCAAAGGAAAGAGAGACTAATAAATAAATATTTGAAGGATTTAGTTCATTACTATATCATAAGAATGCAATTATTGAAGTAAAAATTCACTAATACTATTTTTCTCACCTTCTCAAGGTCTAAAACCTACATACAATCTGTACAAGCTACAATCACCTACAACCATGGTTAAGGGGATCAATCTAATGCATTGAAAGAGACTTTCAAGAAATTTTGAACTTCAAGTGAGGTTATTGGAACTAATAGAGATAATTTTATAAGTTTAAGGACTAATGTAAATATTGTTACCTATATCATCTCTCCAGGCATCCTAAAGCTTTTACATAGTCCATACAGAGATCAAAGGGTCACACATAGTCAAGTCAATGATGGTAACAAAAGTATATAATTCAAGAGATAGAATAATGAATTAGGGAAAATAGTGTGAAAATTTATGCACATAAATAAATATCAAAGGTAGACCATGAATAAAGATCAATCATACATGTTTTCATAAAAAATATCCACCTACATCAGGGTTTTTTGAAGATTCTTAAGGTATGCAAACTTAACCAAACCAAGAATGTCAAGAAGATGTTGTTATGCCTTAAAACTCAATAATATTTCTAATTAGGCTGAGATTCAAATGGTTATGGTGATTTATATCAATTAATGAGGTTTAAAGTGAAAAATAACATAGTCATATACCTCAATCAATAGTTATCTATAGCAAAAAGAACATAGGCCTACCTCCAAGCATAAAGAGAATGATAGCAAAATGTTCTAATGAAAGATTTTCATGTTTGAATGAAGGATTCATAGGAACAATGATGATGTGAATGAGTTTAGAGTATGAGGAAGAGTGATCCAAGTAATTATATAGTCAAGGTCTAATTCATGAAAGTGTTTTGATAGCCATATTAAGGATAATTTCATCTCATATATCCATATACTCTCAAGGTGTAATGTAAGATAATTTTTAGTCAAGGAGGGAACTTATGAAATTACCTATGCAAGTCAAATGAAAAATTTTATATTTTCCAAATATTTTTCAAGATCACTAAAATTACTACCAACTCATGACAGAAAGTACACATGCATATGTATGGAATAGGACTGTGTCTGAGCCTAAAAACACCCTTGAAGAGTGAATACACTCAAGAAAGAGATAAGAGGAACATTTAAAGTGAATTTAAGGGTCTTAAAATTACCAATAGATGATGAAATGGTTACCAAACACCTCAGTTTCTCACAAAACCATCTAAAACATTATGGCACATAGTCACAGTGAGGTTTCTTGAAGAGATAAGGTGTGATATAGGTTGCATAGGGTTAAAAGGTGGCCAAAGAAGAATAAAGATTATTTCAAGAATGTTATCATAGATTTAAAAATAAATTTTTAAACTCTTAATATCCAATAAAAGATTATTCAATAAATAATACTCAGTCATAGGGCTTATGAGACATGAAACACAAACAACATACTAGTCAATTTTAGAAAAAATATCTACAAGACTCTATTTGCAAAATACAAGTATGAAACTTGGTAGAGTTTGTAATAATGATTATTTATACCTACCTATATTCTTGGTGAGGTAACTTGAAGAGTGGAAGTATCTAATATTTTAACACAATCACCTACCTATTTGTTGATAGTCAATGAAGGAGATAGGCAAACTTCTTGTAGTGTTATAAGGTTTGGTAGACTGTTTTAACTTCATGAGTGTCAGGAAGGGAAACATGATGATAAATATTCATACACTTGGTGAGAGTGATAAAAATATAATTTTCATGTTAATCATGCCCTTTATGGATAAAACTAGGTAGACTCAAAACCCTTGAGAGACACAATCACCATTTTGAACTCTTCCATTGGATTTCTCTTCATTTGATGAGAATTGGGATAGTTTGGAGGGTCATTTAAAAATTTAAGGAGGTTTTTCAGAGGATATAATGCATAAATATTATATTGTTTGAATCCAAAAGCTTCTTTCTTACATATATAGTCCATCACAACCATTCGAAGCACAACTTCACCACGTAGACATCTCTGCACACGTTTTTCATGGGATCTTGTGCTTATCATGGTTGTTTAGGGTTTAAATATACTCCATTTCTATTGAAATATTTTTTTCATCAAGGGTCCATATGCTATGAATAATCATTAAGAAGTTATGAACTCATAAAACACTTGTAAAACCCTAATAACTACTTGATAGAGGAAAGAAGCCTAAACATACAACTAGATAATGGGTTTGATACATGAAATTAAATTTATGGTCTTCTCAACTCCCATTATCACTTTCATTACCTGTTGGTTGGCATGTGCAATACCCTTACTATATAGACTAGGCCAAATAAGGTTATTTTGAGCTTGTAATCAAAGGAATGAAGGGTAATTACACATTAAATGAGGTTGAAAAGTAATATGAGGTCATAAAATTCATTAATAACATTATTATAGTCATCAAAATGGGTCATTTTGTTTATTTCCATAAGAAAACAGGTATGCAAGTTAAGATAAAGAGTTATTTGCATATAGGTTGAAAGTAAATGGCTTGATCAAGCTAATTACATTACTCAAAATCATCATATATAGGTTATTAATGTTGTAAATAGTATAAAATATCCTTTCAAACTCATCATAAATTCAAAATCATGAAAAAATATGCACACACCTATGCTTGTCTTTGACATCACTAGATAAGGCCATCAAGAAGGGGTATCAAAAGACAAATCAAGTTCATGAGTGCACTTAAAATCACGATGAACATAATCATAAAGATTTAATAGAGATGTATACTAATTTTTAGCCATAAGAGATGCATTATCATTAATCATCTTGGCTTTAGAACACCAAACATGCTTAGAAAGCTTATTTTCTACTTTGAGAGGTGACTTCACATGCTCACTATGATATGGATAATTTTCATGCAAAGATAATAAATTTAAATGATTTATAGGGCCTAATACACTAGTTTTTTGTGTAATTTCTTTAGGTATTCAAGGCCTAGGCTTTACGAATCATCATTAAGAAACCTAAGCACTTTAAAATCCTTGGAAAACCTTGCTACATACCTATTTGTGAAGAATTGAATAATGATGAATATAAATGAATTAAAACCTCATGAATACCACCTTTATCATCAATTTAACTCTAATATCTTCATATCTATGATAATTTATTAAATAGATGGTGTACAGACATGGTAAAAAACAAGATTTTGAGAAGAAAAAGTGCACAACGAGAGGTAACAAGTAGTTTAATGAAATTAAAATAATTTGAGATCAGATAATAACACTTTTTACACCTCCTAAAATCACTAGATGATCAGGAATATACCTAAAAATGTCCTTGGGAGCTCATTTAAAACAACCAGTTTATAAATTGAAGGCAGTTTGACCAAGTTGAAAGAGTTTCTCATCAAAGAAAAAATATTTCATGATATTATATATTATTAAAGCTCTCAAAAAAAAATTATTTTTAGGTTTTAAAAGTTTTATGAAGGTTATAATGGCCATCCAGTACAAACAATTAGGCTACTAGGCCTAATTTGGCCTAGTAGACCTATTTACTCAATCAAGTGAAGTGAATATGGCATATAAGACTATTTATGAGAGATAATGTATAGTTTTAATGGCATAAAAATATTCAAACTCATGCACAACTAACCTTTTAGTTCAACCACATGTTTAACTAATCCAATCATATACATAACTCATCTTGAGTATCAATGCATGAATTAACTCACCTCAAGTGGAGTTGTGTAATCAAGAAATGTGATATCATGATATATAAGGAGTTTATAAAAGTAAAATATGTCCCAACACCTTTTTTTAAATTCCAAATAGCTCATGTAGAGAGTAAGCGAGGTACTAGACATAGAGAAAAGTCTTAAGGATTATTTGTTGGAAAATGTAACTAGAATTTGTACTTGATTTAATGATTAGATGACTAATTATTCTCTCTTATACACCACATGGGATTATATTCTTCTCTTTTTTTATATATTCATAACTTTAGGACATTTTTAGGTTCTCTCAGGCTAGTATATAGAAGCTATGCTAAAATTATAACTTTCACCCGAAGTCAACAAAATAAAGTTTGTTATAGACTCATTCATGGTTTTTAGTGTGCTTAATGATTATTTATTTATAGATAAGTATTATATTTATCTCCTTTTTCACATCATCTTTTATTCACCTAATATTATGTTTTCATTCTCTACAGGTCACCTGAAGTGTTAAAGAATATAAATTATGTTAAATAATGTTAGTATGCAGTGTCTTTAAAGACCTTCATTCCTCTACCTCCAATTTTCATATCTTTTATCAAATTTTCATATAAAACACTCATGTTTATGATTCTTATAAGAAAGTATTATTGACAAGTTATTCCGTTTGACTCATAATTATGCTAAATTTCAACATTTATATAGGAGCATACATCATTTACATACATAACCATCAATAGCATAGATTTTCCTTTACAATAATTATTCTAAATTTTTTCATCCCAAATCAAGTAAGTTTTAGTAAATGATCCAAAATAGATCTATTTAGAGGAGCTAGTCTAACAATCTAGAGGTCTAGTCTAGCTATAAGTATCCCACAACCTTAAACCATTCCAATGTTAGTCCAAGTTTGAAGCAGATAGAAGTTGTCTACTCTAGTAGGGTATAACTTAGGTTACTAATAGGAAGTGGGCTTTGAGATTATCGATAATATGATTATAGGTTAGAATATTGTAATCATGAGTCTAATATTGATTGATGGTTTGATTGATAATCAACTTAGAATCCCCATAGACCATTAAGTGTTTTATATCTCACTGTACTATAAGGTGAATTCCTATAATAAGTGCTTCATACTTGGACATATTATTAGTACAATTAAAATTAATATGAAACATCTTCATAATCAGATCCCCTTATGGTGTAATCAACAAAATTTTGGCCCTAGATCTACAATATGTAAAAGAACCATCGAAGTATAATTTCCATTCCTTAGGTTCATATAGTACTTATTATATTGTCATAATAGAATAATATAAAAAATCAAATATAAATGATTGAGTATCTATAATAGGACCTTCTACAAGTTGATATGTCATGACCTACCCCTTGATACATTTTTGGTCTTGGTAGTTAAGCAAAAATTTGCTTAAAATACTGACGCATTTGGCCATGTGGTCCATGAGAGTTGCTTTAGATAACAAATATTTGAGGGGATCCACTTTAGCAATGATAATAGTTTTGTTATTCATCATATAATGTCATATATTTTGGGATACAAACACCATTGCTAAACATGCCTTCTCAATAGGCATATAATTATGCTCATAATCCACTGATCTTTGGCTTAAATAGTAAACTACATGTTCCTTTCACTGATCATCATATTGGGACAAGAGTGCCCCCAATGCATATTTAGTTGTTAAAATATAAAGAAGAAATGGTTGTTTAGGTGTTGGTGATCTTAAGAGTGGCTAGTTGGCCTAATATGTCATGAAATTCACAAATTCTAGTTGATACTAATTATCGCATTGAAACATGACCCCTTTATTTAATACATGTGTAAATGGGTGGCACTTATATTCTAGTTTTTAAATAAACCTATGAATAGATTGGATCTTTCCTTGAAGGCTATGGAGTTGTTTAAGATTGGAAGGTGGAGGCATTTCTACCATGGCATGGACCTTATAAAGATCCACTTCAATCCCTCTTTATGACATAATAAACCCTAAAAATTTATTTGAAGTGACTCTAAATACACACTTTGTTGGCAATTTGAGATGTCATTGATGTCAAGGAACTCAGTGAAGGAGGCTCAGTGCTTTAGTGACATGGGTTATCATTAATCTCAAATATGCAAACAATAATGGCAAAGGCATAGTGATGATCAATTCAATCAGCTATTGCACTTGAATAGGTTTTAATTATGGTTTTTATAAGTAAAGTCATGCAAAGAACCTGAATGAGACTTGTGGAGTAAATTAGGTTTGTCAAGTCCATGTGCTTTTACTATTTTACTTACAAATTTTATAAGTCATGCAAAGAATCTAAATGAGACTAGTGAAGTAAATTAGGTTTATAATAATTCTTATCTTCTTTCTATCTTTTTAGTCAAGCATTGTAAGAACCTAAATTAGTCTAGTGAAGGTTGATTGGGTTTACCAAATGACTTGACTTCTTTCAATATTATAAGTTAAGCATTGTTAAAAAACCAAATTGGTCTATTCTTTTAGAAAAGTGTTTTAGAGAATTATTTTATAAAAAAGGTCTCATTCAAAAGTTTTGAAGGGATCATTTAAAAAATATTGAAGGGTATATTTCAAAAGTCTTGAAGGACACTTTTGGGAGAAGAACATTAATGAATTATTTTGAAGAGTTTACCTAAGGCAAGTGGACACTTACAAAGTTCTTGAAGGGTACATTTTCAAAGTGCTGAAGGGAAAATGACCTACAAAAAATTTTATGAAGGCTATCTGAACACTTAAAAAATTCTAAAGATTTACAAAGTGTCAAAGGGTATGTGAACCATTAAAATTTTTCTAAGAGGTATGTGGAATATTTTAAAAGTTCTGAAGGGTATGTATCCTACACAAAAGTTTCAAAAGATATGAGAGAATAAGTGAAGGAAAATTCAAAAGTCCTGAAAGGCATGTAGACATTTTGTTGAGGAAATTATACTAAAGGTTACTTAGACAAAAATCCCATGGAAATTGTCCCGAAGTGAAAATTGACAAAAAGTCCATAGAAATTATCCTAAAGGGCTCTTAGAAAAAATCCCATAACAATTTATCCAAAGGATAATTTGAATGAATAAAGGACATTTGTAGAGTTTCTAAAGGACACTTCCAAAAGATAGAGGAAACTTGAAAAGCTTTTGAAGGACACTTCCAAAGGAGAGAAGGACACTTGCAAAGTTCTAAAAAATAGTTTGCAAAATCCTGAAGGGTAGTTTGAATGAAGATAAAGGAAACTGGAAAATTTGCCAAAATACATAGGACACTTCCACAAGTTTTTAATGTCAATTGCATAGTACACAAGGCCATTTCAAAAAATATAAAAGGATTCCATGAAAAAATCCTAAAAGGAATATAGGCAAAGATAAAGATTGAACATGTCTAAGACAATCAAAAGGAGTAAAAATAGTAAATGAATGTCAAATAAAATAAGATGAAATCAATGTGTCAAAGTTTAAAAACCAAGCCAATATAAAGATCATGCATCTTTAAAAGTTTGAACGGCACACAGAGCTCAGATGGAAAGATCAATGGAAACGTATCAAATTTAGAATGAAAAAATAAGTGAAGAACCATTTAAGTGAGTTTGTTACAAGAATATGACAAGATAGTTGAAGGATATAAATAGCAATGGTTAAACTGAAACTTTTTCTTCTAATTTTTGAGTATGAAAATTGGTGTGATAAGGGAAAATTTTGAAGAGGCTCAGAGAATGGAAGTCATAGAGTCACTTTTATTGGAATGAGAACAGACAAGAAATGAATGTAAAATGTATAAAGTAAAGAGACTCATCTAAGTTTGATTTGATGCGAAATTCTAAAGAGACAAAGAGAAGGAAAGATAAATAGTTACTTCATTTTAGAAATGAGAGGAGTCAAGATGTAAGTGTAGAAACATGAGACTCATCTGAGTATGAAGAAGTAATGGTTGAATTGGTGAATATCTAATTGTCAAATAGATAAATTTAGACATACAGAAAGGGTGCAATAAGAGTGAAGACTGCAATAAAGAATATAAACTTAGATTCTTTTATGAATCTAATTCATTAACTTGAATTGTAATTTAAGTATCTGATTAGTTTGTGCCTTTAGATTAAACTAGGTTGGTGCTTAGTATAGGTAGTGGGTGCTTCCTTAGAGTTGGTGCTCTTAAAGTTAGGGGATTGGTGTCCTTAAATGTAACTAGTGAGGTTAAATTATTGAGATAAACTTTGTGAGGGTGGAATAGAATAGTAAAATCTAGTATAATTCTCACCATGGTATCTCCCTTTGAGTTTCCATGTATAAATCAGGTGTTATGTGTTGTGCTTCTATGCATATGATATCTTTATTTGATTTATTTAAGTTTGTAATTAACTAGGTTTTTGAGATATACTAATTTGCCCACTCTAAATAGATAGGTGTGTTCAAAAATTTGTATCAGATCCTTAAGTTCTTAGTGAAAAGCTTAATTATCTCAGGTGAATCTTGGAGTTTGAACACAAAATGACCAATCATGAAGGAACTTCATCAAATAAGGAACCTTTGTTTGATGGGACTAACTATGATTTATAGTGCATAGGGATGGAAGTGTATTTGACTTCTTTGGGATTTGGTGTTTGGATGTCTATTGAAAATAGATACACACCCCTTGTAGCTCCTCTTACTAATTAGGTAGTGAAAAAGGCATGTGAAAACAATGCTAAAGCAAATAATGCCATTTTTTTTGGATTGTTAAACAATGAGTTTGTCAAAGTGATGCACTGCCAAAGCACAAAAGACATATGGGTCAAATTGAAGAGAATTTATGGAGAAGATGATAGAGTAAAACAAGCCAAGCTTCAAACTCATAATGGATAGTTTGAGAGCCTCAAGATTAATGAGGATGAGAATATTGTAGATTAATTCCTTAGGGTAGATGAGATTGTAAATGTAATTAGAGGACTTGGAGAACCAATGGATGAATCAGTCATTATCAAAAATATTTTAAGATCTCTAACAAAAAACAATTATTCTAAAATTTTTACCATTAAAGAAGCAAGAGACCTAAACAAGCTCACAGTAGATGAGTTACATGGAACTTTCACTACATATTAGATCAGGTTGGGAGATGCAGAGTCATCCAAGATAGAAGCTACTTTCAAAGTTTCTAAGAAGGTAGAAGAGGAAGAAGAATCTCATAATTCTAATTCTAAGGAGGTTGATGATGTAAAGGCCAATTTCATTATAAAATTGAAGAAGAGATCAGGTAAATACAATCGATGGAAAGATAGGTCACTTTACTGCTAAATGTCTACATAAAAGGAAGGATGACTCTGATTCAGTTGAGCAAAATCAAAAGGAGAAATCCTATTATCCAAAGAAGAAGAAAATATTCTTTAAGAATAAAAAGGGGTTGTACTCAAAAGAATATGGTGACTCAATTGATGAAAGTAGTATCTCAAGTGATAAACATGATAGTGCTTTTATGGAAAAACAAAATGAATTTATACTCATGACTTATGAATCAAATTATTTATGTGAAGAAGAAGATGACTTAGATGATGATGAAGAATAAGGAGAAGTAAATCTAGAATGCAAACTCATCTATGCTTTAAAATAAATTGACAAGATTAGAAAAGAAAATTCTAAACAAAATAATCTTAGTCAAAAGGATTTGAGAAATTGAATAAAATAAATGAGGAATCATATCAAATTATAGTGAGTTTGAAGACCCAAGATTGAGAAGGCAAAGAGGATAGAGGATGTGGTCAAAACTAATCTGCAAGCAAAATGCTTAGAATGCTTAAAGATGGAGGAAGAAATCATGGAACTAAGAGAAAATCTCAAAAAGGTAAAAGAACAAAGTGATAAAGGCTTGAAACTAAAGGGAGGATATATAATACTAGATGAGATTATTAGGTCACAAAAGCCCCTCAAAGAAAAATTAGGTCTTGGGTATGAAAAAGGCAAGAGTTCCATGTTGAGTATAATTGGGAATCTATATGAAAACTTCAAGGCAACAAAAAAATTAGGAATAAAAAAAAAAGAAAATCACATTCATGAAGAGAAGAATAAAAGTAATAACTTTGTTCCTATAAAGACCAAGGTTGTTTCTACAAAAAACAACATTACATCAAGGAATACGAAGAAGACAAAGTTTAGGAGATCTCATTTATATACCCAAAGAAGAATGATAACTAGGTATTCTTCATCATTTTATGGTTATTGTTATATCTATAATAAATTTGGCCATAAATAAATTGATTGTAATATTGTACCTAAGAGAAGGATATGTTTATTTTGTAAGAATTCATTTGCCCCTCTACTAGATCTAGATGTTTTATGCTATAAATATAATAATTTTGGGCATATAAAAAAGCATTGTAGAAAAAATCTTGATAAATAAAATTATAACAATGCAAAAAAGGTTGAGACTCCTAAAGAGAAGAAAGGCTCACTAAATGACACAACAAAGAAAATTACAATCAAGAAGCCAAAGGAGATATGAAAAAATAAAAATTAGTCTATGATCACCCAAATAGTATTGCATGCTAAAGAGAAAAATATATGGGTTGTAGATAATGGCTTCTCAATGCATATCACTAATGACAAGAGTAAATTCACCAAATTGAGCTAGTGCAAGGAAGGGACTATTAGCTTGGGAGACAATACTGCAGTCAAAATCAGAGGTAAATAAATATTGTGCATTGATGGCAAGCTCTCTTCACATGATGTTCTTTATGTTAAAGGACTAAAGCATAATCTATTGAGTGTCAGTTAGATGTGTGAAAATGGTTATAAAATCATATTTGATGCTATAGGTTGTGAGCTAAGAAGTTTTAGTAAAATAATTACTCAAGGAAAAAGGATTGAAAGTAATATATATAATCTAATTGAAATAAATAATACAAATTCTCTCATGGGAAAGATTGATGAAAGATGGTTATGGCACAAAAGGATGAGTCATGTTAACTTTGACAATTTAGTCAAAGTAAGTTATAAAAAATGTGTAAGACACATTCCAAAGATAACCAAGCCTACAAACACAACATGTAGAGAGTATCATCTCGATATCCAAACTAGTGTCTCATTTCAAACTAAAGAATATGCAACTACAAGCCTCTATAGATATTTCATACCAATCTTTGTGGACCAACCAAGATAAGAAGATCCAAAGGAGTGTATTACTTCATGTTGTTTGTAGATGACTACACTAGAATGACATGGGTAACTTTTTTAAAGGACAAGTCTCAAGCCTTTGAGAGACTCAAGATATTTAGAGCCATGGTTGAAAATAATATTGGTAGAAAGATCAAGTGCCTCAGATCTAAAAAAGGTGATGAATTTACTTCAAATGAATACATAGAGTATTATGAGAAGCATAAAATTAAAATACACTACTCAGCTGCAAGAACTCCATAGCAAAATGGAGAGGATGAAAGGAAGAACATGATTGTCAAGGAAATGGCTAGAAGAATGTTAAAAGAAGACAACCTACTTGATTTCTATTAGAGAGAAGTATTCCAAATAGTAGTATACAACTTGACCTAAGTTCAATTAAGAGTGAACAAAAACAAGACTCTATACAAACTATGATATGGAAATCCTACCTCTATCAAGTACTTCAGAGTCTTTAGCAGCAAATTCTATATTTCAAGGAAGAAGAAAAAGCTAGGAAGTTTTAAATCAAGATGTGACGATGGAATATTTCTTGGTTATTCCACTCATATCAAATCTTATCTCTACTAAAAGGAAAGACTTCATAAACTAGTAGAGAGCATTCATGTTAAATTTAAAGAAAACCTCAAAGAAATGATTGAACTTGTAAATGAGATCAGTATTAAAGAGTTGAAAGAAGAAGAGGATGAAACATCAGATAAAGAAGAAGAGTTAAAGAAAAATGAAAATATGCCCCCCAAGTTCATTCAAAAGGATCATACTAAGGAGTAGATCATTGGTGACATGAAATAAGGAGTCCAAATGAGGAGAAGCGTTGAAATGAACAAAGAACAATTAAGTTTTGCTTTACTATCTAAAATTGAGCCCAAAATTTATGTTGAAGCTAACAAAGATGAGAATTCAGAAAAGGCCATGGATAAAGCACTAAGTCAAATAAAAAAGAACAAAACTTGGGAACTAGTTACAAGATCCATAGACAAGAATGTCATAGGCACAAAATGGGTATTTAAAAACAAGTTAAATGAAGATGGAGCTGTTGTGAGAAACAAATCTAGACTTATTTGTAAAGGATATACTTAAGTAGAAGGATTAGACTTTGAGGAGACATTTAGTCCAGTGGCAACATTAGAAGCCATCATAATGTTTTTAGCATTTGTAGTCTTTAACAAATTCAAATTCTATTAGATGGATGTTAAGTTAGATTTCCATAATAAAACCTTGTAAGAAGAAGTCTATATTGAACAATCTTAAGGATTTCAACTGACAAATAAGGAAGACTATGTCTACAAACTGAAGAAGGTGATATATGGTCTAAAATAAGCACCCAGAGCATGGTATTCGAGGTTGGATCAATATTTTCAACAACAAATATTTATCAAAGGATGTGCTAACAATAATCTATATGTGAAGTCTAAAAATGGACATATGTTGATTATAGTTGTTTATGTTGATGACATCATTTTTGGTGGTAGAAAAAATAATTTTTGTAAGGAATTTGTAAATCAAATGAAAAAGATTTTGAAATGTCCATGCTAGGAGAAATTTCATTCTTTCTTGGTCTATAGGTTGTGCAATCTAAAGAAGGGATATTTATATCTTAGACCAAGTATGTGAAGGAAATGATCAAGAAATTTCGTATGGAGGATAGCAGACTAGTTATCACTCCCGTGATACCTGAATTTAAGTTGAGAAAAAATGATGAAGCTCTTAAATTGAACCATACTATGTATAGGTCAATGATTGGTATTTGATATATCTTACTGCTATAAGACCAGACATCATGCAAGCTGTATGTATAGTTTCTATATTTTAGGATGCTCCAAAAGAAACACATGTAAATGTAGTAAAGAGAATCTTCAGATATATCAAAGGTATAGTAGACTATGATTTATGGTACCCTTCAAGTGATGATTTCACTTTGTTAGCATACATAGATGCTGATTGGGTAGGGATCATAGATGATAGAATAAATACTATTGGTGGCGTGTTCTTCCTTGGTAATAGACTTGTCTCTTGGCTGATAAAAAATAAGAGTCAGTTACCTATCTATAGTAGAATTAGAATATGTTTCACTAGTGGAATGTTACACATAAGTGCTGTGGTTGAAACAAACACTAAAAGTCTTAGAGGTGGAATTCAAAGGACCAATTCACATTGTGTGTGATAATTTAAGTGTCATAAATATATCCAAGGGTCTAGTGATGCATTCTAAGATAAACTATATATGAATTAAGTATCAATTTTTGAAAGAGAAGGTTGTTGATCAAGAGGTTACATTAGATTATGTACCAAAAACATGATCAAATTGCAGATATATTCACTAAGCCTCTATCTAAAGACAAATTTTAATCTCTAAGACAATAGTTGGGAGTGATGGCTCCTACACCACATCACTAGTCTCTAATGATCAGGCATATCTCCATGTGGTTTTTAAAAAAGAAACATCATTAATTCTTAGAAGAAGAAGAGCCTAGGAAAAATAATCATGGCCTAAGGGGGAGCTATTCATACCTTGTTCTAATCTAATAAGTCCAAGGATAAAAAATAGTGAAATAACTAGACAAGTGTATTTTAAGGAGACATAGTTACTATATTGGTAGAAGATGCTTTGTCATTAATGTCAAAAGGGGAGAGTAAAGCAAGACATAGATGCAAAGCATAAATTGTATAATCTTACAAAGATTTTTGTAATCAATGATAAAGGGGGAGATTATTGGTAATTTGAGATGTCATTGATGTCAAGGTGATTAGTGGAGGAGGCTCAGTTCTCTAGTGATATGTGTTGTCATTGATGTCAAATATGCAAATAATAATGACAATGGTATAGTGATGATGAACTCAAGAAGATATTGCAATTGAATAAGTTTTACTTATTATTTTTATAAGTAAAGTCATGTAGAGAACCTCAATAAGACTTGTGGAGTAAATTAAGTTTGTCAACTTCATGTGATTTTACTATTTTACATATTAATTTTATAAGTAAAGTCATGCAAAGAATCTAAATGAAAATGGTGGAGTAAGTCAAGTTTATAAGACTTTTATGTTCTTTCTATCTTTTTAGTGAAGCATGTTAAGAACATGAATTGGTCTAGTGAAGGTTGATTAGGTTTTCCAAATGACTTGACTTCTTTCAATCTTATAATTTAAGTAGTGTTAAGAACCCAAATTGGTCCATTCTTTTAGAAAAGTGTCTTGGAGAATTATTTTGGAAAAATTATCCCATTCAAAAGTTTTTAAGGGATCATTTACAAAATCTTGAAGGGTATATTTTAGAAGTCTTGAAGGACACTTTTGGGAGAAGAACATTAATGAATTATTTTGAATAATTTGTCTAGGGCAAGTGGACAATTACATAGTTCTCAAAGGGTACATTTACAAAGTACCAAATGGAAAGTGACCCAAAACAAAATTTCCAAAGGGTATGTGGATGCTTGAAAAATTATAAAGATTTTCAAAGTGTTGAAGGGTATATGGACTATTGTAAAAGTTTTGAAGGGTATGCAGACCATTGAAATTTTTTTGAAGGGTGTGTCTTACATAGAAGTTTTGAAAGATATGACTGAAGAAGTGAAGTACAATTCAAAAGTTTTGAAAGGCACGTAGGCATTTTTTTTAGGAAATTATCTCAAAGGGTACTAAGACAAAAATTCCATAGAAATTGTCTCAAAGGGAACATTGACAAAAAGTCCATAGAAATTGTCATGAAGGGCTCTTAGATAAAAATACCATAAATTTTTTTTTGGATGATAGTTCAACTGAAGAAAGAACATTTATAGAGTTTCTAAAGGACACTTTTGAAGGATAGAGGACACTTGTAAAGCTTTCAAAGGAAACTTTTGAAGGAGATAAGGACACTTGCAAAGTTTTGATAGATAGTTTACAAAATCTTGAAGGGTAGTTCAAATGAAGAGAAAGGAAACTTGAAAATTTACCAAAATACATAGGACACTTCCATAAGTTCCAAATGTCAATTTCATAAGATAAAAGGCCATTTGATAAAAATTGAAAGGCTTCCATGACAAACTCCTAAAAGGCATATAGGCAAAAATAAAGATCTACCATGTTTAAGACAATCGAAAAGAGAAAAAGCAATACATGAATGCCAAAGTTTAAAAAACCAAGCCAATATAAAGATCATGCATCTTAAAAATATTGAATGGAATGTGGAGCTTAGATGGAAAGATCAATAGACACATTTCAAAGCTGGAATAAAAAAATAAGCGAAGAACCATTGAAGTGACTTAGTTACAAGAAATTGGAGAGATGGTTGAAAGATATAAATAGCAATGGTTGAGCTAAAACTTCTTATAATTTTTGTGAGTGTGTAAATTGATGCAATAAGGGAAAAATCCAAAGAGGCTCAAAGAATAGAAGTCATAAATTCATTTTACTTGGAATGAGAAGAGACAAGCAACGAATGCAAACTATATAAAGTAAAGAATTTTGTCTAAGTTTGATTTGATGCAAAATTAAAAAGAGATGAAGAGAAGGAAATACAGATAATTATGCCATTTTAGGAATGAGAGGAGTCAAGATGTAAGTGTAAAAATATAAGACTCGTCTGAGTACGAAAAAGTAATGGGAAAATTAGAGAATATTTAAGTGTCAAACAGATAAATTTAGACATAGAGCAAGGGTGCAGGAAGAGTGAAGGACACACAAAAGTGTGTTAAAGGAGAAATGAGTAGTAATAGATTAGACTTGAAAAAAATAATAGAGACTTAGATTCTTTTAATAGTCTAATTCATTAACTTGAATTATAATTCATGTATCTGATTGGTTAGTGCCTTCAAATTAAACTAGGTTGGTGCGTAGTATAGGGAGTGGGTGCTTCCTTAGAGTTGGTGCCCTTAAATTTAAGGGATTAGTGTCCTTAAATGTAACTAGTGAGGTTATGTTAGTAGATAAACATTGTGAGGCTAGATTAGAATAAGATATTTTAGCAAAATTCTCATCATGGTTTCTCCCTTTGGGTTTCCACATATAAATCAAGTGTTATGTGTTGTGCTTCTATGCATGTGATATCTTTCTTTGATTTGTTTAAGTTTGAATTTGTTTAAATTTCATATTGAAAGTTTTAAGTAACTAGTTTTTTGAGATCTACTGATTCACCCCCCTCAAATTAGATAGGTGTGTTTAACAATTGCTATCAGAGCCTTAGGTTCCTAGTTAAAATATTAATAAGGTTAGGTAAATCTTGGAGTCTGAACTCAAAATGACCAATCATGAAGGAACTTAATTAAACAAGGCACCTTTGTTTGATGGGACTAACTATGCTTTTTGGCACATAAGGATGGAAGCGTATTTAACTTCTTTGGGATTTAATTTTTGGATGTCCATTGAAAATGGATACACACATCCTACAACTTGTCTTACTAATTATACATTGAAAAAGGCATGTGAAAATAATTCCAAAGCAAATAATGCCATTATTTATGGATTGTCAAATAACAAGTTTATCGAAGTGATGCACTATCAAAGTGTAAAAGACACATGGGTCAAATTGAATAACAACTATGAAGGAGATGATAGAGTAAAACAAGCTAAGCTTCAAACTCATAAGGGATAGTTTGAAAGCCTTAATATGAATGAGGATGAGAAGATTGTAGATTACCTCCTTAGGGTAGATGATATTTTAAATACAATTAGAGGACTTGGAGAAATAAAGGATGAATCAATCATTGTCAAAAATATTTTAAGATTTCTAACAAAAAAGTATGATTCTAAAATTTATCCCATTGAGGAAGCAAGATACCTAAGAAAAGCTCATAGTAGATGAGTTACATGGAACTTTCACTACATATGAAATGAGGTTGGTAGATATAGAGTCATCCAAGAGAGAAGCTAATTTGAAAGTTTCTAAGTAGGTAGAAGAAGTTCCTAATTTTGAATTTGAGGAGTTTGATGATGTAGAGGCCAAATTCATTAGAAAATTGAAGAAGGGCTCAGGCACATACAAAGGTAAGTTACCCTTTAAATGCTTTAGTTATGGAAAGATAGGTCACTTTGATACTAAATTTCAACATAAAAGGAAGGATGACTATGATTCAACTGAGAAGAATCAAAAGGAGAAATCTTATTATCTCAATAACAACAAAATCTTCTTTAAGAATAAAAAGGGATATACTCAAAATAAGATAATGACTCAATTGATGAAAGTAGAAGTTTAAGTGATGAGCATGATAGTGTTTTTATGGCCAAACAAAAAAAAGTTTTATTCATGACTTATGAATAAACTTCTTTATTCCTAAAATAAGATGACTTAGATGATGATGATGAAGAAGAATAAGGATATGTAAATTTGGAATGTGAACTCATCTGTGCTTTAAAATAAATTGACAAGATTAGAAAAGAAAATTCTAAACAAAAGAAGCTTAGTCAAAAGGAGTTTGAGAAATTGAATAAAATAAATGAGGAATTAGATTAAATGATAGTGATTTTGAAGACCCAAGTTGAGGAGGTAGAGAGGATAGAGGATGAGATCAAAACTGATTTGCAAGAAAAATCCATAGAATGCTTAAAGATAGAGGAATAAATTATGGGTCTAAGAGAAAAGCTCAAAAAAGACAGAAAAAATTGATAAAGGCCTAAAACTAAAAGGAGGATATACACTAGTAGATGACATGATCAGCTCACAAAATCCCCTCAAAGAAAAATTAGGTCTTGGGTATGAGAAAGGCAAGAGTCCCATGTTGAGTACAACTAGGAATTTGTATGAAAAATTCAAGGTAGTAGCAGAATTAAGAATAAAAAAAGAATAAAATCACATTCCTAAAGAGAAGAAAAGTAATAACATTGTTCCTATAAAGACCAAGGTTACTCCTACAAAAAAAAACATTACAAAAAGGAACATGAAGAAGATAGAGTTCAGGAGACCTCCTTTATATACCCAAAGGAGAATGATAACAAGGTATTTTTCATCATTTTGTGGTTATTTTTATAGTTATAATCAATTTTGACATAAATAAATTCATTGTAAGATTGTACCTATGAGAAGGATAAGTTTCTTAAGTAAGAATTCATTTTCCTCTCTGCTAGACCTAAATGTTTTATGTTATAACTATAATAATTTTGGGAATATAGCAAAGCATTGTAGAAAAAATATTTTTAAATAAAAATCTAATAATGCAAAAAGGGTTGAGACTCTTAAAGATAAAAAAGGCTCACAAATCAATGACAAAACAAAGAAAAGTATAGTCAAGAAGCCAAAGGAGTTATGAAAAAATAAAAATTAGTCTATGATCACTCAAACAATGCTACATGCTAAAGAGAAAAATCTATGGGTCATATATAGTGGATACTCAAAGCATATGACCCATGATAAAATTAAGTTCACCAAATTAAGTTGGTGCAAAGAAGGGATTGTCAGCCTAGCAGACAATACTACAGTCAAAATCAGAGGTAAAGAAACATTACACATTGATGGCAAGCTCCTTACACATGATGTTATTTATGTTAAAGGACTAACACATAATCTATTGAGTGTTAGTCAGATGTGAGATAATGGTTATAAAGCCATACTTGATGTTGAAGGTTGTGAGCTAAGAAGATCTGGTAAAATTGTTACTCAAATAAAAAGGACTAAAATTAATATATATATAATCTAATTAAAGTAAATAGTACAAATCACCTCATGGGAAAGATTGATGAGAGTTGGTTATGGCATAAAAGGATGGGTCATGTTAACTTTGATAATTTAGTTAAAGTAAGTTATAACAAATGTGTTAGACACATTTAAAAGATAACCAAGCCTATAGATACAATGTGTAGAGAGTGTTAGCTTAGTAAGTAGACTAGGGTCTTATTTCAAACTAAAGAATATTCAACTACAAATCCTGTATAGATATTTCATACTGATCTTTGTGGACCAACCAAGACAAGAGGATCTAATGGAGTGTATTACTTCATGTTGTTTGTAGATGACTACACTAGAATGACATGGGTAACTTTATTAAAGGGAAAGTGTCAAGCCTTTGAGAGATTCAAGATCTTTAGAGCCATGGTTGAAAATGAAATTGGTATAAAGATCAAGTGCCTCAGATCTAACAAAGGTGGTGAATTCACTTCAAATGAATTCATAGAATACTCTAAGAAGCATAGAATTAAAGGACACTACTCATCTATAAGAACTCCATAGAAAAATGAAGTGGTTGAAAGGAAGAATGGGACTATCAAGGAAATTACTAGAACAATATTAAAAGAAGCCAACCTACCTAATGGCTATTGGAATGAAGTAATCCAAATAGTAGTATACATCTTGACCCAAGTTTAATTGAGAGTGAATAGAAATAAGACTCCATAAAAATTATGGTATGGAAAGCCTACCTCTACCAAGTACTTCAGTGTCTTTGGCAACAAATGTTATATTTGAAGGAGAAAAATCTAGGAAGTTTTGAATCAAGATGTGATGAGGGAATATTTCTTGGTTATTCCACTCATAGCAAAACTTATGTCTACTATAATAAAAGACTTCATAAGATAATAAAGAGAATTCATGTTAAAGTTAAATAAAAAGTCAACAAAGTGACTAAACCTATAAAGGATATCATTATTGAAGAGATGAAATAATAAGAGGAGGATCAAACAATAGATAATGAATAAGAGTTAAATAAAAATGAAAATATGCCCCCCAAGTTTGTCCAAAAGGATGATCTTAAGGAGCAGATCATTGGTTACATAAAAGGAGTCTAAATTAGGAGAAGGGTTGTAATGAGTAAATAATAAGTATGTTTTTATTTACTATCTAAAACTTATCCCAAAATTTATGTTGAAGCTAGAAAAGATGAGAATTGGAAAAAAGACATGGATGAGGAACTAAGTTAAATAAAAAAGAACAAAACTTGGTAGCTAGTTCCAAGACCTAGAGACAAGAATGTCATAGGCACAAAATGGGTTTTTAAAAACAATTTGAATGGAGATGGAGCTATTGTGAGAAACAAAGGTAGACTTGTTGGTAAAGGATATGCTCAAGTAAAAGGAATAAACTTTAAGGAGATATTTACTCCAGTAGTAAGATTGGAAGCCATCAAAATGTTTTTAGCATTTGCAGTCTTTAAGAAAATCAAAGTCTATCAAATGGATGTTAAGTCAACTTTCCTGAATGGAACCTTGGAAGAAGAAGTCTATATTGAACAACATGAATACTTTCAACTGATAGATAAGGAAGACTACATGTGTAAATATAAGAAGGTTCTATACGGTCTAAAATAAGCACTTAGAGAATGGTATTCAAGGTTGGATCAATATTTTTAACCACAAGGATTTATCAAAGGATGTAATGATAGTAATTTGTATGTTAAATCTAAATATGGACATATGTTGATTATAGTAGTTTATGTTGATGACATCATTTTTGGTGGTAGCAACAATAATTTGTGTAAAGAATTTGCAAATCAAATGCAAAAAGAGTTTGAAATGTCCATGTTGGGAGAACCTTCATTATTTCTTGGTCTATAGGTTGTGCAATCTAATGAAGCGATATTTATATCTCAAAATAATTATGTGAAGGAGATGCTCAAGAAATTTGGTATAGAGGATAGCAGACCAGTTATCACTCCCATAATAATTGAATGTAAGTTGAGAAAAATTGATGAATCTCCCAAAGTGAACCATGCTATGTATAGGTCAATGATTGGTAGTTTTTTATATCTTACTGCTACAAGACCAGACATCATGCAAGCTATATGCATGGTTGCTAGATTTTAGGCTGTTCCAAAAGAAACAGTTTTAAATGTAGTAAAGATAATCTTTAGATATATCAAAGGTACAATAGACTATGATTTATGGTACCCTTCAAGTGATGATTTCAATTTGTCATCATACATAGATGTTGATTGGGTAGGGAGTAAATATGATAGAAGAAGCACTAGTGGTGGTGCATTCTTCCTTGGTAATAGACTTGTCTCTTGGATGATAAAAAAAAGAGTCAATTACTCTATCTACAGTAGAAGTAGAATATGTTGTAGCAGCAGCATATTGCACATAAGTGTTATGGATGAAACAAACACTAAAAAGACTTGGAGGTGGAATTTAAAGGACCAATTCACATTCTATGTGACAATTCAAGTTCCATAAATATATCCAAGAATCTAGTGATTCATTCTAAGACAAAGCATATATCAATTAAGAATCACTTTTTGAAAAATAAGGTTGTTAATCAAGAGGTTATATTTAAATATGTATTAACACAAGATCAAATTAAAAATATATTCACTAAACCTCTATCTAAAGTTAAATTTTAATCTCTAAGAAAACAATTGGGAGTGGTGGCTCCTACACCACATCACTAGTCTCTAGTGATCAGGCATATCTCTAAGTGTTTTTTTAAACAAACATCATTAATTCCTAGAAGAAAAAGAGATTAGGCAAATGAATCATGGCCTAAGGGCGAGCTATTCATACCTTATTCTAATTTGATAGGTTTGAGGATTATAAACAATGAAATATATGGATAAGTGTATTTTAGGGAGAGTTAGTTGCTATATTGGTAGAAGATGCTTTGTCATTAATGTTAAAGGGTGAGAATAGAGCAACACATATATGTAAAGCATAAATTATCTAGTCTTGCGGATATTTTTGTCATCAATGAAAAAGGGGAGATTGTTGGTAATTTGAGATGTCATTGATGTCAAGGAGCTTATTGAAAGAGGCTCAGTGATCCAATGACATGGTTTGTCATTAATGTCAAATATGCAAACAATAATGACAAAGGCATAGTGATGATGAACTCAAGAAGCTTCTACACTTTAAAAGGTTTTACTTATGATTTTTATAAGTCATGTTGAGAACTTGAATGAGACTTATGGAATAAATTGGGTTTGTTAACTCCATGTGCTTTTACTATTTTACTTATGAATTTTTTAAGTAAACTCATGTAGAGAATCCGAATGAGACTGGTGGAGTAAATCAGGTTTATAAGACTTCTTATCTTCTTTTTATCTTTTCAATCAAGCATGTTAAAAACATGAATTGTTCTAGTGAAGGTTGATTGGGTTTGCCAAATAACTTAACTTCTTTCAATCTTATAAGTTAAGCAGTGTTAAGAACCTGAATTGGTATATTCTTTGAGAAAAGTGTCTTAGAGGATTCTTTTAGTAAAATGGCCCTGTTTAAAAGTTATGAAGGGATCATTTACAAAATCTTGAATGGTATATTGTAGAAGCCCCAAAGGACACTTTAATGAGAAGGACATTAATGAATTATTTCAAAGAACTTTTCTATGGAAAGTGGACACATACAAAGTTCCCAAAGGGTACATTTTCAAAGTGCCAAAGGGAAAGTGACCCAAAACAATTTTTTTGAAGATTTTCAAAGTGCCAAAGGGTATGTGGACCATTGAAAAAAAATTGAAGGGTATGTGGACCATTGTAAAAAAATTGAAGGGCATTCATCCTACACAGAAGTTTTGAAATATATGAGTGAAGAAGTGAAGGACAATTCAAAAGTCCCAAAAGGCACTTAGACATTTCATTGGGGAAATTGTCTAGAAGGGCACTTAGAGAAAAATCCTATGGAAATTGTCTCGAAGGGCACATTGACAAAAGGTCCATAGAAATTGTCCCAAAGGGCTCTTAGACAAAAATCCCATAACAGTTTGTTCAAAGGATAGTTCAAGTGAAGAAATGACATTTGAAAAGTTTTTGAAGGACACTTATAAAGGATAGAGGACACTGACAAAGCTTTAAAAGGAGAATTATGAAGGAGAGGACAATTGTAAAGTTATGAAATATAGTTTGCAAAATCTTGAAGGGTAGTTTAAATAAAGAGAAAGGACACTTGAAAATTTATCGGAAGACATAGGACACTTCCACAAGTGATAAAGATCAATGGCATAGGACACAAGGCCATTTCAAAAAAGATGAAAGGATTTCATGATAAACTCCCAAAAGGCATATATGAAAAGATAAATATCAAGCATGTCTAAGATAATTGAAAGGAGAAAAAACAATACATGAATGCCAAATAAAATAAGATGAAGTCAACATGACAAATTTTAATGACCAAACCAATATAAATGTCATGCATCTTCAAAATATTGAATGGCATGTGGAGATTAGATGGAAAGATTGACAAACATGTTTCAAAGTTAGAATGAAAAAACAAGTGAAGAACCATTGAAGTGAGTTAGTTACAAGAATATAGTGAGATGATTGAAGGATATAAATAGCAATGGTTGAACTAAAACTTCTTCTTCCAATTTTTTTGAGTGTATAAATTTATGTGACAAGGGTAGAATTCAAAGAGGCTCAGAGAATGGAATTCACATAGTCATTTTACTTGGAATGAGAAGAGACAAGTAACAAATGAAAAATGTATAAAGTAAAGAGACTCATCTAAGTTTGATTCAATTCAAAATTCCAAAGAGATGAAGAGAAGGAAAGACAAACAATTACTTCATTTTAAGAATGAGAGGAGTCAAGTTGTAAGTGTAGAAATATGACACTCATTTGAGTATGAAGAAGTAATGGTGAAATTAGATAATTTTTTAGTGTCAAACAGATAAATTTAGACATAGAGAGAGGGTGAAGAAAGAGTGAAGGACGCACAAAAGTGTGTTGAAGGAGAAAAGAGTAGTTACAGATTAGAATTGTAAAAAGGAATAGAGACTTGGATTCTTTTATGAATCTGATTCATTAACTTGAATTGTGATTCAAGTATCTAATTAGTTGGTGCCTTTAGATTGAACTAGGTTGGTGACCAGTATAAGGAGTGGGTGCTTCCATAGAGTTAGTTTTCTTAAAGTTAGTGGATTGGTGTCTCCTTATGATGGGTGTCCTTAAATGTAACCAATGAGGTAAGTCAGTGAGATAAACTTTGTGAGGTTGGATTAGAATAGTAGATTCTAGTAGTATTCTCACTGTAGTTTTTCCTTTTGGGTTTCCACATATAAATAAGGTGTTATGTGTTATTCTTCTCTGCATGTGATATATTTCTTTGATTTGTTTAAGTTTGCATTTGTTTAACTTTCATCTTGAAATTTTTAAGTAACCAAGTTTTTGAGATCTACTAATTCACCCTCCCTCTCAGTGGATAGGTGTGTTCAACCTACTTCTTAGGATTTAGACAAACCTTGTATTCATGAAATCTCTCAAAGATTCTTCATAGGATATCAAGATGTCTGACATGTGTTCTTGATTTAACTAGGATGCCATCAACATAGTATTAAACAATATCATGCATCATGTTATGGAAGATGAAAATCATGGCACACTAATAAGTGGCTCTAGCATTATTCAATCCAAATGGCATGAATTGGTAAAAACACATTCCCCACAATGTGGTGAACACAATTTTGTGGTCTTCTTGAGCTATCTTGATCTAATTATATGTTGAAAATACATCCATGAGGGATAATATCTCATATCCAGTAGTAGAATTGAAAATCGTGTCAATGTTGGATAGAGTAAATTCATCTTTGGGGCATGCCTTATTGATATCTCTAAAATCAATACAAATATGTATACCCTATAGCTTTTTGTTGACTATGACTATATTTGATATCCATTCATAACAACCCAATGGTCTAATGAAACTTACTCCTAATAATTTCTCTAGTTCTAGTTTTACCAAAAGATTGATGCATGGATCTACCTTCCTAAATTTGTGTTTAACTAGTTTAGCATATGGATAGTTAACAAGTCAATGCACAACCAAATAAAGTTTTAAACTTGACATGTCAGAATAAGCCCATGAAAATATATCAATGATATTCCTTATAATGGTGATAATGTGTAGATGTTCTTGGTCGGTGAGGGAGGCCCATAGATAAACAATTTTGGGATTATTATAAGTCCCTAGGTTCACTTTAGTAGTGTTTTCTATAAGGAGTGTAAAACCATATTCTAAAATAACAGGTAGAGTTTGATCTTAATCCTCTTATTTTGCTTTAGTTTTTAGTTATTCTTCCCAAAGCTTTGGATAATAAGATGAATTTGAATTTTAGGTAATGCCCAACTAGAAAATATATGTAGAAACTCAATAGCAAGTTTCTCAAGAACCTTTTATTGTTATGATGTAATTTTAGTATTGGCTATAGAGCTAGGATTTAATGGATCTTGTGCATCTTTTAGAGATGAGAAAAGTTCCCTATCTAAGAGTGCCTAAAATAAGTTTTCACTCAAGGGCTTGTCTTTTTATTTATTATTTCCTTAATCAATGATCACCTTAAAGAGGTTTTCACTTGAGGATCTCTATGTTTTATCCTTTTCATGACCAAGAAATTTTGTATACTCTCCAAAGTAAATAGAAGGGTCCAATGATAAATCAAATCCTTGTTTATGATCACCAATTACCAATCCATCTCTAAGGCCCATGTATTCAGCAATAGAATCCTCATTATGGAATTCATCAAGGCATATGCAAAAATTTTCTAGTCCCAATCAATGAGTTTAGGATGGCAAAGGCAAAGGGAACAATGGGAGGTAATATTCATAATGGATTTTGAGTCAAATACTTATGTGTCAACAAGCTCATCATAAATACTATAATGAGATGTTGTGTCACTGGTAGGAGTCTTGTTATTAGTTAATTTACAATAATCACTATCAAAATACATGAGGTCACCCTAGGTGGTATAAATATGAGACCTTGACTCATGTTAGGTTTACCAATTAATATTGGTTCCAGGATTCTTTACTCTTTTGGCTTGAGTCCTTTTCTTGTATAATCAAAGTTATCCATAATCTAATTAGGGATAGGATATTTGGGATTATAAAAAAATCAGCAACGTTGTCAAAATATAACCAATTTCATTTAGTGAAAGCTTCTCAATCCTAATTTGGTCAAGTAATAGGTACAAATATCATCAATGGTTGTTGTGTATCTTTCTTATTTTGCCAAATCATGTTGAGTCTACAAGGACTTTGGGAAGGTCTAGGTTTGATGAAATATTTAGGAAACTATGGAAACCTATAAATATGGAAGGCATCTTTCAGACGATACATATAAATGTTTGTGTCCTCTATAGTGACTTGTTGTGCAAGGGTTGTAGGAAATGGATCACCCAAATTGGAAGCAAGGTCACTTAGGTTGATATAATAATATTTTGGAGAATGGAAATTTATTTCCTTCTTATTTTCAATGAATTCAAAACCAAAACAATGGTTATAATTATAAAATTTAGCCTCTATATGTTTGTAATACTGGTAATGCTACAAATCGATGAGAATTATGACTTTAATCCCATCATGGGCAACTTGAGGCACTAATGCAGAGTGGATGGGATGGATTGTACTTCATGGATCCAAGGATGACCAGGAATTATGTTATAAGGCAACTCAATATCCATAATATGTAAAAAGGTATAATGGGACACTAACCTAACAATGATAGGTAAATAGATAGTCTTGAAAGATTCCACTTTAGCATTATGGTATGCCTTGATTGTGATTGTCTCTAGATAAGTGTCATTTTTAGTATAACCTAATAATGATACTATCTTGAAGGATGTTATGTTCAACCCTGAAACATTATCTATAAGAAACCACTTGATTTTATGGTTTTCAATGATGACCTCAATATACAAGGGGTTGTTATGGCTAGGACCAAGATTGGGCATGTCGCTTTGATGAAATGTAACCTATCAAAATGGACACAAATGACCTAAAAGCATTTGGAATTATTTAGGGTTAATGTCTTGGGGAATAGTGTATTTTTTAAGGAAGTCATTTAAAATAGTTCTTGTGGACCTTAGATGTATGAAAAGATATAAAATAAAAATTTATGTAGGATTTTTATTTAGTCTGAGATACTATATGAATTTTTAACAATAGTATGTGAAGTTTCAACCTTGGATAATACAATGTTTAAATGTGGATTTAAAGGCATAATGTTTACATTGGGTCCAATGTTGGAAGAAGGAAAAGGGTCCTGAAGTATGACCCATGAGTGTCTAGTTATGATTATTTAATCTAAACTTGGTAAGGATCCTTTATAATTAGAAGATGAAGACAAAGAGCCTTAGATGGTGAATCATTGGTGTCTAGTTATGTTTATGAAATATTAAGTTGGCATGATTCATTATAATTCAAATAAGGGGATCTAGAGATAGAAACCCATGGAAATTGAAGCATAATATAATTTTGTGTAGCCAACACAATGTTACTTGAAGTGGAGGGTGTTGACCCTATAATGAGGGGTCCATTACTTTGATAAGCACAAGATGGTTCATGAGATTTGATAGTTATGGTGGTAATTTGGTTTGAAAAACTATGCCCCATAATGTTATTTTAATCATGATACATGTTGTTATAACCCAAGTTATTAGCATGGGAATTATGATCTTGATTATGATCATACTAATTATGATTCTAGCTTTGGGCTTGTTATCACTGGTTTTGCCCCTAATTCTAGTTATTTATTGTTGGCTATTGATTGTGACTAAGAAATGGATCTTCTTAAATTATCATATCTTGATTAGTGTTTTACATGGAATGTTTGATTTCAACTTCACTTTTTTCAATCAAATATTCAATGAGATGTTGTAATTGAACACATTGATAATCACCATGGCCAATAACATGATGAAAGTTTCAAAACTCATCTTCCCAATACTAATTAGGTTTAGGTTGGTCTTCCATAAATGGCCTTGGTATAGGCCACATAATCATATTAGATACTAAAATATTTTAGAAAATGAACTCAATAGGCTCTCCTAGTTTTCTAAAGATTCTATATTTATTGAATGCTCTTTAGGGAGGAGCCCTTTGTAAATTATTTTGTGGGTTAGGTGGAGATAATTGCACATTTGAAGTTGGTAGAGCCTACACAATTTTTACATGTCTAGATTCAATCACTTCATTCCCTACCATGTTTTTGTTCTTGTTAAACCCTTTAGGTTTCTCCATTACAATATATTAAACAAGTGATTGGGTTTGGTTAGATGTTTGACCCTGTGAGTAAATATTGACAAGGCATTTGGTAGTAATCACCTTCTCAATATTTACACCCTTTTATATGATTTCTTCAAATGTGTTTACATAAGTGATTCGTAAATATGATTCACCTCAGGATGTAGGTTTTATTCAAAAATATTGACTAGCTATTTATCTAGTAAATTATGTTGAAAGTGTCCAACTAATGCTCTCCACCACTATATATATATATATATATATATATATATATATATATATATATATATATATATATATATATATATATATATATGTTGTGAAGCTTTTTAAATCTTGTTTTTTGGATTTAAATAAGTCAACCATAGTCAACTCATGTATAATATTATAAGATAAATGGTTGATTTTTTTTTAGATAAATCATTCCAATCTACCACCAATCCCTTAAGTAACTTGAGGTGCTAGTCTAAAGATTTTCTTGATATTTATTCCATTAATGGCTTATGGATGCCACCCCACTGATGATGTCATAGGTTGATGTAGAATTGAATAATGAATTTATAGTTAATATATTTTCAATAAATTCCATATATTTTTCACTTAAGTTCTTGATTTGGTTTAATTTTCTTAAGTGGGTTTAATTAATTTTATACAATTCTCTAGAAATTTAGTTGTTCATTTAATCAAACTAGATAAAATTTTAATTTATTGACTCATAATTTTAATAGAGTATAATTATAATAATTTTTCATATGTGTACAAAAAAATACCCCAATTAGAGCATTTTGGACATGAAATAACACATGCATGTGATGTGTGCTCCCAAATTAGAAGAATTCAGTGGTCTAGAGCATCATTTTACATGATTATAGCTTAACTCAAATTGATTTGAGAAAATATAACAATAACATAAAATGTATTACCCCATTCAAGGATACATTAGCCTAAGTTGGCACTTTACATGACAAGCTCAAACCATTTAGTGCACTTTAGTGATTTTGGCCTAGATTATGCATTGTCATAGAATATTACTTAGATTAGCAATTTTAGAATAATGGTGATAGTAATTAGATGTATACATTAATGCAATCATTATAAATTTGTATACCTTTATTAATGATCTCCTTGAATGAGTTGGCATGAGTGATTTGCAAATTATGAGCCACCTTAAAGTGTAGGTTTTTTACAAAGATATTGGCTAGTTATTTATATGACAAGTTGTGTTGAAAGCATCCAACTAATACTCTCCACTATTGTAAGTATTCTATGAAGCTTTCCATATTCCTATATTTTACATTATATAAGTAAACCACTATTAAATCATGCTCAATTTTTTAAGAGAAATGGTTCACAAACTTATCTGATAAATCATTTTAGTCTATCACCGATCCCTTAGGCAATTTAAGGAACCAATCTAGAGCTTGTCCAACCAAACTATGTGGAAACAAGTGAATTAAATATAAAATACTATATGCTACTTTTTGAAAAAGTAAAAAAAAGGCTTGGATATGTTCTCAAGGGTCACACTTCCCTTTATATTTATCAAATTTAGGATCCTCAAAATGAGGTAGAATGGAAACTTAGAGAATGCTTAAGTAAAATGGATATGGGCATATCTCATCAAAATTATACTTATTGATTCAAATTTCCATCTCAATCCTTAAAAATATTTCCTTCATAAAATTCCACTCCTATATATTTGGTGTATTGGTTGGTGGAATATAATTTTATTGGGGTGGAATGTGCCCCTAGGTGGTCTTGGTAAGGATATGAACCTTATGTTCAGTAGTTTGGTTTGGGTTTACTCTTTGATTTGAGTAAGTTTGTCTTTGATTCTAAAGTGTTTGATATCAATTTCAAGGAGTTTATATTTTTGTGCTATATGAATAATATAAATTTTGGGGTGTCATTTGTCAATTTACCAAAGTACATGTTGGCAGAGATGAACTTGCTAAAGTGTTTTGCATAATACCCCCAATCTGTAATGAGAATTTTATTCCTTGCATGTACGAAGGGGGGAGATTATTTTGATAGTTAAAAAAGGTATGTTCCATGTTAGGTGAAATGTGTTACGAATCATATAAAGGTTTATTGTTTTCAATAGAAAATATATGATCTACTGTAGATGTAAGATAAACATGGGTATGCTATGTTTTGTTGATCGTATGCTCTTACTCTTTGGAAGTGGTATTGTCAATTGAAGTCATAGTTAAAGAGGTTGTTAGGTTTGTAACAAGTTAGCTTACATATTATTAACTTATTTTCTAAATATTGGTAGTAAGATCTTGATTCTTTGGAGTGAACTTTATAATTTGTTCCTTTCCATTACTAAAGGAAGATATTTTGGATTTTGTGACATGAGAAAAAGGTTTCTCTAGTTCTTGATCCTCTACTTGGAAAAGTTTGTGTAATTTCTCTATTTGGGAATTTTAGTGGTAACCTTGCACCTGATTCTATCAACCTTAAAAGGGATTCATCTTTGTCTTCTAAAGGTTGGTGTTCATAATAACCTTGTTCACATCTTAATATTTTTGGGATATCACCAAACACAATGGAGTGTTATTATCCATCATAAATATGATCTTCCTTGTAATTAGGTCCATAATAAACCCCATTATGAGTATAACTTTATGTCATGTTTGAAAATGATTTTTTTCTACATTTGCTAAGATGTGAATTGTGTTTTACAAATGTTTAAAATGTGTTTTAAGATGTTCAATCAAGCAAAGAAAAGGTAAAATTAGACTATAATAAAAGGAAATGTCATAGTGATACATAATTAAAATAAAGAGGTTACAAAATTACTCAACCTTGGTTGGTTGAAATCATTAATTAGAAGAGGTTAAAACAATGTTTGGAACTTAGGGTATAAGTTAGCACACAAAAATCTAAGTTGAAAGTATGTTAATACCATACAAGGGGCTAAACACAAATGTGGTGAGTTATATATAGATAATTTATAATAATAATTTTTGGATCAATAAGAATAAAATTTGGGCTAAGAAACTCAATATATATAAAAACTACTAAGCATAAAGCCAAGACTAAATAGATAGCACAATGGCACCACATGAAAAAGAAAGTAGAATGGTCCTTTACCTTTAAAGAGTTCATGAATGAAATATAATTTAAGTCCATAATAATAATGGAATGATACAAGATTCTAGACAAAATTTCTTTCAATCCAAATAGAAGATCTCATCCAAGTTACTCAAACCAAGCACAAAAGGTAAATCCAATAGCATTTGGATTAAAACTTAGAATGACAAGATTTTGAATTTGGATTTAAAAAGGACTTTTAGGTTTGTAAAGTGATGAATGGTTCTATACTCATAAAATAATCATAATAATGTTATTTTAGAAATATAAACATAATGATGTCATTTGAATTTTTAAAAAGGCAAAAAGTGATTTTGATTTCACGAGCATAATGCCTCTTTGTTCAAAATAAATGGGTGTACAATAAGTGTTTATTTTTTGACATTTTTTTAGTTCATAAATATATTTTCTACTCAAAATACCATGTAAATAAAGAAGAAAAATAAAAAAACAAGGTGAACATCTTATCCTAACAAACTGATAAGGTGGCTTCATACTTTTGGATTCCATCTATATAATCCTTCTTTAAAGGAAATAAATTTTAAATATAATAAAATTAAATTCACATGAAACGTAGGATTTTTAGGCCCCCCATTCTATTAGTATATTGTATGAGGACTTAAAACTTTGGGCTACTTGCTTTGAAGCAATAGTAATTTATGACAAATGGAGTTGTTCTAAAAACTATCAATTTTCATACATTCTAAATGGTCCCATATGTGTGATTAACACTAGGGTGAAACACATCATTTGGATAAACATTGACAATTTTATTTTGAAAAGGTCTCATACTTTTCACAACCACTACATCTTTCAATTGCTCAGTGTAGTATAATATCTAAATTAAACCTATATTATGATGTAGTTTCTTACTAATGGAGCTTGTTTAACTGCTTAAACAAACATCTCAACAAGTTAACCTAAATTTATACACCCCTTACATGGAGTGGGGTTAAAAATATGTTGGGAGATGAATTATCAGGTCAATATTTCCTTAGAGAACACATATGGAGGCTATGAACTCTCACCCACAAGCCAAGATGAAAGAAATAAAAATTTTAGGACTTTAGGGTTGTTTTTGGATCAGCCAAATCACTCATATTTTTGGGAGGACATTAGAAAATTTATTTCCATTCTTTGAAAAAGTAATAAAAATAAGTGAAGCATTTTTTGTTAAGCTAAGTTCCTTAAAGGAGATGGGGGAGAACATACATGCTACATTTGTTTTGTGAAATAAACACATACTAATAATAAATCAAAAGCTCTTATGAGAATTTAACTAAAGTTTGAGTTCATTTTACAACACCAAAATGAGATATGAAGTGAAATTTCCTTTTTATTGTTTGTAAAATTGAAACTAGGTGTCTTAACAATTACAAATTAGAGTTTTTAGGAGTCAAAATAGGGGTGTATGATTATCAAATAAGTTTACAACTTAATATTTTTTCTCTCTATTTTTTGACATAGATTTATTCTACCATTCAATATAATGTTTTTATTGGTCCATACTATGATTATGCCATTGTCAAGATGATCCCACTGAAAGGTAGAGCTAGAAAGACACCATTTTGTGTTTCTACCAATTACAGGGCAATATCATTGATTAGTAGGGCATTTTCATTGATGTTTAGGGTGATTCTACTGAAGTAATAAAAATGAGATAAAATAAAAGAAACATAATAGTTACCTATAGGTTTTTGGTTCATGATGATCTTGTTGTTTTATTGGCAAACCCATTGTTCCATAGGCCAAACCCAATAATCTATGGGTCAATTTCATCATTCTCTATAAATCAAATAGAAAGATAGGAAATAAAAAACTCTTTCATCATTTTCATGATCGATTTCACTATTATTCAGGTAAATTCCACCACTTCATAAAGAATTTTCAATGATGTTCAGGTCCATTTTAGTATTTCATAGGTCAAATTTGTCTATTGGTCTAGACATCATAAAAATCTAAAATTATAAAAAAAGACATGAAAATAGCCTCAAAAGAGGGTTTAAATTCAAAACTAGAAGTGTCAAGATATGTGTGATCTATGGGATCTCATCAGGGATGCCATAATGTAGAGTAGGTTAATGAGACAATGTTACATCATGCATTAGTAAATAAATATCTAAAGTAGGCATAAAGACCTAACTTATCAAGTCTACTCCCTCATGGGGCATTGTTAATGACGTTAAAGAGCTAATTAAGAAATGAATATTATCAAACCTTCTAAGCAGTTATTTTCCATCATAAGTGGTCAAGAATCATTCTTTTCCCTAGATTTGGTGCTCCAAATATTTTTCAATGAACTGTAACATGAGCCTCTATCATATCCTAGTGAATCAATGGATTAGGCTCACAAAATTTCATCAATTTATGTGAATAGGTGAAGCTTGTCTATTACAATTTCAGCATAGTAAGTTTATATAACTAAAGATATAGAATGGTGGTCTTGGTCCTCTTATTTACAGCTTTCTAAAAATGTTTAGGATCAATCATGACAATCCATATTGAGATCAAGATGTGTGGCCATAGACTAACTCAATTTTAGAGAGATAAGCAATAAATAATGTCAATAATATTTGGAAGAAAGGGGTATTGATGAGGCATGGGAGGGCTTAATTCTAATATTAATCCCATTAATGGCTTATGGATGCCACCCCATTGATGATGTCATGTGATGATGTAAAATTAAATATTTAATTTTCATTAAGTATATACTCAACAAATTTAATGAAATTTTTACTTAAGCTCTTGGTTTGGTTTAATTTGCTTTAGTGACTTTGACTAATTTTCTAAAATTCTTTGGAAATCTATTACACTCTTAATCAACCTAGTCAAAAATGCCATTTCACTAAGTCATAATGTAACTATAGTATAATTAGAATAATGTGTTAGTTTCAGATTGGATAATACCCCATTTAGGGTATTATGGATGTAAAATAAGACATACATGTGATGTGTGTTAAAAAATTAAAAAAATTCAATGGTTTAGGACATCATTTTGTGTGGTCATAATTTGACTCAAAATGTTTTAAGAAAAGGTAATAATCACTTAAAATTCCTTTCAAAATTGAAAGATACATTAGCATAAATTGGCACCTATGTGTGATAAGTTTGAACAATTTAGAGTGTTTTAGTGATTTCGGTCTAGATTGTGCATTGTAACAGAATATCATTTAGATTGATAATTTGAGAATAATAGTGATAGGAATTGGATGTCTACATCGTTGAAAAATTTAGTTGGAAATAATCAGTTAAATGATATTGTATCATGATTTATGATATATTTAAAATAAAATTAGGCAAATAAATAGACTATATCAAACTAGCCAATTCATTTGGACCTGATCTAGAAAAAATACTATTTTGGGATGGCCAATGTAATTATAATGGAATTTGAAGAAAAATACTATATAAAGTTGGTTGATATAGTTTTAGGCTCAAATAACTATATCAAGATGGTGAAATGGTAATATCTATAGAAAAATTTATTAGGATAACTGATATATTTTGGTTATCTTAAGGCACATAGGTGATGACTTATTTAGATCCAATAGCTAAAAAATATTGTGGAGAATAATCCTAAGTCATTTCATAAATTGGATGAGTAATGTGATTTTGAAGAGGATAAGGATAAATGTAGTAAAAAACATGCTTCATATTTTTAATATTCAATAATATTTCCATATTATTATACAAATGAGGTTTGTTCATTATTTCAATAATATTGGTGGCTGGTTGGGGATAGTTTTTAAGTTGAGTTTTAATTTTATTATTTTGATTATGATTTGGAACTAAGTTGTAATAGATGGTAAGGTGATCTTTTTTTGTTTAAATATTCATACTTGACCTTAAATTCATGATCTTTAGCTACCTTATCCTGGGTTTAGTGATGCTTTCTAATCATGGCTTTACGAATAAATTATGTACCAATTAAAAACTCAAAAGTTAAGTGTTTAAGTTACAAGATTTGTTAAATTTACCCAAATTATAATAGAGCAAAAAAACATTTTGGTCATCATACCAATAGCTAATAGAGGGAAAAAGATCAAAATATATTACTGAGCATCTAGGAATACATTTGTAATATCATCAAGGGTTACATGTTGATGGACTCCACTCATGTGAACTTGTGAGAGATGAGGAGGATAGAAGGGACTTCCTATTATAAGTGGGGATATATTCAATTCATTTATAATTCTTGGTAAAATAACATGGATGGTTTTCTTAGAATCATAAGTATCAAATATACCATCATTTGTATCATGATTATTTTTAGGATTTGTAAGCATTCAATTATTAGGCTTAGGTTGGGAAGCCTTGAACTATATTAAGAGATAATCTTGTCATTTATTTTGATATAATTATTTATTAAATGATTGTGAGAAATAGTCTTGACAATGTAATATAGTTTAGAATCTATTGTGGTATTAAACATGTGTAAGAGGTTATCCTCCATCATATTGTGGTCATCTTTGTTGTCTAAGGCTTTCCGATATTTGATAAATTTTTAAAATATTTTATTTTATGATTGTTTATAGTTAATAAATTGAGGTAAATTATGTTCAAGTAAGTCATTAGACTAAAAATCTTACACAAATTCATTTACTAAGTATTCTAAGGTAGATATCGATATATATTTTATTTGATTGTACAATTCTAGAGCATCACCAGAAAAGGGTTAGACTAGTAGTTTGGTAGATGTAAAGGTTTTAATTTTAGTCTCATATTTATAAATATTTTTGAATGAATACAGATTTAAATTAGGATTATTGGATCCATTATATGAAACCATAGGAGATATTACACCTATATAAATTTTGTCTATCTAAGGGAATCAATGTTCATTTTAAATGTATTTAATGACTATTTTTAGAAATTGGGTGTTATAAAATGAGATATCCAAGATAAATATAAACCATTAAACCATATTGTATGATTTAGTTTTCATTTTTTCATCATTTGATAATTATTACTAGATTCTATGTTAGCCATTCAAGTCAATAATTGTAAGATTATTTCACTAGGATCAAAACTATTTTAGGTTGATGTATAAGATTGTGTGCTTATTCGGAAGCATTAGATTAAATATTAAAGATGGAATTAACATGTTAAATTTTAGTAATCCATATGAAATAAAGGCTTGTCATGTTAGTATTTATACTAATAATGGTGGATTAGGAAGGAAAAAAGGAAGTCACAAATTTATTTTCCTCATGTCCAATATAAGAATTATGAGAAGGAGAAGAAGGATATTTCACATTGGGTTCTACCATGATATGATAGATAATTTTAGGGTCCTTTCTAATGTGTTTGTGATGATCTTGGATAATTGTTTTTTTTTTTTTTGTGTGTGTGTGTGTGTTTGTGTGTGTGTGTGTGTGTGTGTGTGTGTGTGTGTGTGTGTGTGTGTGTGTGTGTGTGTGTGTGTGTGTGTGTGTGTGTGTGTGTGTGTGTGTGTGTGTGTGTGTGTGTGTGTGTGTGTGTGTGTGTGTGTGTGTGTGTGTGTGTGTGTGTGTGTGTGTGTGTGTGTGTGTGTGTGTGTGTGTGTGTGTGTGTGTGTGTGTGTGTGTGTGTGTGTGTGTGTGTGTGGAATTCCTCTTCATTAACATGGTCTTGATAAGTTCACCTTGTCTAGGTTTATTAAGGTTATTATATGTCTCATAACATTTGGATCTAATGGAATACATATTACATTCATTGATATAATGGTCTTGATAGATTTAAAAATTATAAGGTATAGAAGTATTTTTGGATAATCAATGAAGATTGAAAGTTACATAACATTAGGAATATTTTCATAAAATCCATGAAATTCATGGTAGGTTTTATGTTCAGATTGTTATAAAAGATGTTGAATTTTAAAATATAAAAACACAATTGTATTGGGTTGGCCAATATAGGTGGTTATGAATTAATTCTATAAACTAGTCAATACATTAGAAATAGAAAAAATAAAAATGAAGTTGCATCAGGTTAGCTAATACATTATGATTGGATAAATGAATGTACGAAGTTGGCCAATGTAGTTAATATACACATATAAATATATTAGGTTGGTTGATATAGCTGCATAACACTGAAAAATTGTGTCAAGTTGGCTAAAATAGATTTATGAATAATAAAATTGTGCATACTATCTAATATAGTTTAGATAATTTTTTTCTAAAGTGTATGATGAAAGTGAAGATTATGTTAATAATTATATATGTTAAAATTATCCAACTAGATATGGGATAATATTTATGTTGTTTCACCAAAATGTATGCATGGACTAGGATGACATGTGATAATATTATTTATCTCAATATACTAGGATAAAAACAAGGTCATAAAAATAGATCCTACACATTCTTGGAAGAATATTTAAGGACCTATAATAACCATATACCTATCATAGGGTAATATACACTCAAATTTCAAGATGAAAGGGTTAGAAAGCCTAAGCATATGACTCAGGATATAACTATAACTAAGGATCAATATAGATAATGAGTGTGATAATTATTTTAAATGGGTATATTAATGATGTAATAGGAATACCATATACAAGGAATTGATGAACAAGGGTAACATAGATCCAAGGCAATTACAATTATTAAATTAATAAGAAGATAAGTGGTGCAATGGTAAACCAATGGGTAGTATATGTAACCTAAGGTGATAATGGAAATGATAAGAAACCCTATATCTATGCCAACTTAATTGGTATAATGAGGATCATAATAAAAGATAAGAAAAAATTATAAAATATAAATGAGATAATAATATATACTTACTATCTAAATAAATGAGTGAGAGTAAGGATAAAGATACTTACCTTTCAGTGGACTCATTGGACCTCAGTATCCATATTTAGCTCAAGTGGAACTTTTAAATATATGTTTTATGTGTAAGACATTAAATTTAAATATAAATATCAAGATATTATTAGTTAGGGACTCCAAAAAGTATGATAGGTACTCGACGTGACTCCTTCGTTTGAGATTCAAAGACCACAAATAAGACTAGAATCCAAAGATAAGACTCTAACCTATAACACCTCCTTTTACTAATTAAGAGAATAAATGAAAAATAAAATAAATAATATTAGTGTTTTATATGGTGTTTTAATGAAATATCACCTCTATATATATATGAATTCAATACTTAAATCTAAATTTGGAGTTTAAACCAATGGTATTGACCATGTCGATACATTTGGAAAGATGTTGGGTAACATAATAATATATTAGCTAGGTTGATATAGTTTAAATTGTAGAATACATACTACAAAATATATCATCTAAACTAATATAATATAGTGAGATACAAGCAAGAGAAAGACTATATCATCATGGTCAATATAGTAGGAATACAAGGTGGCTAGTAAGATTGAAAAGAAAGTAGACATATACATAAGACTGAAAGAGATAATAAGAGTTTATACTAATATTAATGAATATATGAACCCTATTATTAGTGCACCCATTAATGCATACACTCATGTATATTGTTTCACCAACAATCCCATGTAAAATAAACTATTATTAAAGTGACAAAAGTGAAAATAGGTGTATATATTCTGCATTAGGTCATCATATATAAGTTTCATGGGTCATCCATAGTATAAAGTAGAAAAAAATAATGTATAAAAATAAAATGACTCATAAGGTTAGACTCAATTTGTCACTAATTTATAATCACAATGAGAAATCATTTCACACTCTTTTGAGACAATGTCAGAAATGCATATACATATAATAACCCTCAAAATTGTATCCATAAAACTAAGTATAAATACATATAATGTTAAAATTTTCATTTTTATAAGTGTTAAGAGATAAAAATTACATTATTTTGTATATTTATCATGATGTTTCACACACCGCCCCACTAAGTTGGACAATTAAGTGAATTTTGAGCCATGTTCAGATTACTATAATGCAGGGAAATTTGAATCATTTATTAGGGTGTTTTTGGTTCCATCCAACCCAACATACTAAACATTTTTTTATGTGTAACTTTTGGTAAAAATTGATCTTAAGGTTTGAAAATAATCAGAAGGAAGAAAGAGATCAACACACTAGACTAAAGGTGACTGCATTCATAAGAAACATCTATAGGTATAAGAATAATATTCTAATGAATAATATATAATGGAAATTAACATTAGAGTCAATATATTTATATTATTCACATGGGTCTCACTATTACTAACAATATCTCATCATTGTTTGAGTTATAGTCTCTAGATATTAGAAACAATGATGCATTTATAGAATTTTTTTAGGATCAATGAAGATTTTAATGATAAAAATAATACAAAAATAAGATATTTAACTCTTTATCCTCTTTCTTTTTCAAATTTTAATATTCTAGTTTCATTATCTATCATTATTTGTCAATTTAAATTATGGTATTATTTTTATATTTTACATAATCTAAACATATCCTAGTTTTACATTATTCAATTCACATTAAACTAAAATTAGTAAAACATTATCATCAAATATATAATTTAATTGATAAATAAAAAACCCTAGATATTTTATAGCTTAGGGTTTCATAGTGTCTTAGGTTTTTATATTTGTTTCTTAATAAGGTTGGACTATTAGATTTTATTTCTAATTTCCCTTTTTTATATAGCTAAAACCCTAAAATAATTGTGTTGGAAGATATTATTAGTGTAAATTATCATATAAGAAACTATTTTAATTTTTTTCATATTTATTTTGATTATATAGATAAGCATGAAATTACAAAATATATTTAAATTAATCCACATATGATTACTGCACTGTTACATGTAACTAGAGATGAAAATAAAAATATTACCAATGATAAAAATATATAGGAAGATCATAATGAGATATTGAATGATAATAAACCACATTCATAGTAATATATCTTAAAATAATGTTTATATCATTCTTACAACTACTATTATCCATGTTTCTACACTTATGGCTACACAAGTACCTAGTGTGGGGGAAACACAAGTTACTCCTCATATTTTTACAGTTCTCTATACAAAAAATAATTTTTTTCCTCCCACGCTTACAAATTATGTAACACCATCTATTTATCATTGACATAATGTGCCTAAAAATTGAGGGCTTGTATATTTTTTTGATCTTCAATATAAGGTTAATTTAATGGAATAATTTTCTCATAGAATGGATCATTTAAAAACTCTCAAAAACTATTACACAACCATTCATATATAGATATATCTAATTACCCTTTACATATAGGATTTTTTGCATATAATATTACACTATTCAGTAGTAATTATTATCTATAAACACATCTTAGATCGTTCCATGAACTATGTTTATATTATGCATCAAATGATAAGTGACTGACCAAGCTCTTTTCTAGGATCCTTAAGGTCTATGACTTGTGATGGTTCTATAACCATCATATCCAATAAATAGATAATTTAAATCCTTTTATTTGACAACTTAGAATTCACTTTATTATTAATATTAATGAGAAGGTATCCTATGCTAAAATTTTAATATTCAAGCAAGATCTAATGAGTCCATTAGTGACTATGTGCTTTACTATATGACTATGCTTTTAAAAATAAAAAATCTTATGGCTGATAATGAATTTAAAGACATTTAATTAAATACTAATTTTGCCTCTCCATGAGTCTAGTATGTAAAAATGCTTCAAATATTTTTTGGACATGTTTTCACATGATCAAGACTTTAAATTTGAGATAATTTCCATGAATAAGCCAAATTATGGGACTAACCCTCCCACACAATATAATGACAATACTAAGAGAAAAAAACCTCTCAAATTGAAATTTAAAAATAATAATAATGAATCTAAAAATGTTATCAATGTAGTTTAACAACCTACTAATAATATTTTTCTATCATCTCCTCAAAGGAGGAAATTTACATGATTACTAAAACCTCCTCATAAGGTGTTACAAAATTTACTTGAATGAAATATATTATCTCTCCCTCTACCAATATATGTGGGTATGAAAAAGGCAAAAAATATGGGGTTTGATATCAATGCCTATTTTAATTGGCATAAATTCACAATGTATTCAATTAATATATTATTTGGCTTAAGACATGAGATATAATATTTAATTGAAAATAATATTGTTGTGATCAATGATTTTAATATATTGATGAATTATTTAGTTTCATAACCTAATGTGAGGATTAATATATTTTCAAATCCATTTCCAAAACATGTGACACCAAATACAAATACTAGTCCTAAGGTACATATGAATTATAATATGTATCATTCTCTAACTTTTAATGCCAATAAAACTGAGGAAAATTACCATATATATGGTTCTATTGGTACATTGGTAGGTATACAAGTTCAAATACACATAATAAAATTTGATAATCATGTGATTATTGATGATGATTTTACCAATGTGCCTTTTTTAATATGTGATTTTATTGACTCACATCATATTTCTAGTGTTATTTTGGATAATAGGTCAAGTGATAAAATATGCATTATGAAATTGCTTACTAGTCTTGGGTACACACATATAGACTTGATAGGTATAAATACTATAGTTAAAAAATTAATGGAAGTGATAAAAGAATCTTAGGGGCATTGTGTTACCACTTATTGTAGGACCTATAAATAATTCTACTTGGTTTTTAGTTTTACCTAATAATTAGGAATTCAACATGTTATTAGGATATCAATGGATTCATAAGGTACATGCAATACCATTGTGGTAAATTTATGCTTGAAGTATATCCATTGTAATCAAGTGGTTATAGTTATAGTCATTCCATATAAGTATCCCAACTATCTTATGAAATTTACTCCTCCATTTCCATAATAGCCTATCATACAACTTGAATATGTTCATCTTACAAATGAAAATCATAGATATCGGATTAATATCCTTTAAATACCAATCATACAATTTACATTACATACAAAATATATATTAAATTTCACAATATGATACCTACTTCATCATGTCCTAAGATAGATTATATAAATTTGTGAGCATATTTCAAAAATGACACCAAAACATGTTCATGAAATAAAAAAAATTCCACAAGTTAATAGGGATACAAGAATTATGTAGTTTTTATATCATCATATTGACTTTGATTATGATGTTTTATATTTTATAATTCATGATCACTTTTCCAATTTGGATAATGATACAAATATTATTCATTACTCTCAGCATGTGACATTCAAATAGATTGATCTAGGACTACATATGAACATCCCATTGATGGAATCATGGGTTCCTTTGAGAATATTTCAAATTAAAAAACATAAAATAAATAAATAAATAAATAATAGAAATCAAAATATTAAAAAAAATCTAGGATCTATAAATGACATGCATCATTGGTACACATGATTCATTGATGTTATTAATAATATACAAGTTTAAAAACATATCCATTCTCTATGAATATGATTTTCGTGGTATAAATGAGTTAGACGTAGGATATATTTAGGTTACAAATGAAACATGAACATATAGATGCATGACAGCATTTAAACCAAGTGGAAACCTTTGTACATTAAGATAATATCCATATAGTGGGTCATACTTATATACATAATAGGTTTTATATTTAGTAACTAAGTCATTGATAATAATAGACTACTACACATGATTTTATATTAATTATAATTTATACAATGTTTTTTATTTGACAGGTTAAATTTAGGTTTTACAAGGACATGAAAACAACCATTTGGCAAGAAAAGTATAGACAATACAAAATGAAAAAAATTCAACCCAACCTATCAAATAAAAAAATTTATTAAAATTTCAATAAAAAAGACCTAGAAAAAACCAAAAAATATAGCCACATGCTAAATTTCCTTGGAATGACTCTTCTTTGTGTTGGTGCTTATCATCCCTCTTATTTTAATTCCTTAGACTTTTACCATGTTTTTGCCTTATTCTGCCAAGACTTTGGCCTTTTCCACTGATGATTTTCCTTTCTTTGTGTTTTAGTTCCTTGGGGTATTGGTGAGGATTTATTTACCTTTTGGGGTTGCCTTTAGATTACCAGCTTTTCCTATTTTCAATTCCCCTATCCCTTCCCTTATCTCATCAATTTCCTATTTGAAATTGTTCCATGTATGACACTTGTTTCTTCCCCAATTTCTATAGATTGTCATAAATATTAGTCAACTTCTACCTATGGCCCTTTGAAATCTAGGTCAAATCTTCATCCTTCATATAAACCTTTTATGCTTTTAACTCATGGATTTTGAATTTAGGGTTTTCCACAATCCATTAGAGTTGAATAATTTTGTTGAATTTATTTCCTTAGTCTTTTATAGGGGAGAAGGATTATGTACTTTTATTTTTTCCTTCTTCCATCCCTCTTATGGGTGAGTTGGGTGGGTGTAAGGAGAGGTCTCACTTTTGCTACTATTAACAACAATATCCTTGTCTGAGTTCTCTCTGTTAGTTTTCACTATATGTATTTCTTGGTATGTCATGGGGGTTAATGATTTAGTGAGAAGGATAATTAATACTTGGTGTATTATGTAAGTCATGGGTTTTTGTTGGAAGGATATCATTGTGGATTCTAAAGACATGATGAGATATTATGGTAGGCTAATCCTATGGCCTTTAAAGTGGTTCAATAGAATAAAGTGGTGAAAAAATATATGGGTGAATTTTACTTTCAAATTTAAGTAGAAAATTACCTATAAATATATGTGTATCCATATCCATGAAAGCTCATCTCTTGGAAAACCCTTTTTTACTATGTGGTAAATGGTGTTTATCTCAAAGAATGCCTGCATGAGCTACTATTTCTACCAATTTTATTTGAAGGCCTTTGTGCCCTTGTATGACATGCTAGTAACATCCCTGATGATTTAATTAGAGACTTCCATATGAAATCCCTTGAAGGTCATATGGAACTATTTCTAACCCACCATAAAATCCCTGACTAGAATCTTGTCATGCCCTTCAATCCTAAGCATAAAATTTGATCTAGAAATAATCTGATGGCCTCCAATATTTATAATGGTGTAAAGGTCTCCTCAAAGTCTAATAATTAAAATTTTGCATATCCCTTGCATAAAAATCTATCCTTGTTCCTAGTTACTTCTCCATCTTCATTCAACTTATTTCTGAACAACCATTTTATGCTAATGACATTCTTGTTTTTAATCCTAACAACTAGTTCCCAAGTTTCATTCTTCTCTATTTGATATAACTCCTCATTCATAACACCTATCAAAGATTTATATTTACTTTCTTTTATAATACTCTTAGGTTAAATCTTGGATAATAGATAACTCTCTTGATTTAGATTGCTTACTAGTCTTTTCCTAATTTATATACCTGCATTCTTGTTGCTAATGATTTGAGATTCAAGGTGGTCTCTTTAAATTTGTCTTAAGGGTCATTTTGAGTCCTATCTCTCTTCAACTTCTTATTCTTCCTCATCAATCTCTATAGTCTCATACTCATTCTTGAATTACACATTTTCTAAAGTGTTCTTTGACTGTGAGTGAGATTTCCTTGTCTTATCAATCCTCACATTGGTGCTTTCCACTATCTTGAGCTTAGTGATGAGTATCATAAGAATATTCCTTCATCATATCTAGAGTCAAACTTACGCAAGTCTTCATCATCTCTTTTGATGAAACATTTCCTCCCAAATACTCTAAAGTGTTCTACATTTACATGTCTACCCTTATTTAGTTAATAAGGAGTCAAGTTTCCATTAGTCCTTATCTATATTTTATTCAAAATGAATAAAATATTATGTACTACCTCTCTAAAATATTCACAAGATAATATAAACTCATTTAACATAGTTTTATCTTTCTTATAAACTATATGATTCTTCCTTTCTAATACCCCATTATATTAAGGTATCCTAGCTACTGAGAATTGTATCCTTATTCCATGAACCTCACAAAAGTCATCAAACTCATTGGACCAAAACTCTCCACATATATCATATCTTAGGCACTTGATCTTACCATTACTCTCATTCTCAACAAGAGCCTTGAATGCCTTGAACTTGTCAAGAGATTCTGATTTCTCTTTCAAGAATACAACCCATGTTATTATTGTGTAATCATCAATGAGTAACATGAATTAACTATCTCCTTGAATGATTTGAATTCTTGTAAACCACATATGTTAGTGTGGATTAACTCCAAGGGTTTTGTAGTAGAGTATTCCTTGGACTTAAACCTTCTTCTAGTCTACTTATGATGTTGACATGACCTGGAAAGTATGTTTATAGGTTTGATGATCTTAGGCATGTTATTCATATACTTCTTAGTGTTAATCCTAACCAAGTTGTAAAATTTTAGGTGACCTAGCCTTTTATACCATAGCCAAATTTCATCTATATTTCTAATGAAACATCTCTCCTTTGTGATATCATTAAATAAATATAGTTTGTTCTTAGTCCTTTTGGAATTGATAATTAGCCTTCCTAATTTGGATCTTCATATCTCACACCCTCTATCATGAAAGGATAGTGTGTTTAGTTGTTTGCACATTTGACTCATAATAAGCAAGTTATTTTTTAGACCTTTTACATAAAACACATTTTATGTCTTGGTCTTTCCATTGTCCAAACTAAAGACACCCTTGCCAACTATATTCACAATTGTGTTTTCTCCAAACCTCATTATTCCTATAACATTCTTATTTAATGAGATGAACTTATTTATGTCTCCTATCATGTGGGTTGAGCAACTAATATCTATATACCATTTCATGCCTTCATATTGAGCGTGAAATGTAGTTTTAGTTAGCATAGAGTCCTCTTTAGTCTTCTATTCTTCCTTGTAAAATAATCCATCTTTTTTCTTGAGATCAATCTGATCCATCCTAGATTACTTTGGCTTTCATACCAATGTTTGATCCTTATAATGCATTCTAAGATCTTCATATGTATGATGAGTCTTGTGGACCTTGTAATTATATTAGAGTATAATCTTGAAATGTGTTATATATTATGATAGATGTAGCAAACAACATTTATGTACTCATCATGGTTCTATGATGACTTATCCTTTATAGGATTGAGTTATTTGATTGATCTTTTCAAGTTAATATTATTGATAATTTTTGACTTCTCATTATATTTATCAAACTTAATCAATTTGTTTATGAGAAGTTCATGCTCAACCTTCAAGTAATCTAGATCTATTTTCAACTGGTCATACTCAACTTAATTTGACTTACACCTTATGTTGACCTCTTCTAACTAACTTTTGAGATCCTTGATAGTATTATTTTGGTGTTTAAAATCATCAAGGGTATTCATGAGCTCAGAGTAAAGGTCTAATTTATATTATCTTTATTCATTGTCATAGTATACTTCTTCATCATACATGTTGTCTTCTTCTTATTAATCACAAGACATTATTGAGCTTCTTCAGATCACCTTCAAGTGGTTAAACTTGCCTCAAAGGACTAGGATATGATACAAATTATTGGAAACATAATTATTTAGAGGGGGTTAATAAATATTAAAAACATTTACAATCTTTACCTTAATATTCATGAACTATCAAAATAATATAGAAAGCTAAAAACACATTAGGAGTCATGAGCATGAGATAAGAACATAACACATATAACACTAATTTTAGTGGGAAACCCTCAAGGGGAATTAAAAAAACTAATGATTCAAATTTAATAATATACTATAATTTAAACATCAAGATTTAGTGAAGCAACAACTTTACTTGGATCCCCAACCCCAACTAGCTAAGCACCAACTTGACTAGGCTTTAGCAAACACCCACTTGCAAGGAGGCACCAAAACCCTAGATGACTCAGAACCAAGTCAACCACCTCAAAAAAATTATCACCTTCAAAAACATTTATTTATAATAAAATATATGATGATCTCCATATTTAGTTATTCAAACACACATATCCTTCTCAAATGGGTCTCTAGCCGTTTTCGCTCAATTAGGTCTCTTCAAGACTTGGTTAGGTCATATGACCTTTATAATAATCTACATTAAATATATAAAATATTCATTATGTTTTAAATTTATATTATTTATGTGATAAAATAATTCATTCATCTTTTTCAATTTCTATCTCACTCGCTTCAACTCAGTATCTCACTCTAGATAATTAGGCCTATTTGGCCTTGTTCTTATATTAGGCTCTTGCTTATATACCTCTTGGTGGTCCATACACACTTTATAAATTATTTTTTAAATACAATGTAACTTAGGATATTAAATAAAACTGAAACAATCTTTAAAATATTTTGGTTATAGCATAGGACCAAAACCCCTTTTATGCCTTAAAGAGAGTTAATTCAATTGTGCCTTCATTAGCACACATTATCCTTTGAACACCTTAGAATACTTTCATACTTCTCAAGTGGAATTAAAATATAATATTTCACTTTAATTTACCCATACCAATCTCATATTGGTTCCATTAAACCTTTTATCTCCAACCACCACTTGAAGCACACCATTAGCATTATTCACAATTAGGCCTGTGCATACCCATAAATTCTATCTTGAACAACTAAACCAAAAAATAAATATTGTAAAATAGCATTGGAAAAAAATTATATATATAACCTTTAAAACCTCCAATAATTCACCAAGTTAATTATAATCCATTACATATTTGAAAAGGACTCAAACCCTTCTCTACAAGTAGCCCACTCAGAATTATCAACTAGCTTTAAAACACAGTCATGGAAACATGAATTTTTGATATAGGAAATGGAATTAATAATAAATTAAAAATAATTAATATGGTATTAAAACAACATTATAATAAATTACAAAAAATATATCATAATATATAATAGCAATATTGGTCTTACAGACCAATCTCATGACTTCACTATACACATACCTCATTGAGCAAGACAAGTCAACTTTGAGAGAAATTTTTTTCTATATAAAAGGATATTAAACACTTAAATTCATAATTAAATTTTATTACCAATAGTAAAAGACATATCCATTCATTTTTATTCAAAACTAATCCATGACAACACCTCCCTAATCAACTTGTCACTTCTGCCTAGTTTTCTCACTATTTTCACTATTAGGCCTTTTAGTGATAGGTCGACTTATATGACTAGTTTAGAATAACTAATGAATATAACCTAATAATAAATAAAAATGGATATAAATAAAATTATCAATCTTTAATATTAATCCAATTACCACCTTTGACTTGGTAAACTCTATCCACTACATAATTTTTTTGAGAGATAAGACCTTTCTTATAGGGTCTATTCACACTCCTATCAAAAAAATCACTCTTGAATATGCCTGAGAGAGTTTAATACTACCTCCAACCACTTATATGCCCATTCTAAACCATTATTATCTATTTTTATCAATATATTTCTCATTGGGTCAAAGTCATAATTTTAGAGAGGTTTAAACCACCTTATAGTCTTAATAATCATTCATAAATTTTAGCCCCTTATTCTAGAAACTAATGATTTAAAATTTAAAATAGGACAATTACCCATATACCATGAATTTATTAAGTTATCATGTATAGGTTACATGTGCCAATGAACACATGAAAGTCATTCTTGGGTTGAGAACCCTTTATTTTGTGCACTTGAAATACCTGAAACACTTTTTCTTACCTTTCCTTACAAAATTTGACCTCAAACATGGTCAAAAAACCTAGGCTAAACTATCACACCACTAAAAATTATCACATGTTCAATCTTATCTTGGAAACTAATCCTGATACCATAGTAGCCCACCATCTCTCTCTTTACTCTCTAGGCTTTTGACCTACAAATCACATTAGACCTTAAAACTAACCTTCTAGCCATTGTCCATGCACTCTCCACCTCACTCACATTATCAATAATTTTTTCACATGATATAACACTATTTTTCATCCTTCATAGGTCTTGAAAACACCTCATGACCCCTTATTAGGTTAGGTAGAGCATGTTAGATTTGTAGGTCTTACCACTGTAGGCTTACTTTGAGACACTCATGAGTGTTACAATGCCTCATATAAATTATTAAAAATACTCACAAGATATATTATTCATTTTTTCATCCATCTCATTAGGCCACCATGCTCCTTCATGAATAATACTAGGCATCCTATGCATAAGCCTTCTCAAGTATCTTTCTAGGTTTAAACACTTGACAACTTTGGCAACTTTGGCAACTGATATTAAAACTCTCTTTAATGATTCAAAACATTTCTCACATGAATTATATTTTTCTCAACCAATGTAATTACTCTTAAAGATGAAATCAAATAAAGACATTGTTCAATGACCTCATGAACAACCTTTGACATCAATGATAATTTAAATGCCAAATCACATCAATAGAAACAATGATCAACACTTAAAAGTTTTTACATTGATAAAATATCTCATTTTGGGCATACTTATCAATAATATGCGTAGATATCATGGTTACTAAATCTCATTTTTTTTTTTGTGCTAAAAATTTTCGAACTTTAAAATTTCAAAAAATTAGGAATGTGAATATAAATTTTCATATGATATTGATTAAATATCTTAAGAATTCCTTTTTATCTTACTTAGGAATTAGTACTTATGCTCTAATCATGAATTATAGTCCCTAAGTAATATGGTCTTAGTTATATCCCTGACTAACTTTAATTTTTTTGCAATAATAATTCACACAACCATTAAGAAAACATAACAAGTATGTAATCATGTCTCAATAATGTCTTCATAAATATTGATATTGTGATTATAAAATTTTAATAACACAACTTAGGAAAATTGAACCTTGGTTTCCCATAATGATAATATGGAATCTTTTTATTATAAAATAAATTTATTGGGAACCAATTTTACATACAATTATAAAAATAGTTTTGATTCTCCTTACGAGGGGAAAGTAGCTCAATGATCTCAAGATAAATTTTGTCTATCACACATACTTTTATGATATTTAAATCTTCTTGATTTCCCACACCAAAGTGTTAATTATGTATGATATACTAGTTATAAAATTTATTAAATATATGATAAACATCTTATGCTACATAACCAAACTCATTGTCTTAAAACCTTCTCAGAACACTAGATAAAGTCAATGGCCTCATAACTCAATTTTAGCAATAAAAGAAAATGTTATAATCTCCATATAAAACTTTAAATATTTTCATATGTGGTTCACCCCTTATTATTTAAGTAATATCAATATAGTAAGTCACACAAATCTATATCAATAAATCCTAATGAATTAGGAGAATGTATATATAGATTCAAGGTTATTCCTTTTTAAAAATTTAGACACCTTAATTCTAACACTCCAATTGTATTGTTAATGCATCCTAACTAACTCACACTAACACCCCTATGTTAATTGACTAATTACACCATGTAAATTAATTAACCCTATTTAATCTCACTAATTATACCCCATGGATATTTAGATAATTAATCATTGTTAATTAGCTAATTAATTTCATGCTAATAATTAAAAATGAATAAAAATACTAATTATCCTCACCCATTTCTAACTCCATTCCATCACTTAGTCAAATCATTGATCAAAATGGAAACTCAATCCACTCATCCAAGCCAATCTTAATTAAATTATTTAAATCCTTGATTTATGTTTGCACTTTAAAAAGTGAATAAATCAAATAAATTAACAATTAATAAATTTACTTTTAAATAAAATCAAAACATGAAATCCTTAGATGAAATTAATTAACTCATTGATCAAATCTCATATAAACTCAAACTTTCCAAATATGATCAAGTTAATCTCAACCATCCATATTCTTATATAAAATCTATATATTCATCCTTCATTCTCAGATCTATATCCATCTAATATATTACATCATAGAAAGCTTAGACCTTCTTTTGATCTATTAAAATCATATAGAATATACATAAAATATTTTTCGTGTTTTCAATCAAGAAATCATTATTCACATGTACATGTTACTAAAATATTGCATGGTTCTTTGAGAAAACATAATTCATAAAAAACACAAAAAAATCCATGCAATAAGGGAGATATTTAATTGATAATTAAAGGTATTATTTTTCTCCCTTATTCACTCAATATGAATTTGTGTTATATTTTGAGTAGGATCTATTTTACTATAGTTTCTGACAAACTCTACATTTCATGTAAACATTTATACCATGATCGGTGGGACATCCTTCATCTAATCATATTTTAAGGTTTTAAGAGGTATTCTAATGGGTTTTACTATTAGTTAGGGTTTGGTTTAGTTTGGTTAAAAATGATTAATCTTTTTTCATCATTTTTTTTTCTCATTTTTCATGTAAAAGTTTCATTTTTCTATGTAACAACATTTCTATTTTATATACTAGTAGTTTTGCACTCTACAATGGTGTTTCTATGCTTGATAGTGGAGTTTTAATTTATGTGTATATATCTAGTGTTTTGGAATTTATACTTAGATATTGGTGTTTATATACCTTAAAATGATGTTTCTACATTAGCTAGTGACATTTTTTCACTAGTGGCACTTCTACTCAACTTGTGGCATTTCTATATCAAATATTGACATTTTTACATTAGGCAAAGACATTTCTGTTTTGCATAGTGACATTTATAAATATTATAGTGGTGTTTCTACATCAAGTATTGTAATTTTTTATTATAAATATATTTTTAAAAATTTACTCATTTCAAATCTATGTTTTTTCTAATGTACAAGATTTATCTTTATTGCTTTGCATCATTCTAACCCCTTTTGTGTGTAAAATATCACTTGATGAAGCCATAAACATCTTAAACTACTAACACATTTTCATATACATTGGAATAATATTTAAAAATTAAAACATATCTTAATCAATTAAATTTTTTATTTTTATTTTTTATTTTGTGTGTGGCTTAACCCATGTATGTTCTTCTCTTACACTATAAAATAACCTTGAGAATCATAACTGGTTTAGATAACTTGTGTATCCCTAGGTCAACCGGTGTATGTTATTTCCTCAAGCCATAAGGTGATATTGGAAATCATAAATGGTTTGGAACTCTTTTTATGGGTCTGGTGAATTTTATTTCATCATAAAATAGTAACCAAAATCCATATTTTGACAAACTATAGATATTCCTTGGAGTGGATGTCTTCATTGGCTATGTATACATTCATTTTTACCTAGTTTTCATGAAGTGGGTTCGTTAACCAAAATTAATCATTCATTAAACAAAACATTTACATCATGCATTTATGCCTCATATACTATAGGTTATATCTAGGATGCCCCTATATATATAATCATAATACAATGATGATCATGTAGTGGTGTCAGGAAAATAACATTCTTTAATATCACCCACTCTTATAGTTTAGGTATATTTATGATCCAATATACATTTGTACACCTAATTGACTAGTATAGGGTGTTATTGCATGTGTGTATTATTATTTTCCCCTTATGCAAAACCAGTCTATAAGCAAACCCAAACAAAACCAATGGAACCTAAAATGAGATACCAAACCATATGGAACCAAGAATCTAATATTAAAAACTATTTTAATCAAGATCAAACTAATGATGATGATAATTATAGAATTGAAAACTAGAGTGAGTACAATGATTATTCTAATGTTTTTTTAAAATAGAACAAGTTACAACCCATGTTGATCAGTTAATTTTTGAAAAATAAGATAACATCCTCATGAAAATAGTATAAATAAGATCTACACTTCCTATGAATTATAATATTGAAAACTTGAGTAACATAACAAGCAAAATAGATTAAACCCCTCCAAACTAAGAACATGCTACGTCCAATGATCCCAGTGAGGAAAAAATCAAATCTAAAATCCAATAGTCAAAATCCCAATCCAAATGTCTCTCATCTCAACCTTGTTAAATTAAAATTGGTTATAACACCATAAAATCCTCAAGGTCAAAATCAAGTCATGTTTAACCAACTCCACCACCTAATTTAATAGTTTGAAAATTTAGCCTCCCATTTAAGTACTTCAATATCTAAACCTTCAGAACACAATCAATAATATAATATTAAAAAATACAATACCAATTAACAACCCAAATTTATCTTTTCCACATCATCACCACTCAAGGGCATGTCATGTGCTGAAAATGGGAATCTATAAAGGCTTCTCTCCAAATACTATAGGAAGGAAGCCAGAGTCAAAAAAAAGAAAAGAAAATTTTAGGAGTTGTGCCCTATCCCTTTGACATATAAACTATTAGTACCCTTTCCCCCTTGTTTTGGATCACCCATGTTTGAAAAATATAATGGAAAGGGTTATCCTATATAACATGTCAAATAATTATTCATTTAGTGTGTGTAGGTTGTATACAATGATAATTAGTTAATCAAAAATCTCCCTTGGAGTCTAGGGGAAAGACTTGGAATCGTTTTTACATCTTACTAAAGTATCCATTGTGATCTTTGTAGATCTATCCAAAATATTTTTCAAACACTTATAATATAATTTTTAATATGAACTTAAAATTATGGATGTATCCAAATATAAACAAAGGAATGGATAAATTTTTTGGTCATTCTTGAAAATATGGACAAGCTTAGTTAGTAGGTTCCCTTGGTTAATCCTAAAGAATCCATTGGTCAACAATTTTTTTCACCAACCTCAATTAATAAATGGATTTTCATCTACAATTTCATTGTGATACTGGCTTTGATGAAATCATTGAAAAAAGAGTTTATATTGATAAATCCCTTGTTTCTAAAGGATTCAAGAAACTTTTCCATAAGGATCATCAAAATAAAACACAATTAGACAAATCTAAATTCTTTAGTTGTCAACGATGGAGTTAATGATTCAGAACACATTCAAGATGATCAAATTACTTTGAAAATAACCATTCCTAGGGTCCATCCTAAATAGGAGATCAAAATAAGGCACCATATTCCTCTGGGGAAATCATTAGAAGATCTTTCATAGATTGGTCATTGTAGATATGATAATTTTTCTAAAACTTAAGATATTTAATGAAAAGAAACTAAAATCCACATGGTATAAAGATAATTAATACTATCAATTTAATAATAAAAGGACATTCAACTAATCGATGCATTAAGATAAAAAGTATGTTCAAGATCTAATTGATAGAGGAAATATTGAAATTTAAGGATATGCATATAAATAAAATAATCAACAATCAAGGATAAATGAATTATCCTTTTCAAAACATCATTAAAAACAATATCAAGGTCAAAATTTCCAAAATAATAATGTCAATTATAAAAATCCTCTCATTCCTATGATGTAATAATAGGTCATAATATATATACAAACATTCATGTTACAAACATTAAATTAAAATCCCTATATTGTGATATTATAATTAAGCATAATAAAATCACTATCCAAATTCCTCCTCTACCTAATGATGATGGAAAGTAAAACCTTTTCAAATTTATCTAGAAATCTACATCCCAAATATCCATCTTGGATACTCTCTAAGCATCCACTATTAATAAGGATGCCCTCTAGAAATTCCTCCAAGAGTCAAGAGTCCCAAAAAACATTTATTTATCCCAATTTATATCACTTATTAGACACATATATTTGAGTCATTAACTCATATTTTACCAACATGGCATTCCTCTCAATGGCCCATCACATAATATCCAGTTATATATTGAGGCCTTCATCACCAAACATAAATTAAAAATGGTGATTTTATATAATGGATCTCACTTTAATATATTTACCATGACATTAATCAAACATGTTGTTTTATTTGAAGTAGTTTCTATACCAAATACCATCACCATCAAAGTGTATGCTAGTGTTTAAATGGAATCAATGAGAACTATATATCTTCTTATCATGCTTGGTTTTGTCATGTAGCAAACATTTATCTACATAATTAATCTTTACATCCCTTTCAAAACATTTATTGGCTTACCATTTATTCATGCCATGTAATAAATCCCATCTAGCGTACATCAATACATAAAATTTCCACATTAAAGGATAAAAGTGACTGTCCTTAGTGATCCTAAACCTTTTTAAAATTATAAAATGTTAGTAGGGTGATACTAAAAATATAATTATTATCCCATTACAAAAATGTCTCTAAAATGGATGGATCCATAGTTCTAAAACCAACAAATCCTTTATCTTACATACATATATATGACCTACAATATACATATAAAACCCCACCTAAATCACATATCAAGATCCTTAACAAAGGTAATAAATAATATGAAATCCAAATTACTTTCCATGTCGATAAACTACCCATTTATCCTCAAATTTGTGGAAGGCCCAACATGAACAAGAATATATAATTAATTTCCTATCAGTTTGCCATAGCCAATTTTATAAAATCATGTTGTATTGTAGATGAAAAAAATGAAAGATATAATGAATCATGGCCAAAAAATGATGACTTAATATCTTTATTTAAAATTAATTCATATCTTATAAGAAACAAGAATTTTCAAATCATGAACTAAAAAGTAAAATGCTTAGATATTCATGAATAAGGGATCTAAGAACCTATACATCTTTTCAAAAATCAACAATCTCATGACATTAGATACAAACCACCTAGTGATTAGTATTAAGATCTTACTAGCACTTACATGATGTTTTAGTAATATTATTATAACATTGAAAAAGGTTCCTCCCACATCCTCTATGAATATATTTTTGCCACAAATATTTTAAATGACACCATTGCCCTCACAATTAACCTTAACCTCTAGTATCCCAAACATATTAATGGAAGCCAATAAGATCACATACCAATTGATTTATTTAAAAATTATGAAGCTATTATATATTTCATGAAACTTAAATATGGAATACTTCTATGGGATCACAAAAATGGTCTTTGAATAAACCTAGACACATCAACATATTTTGTTAATCATGAAGAGCTCCATATTCAAAATGAATTAAAAAATTAGAATAAACAAAATATATATATATAATTTAATTCCCCTTGTGAAAACCTCTTTGATGTCCTATCAGATAAAAAATCTAAAAATAAAGAAAATAAGGATGAATCTACTAGCAAAAACCTTTTTGAATCACTAATAGATGATGTGTTTAACCTTCCCCACGTGCCTAGATAGTTACAAGATGGTTTAAAATCACTTGTTTAGGAAATTATTGATGTTAACATTGGAACAAAAGAGAATCCTAGGATCTTTAAATTCCATCTAATCTCAATTCCTAAGAACATAAAACTTTTGTCCCTCTCCTAACATAATTTTTAGATGTCTTTGAGTGGTCATATGATGATACACCATAGGATGATCTCATCCCAAAATAATTCATAATTATCTTTCCTTGCATCCATAAAATCACTAAGTATGAGGTACTCATATTGATCTTGAAATTATATATTTAGAATAACATTTAACATTTTCAGTCTATGGTGACTCTCAACTCATCATAAAACAAGTCAAAGATGAATACTAGGAAAAATATTAAAAAAACATTCATTATAAAATAATGGTTGATAACTTAAATAAATATTTCATCTACATAAAATTTCAAAAATTTAATCATGAAAGAAACAAATATACATATGCCATGGCTACCATTGGTTTTCTCCTTGATATGATAAATGATACAAAATGTTAATTTTTTTTTTAATAACTAATGATCCTAACATATGATGTCCTTGATCTTGAAATGGTGTGTGATATTATTTGTCCTAATTCCTCTTTTTAATTTGAAATTTACACTTACCTCCATGACCATATCTTCCCTCTAAGGTAAATTTTAAGATCCCTTATCATAAATCCCATTAGATTTCATTAGTAAATCTATGGATATTTATTTTGTAAGCATGGTGAATTCGTAGGTGTGTTGGTGAATTTATTATGTGTAAGACATTTTTTCCTAAACTTTTAGGTTGTGGGTTAAATAAAAATGGAATTAAAATATTTTATAAACCTAAATATTATTTCATATTTATATTCCTCTCAAATATCTATGCAATTTTTAAAAATAGTCATCTTAATCTGAGTATGTATGCAAATGTTATGGCCTTAAGAAGTTGTCAATTGGTTACATCGTATATTTAAATATTAGGTTGCATTTCTATGAAACTAGTTGGTTGCATGCTATAAAATTGAATGGTTACATTTATATTCAACCTTTTGATTTCATAGCATGTAATTAGCCAGTTGCATAGCAATATAACCAAATGGTTACATATAGACTTAGATTGATATGGATTTTTTTGAAATTGCATAGCTCTTTGAGAGGAATTAAAATATGCAATCAGGATAAGGTTTAGTAAAGTTTTTGATACCCTTTTCCTTTACCCCACAACCTATTTATTTTGTCTCTTCAATACACATAGTGACTTCTCAAATTGTATTGATTTATGAAATTATATATATATATATATATATATACATATATATATATATATATATATATATAGGTGAAAGGGGCATATTTCCTCTTTGAGGTATATTAAACATTTGGTGACCTGACCTAGAAAATAAATTATGCTACATTTTTTTAGGTGACCTAGTTGTATATACTAGCCCTCCAAAAACACCAAAATAAAACTACCAAAAAATGAATATTCACCACTAAAATTTACCTTGATTCCTTGTGTGTGTCTGTGTGTCTGTGTGTGTGTGTGTGTGTGCGTGTGTGTGTGTGCGTGTGTGTGTGTGCGTGTGTGTGTGTGTGTGTGTGTGTGTGTGTGCGTGTGTGTGTGTGTGTGTGTGTGTGTGTGTGTGTGTGTGTGTGTGTGTGTGTGTGTGTGTGTGTGTGTGTGTGTGTGTGTGTGTGTGTGTGTGTGTGTGTGTGTGTGTGTGTGTGTGTGTGTGTGTGTGTGTGCGTGCGTGCATGTGTGAAAGGGGCATATTTCCTCTTTGAGGTATTTTAAACATTTGGCAAGCTAGCCTAGAAAATAAATTATGCTACAATTTTTTAGGTGACCCAGTTGTATATACTAGCCCTCCAAAATCACCAAAATAAAATTACCGAAAATTGAATATTCACCACTAAAATGTACCTAGATTCCCTATCAATCATTATTGTATTAAAATAAAGTACTTTATCCAACATTCATCCAAATTCACCCTTCTTGATAACACCCTCTATCATATAGGCTATGACTATAACCTATTGAGATATTTAAATTAAGAAGCCAAATTATTAATCAAGGAATTTCACAAAAAAATTTATGGAGCACACACTAGTGGCATAAGTCATAAAAAAGAAACTAATTTAAACAATATACTTCTAGATATTGATGAGTCCATGAATAACATACTTGAAGAATCTAATACTAGCTCAAAAATAAAATGTAAAAAAAAATATATTTAAAAAAAATTATAAATTTCAAAAAATATAAAAAAATAACAAAAAAATGTGAAAACCATTTATATGGCACCTTAAAAAAATAGCATGATGAAAACCATTTTCTATCATCATGTGTAAATATATTATCTATAAGTACCTTACACTTGGGGATAATTTAACTCCATCTAACCTTTGATATCCTAAACCATCCCCATAAGTATACCATCATCCCCATTCTTATTGTAACATTTAACTTTGATAAGAACATGGAGTAATTTTTTATACTTGTTTTGGAAATATCTTGGTATTCTATATCTTCTTTAGACCACATTATAGTGCACTATCAAAATGGTACATGGATGATTGGGCACATGGTTCTTATGAAATGTATTCTTTAGAGATTCCATCTTGAATCCCTAAACCATTCCATCCACTACCACCTCCATCCCTGATGCTAAAATTGGTTTTACCATTGTTTTTAACCTCTTCGTTAGTCAAAAATATGAAATCCAAAAAAAAATTAAAAAATTAAAAAACCTGATAACCATTTGTCTTGTCCTTAGTCCTAGTAAAATACTTGCTCAAATTTAAAAAAATAATTTGTATATTTATTAGTATAAATCATTCCCAATCCAACCCCCTCTTATACATCATTTCTTTAGGCCAATTAAAGCTATCATTTAATCACCAAATATTGGGTTTTTAACTTGAAAAGGGTTAACTAACACACACACACACACACACACACACACACACACACACACACACACACACACACACACACACACACACACACACACACACACACACACACACACACACACACACACACACACACACAGTTTATGTGTTGTATTTGTGTGAGTCCTACTATATATTTAAAAAAATTACTCATGTATTTCCATATCATGGTGTATCTTTTTACATGATATATTAAATATTAAGTTTATCAAACATTTTAAATTCAATGCAATATTATCAACACTCATTATCACATCATCAACACTCATGAACATTTATTATGACTAATTATTTATAATTAACATTCATCCCCTCCAATTTATCCCTAGTTATTCCATTTCAACCACTCTTCTCATTAAATATCCCATATGTGTCTTTAATCCCTACACAGTCTCATGAAAGGAATTATCAAAACCAACTATGTCACTAGGGAAATACTCTTGTTCCCATTTTTTTTTAATACTTTATTTGAAAAAAAATTGATTCTTTTATTCATGACACCGTTTCAAATAAGGTAAAATGTGGACATAATAATTTTTCCACTCAAATTATATCATTAATGCATCCTAACTAACTCACACTAACACCACCACATTAATTAATTAATTACACAATGTTAAGTAATTAGCCCCAATTAGTCCTACTAATTACACCACATGGATAATTAGATAATTAATCATTATAATTAGTTAAATTAATTCCTAACTAATTATATCCACAAATAATAATTAAAAATAAATATAAATAATAATAATCTTCACCCATGTCTAACTCCATGTCATCACTTAGTCAACTCCTTAATCAAAATGGGAACTTAATCCACTCATCCAAGCCATCCTTAACTAAATAATTTAACTCCTTGATTTATGTTTTTACATTTAAAAAAATAAAATAAAAATAAATAAATAAACAATCAATCAAATTAGTTTTAAATCAAATCAATGAAAGCTTTAAATCAAACTAGTTATCTTATTGATCAAATATTATCCAAACTCAAAGTGTAAGAATATGATCAATTTAATCTCAATCATTAATATTACCATATAGAAATATATAAATTCATCCTTCATATTTCATTCTCACATCTATATTCATCTAATATCTAACATCCTAGAAATCTTGGAGCTTCTTTTGATCTATTACAATCATATAACATGTCTAAAAAATATATAGAATCTTTACATTCAATAAATTGTTCTAAAAACATGAATTCTTCAAAAATATTGAATATTTTATTTAGAACCAAAATAAATCATGATCATGATCAAATCCACTCAACAAGGGATATATTTTCTTGGGAAGTGCAGGTATTATTTTAATCCCTTATTCACTCAATCAAATATTGAATTTGACTTAGATTAGTATCTATTTTACTATAGTTTCTAATAATCTCTATATTTCATGTACACAAAAATAAATGTGTAACTATGATGTAATCCTTAATAACCACAAACCAATCAAATGCATATTTGAATGTGATCAATTCACATATGAAGAGCTAAATTATACAGATGAAAATCTTAAGGATAAACTAATATTAATAAAACATAAACTAATAAATCTATGGAAGACATAGAAAATGAATTAATATGAACTGTAATCAATTCTCATTTGAATCAAGTACAAATCAACATAGAGAGTAACATGTTTAATATCTAGTTCTATAGTGAACCATCTAAGAAACCCTAATCATACTTCTTGTAACCATTAATTTTAATGTGAAAGAGTACATGCAAAAAAAATAGCGCTTATTTAAAGCATTTAAAAATCCAAAAAATCCAAAAAATAACAATTATTACTTAGAGATGTAAAATAAATATTTGAGAAGAGTGCATGCCTCACCGACTTAAAATGACATATTTCACTTTTATTTTAGATTATTCCTCTTGCCTAAATCTATTCCTTAATTTCATTTATTCTTTTAGGTTTTATTCTACCCATAATTTCCCATAGGATTTTCCATGGCCAAAGAGTATCACTCTAAAGCACAAGGTGGACCTCATGATAGGCCATAATTTTCTCTTTGTCATAAAACTATTTTGCTCTTTGATGAGGTTCAAATTATGTTATTATGGAAATTTCAAAACCCTAATAATCATTTTTATTAATAGATCAGGGCTTGGTTAGGGTTATAAATTATAGTTTTAATAAATCACTAGTCCATGTAATTATAACTTAAAATATGTTGTGAACTTTAGGTTCTTTAAAATTCAATATTAACAGTAAAGATCTAATATAATTTTTCATTCCCATAAATATAAATTAATATGAGTAATCCTAAGAATAAAGTCCTAAATACAATACCAATAAAACATTTAATCAACCCAAAACTCAATAATCCACTTGGCATTCCAATAAGTCACAATGTGGTCTATCAATATAATATTGAGGATAAATGGAAAAAATACTAATAATGGTTATTACTATAAAAAATAAATAGAAGTACACTAGTCAAAATAATTAAAAAATAACTAAATGTTGTTATATTTATTGTATTCACCTCATAATTATCCATGTTATTTTCTTGCTAGTTTAGATATATTATTCAATAATCAAATGGAATGCCTGATCCAACAACTTATGACCTTGTAATATCAGGTAATACAATATTAGAATTTAAAATGGGTTATGTCAATTGTTATTAAGATGATAAAATCATATTTTTAGAACCTTATGTTGCATAAAAAAATACAATAACACCATGCAAGTTATTCTCAACATGAGACAACTTGAAAAAATATGATCATCTAGATCAAGTAGGCACATGATCGTTGGAGTCCTTTTAGTTTAGGTGTTTTTTAACATCAATATCGAGGTGATATGGTACTTTTATCCTTCTAATTGATTATATTCAATACTAGATTAAATTGGGGACATATATATACACATAAATTTGGTATTTTTTTTATTATACAAGGTGGAAGACCAAGGGCCAAACCCTTATAAAAGCAGAGGAATCACGAAGGCCATCAACATAAAAGATGCCTTACGATAGGAATGACACAATCAGTGAACCAACAAACACAACAAACTAAAATAAAACAAGAATAAGAAAAATGAGAGATAGAGAAATCTCTCCTTACGTAACCATAGATTTGATGAGATCATTCAATTTCTTAGTATCCTTTGCATTGATAGTAGAAGCAATATTACCCAAAACCTGTATCATAGACATGTTTAGGAAAATAGAATTCTAGAGCCCAGTGGTAAATTTATGCTCTAGTTTCTAGATACGACCTTTTAGGGTAGAAATTTTATCTTTCAAACCAATCTCAATTTTGGTTTCCTCATTAGCTTCATCCACATACATTTTTTCCTCCTTGTTAGCATTTTCTGTAATGTTAGCACCATCTTCTGTAGTAGCCTCAAATTCTTGTCTCTTGCTTACCTTTAGAATCCTCATAGATTTCCTAAACTTCTAATTCCTTATACTCTTCCTCCTGGGTGGCTTCCTCTGAGGTGCTCTCTGAAGAGTCAATAAACCTAGCTTTGGGAGTGGGTTTACCAGCAATCTACTCTGACCATCAAACTCCTGAGGAGAGGCCCTCCTTACTAACCTTAGTGGACATATGGGATTTACCACTTTGACCCCCAGTGGTCCTACCAAGATTTTTATGGTTCCCCATAGTGGTCCCCCCAATACTCTTTTTACCAGCATAAAAATTCCTTTTCTTTCCCTTCATGCTCACAAAAGAGCCAGTAGTGTCAATAGGGGTCTCCTTAGGAGTAGAAAAGGAGACATTTTTAGTTTTGGTAGAGATAGAGGAAAGATAGGTCTCATCTATAGCGTCACTAGCTAAAGGGTTAGTAGAAATATCCCCATTATCAATTCTAATAATCTTGGATGGATCTAGGGCATGGTGGAAATTATACAAACAAAAAATGAGGCCCTGATGGAGGGGGATAGGATTCATATCAAGTTTTTTTTCCAATTTTGCTCTCACCCTAAGGATAGAATGTTCTAGGGAGGAGAGCAGATAAAAGGGAAACCTGATGATAGCATTACACATAAAATGATTTAAAAGGGGGAAATGATAATTATAAACCTAGTGAATCATCCTTCCAGCATGAAATACTTCATGAGGATGAAGCACACTCCATCCCACGGCTCGGGTAATTTAGCTCTATCAAAACCTCCTTGGTAAGGAATAAGTTCTTCACCTTCTCCCAAAAATAGCTTCTGGCTAGAGGGGTCCATGATTTTTGTTTTCTTTTGTAGCTTCATCTCCTATGTGGACATGCTTGTAGCCATAGCTATCACCTTTTCAAAAATCTCAAAGCTAATTCCTCCAACAGTGACTCCTTGGTTTAACCAAGACCTCATGAATTACTCAGACAAGTCTTCATCAAACCCATTGAGCCTCTCTAGGTAGGGACTAATCCCTCCCTCTTTATAGTAATTCCAGACCAATGGGTTATCTTTGAACTCACAATAAAAAACTCTTTTTGTTCAAATTTTGTCACCCCCATTTTGGATTTACAGACCAGACCAGGAGAATTCCCAATTTTAACCTTCGTAGTTGAAATGGCTTCAAGTCCTTGTTCTTGAATATGCATAATGATAATGTGGTAGCACATAATTTAGAGTGTCATATAGAGATGATATTTAATTCTCCCATGCTTAAAAACTATTTCTCGGTGATCTCCATAACAAAGTTTGATCACCTTAACACATTGGTACAATAAATTATAAATGATTATCAAAAGAGTACAATATGCACCAAACTCTAAGATCCACATTGACACCCTCCAAATGGACCAAATAATAGAGATCTCCTTCTCATATGTTTGACTCATCCTTAACAAGTCATTTCTTTTTAGATAATAACCCTAATGTTTAAATGGATATGATCTATTTGGCGCCAACATTGCCAATTTGAAAATTGTTGGCCGAGATTAACATAGGCATCAACAACACTATTTCCCTCTCTATAAATATGTGAAATATCAACTCTAGTAATCTTGTATAAAAGAAATTGAATATCCCTAATGATATATTTTAACTTAATGCCCACATTTGATGCTTTACTAACTGCATTGATGACCATTTTAGAGTCCCCCTATATACTCAAATTCCTTATACTAGGGATATATCCAATTTTATCCCCTATATGAGATCCATTGCTTCAACATAGTTATTACTCTGGTAGCCTATTTCACCAACATAGATAGCAATCATCCACCCTTTGTCATTTATTATAATCCCTCCTCCACTAGCTTTATCATCAGACTTGGAGGCCCCATCAAAGTTAAGTTTCATCTAGTTAGGCTTTGGGGGAATCCATTTAGTATTAAGTCTCTATAGAATTTTGGAATTATTATAAGTAGGAATATGATTTAGAACCTTACATTTAGCCATAATTTATTCTTCTTCTTGAGTTAGGGGTTTCTCTACAGTATGAATATGAGAAATGGTGACACTTTCCAAAAGAATCTTAACAAAAGAATGAAACACTTGAGAGGAATTTCTAGCAGTATCCCTAAAAATTGTGGTTACACTCTTTCCATAAAATCTGACTCAAGCAAGGTAGAGTTTGATTCCATAATTTTATGAGCCAGGGGTGAGAAAGGTAAGATTCTAGCTGATAATGACTTCCTTAAGGTTAGAGTTACAGACCCACTCAATACCAAAACTATTTAGTATTATGCCCCAAAGTTCTTGAACAAAAGCATAGTGTATGAAAAGGTGAGAAATTGTTTCCTCTTTTGAACAACACAAATAACATCTGTTGACTAGGGTAAACCCTCTCTTCTGAGTATTGTCTCGAGTTAATATTTTGTTATGAGCAACAACCCACCAAAACATGTTGATTTTTGGTATAAGTTTATAGTTCCAAACCTTTTTCCATATCTCTTTATTCTGAGCCAAAGGAATCAGCAATTGATAAGCAAACTTGATAGAGAACCATCCATTCTTATCTGGCCACCAGTACTATTCATCTTCATGTGGAAAGAGAGGGATTCTAATCCCCTGAATCAACTTTTGAATCTCTAAAACTCTAGGGAAGAGCTTAGGCCGATGAGCACAACAAACTGATAGATTTTTCTAGCTCCTTATGCCATTCTTATTATCCATGTAATCACTGAATTTATCACCAAAAAATTGAGTAGCAATGTCAGCAATCTCTCCATAGTTTCCCTATGTGATGAGAGCCTTGTCCTTTACCCAAATGTCATTCCAAAATTTGATATTCCAGCCATTTCCCAATTTCCATCTAATTCCTTACTTAAGAAGGCTTCTACATTTTAGCATTCTATTCCATATCACAAATTCCTAGGGTAATCCTACCTATTAAAGAAAGGTGGAACCATCAATACTATGCATATATTTGGCATACATTATTTCCCCCAATCATTATTTTTATGAATCAAGTTCCAGCTAATTTTGGAGAGAAGGGCTTTGTTCATATTCCTAATAGATCTAATATTGAGTCCACCATGTAATTTTAGAAGGCACACTTTTTCCCATCTGACCAAAGACATTCTCTATTTATCTTCCAGTCCCATCCATAAGAATTTTCCTTGAGTCTGTTCTAGTTTATCAAAAAAATACGTAGGTATTTTAAAGAGAGATAAGAAGTAGGTAAGAATCCCTTGAAGAGAGGCCTAAAGAAGCTACAGTTCACCTGCACTGTTGAGAAGTTTCCCTTTCCAAAAAAGAAGTTTCTTTTGAGTTCTTTCCAAAATTCCATTCCAAAAACCAGGAGATACTTCTTTGACCATGAGGGGAAGGCCCAAATAGGTAGCAAGTAGGATAGCTTCAACACATTCAAAAATGTCAATGATTTTTTGTTTAAGATCATTAGGAGTATTAAAGAAGTACACATTAATTTTTTAGAGAATTATGCTTTTTTTAGACTCTATGGCGTAGTTATTCAAAATATTCTTCCATCTCCTAGCTTCAATCACCAAGGAGATGCCAAAAAGAATGGTATCATCCACAAACTGTTGCACCGCCATAGGAGGAAGGGAGGAAGTTAGTTTGATGCCCACTAGATGTTTAGAGACTATATCAGCTTGTATGTATTTTTCTAGTTCCTCCACCATTATGATGATTAAGTAAGGGGAGAGAGGGTCCCCCCAGCAGATTCCTCTTGAAGAAGAGAAGAAACCTCTAGGGACCCCATTGACTAAAACTAAAAATTTTGCAAAAGAGACATCATTTCACATTAAGTGAGACATTTTATCATTAAACCCAAATTTCCTAATGACTTGGAATAGAAAAGTCCATGAGGCCCTATCATATGCTTTAGAAATGTCTAGCTTAAGAGCCATAATAGGGATTTTGCTCTTGTCCATGGAATGAATAGTATCATGAGTGGAGATCACAACATTAAGAATTTGTCGACCCAAGACAAAGCCTTTTTGGGTAGGGGAAAAAATTTTGTCTAAAAGAGGTTGTATTCTCATAACCAACACTTTAGTGCAGAGCTTATAAATAATGTTACATAGACTAATAGGTCTAAAATATGTAAGGTGTGTAGGCTGTGAATTTTTAGGAACAAGTACTATAAAAATATTATTAGCTTGTTTCAAAAGTTTACCTGATCTAAAGAAGTCATGTGCAATAGCAGTAAGGTCTGTTCCCACTATATCCCAATATTCCTAGAAGAATATAGGAGGGAAGCCATCAGGACCTAGAGCTTTGAATGAACCCATAGAAAATAAAACGGCATGAACTTCCTCCTCAGATATAGACCTTAACATCTCTAGATTATCTTCCTCAGTTATCAAACAGGGGATTTTATTAATGAATTGGTTCATAGTTTCATCATTCCCATCATCATTATTTTGTTCAGTGAGAAAATTCTAAAAGAATACCCTAGCTTGTTCCCCTATCTCATTATCTTCAGTTATAATGTTTCCATCATCCAAACATAGCTTTGTTATGGAGTTAGCCTTCCTGTGTTTCATGGCTGAGAGATGAAATAAGGCCATGTTCCTATCCCCCTCTTTGAGCCACTAAACTCTAGATTTATATTTCCAAAAAACCTCTTCTATATCCATAAGATTCTTCAAGTTAAAAATTAGGACATTCTTTTCTTTAGAAGTGTCTTCAAATCATCACCTTGAGCCATTTGCTACTAATTATCTGCAAGTTTTTTGGCTATGTTTTTCTTCTGATGAAAGACTTGACCAAAGCTATATCTATTCCATCCATAAACTTCCTATTTGATATGCTGAATTTTTTTGACTAATCTAAACATAGGATTGCCCTAGATAGGAATTTACCACATAGCTTCAAAATAGAAGGGGAAAGGACCACATTGTCCCTGATCTTTCCAAATGAGAAAGATTGGGGAATGATCAGACATGGTTCTAGGAAAAGCCTGCACATGCATATTATGATAATCATTCTAGTTGCTAGAGATAAGGAATATATCTAACTTGACTTGAATCATTTGGTCTCCACTTCTTCTATTAGACCAAGTGAAATTTTGATTATGCAATTCAATATCCAATAGTCCCCAATCATTTATAAATTCAGCAAAGTCAAACATGTTGTCAGAGTAATCAATAGTCCCACCCTATTTTTTAGAATGATATAATGGAGTGTTAAAGTCTCCAGCCAACATCCATCTAGTGTGCTAGGTATTAGTCTTGAAGCTACTCAAATCTGTCCATAGATTTTGCCTCAATGCTCTATTATTTAGTCCATAGACATTGATCAATGACCAGTTTAAGGAGGACAAAGAGAAGTTGATAATCAAAAAATGCTTATTATAAGCAATAATAAATCCTTAAATCTTATCACTGTTCCACATAGTTACAATCCCACCTAAAGCCCCTTCAATTGGACTAATGGAGAAACTAGCCTTAGGCCATATGTAGTCAGCTATTTTCATAAAACTCTCCTCATTCCTCTTGACCTCTTGGAGTAATAAAATATCTAATTTATTATCTAGAATGTAGTTTTTAACCTCAAACTATTTGGAAGGACTATTAAAGCCCCTCAGGTTTTAGGATAAAATTCTCATTTAAAGGATTTGAGGGAATGGGTCTCTAGTGTTTTCTATTTACCACTAGCAATCTCCCTAGCAATCTCTCTTTGTCTTATTTCTCTTGGTGTTGGTCTCCCTTGTTTAGGATTAGTGCCAACATCTATAGATTTTTTACCTTTGCAATTCTTTTTCTTTGGGGTAACCCATTCTTCTTGTTCATTGCTACTACCATTTTGTCCTATTTCACATGTTACTAAATAATTACCTGATTGGTTGCCTATTTCTAGAGCATGGAAAATATTTGTGTTTGAATGTAAGGCTACTTCTCTCTTAGTATCTACTATTTCTGGAGGTAGTTCCACCTAAATATCTCTTGACACTTTGCCTTCTACATCATACCCATCTATTGGTTGGGCACATATTTCTCCTTCCTCAGACATATTAGTCTGTTGATCCAAAGAGTTAACTGTGTGTATTATAACCTTGTGACTATCATTTTATAAGACCTCCTTGTTATTTTCCTCTAAGACAGTTTTTTCCTCATTACCAGCGACCTCCTCCTGACCAACTTTTTCTCTAACCTTTTTAGTATTATTGGGGTTTTCTACCTTACCCCCCATCCCTAACTGCTAGAGTTTCTAGATTTGTGAGACTAATCCTCACCTTCTATCAGGGAATCATCTTTCCTTCCTATTTTCTTTGCCTTAATTGGGTCATTATATCTCCCTTTTTTCTACATATTTGATATAAATTGGTAGCATTTTCATATATTATCGACTGAGTCCAAGTCCCATATTTAGAGTTTAACTCTATAGACATGGGGAGGGTCTAATTAATCTCTACATTGACACATAATCAACCATACACACATCTAGATTGTGTTCTAGTGGTATTGTCTATAGTAACGTATTGGCCAATAGAGTTGCTAATAGCCATAAATATTTTTTCATCCCAAAACTCCAATGGGAACCCTGATAATCTTACCCAAGTAGGAGCTGACTTGTTGAGGTCTGAGTTAGGGTCAAATCCCAGTTTCCATGAGCACAAGGCAAGAAAATGTGGACCATACAGCCATGGTCCTCTAGCAAGGATAGCTATCATATCCTCCCTATTCATTAATCTAAATAAGAATAAGCCTCTTGCCATAGTAGTGATCAAAACACTACCTTTAATTATCCACTAAGGCATTACCCATTTCCTAACCATCTCAATATTAGGATGGAAGGAGACAAACTTACCTACCAATGCAAGGTCTATGGTCACCATGATTTCCTCAACTAGATCATTTGGGATAGTCAGGACTGTACATTCAGTGGAATCATTTTTGATAAGAAGGCTTGACATGTTTTTATTGGAACACATCTTTTCACCTGTTAATGCTTTCTTCCATTCATTGGAGGGAATGTCCTCTATCAATGTCATGTTTAGGTCCCTAGAGGCACTGCTAAAGGTAGTAGCCTCTATTGGATCCATGAGCACTCTAGTCACACTCAAAGGGCCCTACAAGGTGGGAAAAAACCAGTTTCAAATTTTTCTAAGTAGTCTTAGAGGGGGAGAATTCATACATAACATGGTGAGATAAGGATTGTATATTCATAAATTTGGTATTATATACCTTGGCAACATTAACATTTTCACACTTTGACATAATTGGATGTTACATATGCATGTGTGTACACTTCTCCTATCTATCTACCCTAACCTTATCAACTAAATATAATTAGTGAGGATCAACCTAGTCTATGCAATAAAATTATATAATGTTAAACATAATTCTACCGCATTTTATATCATCATTTTTTTAATCCTAGGATAGTTCAAGTAATAGTCATATACTTATGGTTACCACACATAACTACCTTATTTGGAAAATGTATTATAATAGTAAATGAAAATTTTAAAAATAGAAAGCCTCCATAAGGTCATCCATTGTGGTAAATATAAAAGAGTAAACTATGTATAAAAAATTAATCCTAAGGATAGACTCACTCTATCATATTGAGAAATTAGCTAGCATTATCTTGATACGGTATCACAAAGACATATACATATGAAAAATATAAAAGGAGTATCCCTAGAGATAATTTTTAATATAGAAGAATCAAAAAGTTGTATGGTTACAAGTATCAAAATACAAACATTGTATTACATTCTATGTTGTCGAGGATTTCAGACACACACCCTTAAGTGGGACAACTACTTGTAGTTTCACACTTCATCAATGTATTAAAATGTATGAAACACTTAGTCACATAGATCCATAAGCACACTATGTACATAGTCATATAGTCAAACATATTTTTATTATGCATATTACAATTTAAGAAATGAAATAAAAAAATATAGTATGTATTTTATATAATTTGTAACATAATCCCGTGAAATAATATGGGTGTAACAATATTTTACACATTGGATGTTGATGTTTGATTGTCTTTGTAATGTTCAAAATTGAAATTTATTAATATTAAATATCATTATTCATTATGTTAATTAACATTTGACCACATTTTGGTTTAATGATATGTGCACAAAACTTATAGATTGTATATATTACCATGCTTATGAGAATTTTGGTTAATTAAATATTCATTAAGCATGATTGTAATTGAAAAATGTTTATTAGGTTATATTGATTTGATATTTAGTATATACCTTTTGTATATTTTGAGGGAAATTATGCCTATAATGCTCTATGTTAAATCATTTTCATTACTATACAATGGTAAATTTTAATGAATGTGTCTTTTATTTTAACCCCATTATAATAAACAAAAGATACTCAAACAAAATTATGAATCCATATATATTTGATAGGGTAAAATACCTATTTTTATAGGGACTAAGAACCATAGTTAAAAGTATAAAATAGAGTTGAAAGCCCTAAGGGCTGAAACAATAACTAGCTAACTATCCTCATGGAAGGCAAAACAATAGATAGAAAATAAAAGACTAGTTCAAGAGAGGAGGCCCTTTGATGGTTCCTCCTCATCTTCAGTCTTATTCTCTATCACACCATGTTTACTCTTTGAAACTTTAGACCTTGTTATTTTTCTAGGCCCTTCAGTGTCATCTCGAGTTAGGATCATTTTTGGTTTCTTCTACACCTATTCATACACTAGGGTCCTTTTGATGAGACTAGTGTTGGGGATATTTGGAGGGGGTATCCAACACCATCATATGTTGATTCATGGGGGTAATATCCACCTTAGTATCTTGGGTGAGGGATTGGAAAGTTTTGTCCACTTATTTGTTTAATGCATTCCATTCCTGTATAAGTCATGCCAGATTCATCTCAGCCTTATGCAACTTAATATTAAAATTTTTCAACCGTTCTTTATTATATTTGATTTCCTCTATCATGGGAATTTTTAATTTCTTAACCACCTCATTTATTATACCCTCATTTAGTATGATTTGTTTTAGTTTAGGGATAATTAGTTTTAGAGGGGGGGTCTTCCATAAAGATTTTGGATAAAGGAATAGCTTAGGGTGTATTGGCTAATGAATGGTAAGACCCTAAGGTAGGGTATTCCTCAAGGAATTTATCCTTCATAGAGGACCCCACTAGAGGAACCTTCTTACCCCATAATGTTTGGCCAAGATTTACCAAAAGTAGGATGAAGCCTTAGTGTAGGATAGGGTTAGCATCAATAATCTGATGGGTGAGAGTGGTGCTCTCTAGAGACTTTAGGAGATAAACGGAGAGGCTAATTTTATACCCTTGAAAGTAATTTAATATAAAAAGTGATGAAATAAAATTATTGATTACTTACCTTCAAGTGTCAACTATTTCATAACTTATAGGCATACTTTAGGCCATCGGCATAGGAGATTGATGTGGGAGAATCCCTTATTGTCTATCTTAACAAATTAATTAGCATAAAAATCCTCTGAAGTAGCTCCTACATTTTTTATTGGTCTTTATACGACTTCATTCCATCACATGACATACCTAAATCTTCTCCAATAAATTCCTTTATGATTAGGATTTGGACTCCTCTCATCTCCATGACCCTCTTATTCCAACCAACAACAAAATCCCTTTCAACACCTATGTCATGATCGATTATCCTCAGCATAAGTTCAATAAGCCCACCATGATAGAGATTATTTCATAATTTATTTATTCCTTAGACTTTAGTGCATTAGGTTAGTTCTAATTGATCCCTCACCCCCTATTTCCATACTGCCTATTGAATCAAGGATGAAGTTTAATAGGTTCTAGAAAAGCTTTGTGTTAATAGTTTGAAAAAGACTTGAAAGGTATGTTTCCTCCCACTTTATGCAATAAATTTTCCTTGTGTTTTCATAATGATGAATCATAAAATCTTAAATCCATATCTCGATGGGAAAGGTTCTTTCATGTGGCTACCCAATCACCATCTTATCTTGATGTACATTCATTATGAATGGACGATGAGATTCTTTTGGGGATGTGGCATCTTGTATATTACTTATAAAAACATTCTTTATTTATCCTTAAATTTTTCTATTTGACTAATAAATGCATATAGACTAATAAATGAAAAATTATAATAAATAATAAACCCACTAGTTTACATATAATCCATTTAGTTTTCAAGCATTCTAAAGTATAATATTATATGTGTTTCCTCATTAAATATGATTTAAATTTTAAGGTTTTATAGATTTTAAGCCCTAGGTTGTTAAAGGGTCTTAGTACAATAAATTAGGGTATAAAATATGCATTAAATGTAGCCACTAATTTATGAAAGAAATAATCTAATATAATATTTCTAATAATAAAAATGAATGACACAAATAATTACTTAGCTAGAAACTCCCTAAGACAAAGGATTTGGAAGATGAAAACTAGTACAAGAGCTAGTTTGAGTGTTATAAATAGGATCCAAGTGTCATAACCCCTCTTAGACAATATAAGCATACATTGGATAATAGTTTTATATATTCTAGTTTTTACCTTTGGTGATAATTTCCTCTATGTAATAACTAATCTATACTTTTGGGATCACCTATCTCTGAATCTACCAAGCCTATTCGTATGAAAGTAAACCCTTCTTCATTGTATATGATCTATTTTGACTGATTTTTTATGTAAACAATATACCTCCATGTGATTAGGGAATTTGATTAACACAATTATATATTGTGTGATGTTATTTGGGTAGGTTGGACATCTTCAAAACCTCACTATGATGACAGTTTCCTACATATGAATACTCTAAGGAGGTATAAATCTTGATGTAGTTATCCCCACATAAGTGTTGGTGCAAGTGCAAGTGAAACAAGTATGAATGATAATTTGAGTGATTTGAATGAGGCTTGAGAATAGAAATCTATGTATTTCAAGCTCAAGATGGTTGTAGATGATTGTATGTAGAAGTAGGGTAGAATAAGGATTAATAACCTTGATTTTGCACAACTTATTCTAAGCTTGTTTGTGTGTATTTGCATTTGATTTCCATCTAGTGAATAAAAAGATAGAAGGCATGCATATATACTAATATGGTGCTTATCCAGGGTTTGAAATAGGTCTAAGCTTACCATAGGTGTTTTTGGGATTGAAAATATATATGTTGGGTATAAAAAGAAAGACAATGACAATAATAGCCAACTAAAACGCTAACAATGTGGCACTAGTGTCCAAATATGGAACTAATGTCTAGGTATCAGAACTAAAGGAAATATGGGCATAAATGCCTAAGGGATGGTATAATAATTATTTTGATATGTATATAGATGTATCAATCCCCAAAAAATATGGATAAGTGTATAAAGAGGCCCTAAGATAGGTCTAGGGCTAAGGTAGGGATGGGTGGTCTTAAGTAACACTCTTTTCACTCAAGTGACATTTTAGATGAATACATTTCACACCCTTATTATATAAATATAGGAAAGTGAAATAACTATGATAAAGGAAAATAGATGCATCTAGACTTATATAAGAGGTGAAGCCCATGAATCTGGATTTAAGTATGTGAAGTGTGCTCTATTACGTGTCCTATAAAGGAAACAGGAATAGATTAGTCCTTACCTAAGAGATATTAAAAATCAAAGATAAAAATGATTAAAGATATATAAGAGAGAGAAAAGGAATAAAAAAACATCACTAAGTACATGAACCAATGCACAAACCTAGTGACATCTTCTATGTGTAGCTAGTGATCAATCAATGAAAAACTTAGACTAAGCAACATGATTGATTAATCCCCATGTGTTGGTGGATCAATAACATAATATATCCTTGAATCCATCATTTCCCACCCATATTATGTTTATCATAACCTATTAATAAAATATATTAGACTGATGGCTTGTCTAACCCTCTTATGTAGGTGGTTCAAGAACTCAAGTAGACTATGACTATGTCATTGCTTACCCATGTATAGTGGATGCATCTATAATTAAATTTCATAATTTAACTAAATATATATGTTTGTAACTAACATTGTATATAAATAATCTATAGTAACTTATGAACTCTATAATGAAAATCATCTTAGGGGCCTCTTGGGTGCTTATGCATGTAGCTCATGTACTACTCGATAATACCAACTACTATAGATGGATTAAAGAAAAAAATGGTATAAAATGGTGAAAATTATGTATGGATTAATCAAGTATATAATGATATGTATTTTTATATTCCATCTAATTAGTTGGTGAAAAAGTGAGCATACAAAAATAATGGGTTGCACACATGCCCCCAGATCTAATATCTGAGCACATAGATTCTAGATTGAGTTATAATAATGTGTATCTCAGTATCAAAAACTAGAACATGAGTGATCATGATGCACATGATGCCCTTAGTCTAAGTAAATTAGTATTATTTATGTAAAATTGAGAAAAATTTGATAAACTATAAGTCAATCTATGCAAAGGTATAATATACCTACTATACTTTTCTAGAAAATCTAGATTTTCATGTTTTTGGGCTTACTAGACAATAGTGTCATACCTTGGATAGTAACATTGTGTTGCTAGTGTACACTTTTGGTGCTAGTGTCCACATGTTATTTTCCTACCACACTAATTTTGATATATGTCTAACTATTTTTCAATATGTTTTACTCATTCTAAGCTCTATAATATACACCTACATGTTGATAACTATACTCTGAGTGCATTTAGATGGTCTAATATCTATGACAAACCTATATGAATTCCCCCTATTTTAAGAGGATTTATTGACCCTATGCAATAAATTTCCTCAAAATCAAAAACTCTACATTATATGTGTTAGCCTGTGTATATATGATATCTAGTTAATAAACTAATATAATGTGTATATATGAAATCAAATGTAATATAATCTAAGCATAAGTTGACAATGTATGTTTTATGTTAGATCTATAATTCACAAGGTTGTCAAGATATTGTGTGTGTGTGTGTGTGTGTGTGTGTGTGTGTGTGTGTGTGTGTGTGTGTGTGTGTGTGTGTGTGTGTGTGTGTGTGTGTGTGTGTGTGTGTGTGTGTGTGTGTGTGTGTGTGTGTGTGTGTGTGTGTGTCTAAAATAATGTAAGCATGTATATGAACAATAAATATTAGTAATAAATTAAGTAACTACCTAGGGGGATGGGGCATGACGTCCATCAAGTCACCCAAGGAAGAAGGGTAGATGTATGAGGTCTTTCATGTCATATAAAACTAGAGTTTATAACAATTAAGAGATAAGTGTCATGGTCATTATTCATACATGAAAACATATATATAACACAATGAGGAACACAAAGTAGGCCAAGGGGATAAAATACAAGGGACATGAACACATGTCACTAAATATAATAAAGTAATACATACAAGGACATGTTCAAACATCCACATACACAAATAACAAGTATGTTGGCATAGATCCACATCAAATGACATGTTCAAATGTATGTATACACAATCAAGAAGGCATACACAAGGACATGGGCACATTGTCTAAAGCATACATACAATGAAAGGAAGTGGTGTAGAGCTATAGAATAATGGAATATTCAAATGCCCTCAAGTATATGTAGAATCATAAATACATAATTAAGTCTAAAATATTAAAGATAGAAATGAAATTATGCATGAACATGTGGTACAAATATGTATAATAGAAAAGATGTACATAAACTGAGTATATATTAGTAGTAGTATATATGTGTAGTGTAGGATGATAAATATCAAGATTTAAACAATGATAAATTTATGATATAGTATATAAATATGTAACTTGGATACCAAAACTATATATAGGATATCCCCAAATGGGTGAATGTATCAAATGAGAAACCTATGTATGTGCCCCTAGTGGGTAGACAGTAGAAAATTTGGATCTTTATTGTAGACCTAAGTCCTATAGAAATCTATAAATGCTTGAAAAGAAAAATTGAAGCATGTATGTATGATAAAACTAACTATACTAAGATAGCTAGCATATGCACTATCTATAGAGTATAAATAATGTAAACATGGATATGAAAACAATCTAAATCCTGTATTTTTGAGCAATATTTAAATAATTTTATATTTTCAAACATATTATATTATTTTTGTGTTTTTTTAGTATAATATATGTACAAGTAATATGAAAATGAAACTATGTACAAGGATAAATAATGAATGAAACTATGTATAAGTATGGAAGAACATACTAACTATGAGTCTCACAAGAGACTCACTATCAATGTGTCTTGTATCAAACAAAGGAAGAATGAGAATGTGTGTTGTGTGAAAAGGTATTTGAGGTATTGTAAATCATTGTAATAAGTGATCTATGTCTAACACTACTTGTGGATTAGGGCTAGTAGTCTATGAAGCTAAATCAATTGGCCTGTGAACTATTGGGATAATAGGGACCCATTTGGTAGAAGATGGTATAGCTATTGTGGATGATCTATGCTTAGAAATCTAAAAAATTTATAACACTAATCTTAGAAAGAAAGGGGTAGATATAGGATCTATAAAATCTATAACATGTCTCTAACATAGGGATCTCTCTGATAAGGATCTCTATGGGAGAGTGTGCATATGTAGTAACACTAAAGAAGTAGACCTCACCTACATTGCTGGATCAATTGAGATCTATAGTATTCTAATGAAAACTTTACTTGAAATTATAACTAATGTATAATGTGAAACTATCTATTGGATAGGTGAAGTATAGTCATATGGAAGGTGCTCAACTATAATCACTTGATTAACATATATATACTTGATGGGTATGTGTACATTAGATATAATGGATCAAAGGTGTTATATCCATGGCCTATCAAATAACATGTCAAATGTGCATACACTAGGTATGACTTAGAACCTAGTGGACACATGTGATAATACATCCTATAATGGGAATACAATCTCCCTAATGGAGCTTTGAACATGGCCACTAAATTAATTAATAATTATATCAATCATAGAAATGTCTTTCTTTGAATAACCCAAATGATATATAATTTTAATGGTACAAATATTAATACTCGATCCATTTTTAACCATGAAAATCTAAATAAGATGATGATCAATGTAAGATCATACAAAGAATGCATATAAATCTGAATCATCATCAATAATCTCTAGTTCTAAGAAAGTGATGATAGTTCTAGCTAGCACTGTAGTATGATATATACCAATGATATTATGTAGGGGGTGTGTCTTATGTAATTATATGATAGCATGTCAATGGTGGATGTTATTGATATGTACAGTGAAAACCTAAATTACCTCCTACCTCATTAGTTGTATGTTTTGTAAAGAGATCTAAAAATATTTTCATTGCCTTAGATTTTGTTAGTTACACTTTAGGTACCTCTGTAGTTTTTCCCACATCAATATATTTGACCCTATCAAATCATGTATCTTATGTGTCAAACTAATGGATTTATTTGTAGTATGGATTAGTGCCCTATGATAATCAAGAATTCATTTAAATCATAGTTATTCATAAGAGGCCTACTCATATAAACCTATTTTATGGGAGGAAGATATATGACATCACATTCTAAGAGTTTTTGTAAAACACATGCCAATGATTTTGGAAGATTTATGAAAACTCTCCATGGAGGAGCTAATAAAACCAAGAGATGAGGTGGCTCTAAAGTTGCATTAATTGTGGTCCTTTTATCATACTTATTTTTAGTGGCCCTAACCTTGTATGGGGTTTTATTATCTCTTATTAGTTGAATTTGATCTAGTTGTGTACTTTATTTTTCCCATAGAGAGAATCTTGACTTCCCTTTCTTTCACTATGTGGCATAAACATATAAATCTAGGAAATTTCTTTAATAATTTAGCTTCATGAAATTTTGGTACTAAAATTTGTTTGAATATGTCTTGGAGTTCTCTATCTACCATGGGGCTAGTCATCTTTGCTAATATATTTTTATATTACAAGGCATATTATGTTATAGGCTCGTTGTATTTTTTCTAAGTTGATCCACTTAATCATATGAACCTTATCATTAATGTTCATTGAAAATTATGCCAAAAACATTTCTATCAATGGATTGAATGCTAGGATGGACTAATTTGGAAGATCATATAGCCATTGTAAGGTATAGTCCTTTAGACTATATGGGAACAACTTAGTAAGGAGAAAATCATTAGACACATAGTCTAAGCATGCTATGTGAAAATCTTGTAGATGTTATTTTGGGTCACCTTTGACATCATATAAAGTAAGCTTGGGTGCCACAAATTTAGTTTACAAAGGAATTGGCACAATATGTTGTGCCAAATGTGTATGTAAAATAACATGAGAATCTAAGGTATGAGATGTCCTAGTAGTACCCTATTAAAGATGTAACACCTTGGCCTATATATAATAGATCTCATGCATAAGGGCTTGTAAATATAGAGAGGATGAACTATACATAGGAGGTGTTGTCATTGTTGAAATTTTTAGAGTTAAAATAGTTTATTATACATTTTAAGTTTCCCCCACATTAAGTGTAAGAACATTATATCCTAGGGATTATAATATTTACCATTATTGAATTTTTGAAGTTATTTGTGGACAATATTGATAAGGTCATCTTACATATCTAAATGTTTGTAAATGAAATGTTGTAATTGTCTCTTGTCAGTTTAATAGAATTAGTTGTTGAATTTTGCCATTATAGTTTGGGAAGTAGGAAAATAAGTAGTATATATTGAATGTTTAAGGAAATTAAATTATGAAAGATTTAAAAAATTAAATATTGAAATAAATTTGAGAATTTGGATCTAATATCTAAGCATAGAAAGTAGAAGGATACAAACCCTAAGAGAATATAAGGCTAGGGTTTGACTAGTGTTTTAATTAAGTCAGGTTCACCAAATGATTTAAATTTTAAGAGTTTATGGAGTTTAAGCCCTAGGTTGTTAAGGGGTTTGAGTGCAATAAATTAGGGTATATAATATGCAATAAATATAGCTACTAATTTTTGAAAGAATTAATCTAATATGATATTTATAATAATAGTAATAAATGACACAAATAAGTACTTAGCTATAAACTATTTGAGATGAAGGATCTAGAAGCTAAAAATTGGAACATGAGTTGGTCTAACTGTCATAAATAGGATCCAAGTGTCATATACCCTCCTATACAATATAATTGTACCTTAGATAGTAGTGTTGTGGCTCTAGCGTCCACTTTTGGTGGTAATTTCCTTTATGAAAGAATTTTTCTTTACTTATAGGATCACCTATGTTTAAGTTTTACAATCCTATTCCTATGTTGACAAACCCTGTCTCACTATTTATGACCTATTTTGACTAATTTTGTATGTAAACCCTATCCCTCCATGTGAATAGGTAATTTAATTGACACAAGTAGTAAAAGTGTGATGTTATTTGGGTAGGCTCAACATCCTCAACACCTTGTTGTGATGATATTTTACTACATACTAATACCCTAAGTATGGATCAATCTTAATGTAGTTATCCCCACCTAAGTATTGGTGTAAGTAAAAGTGAAGCTAGAATGAATGATAATTTTAGTGATTTGAGTAAGGCTTGAGACTATAAATTTTTGTATCTAAGCTTATAAGTGTTGTAGATGATTATATGCAAAATTACGGTAGAATAGGGATTAATAACCTTGATTTTGTACAACTTGTACCAATCTACTTTTTGTTTATTTAGATCTAATTTACATCAAGTGAATAAAGGGATAGAATTTGTATGTGTGTGTATTGATTTGGTGTTTGTGTAGGGTTTGAAATAGGTTTATGCCAACCCTAAGTGTATTTTGGATTGAAAATATATTTTTTGGGACTAAAAAGAGGGAAAAAGGACAATAGTTCCAAATTAAGACACTAGCACTGTAGCACTAGTGTTCAAATATGACACTAATGTCTAGAGAGTAGAACCTAAGTAATTAGGGGATTGGATGCCTAAGTGAGGGTATAAGACTAATTTTGATATGTCTATGGATGTGTAAGGGTCACACGATAGTTAGAAAAGTGTCTAAATAGGCCCTAAGATAGGTTTAGGGCTAAGCTAGGGATGGGTGGTCTTAAGTGACACTCTTAGCACTCAAGTGACATTTTATATGACTAAAAACTGCATAGTAGTGAGATAAGTACACTAGTTCACTAAAACATTCCTCAATTACAATTGTAATAAGCATGTGTCCAATATTGTTACAATATTTAGGATTACATACCATTCTCATATCCACTATTGTGTTAAATAATCCTAAATCAAAGTGTACAACATATTGCATTTTAGCATTAAATCAATTATACATGATATAATATACAACTATACAATTAATCCTCATAAATAAATCAACACATATCCATGAGTAGAATAATTGAAAAGAGGGAGAGTAGCATATGGGTTAGTTTCCTCTAACCATAGACCATTAGTCTCCTACACACCTCCCCATTGGGAGTGGCCCTTTCCTTCATAAAGGGGATGATAAAAGCAATGTAAATATTGAGAATTCAACTGGAATCAATCTATGTACAATCACTAATACATGAAATAGTCACATAAACCATGGAAAATAATCCTCTATTGAATATGACATCACATGTACACATGTAAACTAAAAAGTATAATATAATGACAATGTCTCATATATAACATTACTTTGATCAAAATTTTCATTATAGAAATCAAATCTCTCATGGATCTAAGTTAATTCCAATCATATATACTCTCTGCTAATAAATCAAAAATATATCAAATGATACATGTTGATATACATAAATATATATATTTCCTTATGGAAACATTTATACCTATCACTTACAATTGATTTAACCTTTTAGGGTGTTACACAAGTAATTCCTTTGTTTAGTTAAGGGGATAAGATATATAAAGTAGTTAAATAAATTGCATTAAATAACCTATTAATTTGTAAATGATTTTAACCTTTTTTGACTTTCTATAAATACCAATAAATAGGTATAAATAGAGACTTGGCTAATAATTGACAATCATGAATGATTTGGGTTTTGAAACTAAATATCTAAGCAGTAGTCTATGTCATCAATATGATTTTGATATTTGTCTTTTCATTAGACAATAGCACCCAATTTGGACAATACTGCCATCTGTGTGTAGTGTCCTTAATGTGTCACTAATATCCTTTTTATGGGATTGTTCTTATTTTTAAGGAGCACCTACACCTATATCTGTATGTTACATTCCTATGTGATTGAAACATGCAATTATGTATTGTACATGGAAAGATTGATTGATGTGTAAACCCTAGTTTTATTTGTAAGTTTGATATGAGCAAGAATTGAATGTGTTAATAGGATGGAATGGAAATCCTCAACACCCCACTGTGTAGAGAGTTTCCTAGATACCAATAATCTCAAGAGAGATCAAGTCCAATGTATTTCTCCCACCTAGTGCTTGATGTATGTGGAAGTGAATGCTAGAATGAAAATGTCCTTGGATGCCTTGAATGTGTTTGATCTTTTGAATTCTTGAAAACTAGACTTAATTTTGTTGTATATGGTAGTATGTGGAAAGTAGGGAAAAATAAGGATAATATACCTTAATTTTTCACAACATTGTCTTTGGTTTGAATATATTTTGCATCTATTTTCCATCTAGTGAATATAGGTGGATTAGAGTTGTATATATATGGCTATGTTACTTCTGTAGATAATAAACTAAGCTTACATAAAACTTAGGATGGGCACACATTTTAAAAATTGTCCATTGGGAAGAGTTGGGGATAAGGACATTAGTGCCCAATTGGGGACACTAGCACCATGTGGCTATAGTGTCTAAAATGTGGCACTAATGTCCTTTTGGTAGTCTACTAAGAAAGTTTGATTGGGGTTAGAGGTGATAATTTAGGGACTATGTATTAAATGGATGTAAGGGAATAAGGTATAATGAAAGTCTATAAATGTAAGTCTAATTCTTTATAATAGACTTAAATTGTGGCAAACCTAGGGATAGGGTAACTCAAATGACACTCTTAGCATCTAATTACCACTTTTAGTTGTTTAAATTTCCCCCTGTTTATGTTAGTAATGCAACAAAGAAAAATAACTAGTATAAATGAAAAATAAATGAACCTAGATTTACCTTAGATGTGAATCACATGTATCTAAGTTTGAATATGTGAATTTGGGTCTACGTATGTGAAACATGATCCAAAGTAATGTATTTTAATGAAACATGCAAAAATCAATCCTTACTAATGAGATAATCCAAATCAAAAGAATATGCTAAAATGAAAATATTTAGTAAACAAAGAGGAAAGGAATGAATACACCTTATTGGGTATGCAAACTAATGTATGAACATGGAAAATAACTATGTGAATTTGCATAGTGTTTATATCATTAAATAACTTAAACTAAGTTTATGGATTGATATATCTAGGTGGCTCAAGAACTCAATATAATTTTGAATCCACCATTTCCCACTCCTACTTGGTGGATCTTGATCTCTATAAATAGCTAAGATAACACTGTATGTGTGTTTAACCCTATTATGTAGGTGGCTCAAGAACTCAAGTATGTCATGACTCCATCATTTCCTCCTATGTGAATTATATGCATATATAACTATACTATATAAAGTGCTAAAAGTATCTAGATTGGTAATCTAAATGTGTATTCAGCTCTACAGCCACTCGGGTATATGAGGTAGCTCTAGGCCGCTTGATAATGCCAACTACTATAGATGGAATAAGGCATGAATATGGTGACAACTTGGAATGTGATAGTAAGTGTATAAAATTTAGATAATGACCTATTTTAAGTTAAGTATTTGGAAATTATGTGTCACACACATGGCCACATTCTAATATTTGATTATACTAAATCTAAATTAAATATGTAATAGTTGAATATGTGAAACTAATTTGAATGTATGAGTGATCATGCCACACATTATTCCCTCAAATCTAAATAACTAGTATGAATCTAAATTTAGATGAATGAATTTGTGTTGAATATAAACATAACTTCTAAACCTATGACTATATATGTGCAAATATATATTTTACCTAGTGTATTGGTCTAAATAATATTAACTATCTTGAAGCTAGGGAGACTAGACAGTAGGAACCTATAGTGGATAGTAATACCTTATGGTGCTACTTTCCCAATCTGGGTGTTAATGAGTATCTAGTATGATCTCTATGTGGTCTGAACTGATTGTTGAAGCTTTGTTCTATTCTATGTCTACCTTGAGTTTGATATCTAAAACTGAGCTTATGTGCTAAAATATATTTGTGAAAATAAAAAATAGGATCTTGATCTCTATAACAACCCTTGTAAACTACCCCTCTTTTGAGGGTAGTTATGAAACTTATGAAAGAACTACCATCTAAATAATTAGCTCTTCAAAATATGTTATCTAGAGCATGATATTCCAATATAATGTATAAGCATATCATCAAAATGTAAATGTATTTGAGATATAAGAGGAAATGTAATATGTATGTTGTAATCTAGTATTAGAAAAGTGTATCAATATAGATGTAAGCATTGTATAACAACATTAAAATTTGAGTAACTACCTAGGAGGGTGGAGAATGATGTCCATCAAGGATCCCAAGTAGGAAAGGTAGATGAATGAGATATCTTATGGCATTAAAAAGTGGTGTGTGTGTGTGTGTGTGTGTGTGTGTGTGTGTGTGTGTGTGTGTGTGTGTGTGTGTGTGTGTGTGTGTGTGTGTGTGTGTGTGTGCATGCATGCGTGCGTGTGTGCATGCGTGTGTGTGTGTGCGTGTGTGTGTGTGTGTGTGTGCATGTGTGTGTGTGTGTGTGTGTGTGTGTGTGTGTGTGTGTGTGTGTGTGTGTGTGTGTGTGTGTGTGTGTGTGTGTGTGTGTGTGTGTGTGTAACAAGAAAATATAAGTGTCATGGTGTATAATCATACAAGCATATGAGGCATACAAAAACTAGTCCAAGGGGATAAAATACAAGGGACATGGGCACATGTCACTAAATTTGAGAATGAAAACATACAAGGACATGTTCAAATGTCAACATATGAAAATATAAAGTAATTTGGCATATAACCACATCAAAGGATATTTTTAAATGTCCACATATAGAAGCATGAAAGAGAACACACAAAGGACATGGACACATGTCTAAGGTATACAAATAGAGAAGTGGCATAGAATCCAAGGAAACATTCCATATTAAAATCCTTTAAAGATGGAAGAAGCATAAGAACACAATCAAGTCTAATCTAGGAACTAGAAATGAAAGCATGTATAACTATGTAATACAAATCTATGTGTATGATATGATTCATATATACTAAGTCTAACTAATGATAGCTAAAAAAATTTGAACAATGAAGAGTAATGATCAATATAAAGATAAGTCAATACATAAAATGGAATGTATAGTATGGAAGATAAAACCTAGTTGTAACAACTATGTAGGAGATGTCTCCAAGTGGGCATATGTATCAATGTATAAACTTGGATCAATGTAAATACCCCAATGGGTAGATGATATCTAGTCTAGATCAGTGTAAGGAATTAAATTCTTATCTAGAATTTTCAAGCACTTGATAATAACAAGTGAAGCATATGTTCGTGATAAAAATAACTATACTAAGATAAGTATAAATTTGTAATATCTATATAGTAGTAGAAATGTAAATATAGAAATACATACAATCTATAAAACAAAAATCAAGTTTTTAAAATATTTGAATGTTTTTGTATTTTGACATGTTATAGTGTTTTTATGTTTTTTGAGTATAAGCTATGTATAATCAAATGAAAATAAATTATGTATAGGGATCAAAGGAGAGAAGGAAGTATGTACAAGGGTAGAAACCATACTAACCAATGTGTCTCACAGGAGACTCACCATCATGGTGGCCTATGTTAGAAATAAGAATGTGAATCTCACATGCATTATGATTTATATGTTTTAGTTGAATGTTGTTGCAGTGGTAATCTAAGTATTGTTCTTCATTTAAATCATAAGATTTTTCCATATCAAAATCATAATAACCTTGTATGCTAGAAATAATTACCTCATATTATGGATTTGACCATTCAAAATTGTGCTTATTGTAGACATATAGTGTTATGTAAGCTCTTTTTCTAAAAAACCTCTTTTGAGAATATTTGTTGGATGAGCATGATTTTAACTATGCAACTTAGGATATAGCTCTCTCTATAACATTTTCTATGTATCTATATGTTTTTCCTTGATAAACTATATATTTGACTAATGTGTTTTAGGATGTTCAATAAACCCCAAACCTTGTTGAACAATATTATCAACTATTAGAATAGGATAAGTGATGCATTGGGTTTATTTTCCTAAACCTTGACCATGATAATAATAATTTTGTACATATTTGTGACCAAAATTATACCATATTGAATGTTGAGCCTTCTTTTATAGAGGTATATTTTATTTATTTATCTTTTATTCTTTTACTATTGCTTGATTTGATTGTCCTTTTTGAACCTTTTATTGTTGTGCATTGTGATTTGGTAGATATTTTTGTTTTGCTTCTAAATTTGACCCTTTTTGAATTAGTATATGTGTCATTTATATCCATTATTTAATGTATTATCATTTTTAATGCTAAATATGAATCAATATGGTGCCCATGTATTTCATGATATGCACAAAAATATATGGATCTCCTCATTGGGTGTAGAGGAGGTAAGTTGATAAACTTAGATATAATGATTTCCCTTAGTGTGTTGATTAAAATCTTATTTTACCTTTGAATGATTTTTGAATCATTAGTAAATGTACTTTGTTGTGATTTCATGTTTTGATATGCCATAATATTTACCACAAATTGACTAGTTGAATATGTATAAACATGATTTACACTATTGTGCCATGGAGTACTTTGTCTTGTAAATTGATTTTCCAATGTGTTAATCTTGTCATGTAATAGTTGATTGTAATTTTGAAATCCTGTAATTATCTTTTTCATATTGATAATTTGATCGTGTAGATTCTCCCAAGTGCAAACCCTAGTTGTTTTTTTTTTAATATGTTAGCACACATCCTATAGGGAAGAGGTGTGAATACATTGAGTAGGGGGATTAATGAAAATCTTATAGGCTACTTCATATTTTAGAGGAATGATATCATGGACCTAGTTAGATGGAAATTAGTTATCCCCTATAGACATCTAATTATGTCCATAACTGACTCCTGATTGGACTTTAGATTGATTCCTACCAAACATTGAAAATTAAGCCTAAGATCACTGAACATCCAAATTTTAGATATACATCATTCATCAATGCTTAGAATCATGTTGAAGCATCATTATATGGGATACTAGCCTATATGTGATAAAAAAATCTCATGGATTCATCCTTAATCACCATGTGACATAATAATTGTCAATTTGGCCTATGGACCCATTAAGTGGGGCACTTGATCAAATCTTGAAAGAGATAAAATGTTAATCAAATTATATTGACTAATTAAACAAGATTAAAAGATTAGTTGAATTATCCATTTGCAAGTAATGAATATCTAAAAATGGTAATTCAAAAATTCAAAATATCAAGCCTTTTCATCTTTACCTTTATGAGTTGTCAAGCTCTTCCAATATATATCAAAATATCTAATTTGTGAGCTATGCCTGGTAATTTAAAATCATAATTACATGAAAATTTTTAACTCAAATAGAGTTATCCTCAACTCCCCTGGGGTTAGTTGGAGCTCATTTCATGTTTAAACTCAACCTTAACTCACCTTGGGTGAGATTTAACTTTGGAGGCTATAAATACAAGGCCATACCTATTGATATCTAAGCTTTGATATTGTAGATTTATTATTCAAGATTTATTCCATAATATTCATGAAAGTAAGGTTAACATGCCAAATAATAATCTAAACAACTAAGCCAAGCAAGCAAGATAAGGTGTCAAGGATAAGTGAAGCCAATAAACCTTTATTGATGAACATTTCTTTATGCACAAGCTAAAAAAACCATTTCAAAAAGCCATATGGTTCTCTAAGGAAAATAAAAGAGTGTTTTATTTTGTGTTTTAGTTGTGTTTTCATATGCATTTCCCTAATGTATAGGCTATAGATGTTAGGATTTTAGTGTGTTATTTTAATTTATTTTATTGGACTAACATTATACTAACCTCCCCTCTATGTATTCATTATTCACATAATGGCATGTTTGGTGGGACCAAGCATCCCATATGTCCAAGGAGATTGATATGCTAGTTTTATTTTTTCTAATGGATGCATAAAGATCTTAAAGTTTCAAGATTTATCTTTGTTTATGTCTTTTATTTTTAAACAAGTCATAAGTTGTAAGGATTGAAATCAATTTTATAGATCAATGTAGATTATAAAACTCAACCACAATCTCTATGAAAAAAATAAAATAAGGCAGAGAACATGGATAATGATGGTTTTAATTGATTTTTCTTTCCTTCATTTTGTGCTTGATGGTTTTCATATTGTTTGTTTAACTTGTTTCTTGCAGAATCATGAGATGTTTGGGTTTTAAGCTCATTTATTAATCATTTTTCTATCAAAAGAGACTCTATTTTATTATTTTTAATAGAAAACATCAATGATATGCTTAATTGACATTAATTTATGCAATCAAGATCAATCTTTATGGATTAATGATGATTTTTCTTTGAGATAAGAAATCAAAAACCTAAGAGCTAAGTTTAAAATGTTGTTTTCTCACTTAATTTTAGGATTCTAGGTAGGCAAACCCTCTAAGAATTTTTAGGTCCTGAGGTGGAAAGAACAAAGTTTAAGCATGGTTATATATTACACACACTATATTTGTTGCTTAAAATGTAATTATTTGTTCTCATCTCTTAGTTATTTTTCATTTTTTTTCAATTATCAACAACAAATCTAAGGGGATAAAACTTCATTACATACTTCATTTTGGTGTCATAAAAAAAAAAAAACTCTCACACTAGTTAAATACTCATAAGAGTTTTATTTTTATGCTTTTTAATTGAAGTGTTTATTTACAATAATGGGTGTCGTGTGTATGCTCTTCCCTCATCCCCTTTAGGGAACTTGGGTGATAAAAATGATCACTCTTTGCATTTGTCACTTTGGTCTAAAAACATGGAAAGAAAGTCACTAAGGCCCTCTAATGAGGCCACTAATTATTCTATTTATAGCCTCATCCATACCTAGTTATATATTTTTTGCGTATATGAATCCCTAGAAGTATCCATGACTTATGTAAATGAATGAATGAATTAATTAATTAATTATTATATGTGTGTGTTAATATATACATGTTATGTTATTCACTAATGATGCTTTTTATTTGATTAGATTATACTTGTGTAACCTTATTTAACAAAAATTTGAAGGGTAGAATAAGAATGTAGGAATCTTTCTTGGTCATAGCACTTATAGAGAAGCCTGTAGCAAAAGGGGCTTCTAGCCTATAGAAACTACCAAGCTATAGGATTTCCACCTATAGGTTACCCATAACAACTACAAGTTTTCAAATATAAGTTTCCCATAGCAACTTTAGGCTTTCCACCTAAAGGTTTCCTATAACAACTATAGGCTTTCACCTATAGGTTACCCATAACAACTTCCAAACTATAGGCTTTCCACCTATAGGTTACCCATAGAAACTATAGGCTTACACCACAAGAGCCTGCGTCCACTACACAAAACAAACCATTTCTATGATAATAAGTAATTGAATTTTAAGGACACATCCAACTATCTTAGAAATAAATTAAATGATTGAAGATAATCCTCCATAACAATTATATGGACCCCTCACATGAAGTGAAAATTTGATGTGATACCAAAGGATGAATAAGATAAGGATAGTGGAAAGAAGAAAAAGAAGAAAAATAACAAAGTAACATATATTGTCCTTTACTTAGTCAAGCCTAAAAATAAGTAACTTTAAGTTACTAACCACCTTAAGGTTGATTGGGTTGGTTGTAAATTATTTGTACCTTTCCTAATTTAGTGTTTTTGGTTGGAACTAATAAACTACCTTATGTATTTAATGGTAGAACCTATATTAGATTAAGGATGATGGAATTGTAGAAAGTAATTGTATTTTTATTTCTAGAATATTGTAATCTACTATAGCAATCTTTAATTACTATAGATATGAGTAATAAAAAGGTTGATTTTATAACAAGATTTTATAAGTCTCTCAATGAAGGATTTTAATTTCTATTCTAAATCAGGAGGGCCCCTTTGGAAGGAGTTGTAATGAAGATCCTAACCTTTCTTAGATTAAAGTGTGTTATGTGAATTGATTTTATTACTAGTTTGATTATAAAGTATGATGCATGTGTGACTCATAAGTGTGAGGAAATTTTTCATTTATTATAATAATTTCCTTGTATATTTATATGGTAAAATCATTATAATTTCATTTTACTACAACTAGCAATTAAGTTAGCCTATGAATCAATAATACATATATAATACTGACATCCTTGAAAATCCTATGTACCCTAGGTTAATCATTTATGTTAAGCAAATTTATGAATCTGGTATTAATTGGTTAATAAGTCTAACCAAAATTTTGGCACCATTTTTGGGGAGGTTGTCAATTATTGATTTATAGATTAATTTTATTGCTCTCATTTCCTGCTTCCTAGATTAATTTTACTGCTTTCATTCCCTGCTTTCTAGAGTAGCTTTTTTGATTTCATTTCCTACTTTCATTAGATAAATTTACTATTTTTTATATATAAAATTTTAATTCTTTTTGTTTTGATTTTTGCATTCTTTCATTTTTTTTTAATTTTATGCATTTTATTTTTGCTCATTTTTAAATGACCCCTAAAACACAAAATGAAAAAAAATTAACCATATGTAGGAAGGGCTTGGGTAGCTAAATGAGTGGCTCAATGTTTATGTAGAGAGAAAGAGATTCTTGAGAGAGATTCTTTCAAAACAATCCATAAGTTTCTACAAAAAAAGAACCACAAGTAATTACAACAATTAATAATCCTACTAAAAGATCTAACATAAGTTGAAGGGCTCTTGAAGAAGGGAACACTACAAACCAAAGGAGGTAGCTTGCAGAAGTATTATTGGCTATGAAAAAAGAAACATAAGTGAAGGAAGCATTAGTTGAGTTAGTAAAGATAAATTAAGGGGAAGAACTACACAAACCAAACACTCTATAGAGTAACATTAAAACAACAATCTAGCAAGGCTTTCTTGAATAAATTAAAGAAATCTCTGGAGAGTCTTCAGTCTTTTCATATGGTAAAGAGACTGTAGATTAGTAAATAAATGTTTACTATCATGAATGCCAAGGGATTGATATAGAATTTGGGGACATGATCTTAAGTACCTTTGGTATCTATATCATAATAAAATCCATCAAGAGTAGAGAAGGATAATTTATTAAAGACAATAGGGCTCCAAACATAGTTACTTTTAAATTTCCTATTTCATATGCAATGGATGTAACACAAATAAAAAATACCCCACCCCCAGTCTTGATTGATTTTATAGGTACATTATTAGAGGACCCAAACATATTTTTGTTTGAATTTGATATCCTCTAGAGAATATATGAATATAATAAGGATACACATAAACTGAAAGTTTTTCTTGCCACCCTCAAAGACTCAACACTTCACTGGTTCATGGGACTATGTAGTAATTTAGTTTGTGATTGGGGATACATGAAAAATAAGTTTATAGCTAAGTATCAAGAGCATGGACGAGGAGGAAATTATATAAGCAATGACATCTTTATAATGACTCAAGAAGAAGATGAGTGCTTGGAAGACTATAATGAATGATTCATGTTTAGTGTACATAAATTCAAGCAAAGTGCACTAGGAAAAGAGCCTCTAAAACTCATCTTCTTGAAATGAGTCAAAGAATATTATCTAAAATATATATACCAAATTATTGGGGTATATACCTCCCAAATTATATTCACAAACATCAAATATTTGAACAAACATTATTCCAGATCTGTCATAAATAAATTTAGGGGTAGCAAGCTTCTACTAGCAGCCACAAGTGGTCTATCAAAATCTAAAGTTAGTAACTTATTACAAGACATAAAAAAGGATATCATTAGTCACTTAGACACCCAAATATATATATTACAAAAAAGGAAAAAACAAGTAGCCTTGTATCAAGCTTTGACCATCTATTGTTTATATTTTAAGAAGAAGAGAATAGACTATAGGTGTCACGAGGTTTGGGCTAGAGTAGTTAACATCATAGTTGAAAAACCAAAAATAGTAGAGATACATAATGTAAGAGGAAATAGGGGCCAAATTTTCTATGTTTCACAAATAAATCCATGGGTTTAATGACCATCTTATCTAGGCATGGGACAAAATCCACCTTTTGAAAATTCTACATTTTTCAATTCAAAAATTTCAAATACTACTCCCAATTGGACTAGTCCATTGATGAACATCCCACCTTCTAATCCTAGCTAGTATCCACCTTAGACAAGCCACCCTTACACCTCCTAAAAACCTCCTTAAAATGTATGCCCACCTTGGGTACAAGCTTCATAGCCATCCTGAGGCCCACCCCTCATAAAATAGTGACAGTAGCCTTGGATACCCAATCAACCTTGGGAAAACTATCAGGGAGGATTTCCTCCATAATAAAAACAAAAACCTCCTACTCTTATGCCCAATACACAAGCTACATTTAAGCTTAATCAGATCCCTACCTAACTTATACAATTTTTTAAAAATAAGTCAGTGCAATCAATATTCAATATTGAACCTATTTAGTACCTTGCATTTATGGTGAACATACTTATGTTTAGGAAGAGTTATACCACTACCATACTCACCCATAATAATGGAGATAGTTTAAGAAACTCTAAAATATCATGCTAACTCATATTCCACCACCATAAGAACTTTTCAAACTAGTAAATAAAGCCATTGATGTTGCACACCCATAATTTATAGAATTTTTAGCCTTCAATGCATCATAACTGAACCTAAATTTGACTTCATAGGGTAGCTCAAGAATATTTTTGTTAAAATTTATCTCTTCTAAGCCATCAAGGATGTGCCTATATATTCTAAAGCTATAAGATACCTATGTATATGTAAACCTAAAAGGAAGAAGGATCCTAATATAATGCATGTGATTGACTAACTAGTAGACATTATGCTGGGAAACACCCTACTAAAGAAATAATCAAATCTAGGATACCCAGTAGTGATAGTCTAGATCCATGACCAGTAGCTATCCAATACATTGATAGACTTAGGTGCTGTAATAAATGTAATGACTATTGAAATCATAAAAAAATTATAGATGGATAATATTTGTCCCACATCTATAATATTGTAAATGGCTGATAGGTCCACAGTTAGACCAGAAGGAGTCATTGAAGATCTTGTCATTACTATAAATTCTTATACGTATCCTATAGATTTTATTGTTTTAAAACCAAAATCTAATTTGGGTAGATACATTTTCATCTTAGGATGACCTTGGCTTGCCACAATAGATGCCTTCATCAATTATAGATCAAGTAACATGTTAATATCCAATGAAAACAACACTAAGAAGTTGGTCCTCTATCCTCCAACACAACCATCCTTAGAATGAGAACATACATTATGGGATAAAGAAGATGATGAAGAATATCTTCCCTTGATTTTTGTATTCACCATAGACCATGCACACACTTTAGATGATCAATAAGAAGATCAAATTCTCTTAAATGTTCTCCAAAATAATTACCAGACTAATCTTGAATATCCTAACAACCTATAATGCATAAAGTGCCCATTTGACAACATTTGGGTATAAGATAAATCTATTACATATGTATAGGAAACATTTCATTAGCTACTACCTCATAGCTATAGCCAAACTAGATCCATCAATAATTCAAAAATGATGAAAGCACTTGAAAAGCAAATTGAAATTTCTCTAGAAAAAACATTGCATATTAATAACAAGTTGGAGTTAAATGAGGAAAAATGCCTGGTCAGTATGTTACATGTAAACCAATGTGATTTTTCATGATATTATGAGCATATGCAAGGAATTAGATTAGAAACATTCACACATCACATCTATATAAAAAAGAGTGCTAACCAATCAAATAGCCATAATGTAGGATGAATCTAGCTCTTAGAGAAATAGTCAAAGTGGAACTATAGAAACTCTTGGCCATTGGATTTATATATCCCATCTCAAATAGTTATTGGGTTTAACCATTGGTAATTATACCAAATACAAATAGAGAGTAACATGTTTTCATATATTACAAGGAACTTAATATAGCAACCAAAATTGATCAGTTTCCTCTACCATTCATTGATCAGTAGATGGACACACTAGCAAGAAAAAACTATTTTGCATTTTTAGATGGCTTTAGTGGTTACAACCAGATTATAATTACTCTTGAGGATCAGGAGAAAACCACCTTCACTTTTCCCTAGGGTAATTATGCTTATATTGTATTACCTGTTGGGTTGTGTAATGCCCCTGCAACATTCAATAGGGTTGTCCTAAATATATTTTTAGATCTAGCTAATGAATGTGTAAAAATATACATGGATGACCTTAATATCTATGGAGAAACATTTGATGAGTTCTTAAAGAACTTGAAAAAAGTCTTACAATGTTTTTAGGAGAACCATTTATCCTTATGCCATAAGAAATGCTACATGTTAATGATAGAAGGCATTGTCCTAGGCTACCATGTATCTACTAGAGGAATCAATGTTGACCATGTAAAAATTAATATAATAAAAAATCTATTTGTACCTAAAAAATAGAAGGGTGTTAGTTATCTTCTAGGACATGTTAGTTACTACAAAAGATTTATCAATAATTTTAGTAAAGTAGCATCACCATTATTTACTCTCTTGACTAAAGATGTTGAATTGATATGGACTCCTAATTATGATATAGACTTAAAGAATTAAAGGAATTATTGACCACCACTCTAGTTCTACATGGTCCTAATTGGAATCTTCCCTTCCATATTCACATAGACGCTTCAGACACTGCCTTGGAAGCTATGTTAGGCTAAAAATTGGAAGCACTCAAGTATGCCATATATTTTGTAAGTAGAAACCTATAGGCAATACAATTAAGTTACATAGTCACTAAAAAAGAGTTTTTGGTAGTAGTCTATGATATTAAAAATTTACATCACTACATAATAGGGTACCAAGTCTTTATTCATATAGACCATGCAACCATTAGGTACTTTATGAACAAACCAGCTATCCTAGATAAAGTGATAAGATGGTTACTCTTATTACAAGAATTTGATGTAACTATTATAGATAATCTTGGTAAGGATAATGTCATGGATGAATTATTATCATGACTATAATCCCATCAAAAAGATACCATAGTATATTACTCATTTCCAGATGATCACCTATTCTCCCTCACCCTTACCACACCTTGGTATGTTGATATTGCTAACTACCTTCTAATATGGCTACTTTCATAGCACTTCCTCCCTAAACAAAAAAGAGATTTGATTCAAAAAAGTGGTAGGTATTCTTGGATATTTGGACTCCTTTTCCATACTAGGTCTAACTCCATCATCATAAGATATCTCAAAGAAGATGAAGTTCTAGATATCCTCAAAGCTTGCCATGATGAACCTTATAGAGGGCACTTTATAGCCAAGCATATAATAGTAAAAATATTGAATATAGGATATTACTAGCCCTCAATCTATCAAGATAAATTAAGGTATATAGTTCATTATGATATATGTCAATGTATGGGGAGACCCAGACATTTGGATGAGATGGCTTTACAACCTCAAATGGTGCTTGAACCATTTGACAAATAGGGCCTAGATTTTACAGGACCTTTTGATCCAAAATGAAACAATAAAGAGTACATATTTTTATGTATTAATTATGTCACTAAATGGGTAAAAGTAAAGGCTCTTACAAATTCCAAGGATGAAAAGGTGTCAGATTTCCTTTATGAATAAATATTCACAAGATATGGTGTGCTATAAGAAATAGTCATTGATCAAAGACCATAATTTATTACTAGTTTAATTACCAATCTAGTCTAATAATATGATATTAAGCATAATAAATCAACTCCATATCATCCATAGTATAATGAATAGGTGGAAGTTACCAATAAGGAGTTTGAAAATATTTTTACCAAGACTATTAGTATGTCTTGTAAGGACTAGGAGGCTAGAGTTCCTGAAGCTATTTGGGCGTACACAATCATGTGAAAGACCATTATAGGCTTCACCCCATGTGATTTTGTCTATGGAAAGAAACCTATGTTGTTAATTAGATTTGAGTATAAGACCTTATGAATAACATTAAAACTTGGGATGGATATATCTGAAGCACAAAAAAAGGCTTCTACAAATTAATGTCTTAGATGAATATAGATAATAGGCACTAAAAAACACAAAACTTGTACAATAGTATCATAGTGGATGAAATGATAGGTATATTAAGACTAGGTAATTTAATGTAGGAGATTAGGCCCTTTTTTTAAATTCAAAATACAAGGATCACAAGGGAAAACTATAGACTAGATGGCTTCTTACATTTGAGATGGAATATGTTCATGATAATGGAGCTGTACAGCTTTGGACCATTGATATGGTAAGATTCCATTTACTATTTAATAGATGTTTATTGGTTAATGGCTATAGGTTAAAATTTTACAAAAATACACTCAATAGGAATTTACTAATTAGGTATGCAAGTAATTAAAAAATTAATTCAATGATGTGTTGGATCATCATGATGTCTCACCAGCCATAGGGAGAACTAACCAACAAGTACATAAAGAAGGAGAGGAGGACATTATAACCCTTTTCTGGCATGAAGACTATGATCTTTGCATAGTCTTTGACTAGTAAAACTTAGAACTAACATGGTAAGGACCCCGAATAAACATTCTACTATAGATAGCAGTTAGAATTAAAAAAATCCAATAATGAAAACCCTTTTGGGATTTGTTGGTAGTTTTTGGGGAGAAAACCAGCTTGTTAGCTACCCAAAATTGTAAAAAATGGCCTAAATATAAAACCAACTTGTTGGATATTTAGGGGTAAAAACAAAAAATGGATAACATGGAATCATTTTGAGCAAAACTAATCATCTTCCTATAACACATCTTTCCTTCCAATTGTTTCCAGCCTTAATCTTTAATAGCTACGAGTTTAACTTATAGTTTTTATGGGCAAGAAATAAATCTAGAAAAAGGTGGATATAGGTACCCATAGAGATATTGAGGGCATATTGATAAATGTTATAGGCAACACCCATTTTTTGTATTTATTATAGACACCCTGACCATTATTACAAGTACCTTTATCAATGAAGAAATTCCTCTAGTTGGTACAGGTTATTCTATAGTTACTATGGGCACCTTCATCACTATTGGGCACAAATTTTTAGTCATTATGGGCTCAACCTATAGTTTTTGTATGTATATCCTAACCCTTATATACACCTCTTTAGTAGCTACAAGTTAATTCCTCATAAACTATGAGCTATGGCTTTGGCTATGGGCTATTAAGAAATTCATGGAACACACTAGACAAGATAGAGAGGAATGAAGGAAGATTAGAGAAAAAGATTTAAAAAATTATAAGGAATGACCATACCCTTAAATAACAAATTAAGTGCTACAATAAATTCATATACTGCCAATCTCCATTTGGAGTCTTGCAGACCAAAAGTTTTGGCTCCAAGGGCATAAAATACCATTCTTAGCTTTTGGTCACTTCACGGAAAATAATTTCACTACGTAAATAGGAGACATCTGGGATATTTTTTAGAGAACATGTCTCAAATTTGATAAACCATCTTGTTTAAAAATTAAAAGTTCACTAAAAAGATATTTCATCAACAAACATCATCATTCACTGGGAGTAAGACATAATACAAACAAGCCATTAACAAGTTCATGCAAATGAGATCAAGAGCAACAAATGCCAATAACCATCCTCTTATATGTTCATAAAAGATTTTAATTGGATATAAAATAAATATTTGTAACAACTAACTTGTGGAAGGATGGAAATAGTCTCTCATACCACTACAAGACCATTTCTCCAATCCTTTGTAGGTCATCATGATTACATGTAGGTTATTAGGACATAATTGAAGGACAAGATACTATGATCACATAATCACCCAAGCCTAAAAATACAACAAAATCATGAATACCAAGGTAATAATTACATCTTGAAATAATAAGCTAATCTTCCATTCTGGTAAACACTCACATGCAGATTTCTTATGTTGTAACCCTAAGAATAAATGATTAAAAAGGTATGATGTATCTTTTAGTCATAAAAAAGCACTTATTTTTTAATATAGCATGCATTATATTAAAAAATCATATCTAATCATTAAAACATCATTAATCTAGTCTTATCATGAGCTATGCCACTCACACCATCATTATGACCCCATCATATCTCCTTGCATCTTCCACGTACCATGTCACTTAGGAACAAGTGACACTTCATGTAGGGGGAAGCATGCTATGGGTAATAAATTTCAAGCACTCTAGGATAATCCATGAGTGAAAATTCAAAACCCATGATTATTCCATAATTACATTGACATTCGATAGGAGAAAAAAACAAATTTATTATTTCCCATTTTGATATCATAGCTCATTTAACAAAAAGGACCCAAATAAGATATTGTCTCACCTTGAAACCAAAATCACCATTAGTGAAGAAACTTGATTTACTATAAGTATAAATCAAAAGATAAAATTTGTTTTTTTAAAGAGATATCTATTTGAAAAATTCATTAGGAAGATAAATTAGCTAGAATGGGAGGTTCAGTAGTGAGAAGGGAACCCTCAGACCATAGGTAGCTACAAGGAGACCTAGACAACAGGGCCATCTTTAGAAAGGTTAGATGGGCTACCTATTTTGAGAAACTACATTATTTTTTAGAAAATTTCAAGTACTTTTATAGGATAATAGGAAATATTATTTGGCATCACATTTTTAGTTCTGGAAGAATTGGTAAGCTAGGTTACTGGGTTACCAAGAACAAGGGAAAAATTAGAAGAGAAACCTAATGGCCAACTAGCTAGACAATAGTTTTATTAAGACAATGAAAGGATAGTATTAAAGAAATGAGGTATAGAAATACTAATTCTACCCCCAACCTAGATATAAGTGGTCTCTTATATCATCAAATATCTAACATGTGAAGGAAGGTAATCTTTGATCTATACTCTCCAATTCATTTTTTTAATCATTTAAGGCATGATAGGATTATTAATGTCCCAAACTACTTGTATAATATCCTAAAGAAAATTCTTAAAGAATATAAAAGTGGGGTAGATAAATCCTTGTCTCATCATTATCTGATTTGGTTTCTAGTTAAAGAAAAAATAAGAAATACTTTACCTGACCTTATTGGGAATAATTTTTAACCCTAAGGACTAGTGAACCTCAGAAAGAGGAGGAAAATAATGAGGGGGAATCTCCCAAGGGATAGGTCCAACAAAAAACACAATAGGATACTATGGGTATTAGTATAATTAGTCAACCCATAGCCACTAAATTTTCACCAAAAGTTGTAACATGCAAGAGAAGATGAAAAACTTGAGGACATAAAAGAGAAAAGTCCATCAAAACAAACTAGTAGAATATTCCTTATCCTACTAATCTAACTATTTTATCAAAAAAGTTAGAATTTTCTACCATGGCTCCTTCAAAAGAATAAAAATTTCTTCCATCACTAGTTTTATAAGAAGATTAGGTTTCAATAGCTCCCTCTCCAAATAAGAAAAAGAAGATTGAAAGGAAGAAGCCCTACATCAAAAACAAAGATACCCCAACCTAAGAGGTCTAATATAATTAAAAGACAAAATAAAACCCTATCATCCCCACCTATAAAAACTAGTGAGGATTAATGGAAGAAGAAGGAGCCCATAATTCATAAGACCTCTGATGGGTTTGAGATAACAAAGTGGTCTACTAAAGAAGAGTCTACAAAAGAAGAGAAAATGTAGTCACTTGAGTAACCTAGATTTATAGAGGAAGACATGAATCTACTCAAACAAATAGGATATATAGAATAAGAACTAAGAATTTTAGATTAGCCTATAAAATAAGAAGAATTTCTTGAAGAAAGGACCATGGAAGAAGTAGCAGGGCAAGACATAGTTCCTCATGACTAGGAGTTCCAAACTTTCGAAAAAGCCATAAAAGAGATACATAGGTTGAGAAATAAAATAATAGATTTAAAAGTCAAGAGAGGCCTATAAACACTCTAGGGGAAGAATAATTTATAGAGCTATCTATGGAAAAAGAGTTAAATAAGGAAAGGACATTAGAGGAGCTAATAACAACTCCCTTAGAAGTGCCTACAGTAGCTTCATCCACCTTACCTATAGATGGCATTAGTGTACCACCATAGGAACTTATAGTAGATAATGCTCTAGCTTTGATACCCTTCTATAATAGGTTTTCTCCTAAATATATCACTATAAAAGTACCTACATCAAAATATGTGATTGATGTAGACCTCTTAGTTGCTAGGCTAGTAGGTAAAACTGATGATCTTTTGAGTTTTCTTGAGGAAAAGTTTAGTGATGATGAAACTTATCATAAGAAATTGATAGAAATTTTTAATATATATGTTGAAGCAAGGGAGGAGTAGGAATATTTAAAGGAAAGCCTAGGAAAGGTTGAGATTAAGATCTCTTATTTGAAAGAGAAGATCACTAGCATGCATGAGACCATTGAGATATTAATATAATGCATATCACCCTCTAGGTTATATGTTTTATACTTAGACGAAAGGTGGCTTAGATTCAAATATGATAGGATATACAGTGATCAATCTGACATGGTATGTTATCTTAAGTCTTTCTTTAAGGTTTATAGGCATGTTGACCCTAATTTTTAGGCATAATTGAGTGAGTTTTACATGCATCAATCCTTTATGCCACATAATACAAATTGGAATCCCAATATATACCTATTGGATGTTAAATTGAATGCCTTTACCTCATACATTCTCAATGAAACAAGAAGAAAAAAATAGGTTGAGGACTATCAAGAGAAAGAAAAAGAGGCTACCCTAATGATTAGGGGTGAATCTATTTATTTAAAAGCTATAATAAATGAGTGGATTGCTTTTATGAATGTAGATACTCTACAAGCATGGGTAGTAAATAAATACCACTACTTGAGCCTCATGGATGGAGATGGAAAATAAGTTCTTGATTCCTATTTTCATAGATGGGTAGAGCTTTCAGATTGCCTAAAAATAAAAGATTCTTATTTCTTTATAACTTTAAAGATGCATTACATAAATTATATATTTACATTAAACTTGTTAGGAAAACTAGGATAAGGTGGTTGGCGTTGATGTTTCATCCACCCATGTTTTGGTTCTCGATTCCTGATTGAGAGGGAAGAGTGCCAAATGACAAAGAAGAAGAATAGAAAAGGTGGAAAAGCATAGATGATGATAAATAATTTTATACCTTTGATGAGATGGGTTGTATTGAGCCTTTGGATTTCAAGAAATATTTTGGATTCAAAATGTAAAGAAATCTTGTTCGAGGACAATCAAGAGGTTAAGTAGGGGTTGTGATGAAACCACTAATTATTCTATTTATAGCCTCATCCATAACCTATTATATATCTTTTGACTATATTAATCCATAAAAATATCTATGACTTATGAAAATGAATGAATGAATGAATGATTATATGTGCATTAATATATTCATGTTGTGTTATAGATTAATGATGCTTTTTATTTGATTAGATTACACTTGTGTAACCTTATTTAATAGAAATTTGAAGGCTAGAATAAGACTACAAGAATATTTCTTAGTCATAAAACTTATTGATAAACCCACAACAAAAGGGGCTTCCAGCCTATAGTAATTGCCAAGCTATAGGCTTTCCACCTACAAGTTGCCTATAGAAACTATAGGTTGCCTATAATAACTATAGGCTTTCCACATATAATTTTCTCTTAGAAAATATAGTACTTCACCTACAATTTACCCATAAAACTACTAAACTATAGGTTTTCCATTGATAGGTTTCCCATAATAACTACATGCTTACACCTACAAGAGCCCACAACCACTACATAGAACAAACCATTACTGTGATAATAAGTAATTAGATTTTAAGGACACATCTAACTATCTTAGAAACAAAGTAAATGATTAAAGAGGATCCTCCATAATAGCTTTACAGACCCCTCACATGATGTGAAACTTAGATGTGTTACTAAAGGATGAAAAAGATACGGACAATGGAAAGGAGAAAAAAAACAAAACAACAAAGTAACATATATTGTCCTTTACCCAGTCAGGCCTAAAAACAAGTAACTTTAAGTTACTAACCTCCTAAAAGTTGTGTGGGTTAGTTTAAAAGTATTTGTACCTTTCTTAGTTTAGTTTTTTTAGTTGAAAATAATAAACGACCTTATGTATTTAATGATAGAACCTAGATTAGATTAAGGATGATGGAATCATAGAAAGTAATTGCATTCTAGTGTCTAGAATATTATAATCTACTAAAGAAAAATTTAATTGCTATAGATTTGAGTAAGGAAAATGCTGATTCTATAAGAAAATTTTATAAGTCTCTCAAAGAAGGATTGGAACTCAGTTCTAAATTAGGAGGGTCCCTTCAAAAGGAGTTTCAGTGAAGATCCTAACCCTTCTTAGATAAAAGTGTGTTGTGTGAATTTATTTCATTACTAGTTTGATTATATGAAGTGTGATGCATGTGTGACTCATAAGTGTGAATAATTTTTGTATTATATTATAATAATTTCCCTATATATCTATATGGTGAAATTATTATAATTTAATTTTACTAAAACCAAAAATTAAGTTATCCTATGGATTAATAATGCATATATAGTGCCAACATCTTTGAAAAGACTACGTACACTGGGTTGACAATTAATGTTAAGCAAATTTAAGAATCTTGTATTAACTAGGTAATAAGTCTAACCAACACCCTCCTAAAAATTTATATGATTTGGGTGACCCCAAAATGACCCTAAAGACCTTCCACTTATCTTTATTTCATTTATTTTATCTTATGGGTGGGATTTCATCAGCTCCTCACAAGTTCTCTAGGGAAGCATTGACCTATGAATTCTTCTCTAGGCATCATTTTAAGCCCACTCCAAGGTGGGGTATATAAATTGAGGTTTTCCCATTATGATTCTTGTTTTGAGTGGTTAAAACAAGATATAGTAGTATTACTTGGCTAAGGTCAGCTCAGACATCATACTACATTCAATAATTGACAGATGTAGTGGTTATGAAAAGGACTAGACCTTTTCAAAACAAGTTGATTGATGTGGATCTAAATGATTTTATTATCCTATAGTTTTTTACACACATATGTGAAAATATAAAAAGGAATGAAAAATGATAGTTTATATAATCCCACTTTCCATGGACATACTTTTGATGCCGGGGGAATAACCCAAAGTTCTATGTCATCATACAAACTCTTGAGATAAGAAGGGGTCTAAAAACCCTAATTTTCATGCACTATCAATTTTTTGATTAATAATTTAAAATCCTCTCAAGATAAATTATATAAATTTAATTTTATAGTATGATACAAATTTTTCATTTTTAAGAGTTAAGATGTTACACTTAGGTGTTTTTTTTATTGGTCCTTTTTACTTGCATGGCCTTGTGTCAAAATACGTGTTTGTCATACCACATCAAAAAAGTGTATTATGTACACATTAATACTTTGTGTAAATAGGTATTATGATGTATATTTGACACCAAATTTTCCTTAGTCTTTATAAAACCTTTGTGTGTATATGTCACTTGTTTGAAAGGGCCATCGTTATGCTACCCATTTCATTCCAATTTTTATGCCTTAGAATCTTGAAATAAACCTTTGGTTATATATTTAGAGAATAATAACTTCATTAAACTACTCAAATTATTTTGAATACTTGTTTCCTTGTGTTTAAAATTACAATTTTGAAAACCATGTGTGCCTTTTTTATCTATGCCTAGTACCATCATGTTGTTTATTCTTGTTCTAGCTTGTTATCTATTTTAAAAAGCCTAGTCCTCTAAATCATGTTCAAAATTATTATTGAAAAGTTTAGATCCAAAAATTGATTGGTTTATTCCTATTCATTATGTACTTTTGTCGCAAGTGTTGATGCTTCACTTTTGGGTTGTGTAACTTAGACTAGTTTCTTATTCAATTTAAAGACTATATTCTTGTGCCTAGATTTGGGGAAGTGGTCTATCTTCCATATGCTTAATGTTCTAGGTATTTTACCAAATGATAAAGTGTGTATTAAAATAAGAATGACTAATTTATGTCATAATTTTTCAAATTTTTTAGATTAAATTTCTTTCCTTTTAGACCTTGTTTTATTTGAAGTATAGATTTTGTGCCTTGTTCCCAAAAGTCTTATCAATAACTATTTTGAGCCTAGATATTGTGCCTTCTCTTTGAAAAGACATAGTAATATTTATTTATTTAGACATATATTAGACTTTTTTGAAACACTCTATACCTGAGTTTGGCATTTTGGTTTATATTCATCCACTTGACCCTTTTGTGTAAGACATTTGACTTTATACTATTTTAGCCCAAGTTTTTGTACTAACCATTTTAGAGATACAACTCCAACCTTAAACTAAGTCCAAACCATTTATCCTTTGGAACTTGTTTTTCATAGTTATTATAACTTTAGGTCTTCTTAGAATGTTTGTTATTGATTTGGATATGTCTCATTACACTCATAATGGAGCCATGTACAATCCAAGTTATGATAACATGGTCTCACAAGATGACTTTGTTCAACACCCTTATAGTGATGATGTAGTTTGTGAGATGGATCCTTATCCTCCTTACACTACTCAATCTAGGTACCAAAGCTAATATCTCTTAGACCACTATTTGGTTAACATGTCTCTATATTTAGAGTGAGACCAAGAATAAATTACGCAGTATCTCACTAGAATACTATCGAATGTAGACCAAGATCAATAATAACTGTATAACATTATTATTCCATTGACATATGATCCTTATTTTTTATCATCACTTTATTGAAAACAAGGACAAATTTTTATCCTAAGTTGTATATGTAGGGGCCAATTTTCTTATAAACTCCCCATTGAAAATTTGCCTACTCTAGTTAGAGTTCCTCTCAACATGCCTTATAACCAAAACAATGAATAAGCCTCTGCTAGCCATCCTCAAGTGCTCATGCTGATGTCATATCAAGACCATAATATTCTTGTGAAAGGAAAGGGCCTCATGGCGTATCAATTTATACAAATCTAATAAGTGTATCAAACTTATTTGAATCTATCACATAACTTTAATAACATGGCCATGTCAAATGATCCACTTATCGAGTTAGTTGCTTCAATAGGGATATTAATTAAAAATTCAAGTAAATATAATTAAAGTATATGCCTAATTTCATAAATAAACTTAATTGGATACATGTTTAATATCCCATCTATTGAATAAGTGCTTATTACTTCTATGCATAACTATTGACCAATTTTTGCCCCCTGGAAAAATTGTGGTCAACCTCTTCTCTGGCTTTTCAAAGCCAATCAATTTTGGGTTGCAAGTCCATCTTCAAGTTCATGCTCAGTCTAGGCTTGGTTCATTGTTTCGGCCTGATTCATCTCAGTTCAACATCTCGATTCAAGCACCTTAGTACAATAGCCTTGAGGGGGCTGAACAAGCCAGATAGAGACAAAATTGAGAAAAGGACAAGAAGACATTCATGAAATGAGCAAGAAATTAAGTCCAAGTGGCACCAATTTGAGAAGTGACTCTAGCAAGTAAAATAGTTCCTTTGAATTGATCATGAGAAGATGCAACAACTAAGTAATGTAACCAATTTTCTCCATTTTACATTTAATGGGTGGACAAACCACATTTTGACATTAAAAATATAGACTTTGAATAGATAAATCCCATATCTCATTAATGTTTTGAGCAACTTGTTGAAGGGATGTGATGGCCACTTGTTAAAGGAATGCCACATAGGCTTCTTTGTTCTCTCATATATATCTGATACTTGTCATTTTTTTAATCATCTTCCACATTTGTAAGGTGTAGTCCTAGAAATTTTTTCACCTGAATCAAATAAAATGAAATTTTACCTCCATTTGGATAGATATTGTTGAGTGTGCCTTGAGTGTTTTATCCGTGTCCAGTCATTGTTTCTTGATGCTCTCACAGGTTCAACACTAGCAGACCTATTATTTACAAGGCACCATTTCTATAGTTGAAAGGAAAAGAGCTAACATTTGAGAAGACCAGAATAGGAGTTAATTATAGTGTGCATTTCATAGTGCCTTAGTGATTTTTTGTTTCTTGTGTTTTCATGAAAGCCTCCCTACCAGTTTCTTATAGCCTAGTCCTTCTGCCAAGTGTGTAGTGTATGTATGTATTTGTCTAATTCTGAGAGTGGATGTGTGAAGGTTAACTTATTTTGGTGCATCACCTCTTTTAAAGTAGTTTTGTTTTTCCTGCATCTCTCTCCCTTTTCATCCCCCCTTTATTATATGTGTGTGTGTGTGTGTGTGTTTTGCACTTACTAGAAACAACATGATGCATCAAAGGGAGCTAGCCCTTATCTAGAGACTCTCTCCTCTAGCTTCGCTAGTTCCACAAGTGAGAGGAGAGTTTCCATGTTGTGAGGAGAAGGTAGGAACTTGTTTTCCTCCCACTGGGTGCACTTTCCTACATCAACAATTTTGGCACACTCGGTGGGACTAACTAGGACAAGTTGTGTCCAAAGAAATGAAGAATTTTTGCTGTGTTCTTTAACTGACCAGCCTTTGGAGGCTTTGCATCAAACACCAATGGCGACTTTGAGTTGAATCTACTAGTTAAGTAGCCTGGTGCCATCAAAAATCACACTTTTGTATGTATAATCCCTCCACACAAAATCATGGACCTTATTGTCCTTCCTATAATTTTGATCAAACTCAGCTTCTTTATGGCATCTCCCCAAGTAGCCCTCGTAGTTGCCCTTCAACCAAAAGGACAAATTCCAATTTTGAGATCTTTCACCCTGATGGTACGCTCCTGACTTTGAAGGAAATAGTGGAATCATGGAGCAGGAAAGAGGAAAAGAAAGGTTTTGTTCAAAACCTTGAAGAAGATGAAGCTACTCTTACCCATGATTCCTATGATCTCCAAGAAAGGCTCTTTCAAGAAGATCTAGCTAGGAGAATTGTAGATTTGGAGTTCCAAATGAGATTCCTCAGCCAACGTGTGTTGGACCTGTCTGAACCCAACCCATCCACACACCTCCAAGAGAGTTATCAGGCCACACTTGATATAGATGAAGTGCTGACCAAGTGGAAGGAGGAGAATCATTTGATTCTATCTTAAGGACTACCTCTTCTTCCACATGGTTTTCCCACTTCACCCCTTCTCAAGGAGGAACCTATTTTGTAAGAGGCAGGTGAGGAGTAGAATATCCAATCTATAGTTCTTCAAGAGGATATTTGAGTGACAATGAAGGCCAAGAGGAAGCAGAGGATGAGTCTGATCAGATCTTCAATGAGGTAGAAGGAAACAAGTCAAACCATGATGCACTATAAGGGAGCAATACATGTCAAAGGGCTAACGGTGATAAGCCAGCAACCATTGATTTCTTGGTGAAGAGCACCAATATGAAGAACCAACATTCAACAAGCCTCTAAGGATAAGAAGAATACATGTATGTTGGAGGCATGTTCAATTTTGATTCACTCAGATACTAGCCAACTTAGGTGACATGCAAGAGGAGCAGGTCACCAAATCTCCTTTTCATTCAGCTATTTGCCTGGCACCATAAGTCTTCTTGCCAAGAAGGGGACTTAAGAAATTTTCCCTTTGACCCAAGAGGGAGGCAAACATTCCTGGTTAGCTGTTTATAGTAGTTTGCTTTTAATTTCTATTCCTGCTTTCCCTAAGTGCAGTTACACAGGTAGTGTTTTCTAGCCTTGTGTGTTTCCCTTTGCGTGTGGGGTAAAGCTTCATGTTTGATTCTTGAATCTTTGGGGCTATTGCTAAATATTTTATAGTTACATCTGACTCTACACCCAATGGATTGTAAGGCAACTAAGTTCTAAGCATGACAAGCATGCTTCCCCTGTGAGTCACCATCTATTGACCAATTTTTGCCCCTGGCAAAATTTTGGTCAACCTCTTCTCTGGCTTTTCAAAGCCAGTCAATTTCAGGTTGTAAGTCCATCTTCAAGTTCATACTTAGTCTGGGCTTGGTTCATTGTTTCAACCTGATTCATCTCAATTCAACATCTCAGTTCATGCACCTCAATGCAATAGCCTCAAGGGGGCTGAATAAGCCAGATAGAGACAAATTTGAGAAAAGGACAAGAAGACATTCATGAAATGAGCAAGTAGTTAAGTCCAAGTGGCACCAATTTGATAAGTGACTCCAGTAGGTGAAATAGTTCCTTCAAATTGATCATGAGAAGATGCAACAGCTAAGTAATGTAACCAGTTTTTTCCATTTTACATTTAATGGGTGGATAAACTACATTTTGACATTAAAAAAGTGGACTTTGAATAGGCAAAGCCCATGTGTCATTAATGTTTTGAGTAACTTGTTAAAGGGATGTGATGGCCACTTGTTGAAGGAATGCCACATAGGATTCTTTGTTCTCTCATATATATTTGATACTTGTCATTTTTGTGATCATCTTCCACATTTGTAAGGTGTAGTCCTAGAAATTTTTTCACCTGAATCAAATAAAATGTAGTTTTACCTCCATTTGGATAGATATTACTGAGTGTGCATCGACTGTTTTGTCTATGTCCAATCATTGTTTCTTGATGCTCTCACAGGTTTAACACCAATAGACATGTTATCTACAAGGTGCCATTTTTGCAACTAAAAGGAGAAGAGCTGACATTGAGAAGACCAGAATAGGAGTTACTTATAGTGTGCATTTCATAGTGCCTCAGTGATTTTCTATATCTTGTGTTTTCATGAAAGCCTCCCTGCCAGTTTCTTGTAGCTTGGTCCTTCTGTCAAGTGTGTAGTGTATGTATGTATTTGTCTGATTCTAAGAGTGGATGTGTGAAGGTCAACTTATTTTGTTGCATCACCTCTTTTAGAGTAGTTTTGTTTTTTTTGCATCTCTCTCCCTTTTCATCCCCCCCACTATTATGTGTGTGTGTGTGTGTGTGTGTGTGTGTGTGTGTGTGTGTGTGTGTGTGTGTGTGTGTGTGTGTGTGTGTGTGTGTGTTTGTTTGTGTGTGTTTTTTGACTTGCTAGAAACAACATGATGCATCGAAGGGAGCTAGCCCTTATCTAGAGACTCTTTCCTCCAACTTCATCTGTCTCACAGGCGAGAGGAGAGTTTCCATGTTGCGAGGAGAAGGTATGAATTTGTTTTCCTACCACTGGGTGCACTTTCCTGGATCAACAATAAAAATGTGACAAACACAGTAGATAACATGAAAGTGTCTTAAAATCCATGACAAAGTGGTTTAACTACACCAAAAACTAGTCCATAGTAGGTGCCTTTAGTTAATACCACAAGTGGTTCAAAATTGTAGGGGTTAGAAACTCTTACATCCCAACCATAACAAGCTACCTCTAATCCTAAACTAACTACTTTGTCAAGCACACAATCATAAGGATTAAGTAATAAAATGCTAACTAGTGCTTTGCCTCAACAAAATTTGACAATTTCTGCTCCAATTCAATAGGTGACAACTAAAATTCCATAATAATAGGTATAGTCTAATATACCATCGCATCAAAAGTAGAACATTGTGCCACCTCAATAGAAGAACAAACATTACATCTCGATAGGTAATGGCTAATGTACCTTTTTAGTCACAAACCAGCATACCTTTACAAACACAAATGTTTTATAATCAATAACATATCTCCATTGGTTAAAGACAAATGTTGTACACTTTACAAGCATATACTTTACAATAGGTTTTCATGCAACCAAGAGGTATTATTATCCAACAAGTACTAATTAGCCAATAATTAACTTTCAATCAACATGTGCCACAGATCTAATGAGAGGGCCTTGGTCCATAATAATTTCCCCTTATTAATGTAGGTTTTAATAGTTGGAAGTAAGTCCCTACTCAGCTTCATCAGGCACAACATTTATCCCAAGTCATATCGTTCCATCATATCTATAATTCCCTTAAAATAAAGCCTATATATTGAATCTAAACTAGAATATATCACCACAATGTGTGAAATTCCAAAATCCACATATTAATCCATGGATGCATATTCCTAATCAATTCACTCAAACCAACATTTCACAATAAACCATTCTTCCATTATACCCAATCAAGGCAATCCATATTTGGTCACCTAACCTACACCTCAAACTAATATTTCATCTACTTTCTTGTTACAAGAACTAGAAAAAATGAAGGATGGAATTTTTATCATTCAAGCTAAGAAATAAACCAAGAATTTAAAGTTAGATGATGTGTTTTCATACCTATTCAACATGAAGTATTTGTAGATACCATTTCCTCTAGGATACAAACCACTAAAATTTGATAAAAACAAGGGTAAAGGAGACCCTAAGGCCTATTTTGTAGAATTGTTTATTGATTTATAACTCATATATTATAGTAACATTTATTTACTAATTCTATTTCCTTAAACTCTATTAGGACAAGCTTTAAAGGGGTTTCTAAAATTGCCAAAAAAAATCATATCTAATTTTGACAATCTCTTAGACAAATTTGTGAATCATTTCTCATACAATCTCAAACATGATATTTTATTGGTATATTTAAATTATTCAAAGTATAAATTTTGTTAAATCTTTGAAATATATCTAAAGAGATGGAGAGCATCACTGGCCACTTCACCCATAGCTTTCTAGACAAATAATTGGCATCTCTATTTACTAAAAATTTTCACAATGAGAAATCCTATCATCTGGAACTTCAATGTGCACACACTTTCAAAGAGATAATTGACAAAGGTTATCTAATCAAAAAAATCCCTTATTAATAAAGGGATTATCAAACTCACCTCTTTAAATCAAAATCAAAACCAAAATTAGAACACAAGCTAAAATTATAACTAAAACCAAGTCCAAGCACAAACATCAGCACCACCTTATAATAGTAATTATGAAAATCCCAAGCAATTCAAGCATAATAAGAATGTTTTTGGAAATATATTAACTAAATCACATCATGTCCAAATTGTGCAAACAACATATGCTCAAGAAATGGCACAAATACAACTTACTCCTTATCAGTAACCCATTTTGCAATTATAACCTTCACATCAACCTAGACCAACTCAACAAATAAAACAAACATTACCTTCATAAACACCTCCTCCAAGAATAAATACTCCTACTCACTAAGTCATCGATGACCTTGGAGATCCTATTTAAGCCACGTTTCACAAGTTATCTATAACTAACATGATTTTTTGTCTAATTTTAAAGCATTATCCTAAGGTTATTTCACATCTAGACTGGTATAGAGAGAATGAGTTGTAGGAATACCATCATGTTCATGGACATAATGTACATCATTGTGAGTATATCAAGCACCTCATTGAAAATATCCTAGAAAATGGAGAAATTACATTAAATAATATATAATCTACATCTAATTAGAACTTGGGTATCTACCAAAACCTTTTTCCTCAACATAACAATAACAACCAACAATAACAATAATAAAGCCCAAAATAGCAACACCAATAACAATATCAACATTCCAAGAAGTCAAGATGAAAGAGGAGAATTTTGAAAAAATTGTTGACTATATATGGCCTAAGGTGGCTTTTTGTATTAGTCCTACTGAAGGGGCTTTAGGAGGGATTGTTACTATGTGGAATAGTGCTAAAATCCAAGGATCTCTTATGGCCCATAATAAGCACTTTTTGATTACCAATTTTTCCATGAATTCCTTGAACTGGACGTTGGTAAATGTTTATGCACCAAATAATAGAGCTTTGAGATATAAATTATGGATAGATTTGAGTAGCTATAGGAATAATTCTTAGAATTCTAAATGGATGTTAGCCATAGATTTTAACACACATTTATACCCTTCTAAAGAATAGGGTGGAATTATTGATTACTCAGACAACATGTTCAATTTTGTTGAATTCATCAATGATTGGGGATTCTTGGACATAGAGCTGTATAACCAAAATTTTACTTGGATCAATAGAAGAAGAGGAGATCAAATGATTCAAGTTAAATTAGATAGATTTCTAAAATCAAGCAACTGGAATGATTTTCTGAATATGCAGGCGTAGGCTCTACCTAGAACCATGTCTGACCACTGCCTGATTATCCTCAATTGGAGAGATCAGGGACATCACAGACCTCCTCCATTCTATTTTGAAGCTATGTGGATTAAACACAAAGGTTTTAGACAAATGGTGGCTCAATGGTGGAATATTACCATTCAAGGTACTCCCATGTTTAGAATAGTCAAGAAACTCCAACACATTAAACAAGAAGTTTATGGCTAGAATAGATACAGTTTTGGGCAGGTTTTCCAGCAAAAGAAAAATATAATGGGAAAACTCAAGGATATTCAAAAACTAATTGATGAAGGGGATGAATCTAAGGGTACCTTAGAACAAGAGAATAACCTATCTTCAGAATGGAAGAATCTGATGGAAAGGGAATAGGTTTTTTGGAAACAAAAATCTCGTGTTCAATGGCTTAAAGAGGGTGATAGGAACACTACTTTTTTTCATCTCTTAGCTATGAAACATAGAAAATCCAACTCAATAACTAAGCTTGTCCTAGATAGTGGAGATAGTATTACTGAGGATAATGAAATAGGGGAGCAAGCCAGGGTGTTCTTTTAGAACCTGCTTATGAAAGAAAACAATAATGATAAAATTGATAGATCTATGAGTCAATTCATTGATAAAATCCCCTATTTGATAACATAAGAAGACAATCTAGAAATGTTAAATCCTATATCTAATGAAGAAGTACATGTTTTTTATTCTCCATGGGTGTTTTTAAAGCCCCAAGTCTTGATGGCTTTCCTCTTATATTCTTTCAAGAATATTGGGAGATTATTGGAGCAGACCTCACGACTGTAGTTCATTTTTTTTTAGATCTGGAAAACTTTTGAAACAAGTCAATAATACCTTCATTGAAATTATTACTAAAAATTATCAACATTTACACCTTATTGATTTTAGACCCATTAGCTTATGTAACACTGTGTATAAGATATGTAGTAAACTGTTGGTTATGAGAAGTCAAAGCTTGCTTGACAAAATTATTTCTCCCGCTCAAAAAGGTTTCATCCCAGGCAGATAGATTCTTGATGTTGTGATCACCACTCATGAGACTATCCACTCCATGGATAAGAGCAGAATCCCTAGGATGGCCCTCAAGCTTGATATATCCAAAGCTTAGGATAGAGTCTCATGGACTTTTCTATTCCAAGTGATTAGAAAATTTGGGTTTAGTGATAAATTGTCTTGCTTATTATGGAATGTGGTCTCTTTTGGTAAATTCTCAGTGGTAGTTAATGGTGTTCCTAGAGGATTTTTCTCCTCCTCAAGAGGAATTCGTTAGGGAGACCCTCTCTCCCCATACCTATTTATCACTATGGCTGAGGCACTAGGAAGATACATACAAGCTGATATAGTTTGAAAAAAGCTAGTAGGCATCAAACCTGCCTCTTCCCTTCATCCCATGGTTATACAATAGTTTGTGGATGATACCATCTTATTTGGCATCTCATCAGTGATCAAAGCTAGAATATGGAAGAACATACTTAATGATTATGCCAGAGACTTAGGACAAATAATAAATTTCTAGAAAAGTAATGTGTACTTCTTCAACACTCCCAATGAACTTAGACATATAATCATTGATATCTTAGATTGTGTTGAGGCTGGCCTACCAGCTACCTACCTAGGTCTCCCACTCTTAGTCAAAGAGGTATCTTCGGGTTTTTGGAATGGTATTGTGGAATGTACACAAAGGAAACTTCTTGGGTGGAAGAGGAAACTACTCAGTAGTGATGGTAAGCTTCAAGTTCTTTGGGCATCCTTGCAAGGTATTCCTACTTACTTCATGTCTCTTTTTAAAATTCCTATGTATTTTGTTGAAAATTTGGAATAGATCCAAAGGAAATTTTTATGGATGGGAGTGGAAGACAAACAAAGAATGTCTTTAGTCAGATGGGAAAAAGTGTGTCTCCCAAAATCTCATGGTGGACTTAATATAAGATCCATCAGGAATATGAATAAAGCCCTCCTCTCAAAAGTTAGTTAGAATCTAATTCACAACAAAGTGAGTGGGGGGAATAATGTATGCCAAATACATGCATAGCATTTATGATTCCAACTTTCTTCAACATATGAGATTACCCCAAGGGTCTGTGATATGGAATAAAATGCTAAAAAGTAGAAGTCTTCTCAAATAGGGAATTAGGTGGAAGCTTGGAAATGGTTGGCAGATTAAATTCTGAGAGGATAATTGGTTAAGGGATAAGCCTCTCATCTCCCAAGGAAACTATGGAGAAATTATAGACCTGACTACTCAGTTCTTTGGTGATAGGGTTAGTGATTATATGGAAAATAACAATGGGATAAGAAGCTAGAAAAACCTTTTGGATTGTTGTGTGCACAAACCTAAGCTTATCCCAAGAATTTGGGAGATCTAGCAATGTGTTCAAGAGATCATAATCCCACTCTTCCCTTGAGAGGATGAACAATGCTGGTGGTTGGATAAGAATGGATTGTTCTCTATCAAATCTACCTATCATCTACTTACACCTGAAGCTCAGAATAAGGAGGTATGGAAAAAGGTTTGGAATCATAAACTCATTCCAAAGATTAACTTGTTTTGGTGGGCTGCTACCCATAACAAATCCTTACTTAGGACAACCTTCAAAAGAGGGGGTTTACTTTGGTCAACATATGTTTTATGTGTGGCTCTAGAGATGAATCAGTTTCACACCTATTCATACACTGTGAGTTTACCTGAGATTAATGGGGCACAATACTTAACAACTTTTGCATTGAATGGGTTTACTATTCTAACCTTAAAGAAGTAATTATTAGCTAAAACTGAACCTTCAAACGTCCCTAGATTAAGGAATTATGGAAGCAAGCTCTGCCATGCTTGAGCTAGACTTTATGAAAATAACAAAATCACAAAATTTTTAGGGACATTGCTAGAAATGTTGCTCAGGTGTTTAACTCCTTTGCTAGGACCATCTTGGAAAGTGTTATAATAGCTCATATTAGTGTTGAGAATAAATCCCTATCTCAATTTGAAATTCAAATTACTGCCAAATGGAAGGTTTTAAATCTTATCCCTAGGCATGATAATTTCAAAATTCTTTAGAGACTTCATACTAAATGGATACCACCTAAACCTAATTGGATGAAACTCAATTTTGATGGGGCATCCAAGTTGAGTGGTAAAGCAAGTGGAGGAGGAATAATAAGGATTGAAAAAGGAGGGATGTCTACTGTCTATGCTAGTGGCATTGGTTTCTAGAGCAATAACTATGCTAAAGTTATGGTTTTACTTTGGGGATTAAAGTTAGCTATATCCCTAGGAATTAGAAATTTGAATATTTAGGGAGATTTTATGTTGGTCATAGATGGCATTAATAAAGCATCTAACATTGGTATCCATCTAAAAGACATCATTATAGACATCCAGTTTCTTTTACAAAAGTTTTTCGAAGTTGAGATTACCAACACTTACAGAGAAGGTAATAGAGTTGTTGATGCTTGTCCCAACCTTGGTCAACAATTCTTAGATGGAGGGTATGGCATCAAGGGGCTCATATACCCCTAAACATTAGAGAGATCATTTAGAAGGAGATGATAGAGCATGAATGATGCACATTGATGATGAAGATAGCTTTTGAAGGTAGTCCATGTGGAGAAGGCCATTATGGATCTTGGAAAATGATAACCTTAGTAATTCCTTGATTGTCATGATTAATTCCTTGTATCATGAGGTGGAGGTGTGAGAGTCACATCATGAAAACCAAGGGGGAATTATTTTCAAGCATGAGAGTAGATATCACCACAGTGGGCCATTTTGTAAAATGAGCCTTCACATCTGCATTTAGTGCAAATGAAATTCAGGGCTAGTTACTTGTTTGAAGCTCAAGGTGGTAATTGGGAATTTCATCAACTGGGTCTACAATTATAGAATGGGGGGAGATCATATTCATACTAAACCAGTCTCTTGCTAAAAATTTAAGGACAACCCATTAGTATAGCATTACTATAAAGAAGGAGGTATCAACCCATACTTGGAAAGGCTAAATGGTTATGACAAAAAATTGTCTGAGTAGTTCACAAGATCCTGGTTGAATAGGCAGGTCAATGTGGGGGTATTACCTTTGAAATCTCTAAAAAGGTGATTTCAATGGCCATGAGAATGACCATGTAGGGTTTAAAGCTCCAAAGGAAAACCAAAATCATGGATTTGGCTAATCACAATTTGTTTTTGGGTGAAGGAGAAGAACTCATCTTGTATCAAGGAGGGTTCAAGCACACCAAACTACTAGATCCATGGGATGGTGTCTGTTTCATTCTTATCAAATACTTCACTCTCGAGGGGAGATATACCAAGTTTTATAACTATCAACTTCCTTTGTCAAATCATTTTAGATGTAATGCTATTATCAACTTTCCTTTCTACATTATGTCCTCATTGAAACACTCTATCCTGAGGGTGAGAGCCAAAATGGCCAAGAAGCTAGACTTAAAACCTATTCCCCTACACTAGAGGCTTATTTTTTGTCTCTACAATTTCCACCATTCCCTTGAGCCAAACATGAATATCAAAGGTGTCAATGAAGACATTCCCTCAAACCTAGCTTTTGGTGATGCAATTAATGAATCTTGGGTTTCCCTTGCTCCTACGAAGACCAATGATGCCCCTCTCTCCACCCTTGTTATGACCCCTGCTAATACTCTAAGCTCCCTTATGAGCAAAAAGGGAAGGAAGAGGAAGTTTGATGGAGAAAAAGGAAATTTTGAAGATGCTAAGGAATGAACCCACAAAAATCTAGATGGGGCCATGGGGGTCCAACATTGAAAACCCCACAGGCCCTCCAAAATTAGTAAGGATGGTTTCCCTTCAGGAGTGCGCAGGTTGGGGCGGATCGCTAGAAAACTATCCCTAAAGATAAGGTTGACTGAGTATTCTAAAAGTGCTTTTGATGATGAAATCCAAGATAAAGAGTATGAAGAGCCAAAAATTCAATAAATTTTGGAAGACACTGGTGGGAAATAGGCTTCTTGAGTTTTTGAGGTCACTGAAGAGCAGGGTGCTAATTCTAGGGGTACTACTGATAATAAAGAGAAGATGCATGTAGAAGAAGCTGGTGAGGGTTCAGAGAATGGGAAGTACTAAAAAATATAAATTGGGGCCTTGAAATACTGCATTCAAAAGATGGAAAAGGTCTTTGCTAAAGGCCTTCAAAATAACATTCTATTGATTATGACTATGTTGGAAGCGGTGGGTAATCCAGGGAATGCTAACAATGCAGACAATGTGAATCTTAAGGATCTTGTTAATTCTATAGTGATGTAGTTTCATCCTTTCTAACTTTGGTCTTTCTAGTGTTTTGTTTTGCTTATAGCTATGTTTCTTGACTGTGCCATTGGTTCAGTGTTGGCATCTTTTATTTGCCAGCCTTCCTATCTTTTTTGACTATATAGGGTTTGGCTCCTAGTTTGCTACCTTAATTAATTAAAAACAATATCAACATCCATGAAAATAATAAAAATACTAAAAGCAATAATAACATTGTCAACTAAATGGAAGGAACCAAGGCCAAAACTATTCAAATACCCAATAAACTTACCACACATGTGTACATGACTACACTAAAGTTGTAGGTCATATTGAGAGAGGTCACATTTCCACCATCACCACTAATCTAAGACCAATTTATAATAGAATAAGACCATTTCTAATCAATTCCAATCAACTCATCTATTCCATTGATCCTTCCTTGACTTGGGACCATTAATAAGTTCACCAGAAACTAAGAATTACTATATTTTGACCTTATACTGATAGCTCATAATTTTCCTATGGCCACAAATAAGTGCAATAGCAAGTGAGACTTATCTTATATATCCCCACTTTGGTACCATTTTATAGAAATAATGGTCCTGTATAAAATCCTAATTGTGTAATCATGACTTAGTGGTTAATGATTACAATTCTTGGCCCACAACCCCCTACCAACAAACCCATCTAACCCACCATACTAGCTAGGAACAAGCCATATACCATTGTTAAATAATATACATTTGACATTGTGTAACAAATTTATAAGGCATGCACACAAATATCCATTTTATATTTGTTATGACAACTACTATCCACAAAAACATCCTAATAAAGTTCCTTGACCAATCCCAAGTTCTAAATGACATAATTCCAAAAACATTCCAAGCTTTGGCTGGACATCTAGCCCTAGGCCAATAGTTAACCTTTGACCAAAGTGATATGTCATCCCTTGGCCCTCTCCATAACAATCCCATATACATTGAAGTTGTCATTTTGCAACACAAAGTCAAACATGCCCTCATAGATAATGGGTTGGGCTTGAATACTATGTCTCTAAAGCTCATCAAGCATCTTAGATATACAATAGCTTATCTACAACCAAAAACCATCATTATCGAGACCTATAATAATTAAGACTGGGAATCACAAGGGACCATATGCTTACCAGTAATCATTGGGCCTTTAACCCATAATACACTTTTTCACGACATATATTATAATTTGCTCCTAGGTAGATCTTAGATACAAGAAATATGTGCAATTCCTTTGACATTTCACCAATGTCTCAAGTTCTCTCACTTAGGCATTGAGGTCACCATCAATGGAAATTTACAACCTTACAAACATTTGGAGGTTTAGTATTAAAGTTACAATAAATACTTTGACCTAGATCTAGTTCTGAAAAAGGACAAAGGCAAAGAAATACTTATTGAGTTACCAAATGCTAATTTCATAAACCTAGATAACCTTCATTCATCTTCACATATACCTCTACTTGAAATGTCTAATCATTTTATCATCTTAGCCAATAGCCTAGGGGAATATTTGACTCATGATACATTTTACATTGCCAAGCTTCCATAGAACCCCAAGTCCTATGGAAGACCTAAGGCCAATCTACCTTGTATGGATTGGAAATGAAAAGGAAAAGGCAAACTCTATAGTCCATCTCTTGTCATTTTCACACTAGACACTAGCCAAGAAGAGGGTTCACTTTCCAATGATGAATCCTAGTCATACAATGAAAAATTGGTTGATCACTATAAAAATTCTAAATATCCCATTCTTAAATAGATCATGGAGAATCAGTCCTATAAATGAAGATGCATTGGGCCAAATCAGTAAGGTACACTTGATCCAATTTATATAACTCGATACAAAAGAACTTATGGTCTTTGATTTAAACCACATTAGGGTGACCCCATGAAGTAGAGTCTGATCATAAAATTTATGAAGACCTTGCCAAAACCAATCGATTTGATTGTCTTGCCATTTGTACCCTTACCCTAGTTTTATGATATAACTTGATTCTCTATATCACCCTCAACTTATAGCTTGGGACCAATAAGAATCCATAATGCTTGTAGATGAGCTGGAGAATGATGAGGCATTTTGCAATTTTCTAGGCCTAAGAGACAATATTTCATTGGGAGACCACAAACAAGGGTTCTCTATCAAACTAGATCCTATAGCCTATTTTAGAGAATGGGTGAATACCCTTAGCCAAAAATAAATAAATAAAACTTTGAGGTCCCCAAGTGACAACCTCATTGAGGTAATTTTGGATTAGGCTAGAAGTAAATACAAAGGTCAATATTCTATTGAAAACCTATTTCATGCACTATTATATGGGGGTATTTACCTTTCCTCAAATGAATCTGAAGAGACCACCAATGATGAACTTACTTTTGGGTTTGAGTTTAGATTAGCAGAACAACATGCCTTTGATTGAATTGCCTAGGAATTTCCAATAGTGTTTGTAACATATACATCCCTACCATTGGGAGATTTAGATTATTTTTGTTTAGGATAACTTGAAGAGCTAGTCTAAATAGAGGAATTTACAGTCTTGAGCCAATTCAAATCATTACCAACCATTCTATAAGATGCATCGACTCTCATCATATAAAATACTACAGAAGTCAACATAAAGACTTTGGATAACCCAAAATGGATAAAATTAGGAGCTTCTATTACTAAGGAATAACGTGAAATATTTATAGCCCTTTTAAGGGAATTTGTTTACATCTTTGTTTGGGCCTATTCAGACATGTCAGGTTTAGACCCCACCTTGCTTATACACCACCTTATTTTACATCCTGATGCCAAACTTGTGAATCACAAATTGTGTAAGATATATCCTTTCCTTATCATATTAGTAAATAGTTGGGAAAATTCTTAGAAGTGAGATACATCCTACCAATTGGCTACTTAGACTGGATCTCAAATTTTATGTCTCTTAGTAAAAAACTAGAAGGAATCAAAATCTACATTGATTTTAGAGATAGAAATAAGGCCTACCCTAAGGATGACTTTCTTATTCCAAATATTGGCATGAAATTTGAATCCACAGTGGGGTATAAAATTTTTTCACTTATGGATGGATTTTTAGGGTACAACTAGATCTAGATTGTATCACAAGACCAACATAAGACAATGTTCACCACTCCATGGGAATGTTTTGTTATCAGGTTATGCCATGTAGTCTTAAGAAATTTGGGGCATTTTGAGGTCAACATACCCCTATTTATAAAAAATGGGGACCCATGTGTCAAATTATGCAAATTTGTGCCTTGACATAGAAAACACACTTGATCAAAGTGCCATTAACATGATTACACATTATTTTTATTTGAATATCATCCACACCATAGTCTAGATGACTAATTTATTCATGGTTTTACTTTAATCTTATCTAAAGCTCTAATGTTAGATATTTATGTTTCAAGTTGTAGGTTTAATGGAGCCCATTTGGGGTTGAACATGCTTAGGGTTTATATGCTTCAATGTTAAATTTATTTTTTATTAACCTTGATCTATAATTGATTAATTAAATTCATATTTTTTGAAACCGTAAACCAATGTTTTGCCTAAAAATTTTAATTCAAATTTAAATTTAGTAGGAAAGTTTTATTTAAGTTTAAGTGGGAGAAAATTAATAATACCATTTTCTTAGTTTAATTTTTATCCTAAGGCTTGGTCATGTTTTTCAATAAAACCAAACCTTAGGCTAAAAATACTACACTTGGTTTATTTTATGTCACATGGTCCCTTTTATCTTAGCATGGTCCAACTAAAAATATAGGGTCACTTTTATTACTTAACCTAAGGCCTTATCCCAAAGTTCCTTCATATTTATTTATACAATGAAACCCTAGGTTATAACTTTAGGCTAAGTCATTTTTTGAGAGATCCCTTTTGTTTTATGTTTATCACCTTGGTCCAAAATCTTCATGCTTAGGTCATTTTAAATTCATGTGGTCCTTTTTATATTTTGTATACTTAGCTTAGATAGCTTAGACTAAAACATGTGTATTTATTAATATGAATAAAACCATGGTCCAAGGTTTGTATGCTATGTCCCTTTTAAATTTATGGGGTCCCATGTATTTTTTTAGGACTTAGATTAATCCTTTTTACCCTAAGTCTCGAAGCCTAATTTAATATTTCATTAAATACAGGGACCAATCCCATTCAGCTACTCAAATACCAATCTATGGCATGTGTTAAAGTGGAGGACACAAATTAAATAGAGTATAATAAATGTTAAAGCAGTGGACCCTAGTTAAACATCAAGCACTTTTTCTAAATCTACAATACACATTCTAGTGTATAAATTTTTATGAATAGAGCATATCAAGTCAAAACCTTTCAAACAAAGATCTGAGTTAATGTAAGACCATTACATGGTAAAAAGGGCATTAGCTAACAAAACTAATAGGTGTAAAAAATTGAATAGTCGACACATGGCATAATCGAAGAGCCTGGTACAAAGAGCCTAGAGGCACCAAGTAGTTAACACATGGCATATTCATAATTTAAAGTGAACCAAAAGATGACAAATGTTAAGCTTGGTAGATAGTCCCCATAACTGTGCTAAGCTTGATGGTCATGTTACCATCAAAGATGTTCTTGTGGATGCCAAATGATGGTTACTAGGATGTCAATTTTAACATATCAATGAGTATTGATCATGTGTTTAAAATTGAATGTCATGCAACCATAAAAGACATTCTCATGAATGTCAAATGATGTTCATATAGATGCCAATTTTAACATAGTTGTATAGATCCAAATTTTAAAATGCAATGGTCATTTTTGTACATTGATGAATAAAATGACTCGAGATGCCATGGCATTGCCACATCAAAGCTATATAATGGAAATGGGCAAAATTAGAGACCCTGTAGACCTAGTAATGTAAAGGAGAGATTTCATTGCCATCTATGTAAAGCATTTAAGCTATTGTCCATTGGAGCATTGTTTATCTTTGAGCAACTTGAAGATGGGACCATGCCTATATGGGACAACATCTGAGAACAATGAAGACCCTATAATAATTATAAAGCACATCATTATCCAATAGGTCCTAAGTTAGGTGAAATAGGAATATTCTTATTATAACCAACATTGTATGATATTTCAAAATATGATATTCTTTCATAAAAACATTTGCAATTTATAAGACCATAGATTGTCTATAGGTTAGTTCATTATAAAAGATCATTTGTTCTAGAACATTTCTAAGGATGACTATCTTATGCACTTGTATAAATGTAATTGGATGAGACTGATCGACATGTTACCTTGTATCTTATAAAATGATTATTGTCATTTTTAAAAAAGGAGGGTGTTTTTTAGGATAAAAACTTTTGTAAACTTTAAGCAACTAATTCATGTAGGGAATTTTGAAAATATTATCTCATTTTATTTGTGTGAATTGTTATATGGCTTCTCTCTCACATATCTATTCTAAATTCTAGATTTGAATAGTTCTTGTAGACTCTTGTTGTGTACCTTTAAATGCATGATTTTTAACTTGCAATTATGCTAGGATAATTGAAGGTTATCTAGTTTACTTTATTTTATTTTCTTTGAATCTGTAGATATGTATTAGCTATTTGTTTATAGGGATAAATATTTAAATTAATCTTGGTTCTTATTTTCATTATTCTTCAATTTCCTTAGAAGTGTACTTGATGTGTGCTAAGATTTGAGCTTAAGCTATTTCAAATCATACATTGGTTTTAAGTACACACCTAGATGATATTTTAAATTTTTCATGATGTGAAGAACAAAGATCAGCAACAACATATTTTCTCTATACCCTACCCTTATTTTTCATTATTTTTAACCAATTCACTTTATATCAAAACATCATTGTATATGCCCATCTTAGTTTAGCTTTAGACTTATAACTAAACATAATTCATCTTAATTAGCATAGATAATCTTCTTATTTACAAATATTTATAGGCCATAGTGGCTCCCAACCACTAACTAATATAAATACTATGAAATAGTAATTTGTTTTGCCTATATTCCACTATAGATAATAGGATTATCACAAACTGCAACTCATGCTCTGGATTCTTTGAATTATAAAATGAGAAGCATTTCTTAAATACTCTGAGCACCTTGTGATACATATTTAATCATCAACAGGTCCACATAGCAAAGAGCCATTACAATCATATTTATGATATGATGTATGACATTATTGAATACTATGTTGATGAAATATTGGGTAAATCAAATACCCATGCTAATCATCAAACTATATTGTAGAGAATATTTTAGAGGTTTCATGAATACAAGGTCAAAATAAATCCCAAGAAATGTGTCTTTGGTATCAATTCAAGGAAATTGATATGCTTTATCATCTCTCATAGAGGCATTTAAATTGATCTTACCAAATTAAAAACCATTAAAGATATGCCACTACTTAAATGACTATCTTGCCAATCCCCCTATTTTGTTAGCTCTAACTCCATGAAAACTATTCCTACTATACATATCTATAACCAATAAATACCTAGGGGAACTTTTATATCAACATGATGAAAATAGAATAGAACATGCTGTGTATTATTTAATTTATACACTAGTCATGTATGAATAAAACTATACACCCATAGAAAAAGCTTGTTTAGATTATCGTCTTTACAACTTAGAAAAGGTGGCATTACACAATTAACAAAAAGACCATGGTTATTTCCAAAGTAGATCCCCTCAAGTATCTACTATCCAATATAGATTTATAAGGTCACATGAATAAATGGATCATGATTCTAAGTGAGTTAGAATAGAATATGTTAACTAGAAGGTTGTCAAGGGACAAGTTCTTATAGATCAGCTTGCTAAAGCTTCCCTTACAGATATTGATCCCATCACTTTTTAATTCCTAGATGATTTCATCATGAACATAATTGAAAATCCTAATGAGGAGTAGCATTAAAATTTATATTTTGATGAATCATTCACATCACGTGGATTGAGGGTAGGCCTATTATTTATTACACCATAGGGGGATCTTATCCTTAAAAAAAATTATATCGACTTTCCTTGTACTAACAACATGGTTGAATGTGAAGCACTTATTATAAGGATTCCTCAAGTAGTATAATGGAAGATCTAACATCTAATGATTTATTATGATTCTCATTTAATCATCAATCAGGTCATAGACCACTTTCAAACTGGAGATAACAAGTTAGTGCCATACAAGGTGATGGTAAACACTCTAAAAAAATAGATTGTTGACATACAGTTTGAACACATACCAAAGGTTATTAATATAATAGTGGATTATATGGCCATGATAGGTTTTTTGATCTACCATAAAGACATGTTAATATAATATCAATTCCTCATTGAAAATATTTGAGCACCTACTCATAAACCTTCAACTATCGTAATCTATGATACTATTGGTCCCACATCTATTTTGTATTCATACATCTTTACCTATCTTCATAACCATATCATACCACTTGAATTATCATATAAAAAATAAATGCCCTTTACCCATCAAACATCATGTTATAACTTACTTGGACCAACCCTTTACCACCATAGATTTTATGGAACTCTACTTCATTTTTAAAATTCAACAGAAGAAACATTAGCACTATAAGAAGTCATGAAGGAGTATGTGGATCCCAAACTAGTGGGTTCATCTTGGACAAAAATCTCCTATGATCTAGTTATTATTGGCCAACTATGGATGTAGATGTAGCTAATTACATCAAAAGGTGTGATAAATGTAAAAGGCATGCCAATATGATTCATTCCAAAACCAGAACACTAAAACTTATGCTTACTCCATGGACATTCAATACATGGGGAATTTATCACATTCAAAATATTAATCCTACCTCATATAATGGCCTTAAGCACATCGTTACCTTTTTTGAATGTTTTACTAAGTGGGTTGAAGCTATACACCTCACTAATTAGATTGTAAAGTAGTTTTACAAATTCATCTTTAACCATCTCATCTACTACTGCGGTATCCCATCTAACATTATATCTAATAATGTTTGATAATTTAAGACCAAGGATGTCAAAAAATTATGTATTAAGTACAATATCACTCAACATTTTTCTACCACATACTACCCACAAGGTAATGCCCAAGCACAAACATCCAACAAAATCATTGTAAACATCCTCAAAAATATTTTCAATGATGTTGGCCATGATTGACACTTCCAGATATTCCACACCCTTTGGTCATACCACACTAATTACCATACCTTAATAGGAGCCACTTGATATTCCCTAGTTTATGGCAATGAGGCCATTCTTCCCATTGAAATCAAGTTACCTTCTCTGTGCATCTCATTAAAACACGTCCTAGATGATGAAGATTACTGAGTAACTCATTTGCAAGAGCTAGAGTTACTTGATGAAAAATACATGGCCTCTATTTATATCCTTAAATCATACCAAAATTGATGATGTGGACACTATAACCATTGGGTAAAACATAGAGAGTTTGATCTTGGGGATCTTGTTCTCAAAGAAAACCAAAATAACACCATGGTTAATAAGAAGAAGAAGAAGGTCAAGTTCAAACCCAATTAGATAGGCCCCTATGTCATTGTTTCAAACTATAGCTCTAGAGCATGCAATGTTGATACACTAGATATGGATGAACTTGATGAGCTAACATCATACACCTCAAGCATTATTTTAATTAAGAGACATGATTTTTTTATCTATGAGGCTCATTTCCATCATATTATCACCTTATTTGTACCATATTGTATACCATTCTACCATACCTTTTCTATTTACCAAATTTGTTTTAACCCTCCTCACCCAACCCCTTTGAACTTGGTTTCAATCCATTGGTTCTTTGAGCACCTTCAGGGAGAGGATTAAAATCAAGTTTCAATAGTTGATTAAGTATTATAGATAAATGCTATATTTTTTCCATGTATGATAATGGTTTGGTAGATGCATCATTGATTCCTTGTTTTGTTTCATTTCAAGTATTAATGATTATAACTATGTTTGGGTAGATTAGTGTTTCACTCGGTGCTACTAATTATACCTACGTTTTTGAAAATTTATATGATTTACCTATGTAATTATTTCCTAATTATAACTACCTATATCCAAATTAGGAACATCATCTTTATCATTCCTTGAATTCCTAGTTTGCCATTCCTATACCATGCTATGCCATTTTCCTCATTTGAGAACTTGCTTCTACCTTGCCAGATTCTTCCACTGTCATGTAGAATTATAGTGACTTGAGGTCTTAATGAGACTATGTAGATAAGTCTCAATTTATGTTAAGGTTAGTTTAGTCACCCTTTTCCACACTTTCACCTTTTTGTGATTAATTTCAAATTTACACATTCTCATTATTTTGTGAGTTGAAATATTTAGTATCTCATCATTATAAAATTGAGTTGAGATACATATAAAATTCCAAAAACATTTGTAAAAGACGTAGAAAATCCTAAAATCACCACATTAGCTACTTCTTTTCCTTAATAATTTTGGGACCCCTAGCTAATTCATAAGAAACCACTTATCCTTTAGCTTCCCCATCCTTGTTGGCCCCTAATCTTGACACTCTTGCCATTTTATGAGTTTCCATTGTGTGCATTATGTATTCAAATTTGATGCATTAATGACTTCTAGGCTTTATCTTACACTCTCACCATTTTTGAAGTACTCTCTATTTCAATGCTCTAAGAATTTTGTAATATCATTGTCATATTCCTCTACCTCATCAATAATGTTTTGTTGATCATCATTTTTATTCAATATCATCTCCTAGGAGAACTACATTTAACCTAAATTTTATGTTAGATCTTGCATCTATAGAACTATGTAGGAAGCATCCACTTACCTAATGCATCTGGAGTTAGCTTGGATACCCCTTCATTTTATTCTATTCCCCCCCCCCCAATTTTTTTTTTGTGATTCATTGTCTCCTATAGCCTAGGGGAAATGTTTGTATTCTTGTGTGTTGTTGTTTCCCTATAGCTTAGGGGAAAGTTTGTGTCTCTTTTTTGTCTTCTATTTGTTCTAATATTATGGTTAACCATTGATGTGTTTATTTATTTTTATTCTCATTATTTTTATTTATATTATGCCCTTCATTTTGTTAGTCTTTTATCTTCTTGTTTGTTTAATTTCATTATTCTACCTTGACTTATTATATCTACATTCATTGGGTGATTCCTTGTGCATTATACTTAAGTCCATCCATATTCATATGTTTATGCATATCTTAGCTACAATATCATGGTGTTTTCTATCATGTTTCATACTATTATGTGTTATATCAAAAATCGGCTTGAGAAATCTTATAAAAAATGCATCCATAGTACTTTTCCTTGGAAATTGAAACATTCTTGATATATTCCCATCAATTCACAAATACAAAGTAATTAAATCATGAAATAATTTTAATCCTTAATAGTTAAGACATGCATCTCTGTACTAACAGGTTGCCTAAATTTATATTTTTCCTCTGTACCAGCATACTCTTACTGTATGAGTATAGAGTCATTATGTAAGTCACATTTTCCACTCTATCATATTATCCAACTAGCATTACCAATGATTACAAACACCTTTGGGAAAATAATTGTGTTTTAATTCCAAATTGATGTGTCAATGATTATAACCACCTTTCAATAAATCATTATGTTTTAATCTATCTCAAGGTTAACAATTATATCTACCTTTAGGTAAATTATTATCTCTCTCTAACCAATTGAGGCATGTTTTCATTGTGATAATGATTATAACCTTCTGTGGGAAAATAATTATCTCTACATGCCCAACTAGGGCATGTTTTTATCCTACTAATGATTATAACTACCTTTGGGAAAATCTTTATTTTTCATTTAAAGGATTATAAATTCCTTTGGGAAAATCATTCTCTTGTTACCCTTATCCTTTTTTTAATGATTATAACCACATGTGGTAAAATCATTATATTTTTAGCATGTTATACTAATGATTATAACTACCTTTGAGAAAATTATCCCTTTTGTTTGACCTACTAGGATAACTCCATGTGTCACTAATTATAACCACCCATGGGAAAATCAATCTTTTCCACATCCTTTAACCTTTTGGTCTCTTTATTTTATTTCCTTCAAGGGATCAATCATTGACCTTATTTTCCAACCACTCCCTCAATGGGGGAATATAGAACTCATCCATCATTTGTTGAAGTAGTAGGCATATTAGAAATTTTCATTATTTTAGAAGATGGTATTATGAATATAGATTAAAATTCCTTCCCAAATAATGGAAAAATATAGACATCTAATTCTAACCACAACTAGCTCCTGACTAAACTTTAGGCTGATTCCTATCAAACATTGAAAAATAATCTTAAGAATTATTAAACATCTTAATTTTTGATACACATCATTCATCAATGGTCATAATCATTTTGAGGCATCCCTATTTGTGATATTATCCTATATCCAACAATAACCTCTCATGGATTCATACCTAATCACCTTGAAACATAACAATTGTTAATTTATCCTTTGGACCCATTAAGTGGGGAACTTGATCAAATATTTAAAGAGCCAAAATGCTAATCAAATTTAATTAACTAATTAAACAAGATTAAATGTTTATTTGAATTATCGATTTGTAATTAATGAACATATAAAAATGGAAATTCTAAAATTCAAAATATCAAGCCTTTTCATCATTGCCTTTGTGAGTTATCAAGCTCTTAAAAAATATCTAATTTGAGATCCATGCCTAGTAATTGGAAATCATAATTACATGATAACTTTTGACTAAATTGGAATTAGCCTCAACTCACCTAGGGTTATTTTGAACTCTTTTTATGTTTAAACACAACCTTAAATCACCTTAGGTGAGAGTTAACTTTGGAGGCTATAAACACAAGGCCATACCTATTGATATCTAAGCATTTATATGGTAGAGTTATTATGTAAGATTTATTCTATAATATTCATGCAAGTAATGTTACCATGCCAAAATCATAAGCCAAGCAACCAAGAGGTGCCAAGGAAAGATGAAGCCAAAAAAGCTCTATTGATGAATATTTATTTATGCACAACTTGAGAAAGCCACTTAAAAAATCCATTTGTAGATCCAAATAAGGTAAAAAAGTGTTTTTTTGTGTGTTATATTTTTTTTTTCATATCCATGCTCATTACTTGTGCCCTCCCTAGTGTCCAGGCCATAGGTGTTAGGATTTTTGTGTGTTATTTTGACTTATTTTATTGGAATAACACTATCCTAACTTCCCCTATATGTATTACTTGTACACATCACCCTCATAGAGATAAGGAGGAAAAGTATATTATTTATTATTCATAAGATATGTCATTGAAGATTGAAACATAGTGGGTAGTTAATGTGCTAAATCCTCTGTGTGTATGGGTTTGCTTGTTAACATAAATCCATATAGGATACAGATAACATGTAATGTAAGGAATGAAAAATGAAAGATATTTTAGTTGATTTGAAACATCATGTATGCATATGTTTATGTTATTAAATAATAATTTCTTAATTATTTTACATGTAGAAGAAATAAAATATGCTATGGAATATTATGAATGTTGCATTTGATAGTAAGCATCATCTATACATGTATTGATGTCTTTTCTTAGTTTATTTTGTATTAAAGGGAATAAGCATGCAAATGAAAGTATGGAACTTTGAAATAAATTGTAATTTATTTATTTTGTCACTATAATCATGATTGTATAAATTAGAAGATATGTGAATCTAAAATTTGAGTTTTGAAAATAAAATTTGATTGTATATAGAAAAGGATACAAACCTTAAGTGTGTCTAGGGTTAAGATTTTTTTAATCTAGGGTTTATTTACATCAATTTAAATTAGATGTAAAATAAATTGAAAATATAATGTAAAATTGATTTTAATTTAGCTAGGTTGTCTAAAAAAAATAAAAAAATAAAAGTAGGTAGCCCTAAGTTTATAGCATAAAAATTAGATGAATGCAAGCTAGGGTTTGAAGAAATATTCTAAGAAAGATGGGTTCACAATTTTTTTAATATTTTAGGGTCTAACACAATTAATAATTATTTTTGGTTAAGGGGATGAGATGTCTAAATTAGTTAAATAAATTGAAATAATTAATATACTAATTTGTAAATGATTTTGACCTTGGTTGAATTTTTATAAATAGTAATAAATAGGGATATATAGAGACTTAGATAAAAATAAATATCATCAATGATTTGGGTTCTGAAACTAGAGCTCTAAGAATTATTCTATGTTGTAGTCATATAAAATGCAAAAATTAGTAACTTTAGCATGGCTAATGACACCCAATCCTTAGGTCCCTCTTACTTACTCTCATGAACCTCTTAGGCTTAATTTCTCTAATTCTTAGTTATCCATGGCCTTTTAGATTTGACCCCAATTAAGTGAGGACCCTCTCTTCATGACTAATCCATCCCCCTAGGTCCCATCTTTTGAAGACAATAGTGCCAAAGTTGGACTATAGTACTGGACCCTAGGGTGTCTACTTTTTAGTGCTCCTATCTAATCACATTTTGAGCCCAAGTTATCATTTTTCCTTGATTCTTCTTGTTCATTATGTCAACCTAGTCTAGTATAATCTAACCCAAGACCAATAAATCCATATATAAGTCCATTTAAAGATCATTTGGAAAGATTTGTAAAATATCATTCAAACAAGCAAGAATACAAGTAAGACCACTAAAGCAATCTTCCCTATTCTGTACATATAGCTAGCCTATTCACTTTTAGGCCAATTCAAGTCCTTAAAATAGTCCCTAATCAGATCAAGGATACTCAATTTTAGCATTTCTTTCATTTCATTCACTATTTCACCAAGCACTCTTAAAGGGAGAAATACATATGGCTTGATCCCTCTTCAGAGTATTGTTATGTAGGTAACGTAACCACACCCAAGGGTGTGAAGCACGTCTAGTGCATCTTACACACACTAACCCCTTTTTAACCATTTTCAAAAACTCCTTTAAATTACACAAAAGATACAAGCACACAAATAATCAACTCTACAAGGATCTCTATTGATAGTGAGGGCCTGAAAATTGGTACATAGGTTCATACTAAGTAGGTGAGAAAAACCTAAAAAGATTAAACTCTCAAGATAATAGTGTTGGGGAGGGACTATAAAACCAAAGCCTAGGTTATTTAGTTTTGGTGCTCTTGTCTAATCAGAAAATGAAGTCTAATATCCTTTTTGTGATAGTTTCCTAGTCTTGCACATAAATTTACAAACCCTATCTTAGTAAAAATAGTTTAGAATAAGCTAAGTTTAATTTTATCTCTCACTACCATTTTTAGAAAAGGTCTAATTGAAATTTAATTTCACAAATCATTAGCCTTAAATAGGAATATTATTTATTAATTTATCCTACTAAAATTTGTTTATTAAATATGTTAAAAACTCTATTATTCCCAAATATAACAAATCATCTGGTGAACTTGACTTACTTTGAATTTTGCATTAAAAACCTACGGTAAATTTCTAGCTAATTTTTCCCATTAATTTCTATATTTTTTCTTGAATATTAAAATAAGAAATTCCTCTCAAATTTTAAAATTTTGTAGTAAATTTTAAGATAAATTTATTTTAAAACCCTAGTTATATACACTAGGTCCCAGTAATTTTCCAACATTAATCCAATACTTTTTCTAATTTTTTGATTGCACATATAAACAAAAACTTTAATTTCAATTTTCAAATTTAATAGTAATTTAAAAAAATGATTTTGTTTCAAACCCTAGTTGCATCAACTATCTCCCAATAATTTTACAATCATTTTCTAAATTTTTAGTTGCATATTAAAATAAAAAAATCACTTCAAATTTCAAAAAAAATCATAGTAATTTTAAAAAAGATATTTTTTTCAAAACCCTAGTTGTATCTACTAGATCCCATTAAATCAAACACATTCCCATAAATTTCTAATTTTTTTCTTGAATACTTAACTCAAAAATTCAATTTCAATTTCAAAAATTCATAGTATTTTGTAAAAACATTATTGAAAAATCCCTAGTTGAATGTACTGGCTCCTATTTTACTTGTTGAGTTCTCACCTTACATGCTTGTCAACTCCTTATCCTTTTTGCACAATTTCTAATTCACTATTTTTGGGACTTGTTATTTCCTATATTCAATACTTTCCATTTTTAGCACTTTGCTTATTACAACTTATTACAAAACATTCAAACACATTTCAAATTATTTCCTTACTTTAACAATGGCCCAATATACTAGTTTTGATGAAACTAATAAAAAAGAACTTCAATAAATTTTAACCAAACACCCTGATATGAAAGATGGCATGCTTAAAATTCTACAAGAGGAACAAAAAAAGGTAAACAATGGTCAATCTTCTCAAACCAAATAGCAACCAGTTGAAAATGACACTATGGGGGCAACTATGTGTCAAAAACCCCCTACAACAACCTAACCTACCTTTATGCCACTAGTTACAAATAGAGCATCCCTATCTCCTAATGTGGTAAACCTTTTGTAGGAGATAAGATCTCTTCAATCTAAGGTGCTACATCTTGATCAAGGTACCACTAAACTTATGTAGACTTTGGATTCTTTTGCTCTTTTACATACACCATTAGAATGTCACATTGCCTCTACATCCTTACCACAAGGTTTTTTTTAACCCAAGCTTACTCTATATGACGGCAAGGGTGATCTAGAGACACATTTGAGAGATTTTCATATAGCATGCTTGGATTATGTACCAAATGACTAGCTACTTACCAAACTATTTACATGGAGTCTAAAGGATTATGTTTTAAAATAGTTCTATAGTCTATTAAATCAGTTAGTCAATGAATTCAATCCTTTAGTTGGCATATTCATAGCACACTTCAATATCAACATTGGTGATAAGGATTCATATGCTCAAATTTCACATTAGAAACAATGACCAAATGAGATCTCATATATTATGTTATTTGATATAAGACCATCTTGGCTAAAATGATTAGCCCCATGGTAGATCAAGAGTTATAGGACCTATTTAAATAGAGTCTTATACTATCACTTCGTGACTCAATCATGTTCAAAATATTCTATTCCTTCACTAAATTGTGTCACACATTAAAGGAAAGAGAAGTCAAATTAATTTCAATAGGCAAAGAAAAGTACACTAATATATTAGACATAACTAATAAGAGTAAAAAAAAATCCCCATATAAGGTCAAGTTTAGTGATACTAAAGGACAAAATCAACCTACAACCAATCCAGCTTCTGAGCCTCTTCAACAAATAATTTTATCAACACCTCCTCAGTGTACTTTTTCACACCTTCTAGTTCCTCCAACTAGGGTTTTACAACATATTTTGGATTTTAATACCATATCTCTCCCTGCTATTTAAGAATTTGATCTAATAAAGCCTCTTCCAAAGGGATATGATCAACATACATTCTGTGACTACCTTAGGGCACTAGGATATATGATAAATAGATGCATTATTTTAAATCCTAAGATACATGAATTAATAGACTCAAATGCTATTAATCTTAGAACTTAAATTAAATATCAACAGGATAAAGAATTAAAAATCTTCTCAGACCCATTTCCATAACATTCAAAATAGGATATAGGGGTCACATTAGGGTTTTTTTATGTATATCATGCACATCCACCATAGATACATATAAGGCACCTTTAGTTGAGTTACATGCTTTGAGGAACATGATCAGTGTATACAATTATAGATTTATAGATAAACCTTCTATCTCCTTTTCAGAGTAGGAAATCATCAAGGATGATTTAGATTATCATGCACTCTTTATCAGAGCTCACATTTATAATCATCCTATTCATGGTATGCTTATTGATAATGGTTCTAGTCTTAACATGTACACCTTGAAACTAATACAACATTTGGGTTATTCAAATCAAGATATAACTCCAATAGACATAGTTATTAGTGGTTTTAGTGGGCATATATAGAGTTAATTAGGTGAGATATTAATTCCACTACAGTTTCATCCTACACATGTGGCCACACCATTCATTATAGTTCCTAGTGCAAGAGTTTTTGATATGTTACATGGTTGACCATAGATTCAAAAACTTATAGAATTAAATTTTATAGTTCATATATGCATGAAATTAATTCAAACTAATCAATTTTTTATAGTTAATAGAGTTTCATATGAGTTACCACTCCCCACTTCAGAGCCATCTACTAGTTTGTAGTCACTGGTTTTAATTTTTCCACAAGTTTTAGTTTTTCCACCAATTTCAGCTTCTCCTCTAGTTTAAATTTCTCTTCGACTTCATATTTAGACACAATTGAAGAATCCATCACTAGTATAGAGGGTTCATACAACTCCATAGCTTTAAGATTCTAGACAACTTCTAGCTACAATATTCACACTAAGAGTAGTTTCATTGAGACCTTATATGTCTACACATAGAGCACATGTTTAGAGAGTCTCTCATACTTCTAAATGGGTCCATAGGAGACCTAAAACTACATCCACCTCTCAGAGTTATAGAAGGTTCCCATGGTCAATTTTTACTTCAAATATTTTAGAACATTTATAACTTTTATACCCACAGTCTTAGCATTTTCTATATGCTTTATGATCACATGCAATTCCAATCCTTGATATAGGACACCATGATAGGGAGTCTCACACGAGACTCATTGGTTAGTATCATTTTTTCTTAGTATTTATTATACATAGTTTCTTCTACTTGATTTTACATAGTTTATATTTCTAAAAATACAAAAACAATATAACATTTCAAAATCCAAAAACATTCAAAAATGTCAAAACAACAAAAACATTTTGATTGTATGCATCATCCATGATTTACATTTATACTACTATGTTAAGACTTATAGTTTTTGTTTCATGATATTGTATGTTGATTTATCTACATTACCATGATTCACTTGATCTTTTTTGAGTGTGTGTAGTGACATCCAACTACTCGATTGCTTTACTCTACCTATTGAGGGGACATCCTACTTCTACATTCAAAACACACTTCGATATACATACCCATTAGGGGCACATTCTACATGACTACACCATCTAGGTTATGTCATTCCTACACTACATACTCCAAGTAATCATGTTGATGTACATTACTTACTAGATTACATAGATTACCATATCATAATTTCACTAGTATCTATTACTTGTGTATCTCTTAGCATATACCCAGTCTTGTTTGAAACATGTCTTACATACTTTCACTCTTGATTTGATTAGTTACATGTGATTTTATCTTTTCAATTATTATAAGCTTTCTCTTCTTGCTTAGTGTAGATTATTGGATTGCATAACTAGTTCTTACTTGTCTCCTATATGTGCCTTAAGAAATTTTCCAATGCCCTTCTCTTCTATTCATGTGTGTGCCTTAAGACATTTACCAATGTCCTTTTCCTATAATCTTCTATGTGATTGTGGCTTTCATTCCAACTTGTTAATTTCAATTATCTATGTATATGGCATTTGAACATGCCTTGTATATTTGTTTTCTAGTTTGAGTGACATGTGCCCATATCCCTTGTTTATTTGGCCCCTTAGACACCCTTGTATTCATATTGCTTCTTGTTTTATGTGCTTATTAATTCATTCTTTTAATTACTTGTAATGCCATGATCCATATCATACATTTTCCCTATTTTCTTTGATTTCATGATGCACATCATGCTTCATCCCTCTAACTAACAAACTAAAAAACTAACAAATAACACTTTTAGTTTTAGTTTAGTACATTACACATACTATTACATTGTTATATCTATTCAGGCATATCCTTATTTATCTAACAATATCTCAAATCAAACCATGCTATATCTTGAGATATATTTTTGATCATCATTTTTGTATCATGTATATTTCTAGCTTAAAACACTTGTAGGGAAGTCATTTCAAGGTACCTATTCTAACCCTCAAAAGAGGGGGAAAAACAAGGGTTTTACTATAGAGATCAGAGCTCCTATAGATCAAAAAATCCAATTTCAAAATAACCAAAACAACAACCAATCAGCAAACCACTAAAAATAAACTAGGTAAATAGTCAAGATTCTAAAATAGTGATTAGTTTCAGCCCAAGAAAATAGAGCTAAGGCTAGAATATAGTGCCAGACACTAGGGTGTCCATTTTTGGTGCTCTTGTCTAAACAAAAAAAACTAGGTTTTCTAGAAGTAGGTATAAAGGTACGTTTAGCTATAGTTTTGTACAATCATACCAATTTAGATTATCAATTTTTAGTACAATTTTGTTAGAGAATCTAGACATAGGGGGCATCATGGATGGAATGATTGGTCCTTACCTCTAGTTTTAGATATGGCATTTGGTATAAATTCTTGATCAAAATCCATGTTTTAGACACCAATGATTGGGGGTAGATTATATAACACCTTTGCCCCTTTTCTTTTATTTTTCAACATTACCAAGGCATTCTCAATAGGTACATGCCTTATTCCATCTTCAAGTGTTTGGCATCATTTCAGAGTGGCTTTCATATAAGCCTAACCTCCATATTCCTGATTATTTGAGTTCTTGAGTGGCTTCCACATAATCCAAACTTTTAGTTTTGGAATGGATTTCATACAAGCCTAATCTCCATATTTTTTGATTTAGTCAACATTGGCCTAGTTTTTAACACATATTTGTCTATCCACACCATATTATCAAATTTATAGAACATTCAAGGGCTTCAGGAGACATATCATATGACATAATTCTTTATATTGGTATCAATTTATGGCTTAATTTCATGGGGCAATGATGGAGCTAAAGGGTTAGCCTTTATAATCTTGAGCCACCTATTTAGAGTGATTGGACACACAGTCAAGACATTGATTATCACATGAATGATCATCAAGATTCACTTAGTAGGTGATGTTGGAGACAAAGGGCTAGCCTTTGCATTCTTGAGCCATTTTTTGGGGAATTGAGCACTCATCTCTATTTGTAATATAAATTTTGGTACAATATCATCCAACACATCTATCATTACTCAGCCTTACTTAGTATCATAGTAGGTTTTGTATTAGTTTGCATATCCAGTGAGGTGTATTCATTTCTTTCTCTTCCTCTCTCTTACTCATCTTTGTACATTCTTGTTTTATATTGTATATAATAATAAATTATTTACTCTTTATTTCTCTTTCATAGATTCAAACATACATAACATGATCTCTGTGCACTATCCATCATTACTCAACATCACACAAACTTCATGGGTTTCATCTTTGTAGGTAAATTCAATTACACTTTCTATTTTCCTTTATCCTGCTATTTCACTTTGTTGTATAACTAGAATAAAGGGGGGGAAATGTATTGATATAGAATGAAAAAATTGGTAACTTGAGCATGGTTAATGATACCTAATCCTTATGTCCCTCTTGCTTACTCTCAAGACCCTCTTAGGCTTGATTTCACTAATTCTCATTCATCTATGGCCTTCCAATCTTGAACTCGACTAAGCTAGGACACTCTCTTCATGACTAATCCATCCCCCCAAGTCCTATTTGCTTAGGATAATAGTACCAAAGCCATACTATAGTTTTAGACCCTAGGGTGTCCCCTTTTTAGTTCTCATATCTAATCACATTTCAATCCTAGATTACCATTTTTACCCAATTCCTCTTGTTTATTATGTCAACTTAGTCTAGTTTCATCTAACCTAGGACAAATAGATCCATATATAATCCCATTCAAAAATAATTTGGAATGACTTGGAAAATATCATTCAAGCAAGTAAGAATATAAGAAAGACCACTCAAGAAATCTTCTCTATTCTCTACATATATCTAGCCTATACACTTTCAGGCCAATTCAAGTCCTGAAAACAGTCCCTAGTCAACTCAAGTATACTTAGTTTTAATATTTCTTACATTTCATTCACTATTGCACAAAACACTCTTAAAGGGAGAACTACATATATCTTGATCCCTCTTTAGAGTATTGGTATGTAGGTAGCATGCCCACATATGGTGTGTGAAGCATGTCCAATACATCTTACACACACTAACCCCATTTTACCCATTTGCCAAAGTTTCTTCAAATTACATATAAGATATAAGCACATGAATAATGAGATCTACAAGGAGGTCTATTGATAGTGATGGCCTAAATATTGGTACATCAGCTCACTCTGAACAAACAAACAAAACCCAAAAAACTTAAATACTTAGGACAATAGCACCAGGGAGGGACTATACCACCAAATCCTAGGGTGTCTAGTTATGGCACTCTTATCATATCAAAAAATGAAGTCTAGGATCTTGTTTGTGATAGTGTCTTCATCCTACACACAAATTTCTAAACCCTATCTTAGTTGGAATAGTCTAAAATAAGCTAAGTTTGATTTTCTCTCTCCCACTACTATTTTTAGAAAAGGTCTAATTTCAATTTAATTTCACAAATTAGTAGCTTTAATTAAGAATATTATTTACTAATTTATCATAGTCATACTTTTTTATTAATTAAGAATAAAAATCTATTATTCCCAAAAATAACAAATCAATTATCAATAAGATTATAATATTCATTTGTTCATTAGATAGTAGTGCCCAAATTGGATAGTAGTGTCATCCATGTGTAGTGTCCTCAATGTGGTGCTAGTTTCCTCTTTATAATATTATTTCTATTTTTGTGAGTACATATGCTCATGTTTATATGTTTTGTTTCTACATGACTAAAACATGTAGTTGTGTATTGTGTATGGAAAGCTTGATTTGATGTGTAATCTCTATTTATCTTTGTAAATGTGATATGATCAGTAATTGAGTGTGTCATTTGGATGGACTAGACATCCTAAACACCTAGTTGTGTAGAGAATTACCTAGATACCAATACTCATTAGAGGGATCAAGTCCAATGTATTTCTCCCACCTAGTCCTTGATGTATGTGCAACTGAATGCTAAAATGAGAGTGGCCTTGGATTCCTTGAATGTACTTGATCTTTGGAATTATTTAAAATTTGACTTAGTGTTGTTGTATATGGTAGTATTCAAAAATTAGGGAAGAATAGGGTTAATGTACCATAATTTTGCATGACTTTGTCTTAGGTTTAAATATATTTTGCTTTTATTTTCCATCTAATGAATAGAGGTAGATTAGACTTATATATAGGGTTTTATTTCTTGTGTGGATAAGAAAATGAATTTAGGCAAACCTTATGAGGGGCACACATTTGAAAATTTACCCATTAGGAAGAGTTGGGGTTAAGGATAGTAACACCCAATTGGGGACACTAGCACCATATGACTATAGTGTCCCAACTATGGCACTAACATCCTTTTCGTAGACTATTGATAAATTTGGATTAGGGTTAGAGGTGATAGTTTAAAAAAAATTTATTGACTTGATGTAAGTGAATAATGTTTGATAAATGGATGTAAATGTAATTTTAAGGATCTATAATAGGTCTATGAAAGCCTAGGAATAAGGTAACTCAAACAACACTCTTAGCATCCAATTACCACTTTTAGGTGATTACAACTTTCAAGTAAAGCATTATTTGGTGATATATCATAAGTATTTTTCAAGAATAATATATAAATATTTAAGTATATTATCAAATCCAAATAGATTATTATATACTCTATGCAATATGAGATAATAGAAACCATCTTTCTTATAAAATCACATTGTTTCCCATACCTCAACCACTAATTTCATATATACAGTTTTCAAGTTCTTATCAATGAATTACATTCAAAAACCCAAATATGTCCATTTGCATAGGAGGTAAAAAATACAAATAAATACATTATTTTAATTTCATAACTTTATCTCCTTTTTTAACACAAAACAATATAAGATATGATGGAACACTAATTAGTTTATTTATACATAATCATAGTTTTTTATTAATATAAATTAGATAGAGTTATAAATGGCATATATCTAAAGTCTCCTAATTTTAGTCAAGTTCCTAATCCTCTTTTATATTTATTAACTATATTTAAACTTTCAAACCTATTTCAACAAATATTTAATCCAAATAAGTCTTATATTTATCAATTATGAATGCACAATCCTCACCCATATATATTACACACATTTTACAATATTGGTTTATAGTTTATAAATAAATATTTACAAAGAGATATAAACATATTAAGATATGATTTTAATATATAAAAAATTCTCACTAATCCTTATTACTCAAATTCATTTAAAACTAAAAGTATTACCAATGAAGAAGTTAACCATTTCCAAATATATTGACCCATATAATTATTTTCATAATTTACCTTATACTCTTATAACTATGCATGAATTTACTAATGTAAATATCAATAATTTTATCTTAAGTCACAAAGGTGTTTAATCTAATCATATATTTTAACATGATCAGGAGAAAAGATACACACACATGTATATATACATATATTTACACATGAATATATATATATATATATATATATATATATATATATAGAGAGAGAGAGAGAGATAAATTTAGTTCAAAAAATAATAACTCAAATATAGTCTAGCTTAGAGTTTGAATTCCCTAGTAAGAGCCCAATAAGAGACTATGTGATAAAATAGGATTAAACGACATGTTACATATATATCTGTATGAATTTAAACATACCAAACATCTTTGAATAGATATATCATATAGTTCCTCCTTATTAATTCCTTTACATATCTATTTTATTTTGTTAACATTTTATACATCACAATATTTATCACAAGTTTCAAGGCAATTGCCATTAGATCATACTTGGAACTTATTATCTATAGATCATAATCATCACATACAGGTTTTATTAAACCATTGACTAAAAATAATATATATTTAAATTTTATACTCAAAGTTTACTACTATAGTTAACAATTTAAAATGGAATCTACAAGTTCGTAACTATTTTATAAACCAAACAATAAATAAACATAGTCACTATATAGTCAAGGCTTTTAATTAAATATATAACATGCCCAAGCTAGCTCACATCATAGGTGAAGTAAATAAACAAGGTTTCCTTAAAGTATAATCAGTCACAATAATAATAACACACAAGCCATTATGATCCAGAGGGTTTTTTAAAATTATGGTTTTTAATTATTTTCCCAATTTAAATATCCTATTTATTATTTCCACATGGATGAGTTTTTTGTTAAAAAGAGACAATTATTCTAGAGACAGGAACAAAAGAGAACAAAGGAAATATAGAATTGTATTTTTTTACAGTGGCAAAATTTTGATATAGCTGGTTGAGGCCATTTTGCCTATTACAAAATATTTTTTAGTCTATGTAATTATAGAGAGGGATTTGTAAAACCAGAAGGTACTTTATAAACCTTCTAAGATTTTTTTTTCTCCTTGGAGAGAGATAAATTTCCCATTTTAGAGATATATATATTTGCAAGGGATCATATTAGAAATTAATGATGTTTCTGATCTATGGTTAGAGTTATTCAGAGGTTGATCAACTAATTTATAATTAATCAGGGATGTAAGTTTAATCATTATATTTACATCTTATTAAATGGAAGGGTTTGAATAAAACTAGGGATGTAGCCAATTGGTGAACCTTGTAAACAATATTTGGTCTCAATTTTATTATTTTATTTTATTTTTTCCTTAGTATATCATTTTTTAGTTATTATTGATATTTTGAATTTAATTACTGAAATTTGATTAGGAGACTATTTTCACAGAGGATAAAAATATGTTTTGAATGTGTTATCCGAACAATAAAATCATATGAGTTTATAAAATACTCATTCTAAATTATTCAGTTAATTTTACATTCAGATTAAAATAAAATTTAATTGCTTTAATTTAATTAAATGTTTTGGAAAATGACTAATTATTAAAATCTATATTAATTAAATAGTATTGATTATAAGGGGATAATTACTATTTCTAGATCAATTTGGTATTAGAGTAGTTGATCAAAGGGATTTAATAGTGTGGTTTACATAATGGTTAATAGTTTGTTATTTTAAAATTATTTTAGTTGGTTCAATTGTGAGTGTAATACATGAATAGGTGAACTATAGGAAAGTTATCAAAATATGACAAGATCGATGAGCTTGATTCATATAATCAATAGATCTAAGAATATAACTCTCTATTGAGATTGAAATTCTACTCCATGGAAGATGAGATTGAAAATTGAAATATGATTTGTAGGCCAAGGATGAGCTCTTGGTAAAGTTGTAGAATGGTGAAAGAATGAAGGAATTGAATTCTACATCAAATGCAAAAATAATGATAGATGAATACAATGTAAGTAAGTAATCATGTAGTACCTCCTTTCATTCAATTTTAGATATTGCTTTTGGTGTTTTTAAAAAACCACTAAAGGTATTGGGTATAAACTCTTAAATAAAATGGGATTTGAAGGAAGAGGCCTTGGTAAAAATGGGCAAGGCATAACTAACCCATATACATAGAGGATAGGCCTCATTTTTATAGTTTTGGGTATACTAGTGAGCAAATGGAAATTGGAGAATGTTCTAAATATGTAGCAAGAGGACAAGCTTCCAACTACCAAGAATATAAGCCACTAATTTCTTAGAATAAACCATCACAAGTGGATGAGAGGTGTAAGAGAAATGGAAGAAGAGGCATTGATATTCCACCTCCTTTTTCTTACACAACACATAACACAAATAATTTGTTGAATTCTAAAACTTCTAATGCACTCTTTTAGTCTAAAGAATGTGGCTATGATATATAGAAAATGTGGTATGATTTTCCTTATACTTTTTGTGAGTTAAGTAATTATTATATTACTTATTATTGGAAGAGAAAATCTCTTACAAATAAGTTTTTGAATTTTTTAAAAGATAACGTAGGTGCTAATGATCAATCTCATCATTTAGAGGTGAGAAATGGTAAACATGTTTCCTCGTCCAAGAAGAAGGACAAGAGGAACTTTTGTACTCACTATCACAAGAGTGGACATAGAGTTGAGAAATGTTAGAAAATTCAACCATCACACTCTTATAAATATGGTAAATATTCTAATGTATATTTTAGTTATGAAATAAGGATTTAGTATCATAGGATTTTTGGTCTAAATATCCATGTCATTTTTGTGGATTAGATAATCATTGTGTTGCCTTATGTTGGAAAAGAAAACTAGTTAATAGGATATATGTGTCTTCTAAGGAGAAACAAATGGGTAATAATTATTTTACTCATTATAATTAAAGTGATCACTGAAATGATAAATGTTTGGTTTTACATCCAAAACTATGTCCTAAGTATTGAAACAAGACATCTATGAAGAATGATGCATCTGTAAGAAAAAAAATTGTTTTAAACCCACCAATTTTGGAAATAAAACAAGAGGAAGACCACTTCTCTATTGATTGTCCACAAATGACTCCATTCATTTTTAATTTGGATGGTAATGATCATTTCTTTTCTAGTGGTGATTTTGCATAGCTATGGTATTGATTAGCATGCATATATTCAAATCAATTTTGGGATTCCTTTAGAAGGAATATAGTTTAGTTTTGAACATAATTTTTGGAGCTACCAGATGTGAGAAAATACAAGTGACAGGTTTATCATAGTTGGATTAGTTTTCTCATATTTATGGTTTTGTTAAGCTCTATTTTTAATCTCTTGATAAGTTTTTGAGTTTATCATGCATTGAAGAAGGAATTAACTCATATTTAAACTTAGATATATTCCTAAATGATTTAAATTTGGAATTTGGTTTATTGGAGTGACCTATAGAGAAAAACCAAGGGATGGGTTTATCATACATGGATTAATTTTCTCACATTTGGGTTTTAGAAAAACTTCAGTTTTAAACCTTGATAACAATATATGTAGATTATATGGGGCATGATCAGTATATCTACTTTGGGAAAATTTGTATTTTAGTATATGTGTTGTCTGTTTACATTATGCAAATAGAGGTTTATAATATATTTTTTAGGCATTGTTTGTAATTATAATAATTATACAAACTTTTTGTAGCCATGATATTTGCATATTTATAAGTCCCTCATTCTTTGTGGGAATTTGTATACAAATATCAAAAATGGTTACAATTAGCATATATATTTATTATACTAACAAATTGATTTTTAGTTACAGTGATTGGAAGATTCACCATTTTGAAGATGTGACATTTAAGCAGGCAGTTTACTTCTATCTACAATTTGGTATTAGATAGATATTTGTTTCAATAGAATTTTAGGGATTCGATTTGATTTTTGAATCATTACCATGATATTTTATAGTGATGTTTTGTAGAGTAACTATTTGTATAGGAATCATTTGTAGATTCAGAGAGTGATGTGACTTTATGGGGACCAAAAGGGTCTTATTGGGGAGATTTGATCTAGAGAAATTTTTTAAATTATGGTTTTTCATTTTTTTTCCATTGTAATTCCTTCATTTCCCAATTTAAATATCATATTTATTATTCACACCTTTATTTCCACATGGATGCATTTTTTTTAAAAGAGAATTATCCTAGAGACATAAACAAAAGATAATAAAGGAAATATAGAATTGCATTTTTTTACAGAGGTAGAATTTTGATATAGCCACATGAGACCATTTTGCCTATTTTAGAATCTTTTTAATTTGTATAATTATAGAGAGCTATTTTTAAAACTAAAAGGTAGTTTATGAACCTTTTGATATTTTTTTTGCCTCCTTCGAGAGAGATAAATTGTCCATTTCTAAGATATATATATATTTACAAGTGATCATTTTGGAAACAAAGGATGTTTATAATCAATGATCAAATTTATTTAGAGGTTGATCAACCAATTGAAAATTATTTAGAGATGTAAGTTTAATCAATGTATTTAAATCTTATTTAATGAAATCGTTTTAATGAAACTAGGGAGGTAGTTAATTGATGAGCCTTGTAATCAATCTCTAGTCTTTATTATTTTTTTTAGTTTTCCCTCAATATGTCAAATTTTATTTATTATTTATATTTGTAATTTAATTACTAAAATTTTATTAAGAGACTATTTTCATAGTTGATAAAAATATTATTTGAATGTGTTATCTAAATAATAAAATCTTATGATTTTAAAAACTACTCATTCAAAATTGTTTGGTTAATTTTACATTTAGATTAAAATAAAATTCAATCCCTTTGATTTAATTAATTTTTTTTGGAAACTGAATTATTATTAAAATCCATTTTAATTAAATAGTAGTGATTATTAGGGGATAATTACTATTTTTGAATCACATTATTTATTTTATAAACCAAACATAGTTAAAATGTATGTTGGGGCTACATTGTAAATGGTGATCAATAGTTATTTACATATTTAAATTATTTAAAAAGGCTCAATATCACATTTGTAGGCATGTGGATGGAACCAATTTCCATCCCCAAGTTTATAAATATTAAACCCTATTTTTAAAAATAATATACCATTCTGTACATTTAAATATAACACATTTAAAAACCCCGATCAAGAAAATATTTATTGTCTTGTTTCCTAATAGAAACAAGGTCTGTAATTAAAACCCAATATTATAAACTAAAATATTTACCAACATAAATCTACAATTATTATTAATTTAATGTGTTGTACGGTAGCTCCCATTCCTTCTTGATAAAACTCTATTCTACCTCTATGTCCCCCATTCTATTATTTTCCTTTCACTTATTCTATTTCCACTCCACCTCCATGTCTTGCATGGCCTCTAATTTATCCTATTATATTATGAGTTATTCATTATGAAATCTAATTCATTAATTCTTGATCTGCTATTTTGGCTCATTCACTTGAAATCCATTACCCTTTTTTAAGCATGGCCACCACATGCAAGACCTACTCATTATAGAAAATGGTTAAGTTAACCCAAGTCATAGAAAATAAAATATAATCCCCTCAAAATATTCCATTATGATATAAATTATTTTAATTAAAAAAATATGTGGTAACATTTCTAATAAAACCTTTACAAAATCTAAGACAATGTTTTCCAATGTTACAAAAAAGTGTTAATATAATTGCTTTGGATTATTTTTACCCAATATCACCCCTTTAAGACATGAAAAAGGCATATAAGTATACAAAATTACATAATATGTAAAAAAACACCCAATAATCCTATAAGTTAAAATACATGAATGGTTTAAAATAGCATATTTCATTATAGTTTAGTCCATATATAAATATAAACAATAAATACATAAACTTAACATATTATGTAAATCAAAATCATCTATGAAAATTAATGAATTCAAAATCCATGAAAGAAATCTTTATTAACCATAAGGATAATAAATTTAGAGTAACACCCAACATTTTTGTAGAATACTATTATCATTTATTTCATTTAAGTAATCAAGAGTGTAGTGTGTGTGTGTGTGGGTTTAGTTTCATTCTCTCTATACTTATTGTTTAAAACTGCATCATCCCCCCTATGATAATCTCCCTCTATTCTACTCTTTGAGGGTGGTATAGTCTTGAAAACACATTTAAAATAAAAAGGTATTAGTTCAAGCTTACAATAAATAATCAAGTATTCAGAATAAATTTACATTAATTAACTGTTGAAATAAAAATTAAGTATACAAATGAAATCACATTCATATAAGATTCCAATACATACAAACATATTACATCCATAATATATGAAAATGTCCTAAAAAAATAATTTATCATGAAATAAAATAGTACAGTTATCAACTAGACATCATAAATATCTAAATATACTATAAAAACTAGAAACTACTAATCATTAATTTCACTTCCCTCACTAATATTATTGTAGTTTTTGAAGAATGGGATAGGATGTGACATCTTTCCCCCCTAAAATAATTCATTATCCTAATGAATTGTATGTTAAACATAGTTCCATAAATAAATAATAATGTTCAATATAAAATTATTTAAATAGATAAGGAAACAACCTAAATAATTCCTCATAATCCTCTCATGTATCACTATCTTCAGAATATTGGTCCCACTAGACCTTACATTGTGATACTTCCTTGTTACAGAAGATAAGATTATGAGTATCAATTATTTTTATTAGATTTATTATGACCACCTATAGATCTATAAATTGTAATGCATTCTCATCCAAAACATGTAAAGGATCAATTATATATTTCTTAAGATAAGCTACATGAAAAACATTATGCATTTGAGCCAAAAATAGTGGAAAAACAAGTTTATATGCTATAAGTTTGATCAATTTCATAACCTTTAAGGTTCCCACATATCTTAGTGATAATTTCATTGATTTATCAAACTTAATAACACTCTTTTAGGGTTTGAATTTTAAAAAAAAAAATTCCAACTAAGAATTGTCTTAATGCTTTATAGATCAGGATAACTTTTATACCTATCATTAGATTCATCAAAACTCTACCTTATTAATTTTAATTGATCCTTAATTTTAATAATATCAGGTCCAAAAACCACTATATGCTATATCTTATCCCAATTGATTGGTGTTATACACCTCATACCATATAATGATCAAAAAGGAAAAGTTTCCAATGTTGATTGGAATGAGTTGTTATAAGCAAACTCAACTAGTGGTAGGTATTATTACCATTTATATTACTAATCCATGCAATAAATTATAAAAATATTCTATAAAATATAATTCACTCTTTACATTTATCCATTTTTTTATAAATGGTAAGTTGTACTAAAATTCAACTGTGTACCTAATGTTGTATAATGAGTGTATATATCTAAAATTTTTGCTTTTCTTAATTTTGGAAGAAAGAAACTAATCACTTTGGGCCCAATAATGATCAAAGTGGAATACCTATAGTAAAATAATTCCATATTTTACAAGCTAAACCTCCATGCCATCAATAGAGAATGATTTTAGTCACACCCTTCTTCCATGAATTAAATAAATATACAACACCTCATTTATATGGTGAAGGTAGTAATCATGCTAAAAAATATTAGATTTTATCCTTTTAAAGATACTTTATATTACAACCCATGACCACTAGTGAAAAGGCTAGGTTCATTATTTTTAATATGGATGTTGAATAAACTCTATAATGGGATAATATTAGCATAAATAAAGGATACATAGATGATATCAACACATGGGAAGAGTTTGAATAGAATTTTATGGATAAATACCACTCTATTGCCAGTAAAGAGAAATAGTTTAGAATTTTAACTCCTTATATGAGGTGCCTAATTGTTGTCTAAGTATGAGGCTAAATCTATGACTTTGTTGTGTCATGCTCTTCAAATTAATGATGGAGAGATAAAGATGTGTAAGCTCAAACTAGGCCTTAGAGACAACATCCAGTTAAATGTAAACCTAAAAACCCATCAAGCATGTATGAGGTGGTAGAATCAACCTATAAGGCTAAGGATAAGGACAATGCTCATTTTAGAGCTAGGTAGGACTTTAAGAATAAGAACATTCAACATAAAATTGTTGTAAATAACACAAAATTTAATAAAATTTATGTACTTTATAATCAAAATAATGGAAACTAAGGAACAACTCTCAATTCATAAAAATAAGTTTTAAAACCAAAAGAGAGGTGTTAGAATAACTAGTAGATTAGCTACTTGAGAAAATAAGATATTTGTTATTACTAAGGGACTTATTGGAGGTTATTAGTCCTATAAGTGTGTCCATTATAAGTTGTAACCCTTATAAAAATGATAAAATTAGGTGTATTTATGCAACCTTATAAAAAACACATTTATAACAACAATCCACCTTGGTAGAACTAAAAGGTAATTTACCAAACCAATTATTTTTAAGAACATATTTGAAAGAAATGAAAATATCAAATATAATAATTTATAAGTAATTGATTAATAATTCAAATCATGTCATATTGTGTATCACTACTTATGTTTGTAAATAAAAATCATGGAGCCTTGCGTTTGTGCATCTATTATTGAATGCTCAAAAAGGTTTCCATTAATAATCAATATACATTGGTCCATAGAGATGATATATTTTATTAGCTTAAAGGCTTATATATTTTTTTAAAATATAAATTCTTGATATGAGTACAATGTTATTTATATTAATTATGAATACATCCATTAAACAACATTCAAAACTAGGTATGGGAACTATGATTTCACAATGTTGTCCTTTGGGTTAACAAACACACCTTCAACATTTATGAATCTCATGAACAAAAATTTTATAGATTTTTTAGAACATTTTGTGTTAATTTCTATTGATGATATAATTTTTTATTTAAATAATGTTCAAGAGCAAAAGTAACATCTCTGTCTTGTGTTATAATGATTTCATGAACAACAAATTTATAGAAAGTTGTCTGAATGTTCATTCTTCTAAGATAATGTTCACTAATTGGGTCATGTGATATTGAAATATAAGGTGTTGGTAGATCCATAAAACATTAAATCCATCACGGAATTACCTATTCCAAATAATGTTCATGAATTTAAAAGTTTTATGGGGCTAGTTGTGTATTACAAAATGTTTGTAATGAAATTTTCTATCATTTCCAACACAATGATTTTATCACAATTAAAAGGCAATTTTTTTAATCTTAATTAAGTGTGAATAAAATTTTAAAAAGGTGAAATAATTTTTAAATAAAAAACCTTTGTTAATTATTCCTAATCAAAATGAACATATTTTATTATGGGTTGATGCTTATAATCTTGGGTTAGGTGGATTACTTTTTTAGAATGGATAGTTGGTGGCCTTTGAGTCAATAAAGATAAAAAATAATGAGATAAAATATCCCACACATGATTTAGAACTTGTTAAAAATTTCACAACATTAAAAATGTGGTGTCACTACCTTCTTTAGAAGCACTTTGTGAATAAGTCAGATCACTAAGGTCTTATTCATACCTTTTTCCATCATAAAATGAATTTTAGGTAGTGAAGGTGGCTTGAGTTTGTTAGTGATTATGATTTTTTCATTGAGTACATCAAAGGTAAATAAAATAAAGTGATTGTTTCACTAAAAATTTGATATTATATTATTTACATTTCATAAATCATGTCTAAATTTAGGGATTTAGTCCTTAAAAAACAACCCAAAAACCCATTTTATGTGAAAATTTAGTTTAAAAAATTTATGAATATAATTTTCCTTAGTATAATTTTACTAAGTGAGAAGTGTAACTTTCATTAGTATATTTTTAATACAATAAAATGTACCATTATTCATTGAGAATTACACTATTTGAAGCATTATATGGTAGAAAGTGTAGAACTCCATTAGGATAGGATGGATTGGACAATAGAGTCAATCCTTGACCTAAATTTGTTAAATACTATAACACTCAAATGAGGTTCATAAGACAAAATCTAAAGGAATCCTCATATATGAAAAAGAGATGTGTTAATCTCAAGTGAATTAAATGTATATTTTAGATTAGAGACAAGGTTTTTATGAGAGTGTGTCCTAGAAAAAATTCTACTAAATTTGTGAAAGTAGAAAAGTTAGATCCAAGATTTGTTAGGCCTTTTGACATGGTTTAATTAATAACCTTATGGCCTATAAGCTATAAATTTACCCTTATATTTAAAATATTCATGATGTGTTTCACAATTATTTTCTTAATTATTATGTTGTTGACATTTTTAATACAATCAATTGGGAAAATTTTCATGAGGAAGATGATGGGATTTTTTGAATGGAACCTATACATGTGTTGAATTAGTTTAGTATTAGAATATTAAATAGATAAATTGAGTTGATATTATTCTAGTGGGATCCCATAAGTGAGAGTATAATAATGTGGGAGGATTAAAATCTCATGCATAACATGTATCCTCACTTTTCCAAATTAATCACCAGGTCAATGATAGTTTATGAGGGGCATGATTTAATATCCCCATTATGGTAAATTTTCCTTCTATTATGATAATGGTTTTAATGCATTTACCAAATATTTATTCCCATAAGATAGGTTAGAATAGTTGAAATAATTAATAATGAATGTTGTATTATTTAATAGAATTCTTAATTTTCAAATAATTAATGTTAAATTTTTTTATAATTTGATTATGATATTCAATTAGCAAATCTTGAGGATTGATATTAATTTAGCTAAATGTTGTTAGAATTTGTGAAAAGTCCATGTATGGTGATCCTTATGAGTTTTAAGTTGGAAAATTTCTATTTAAATGTTTAACCAACTATAATAAAAATTTATGGAACACTAAAATCATTTCATAAAATTATTTTAGTTTACCACCAACACTTAATGTTGCATTAAGGCATAAAATTAATTCCCATGGCCAAGTAACATATTTTATTATGAGAGTTTGAAATTGTTTAATTACTATTAAAAACTTTGAAGAAGGTAATTGATGGTTAAAATTTGTTTTGAATATAAAATATCATCATCATCATCATCATCATCATCATCATCATCATATATATATATATATATATATATATATATATATATATATATATATATATATATATATGTATGTCTGAGATCAAACCATTTATTGGGAATTATTTAATTTTAAATAAGGTGGTTTAACTACCTAAGGGATAATCCACCTCCACATAGATCATGGTGCTTATGAATTAATGTTTAAAATCTTGGAATAACCCCTACCACATTATATTAATTTAAATTGATTTATTATACATGATAGCAATTTATTTTATCCTTAGAACCCAAACTAGTTCAAGTTATAGAAAAGGGGTGAGCTAGGGGAATGTAACTATGTTATTGAATTTTTAAAACATCATCATTTTTAGATGGGTACCATGGAAGAGTGATAACCATGTAAATATTATTGGATATATCTTGTAATTAAAATAAATTCCACAATATCATGATTATTATGAATCTATGAATTTAAACAATAAGGTAAATGAGAACATGGGGTTTTTTCCCATGTTTATATGAGGTTATTTTCTCATGCATCATCCTCCTTAGATTTTTTTTTTTTTTTGATAAATTTAATAAAATAATTTGGTGTTTTGGGATGGAATCAATTCATAAATTTTGGAGTGAAATTTTGCCTAGGTTTTTACATAAAACCTTGACCATACCCATATTATTGGGGGATGAATTTATGGGGAGTTTTGGAGGTAGTGGTGAGAAGTGAAAATCATGACAACATTCCAAGAAGGATTGTAGAATTTACAAGTAAAGTAATGAACATCCTTGTGCAAGGACACTTTTCTTGTTTTATTTATATTAGGCTTAGGATTTATTTTCTTTATGGTGTTATATGTAAACCCATATGTGATTTTCTTGCATGATTCAGTTGTTTGCTTATATTTTGATGGATTTGTGTTTATATAAATATTAAAACCAATTGTATCTTTCATTGTTTAGATAATATGTAGATGACTATGTTTATTTTATTGATGTATTTAGTTTATAAAAATATTAAAACTACCTATAGATTTCATTTTTTAACTAATATGTAACTGAGTGTGTTTATATTTTGAAAGGATTTTAGTTTGTAAAAATATTAAAACTAGATGTAGCTTTCCTTGTTTAGTTAATATGGAGTTGTGTGTGTCTCTATTTTTGATGTAATTTTGTTTTAAAAAAAAACAATCAATTTTAGATTTTTATTTTGAATGGTTTTTATAAAGCTATGTGCTTATTAATTTAATCGATTCTTGGTTTCTATAAAAAATAATTACATGTAGATTTTGTTTTGAGTGGCTCCCATGGAGCTATGTGTTTGTCATTTAATAAGGAATTTTTATTTTATTTTAAATGGTTAGCTATAGTTTATCAATTTCATTTATGTCCTAAATTGATTTGGGATGGAATATTATGATCTATTGATATTTTTGGTTGTGATGTGATGGCTCAGAAAATAAAATCATAATTTCCTTGAATTAATTTCGATTTTGTTAAATGTTAAATCATTGCATGGAACCTTAATATTCTTCATTTTTTTAGGAGCTTAGCTCTATTAATTAGTATGACTTTTTAAATTCTAATAGGGATAAATTATACATATTTTAAGTCATGTCTAAGACTTGGAATGATAGGTTACTTACATCAAATTAGTGGTTGTACATAGATTGTGTTACCTTGGAACATTGGCTTTTATTTTACAATGGTTTAGTATTAAAAGGGTGTGTTATGCCTTTAGATGGTGCATAAATTGGATTGAATATTATGAATTTTAAAAATATAGTTAATGGATTTAATTAACATATATTTATTTATTTAATATATATATATATATAAGTACAATTGTAGGTTAATTTATGGTATTCAATCCATAATGGTTTTAGTTTACCTTATTGAGAAAACAATGTTAAAGGAGTTTTGTGACTGGTTTCTTATCCATTATTTAATTTTATTATAACTAGGTTTGAATTATATTATGAATTCTTAACTTTATGAAAATTTAAAGGTTTTATTATGCATATTTTAATTTATGAAACACAATGCTAGAAGAATATATAAATTTTGTATAATTTACAACATTATCTCATGAAATATTATGGTTATAGTAGTCTTTTACATAGTTGATGTTTATATTCATATTTTTTTTAATAATGTTTCTTAAATATAAATACTTAATTACATGGATTGACACTTTAAAACATTGTGGTTTAATGATATGGTGTTGAAAAATTAAATTTGATGTGTATTACCATGTTTGTGATAAGTTTTCTAATTAAATTTTTGTTAAGCATGATTGGAATTGAAAAATGTTTATAAAATTGTGTTAATTTGATACCCAATATATACCTCTTGTAAATTATGATTTAAATTATGCTTGGATTGATTTATGTTAAATAAGGTGCATTATTAGTATGCTAGTAAATTTTAATGCATGTGGATTACTTGTGATTTTTGCATTATTCTGATGAATTGTTATTTCTTTTATGTGTTTTCACTTATATATTCTCCCTTTTAGGATATTTCTTAGATCTCCTCATCTAATTAGAACAATTGAAACACATCTCTCTTGTGGATAGCCTAAGGATGAGGTGAATCTCTAGATAGAGCTAGCTCCCTTGATGTACCACATTGGATTACAACTACACCTAAGCTTTGGGGTGGGAGAAATGGAGAGAGATTAATGAAATAAAACTATGCTAAGGGAGGTGATACAAAAAATAAGATGATGAATTCCAAATAGTATCATGTTACACATGAGAACAAAGGACTAACCAAACATACACTCCATCAATCTACATCTTCTCACATCAATGTTACATTATGAGGTTATGGATGAATGTGAAAAGATAGGAGGAATAGAAAAGAGGAATTTAATGCCACTATTGAATAGACTAACTCACTCAATCCCTGACATTTCCTAGAACACTTCACATTCCCTATAAGAAGAAGCTTTCTAGCTACAAATAGGATGAAAGAATGAGACAACGTGTTAAAGAATCCATAGTCTTCACTAAGAAAGATCCAACAATCAAGTAAAACACAATATTAATATCCATGAAGAGGTAAAAAATCAGTATTATTATTGATCAAATGGTATGCAAATGAGCAGGGCTTCACCATACTCAGGTGGATCATAAGTTATAATGGCCAAAATGGCTAGTTCTTATAGAGCTTGAGAGAAAGAGTAGAAGAGAGAAGTCCAAGGGTCATAAGGAAAATTTTAAAGTGAATAATATAAATTAATTATGCATGAGAATAGGATGTGGGATGAACCATGCAATATTAGGAAGCACAAGTGTCCATCCAAGTCATGAAACTCTTTCAAAGTGGCATGAAACTCTTCATTCTGGCTAAAAAAATGCCTTCATTATTTGGACCTAATTGAAGATCCAAAAAATTATTAAGGGAAGGTATGACTATTGGGATGAATTTTAAGGATTCATAAATTCCTCTCAATGCATTAGTTTTAGGCTTGGTCATCTATAATCATCTGGGAATGAGCCATCATCATCTACAATCTAAAAAACTATTCCTTCATGCACCCTACACACTTGGCCTCCAAAAAGGAATTAATTTTTCATTAAAATTAATTTGAGTGAGTCTATGACACTTTCAAATACCCTCCATGTCCTTATAAGAATCAAGTACACCTTAAAATCACTTCCACTTACAGTTTTCACACTTCTCACCTTCATGTTTAGTGTGCCTATTTTGACTAGCTAAGATGAAGCTATTTTTTTACACAATTAGGAGTATTATAAAATAACTAAATGGAAATATGGAGTTATAAAAAATCTATATATTTCTCCCAAAGTTGACTTTACCTCTTGAAACCTCTTGTACCTTGCATAATACACAAAATAGTCAAAAGAGTCATATTTTTCACCATGTCCATACAATTTCATACTAATAAAAAGTATGGGATGGATGTTGGGTGATTAATATAAAATTTTAAATCATAATAATAATAATAAAATTGGTCCATTATACAAACTATCTAACTCCATTTCTCTAAACTGGTCACTGGTAAGGGTTTAAGAGTGTTTAGGCCTATTTTACCCTCTTAAGGTTCATTCATAAAGACCTAATGTTAAATTTATAGAAAAAATACACTAATTTTACTTTTAGGACCTGTAATATATTCCTAAATCTCCTTTTTCCTCCATAAAAATCCTCCAAGAAGATACGAGCACTTCAACTTGGCCTATCGAGCTTGTTTTCACATTTCCTACAGGCCTGGGTTGGTTCTGAGTCCAAAAATGGCTTATTTGTGATTTATCTACCTTAAAAATATTTATCACCTATTTATCCACCCTAAAAATATTTTTCAACAAGTTATAATGTCCACCCAAGGCTATAGGTGAAAATGTCTTCTCATTTGGGCTTTAGGCCTAAACATGCTTAGTAGGGTTGACAACAAACTTAGCCATCTAGACCATATTTATTGGTGAATTGATTATATGAGGTGTTTTAAATGATTTTTAATGTGTATTAAAACTTATTACACATTCTTTTAATGTTCAACTATCTCCTTAGATAACTCTTTCACCTCTTTTGTTAAGATTACAAGGTTTTTCTTATAAGGGAAGTACCCTCTATCTAAGACAAAATAGAGGGGACTTCACATATTTTATTAGACCATATGAATGGTTTAATATATTAAAAAATTCATAAATACATCTTAAACAAAAAAAACTAGCTTTGTATTAGGTCTTTGGCCCCTTAAATGCACTAGAAACCCATGATAGACTTCTAGGCAAAGGACTGTGAAGGGGTGTTTGAAAGTAGACTGTGCCTTGCTTGTGTAGAGTTACTTGTATATTATATATTGATAAATAAAAATAAATTAAAATATAAATACCAAAATTAAGGTATTCTAATCATTACCTATTCCCCAAACCTATCATATACCCCTCACATATATTGACTCAGTCCAGACTAAGTTACCCTCCCTATATTCCCTAACAATGAATCTTGTAGGTGGTTGTGTTTGGTTTAGGATTTAAAAGCATGAATGTGTCCTATTTATCTATTTAAATATCATTTTATAAGTATTTTGTCCCACTTTTTCACTTTTTCTAGCTCTTCTCCATCATTTTGAATTCTAAACCTACTCACTATTTATTTGGTTAGTTGTAGGTGTTCATAGGACCTAAAAGAGTCTCTGTAAGATTATTTTACATTTTTAGGAGATTATGGAGGTTATAATGTCTTAATGGACGTGATAATTTGTTTGTTTTACCAATTAACTCATCATATACTCCTCCATATACACTACTAAGATAAGAATGAGTTTTATTGTTGACTATATTCCACATTCAAGGAGGGCCCCAACAGATGATTTTGCACAGTTTATGTCATGAAAAAATTACACAATCCCCATTGAATTTTTACATGGTCATATATTAGTGGCTTAAACTCATTCATTTCATACTTGGGCTAGACTATCTTTTAGGATTTCAAACTTGTTCACTACCTAATTGAGACAGTCATCTACAGTTGGTTGTGGGTGCATGTTTCTCCACTAAGACCTTGATCATGATGCGTATAAAAAAATTTCAAGTTTTAAAATCACCTAAAAAATAATTATGACTGTATTCACTTTTAAAATTCTAAAATACCATGCTTAGGACACTGTCAACTGTAGGTGGGTGTCTAGGTAACTTGTATGGACTGTAGGTGTGTATGAGGAATATGACACCACTTATCATCTTTTATTGATATTATTTTAGATCATGAGTGTTAGATTCACAATTTAAAAAAAATATAACATGGTTAATGTATCTTAATACACCTTATGTTTAAAATATCACTTTGGGGAAAAACCTGTAGATGAGACTATCATATTTTAGTGCATAACAATGCAATTTTAGAGCTTTTAAAAACTAATATCTATTTCTCCTCTACCCTTAAAAAATTGTGGGGTTAATGTCCTTGATATAGGATATAAATCCTATTAAAATATAGTAATTTTAAGTCTTTTATACTATGTTATATTTAATCCACAAAACACTAAGGATCTTTGTTTTCATAGTTTAGGGACAAAGGGCCTGAATACTATCATTGTTCTTTAGAGGAAATTTCTAATTTAAATTTTCCAAGTTAATCCTCTACATGGGTCTACCATGACTTCATAAAAACACTAATATTTAAGGAAATACTTAAACTTATTCCAATCCCCATTGACACCTCATCTCTATGTGAACACCACCTATAGGTGGCCATTTTCCTTTACAGGCAACAAGTATGATATGGTCAGTGAGCAATGTCTTGAACTTCAATTTATTTTTATTCCTATATTAATGATTCCATATAGATTATTTTCATTATATATGACCTTTATTAGATAAAACAATTCATTTAAACTTGACATATTCTATGGGGGCACCTGTAGGTGCATGTTTATAGTAGAATGTGTGAGAAAGATGAACATAACTACATAGTCCCTCTTTTTTAATAAAATTAAGTTTTAACTCACCAATTCATGATTATAAAGGATACACCAAGACTTAAAAACCTTCAACACACCTTTTTGAACATGTTTCATAGTCCCCATGCATGTACTTTACCATAACTACCAGTAAAAGTGAGAAAGAAGTTGACTGAGTATCATAGTGAACTACAATTTTGTTTCAATCATGATGTAGTGAGATAAAAAAATTAAGGGAGGTGATAAATATTTAATTAATACATTGTGATGAACATATATACATCCTTTTAACCATTATAAAAAAATGGGAATTCTAAAAATGGTGAAAACTATTTTTCATCCCAAATGAGACTAATTTACCAACCTAAGATGATTTTCTCACTAAAACACCATGAAAAATTAAAAAAAAATCATGTAAATAATAAAATAATATATCCAAAATCCTCTAGATTCAACATCACCAATTGGTTCATACAGACTTACCCAAAATGGAGGAAAACCTATAGGGTACATGAAATAACAAACATAAAAACATAGTCAACTTCATGAGGATGGTTCATAAATAAAAATACACCATTATTTTAAATATTATAATTTAAATTAGGGTATATAAGTTTAATACCACATCCAAAAATTATTTTTCTTTAAACCCTATCAACTATCTATACTAAGCACAAACCTAATGGTCATTTATGTATGTCTAGAAAGGTAAAGAAGGAGTAGAATGGTTTTGGCTTAAAAATTGAACTTATAGAGAATTTCAAGAATTTATATGAGTTTAAGGAAGATTAATAGTCCTTACATGATCTTTTTCAATGTGGCATACTTCCCCATGGGCTATATAACTTCCAAATGCTCCCTTTTTCAGTTAGTTTCTTGTATTACAGTTAGAAAAGCTATAATATTTTGATGTAACTAACATCTTTGTTAGGGAATATGACCTATTTTATGTTTTAATTTATAAAATTACACCTATACACATTTTAAACCATGCCACTTGCATTTATGATCCCTAAAAGCCTTCAAAATGACTCAAAATGATAAGTTGATTAATATGACTAAGACCAATGATATAATGATATTAAATGACATAAAATTAACTATATTACACGCCATTATAATATATGATACACCCTAAAACATTAAAATTCAAGTTTATTACCTACAAGGGCCCCAATTCAACCTATAAGATCAAATTTAGTTGACAAATTGGTGACTCATAATGGTAGTATGCCTGTTATACTAACTAAACTAGTAGACTTATCAATCCTTTAGGATTAGGGAGTCATCTAAATCTTGAGACACAACAAGAATAATTTTATAATAATATTTTATAAATATAATACCAATTACTACCTCAACCACACAAATCAAAAGACACACAGAAGGCAAAAGCAAACACACATGTGTTTCATGAGCACTTATAGAACACAGACACTAAACTAAACAAACTAGAATCAAATACTAACTTGAGATGAAATCTCCATATTAGATCAAAGGTGAATTTTTAAACCTTTCTTACTTCATGACAAGGAGTATTGAGTGATACATGTAACCTTTGGTCCTTTAGTATTGATGCCTCCAAATTTTCCATGATGTTTACCAACTTCATTGGCATGATGTTCATTGAGAACCAATAAGATCCAAACAAGTTGGCTATGAAAATGAATTATTATTACATCCAAATAGACTCAAAATTCTCATATGGATCCTCAATTACAATTGCCAATGGTGATTCACAGGGGAATACGTTCTTGCTTTCCATAATACTCTCAATAGGATTGGGTTTCTTCTCAGTTACAAGTTATTATATCTCATCACGGAGATTTGCATATTCTACCCAATCTTGGTCATTATCCTCCATGGAAGACTCTTTCTTCACCTTGTCATTTACTTTATCTTTAAATTGGCAAAACTCTTCAAGCCCTTGAAAGAAATCCATTTGTAGCTACCAATCATCTTTGTCCTCTTCATCATCTAGAACCACTACCTCTTCAATATTATTTTATTGATGTATGAGGTCATCAAGATGGTGTTATTAAATCTATAATTCAACTGATATTGATTCAAGATTAGGCTGATGTATTGGTTCATCTTTAATAATAACATCTTGGACATTGGTCTTAAGAGAGTGTTATAGGGTTGTAACCTTTTTGGGAAAGTCTTAAAATTATTCTCCATACATAATAGCACATTCATCCTCATACTTGAGATGATTATCCATAAAATTTTAATCAAATGTAGATTCTTTTTCAAGGGGTACAAGATCCTCTATCTCCTTCTCCTTCATGGTGATGTCAAGAGTAGGCATCTTGAAATCATGTAGCCTAACCCAATGAGGCTACCAAGGAGGTAAAATTTATTCAAGCAAGAGTTCTAAGTTTTTTTCAACTAGCTACTCCTATTTAGGTTCTCATACCATGGGTCCATCAAGTTAAAGAGTGAATGGGTGAGGACAGTATGATCTAGTTGGTGGAGGTGGCACGTATAATTCAAAATCATATTTAGAGTGAAGTTTAGTCGATTCTTTTGGAAGATCTTGAGGAAGAAGAGGTAGACCTTGGGCTAAAAATAGTTTGGTTTTCTTCCTTCCATTTTACAATCACTTCATAGAAATCTGATTGGGCTTGAGAATTCTCTTAAGGAAGGTTATATGGGGTGTGCTTAGGCTTAGGATCTTTTTTTGGGTCTAAACCTCCATCACACCTTGACTTAGTAATTTCATCCTTAACTCTAGCTCTTCTATTTGCTTGGCTAGGTTCTCTTGGAAACGTCTTTCTTGAGTCTCATAGGAATCTTCATGAGGATGAGGAGTATAATAGGGTTGACATGGAGAATAATAGGTCTATTATGGAAGGGTGGACGGGACTTTTAAAGGATCAACTTCATTCTCAACTTCAGACTCCTTATCAAGACTTTATCCTCTTTCTTTCCATATGACTCCACTATCTTATTCCATATTAGGATTTTAAGATTAAGATTATTTTATTTAGGTGGTGATTCAACTTTAGGAGTGTATGAAATATTTAAAAAACTTGGAATCTCCTTAGGCTTGGATTCTCCACCTTGTCTCCAACTTGGAATCTCGTATCTAAAAGTCTTCTCTTGAGGTGGGGCTAAAATTGGAGAGGGAAATGAGGGATTAGATTAAACTTATTTTATTGATGACATGGACTATTACATATTAATATTAACCAACTTAATCTTCCTATTAATATTAGATTCAAAAATAAGGTTTCTCTTTTCAACTCTCTTCTCTAACTAATTGGGAAAATGATGACTTTGATAAGCTTTATTGGGTTCATAAGCAAGAACCATGTAGGAATGATAGAAACCTTGTGAAAGTGGAAATGAATTCTAATAGGTTTGATGAGGCTTCCTTTCATGAATTCTTAGCCTATCCTCCAAGGAAGAAACTAGGCCACTAACATCTAGCATCTCACTTGTGAGCCTTTACAAATTGGCTCTCTCAATAGGTGTCGACTCTCTTTTGACCAGCTCTAATTCATCTCTTACCTAATTAATGAAATGTATAGGAACATCTTGACCATGTCCCCTTAGTATATAAAACTCTATCATATACTTCTCATACCCCAAAAGAGTTTGCTTGAAGGTGGAAATGGATTGAGTTGAGAAGTTTCTAAGTTGAATAGGAGAAGCAAGATATTGAGAAGGCTAGCTAAAGGATTGATATAAATGATGATAAGGCTAGCTATAATGCTGATAATGATCATGGTGGGGTTGATAATGGTCATAACAAGTTTGGTAAGAATCAAACCAAGGCTGATAGGAATCATATAAAAGCCGATTAGGAATGCCATGAGTTGGAAATACCTCACCAACTTGTGTAAGACAAAACTCAATTCCAAAAGTTTAAATGAAACCTTATTGAACGAAATAACACAAAGGAATATGTTACCAAAAATATTCAAAGGATAACTTGGGCTACTTGACTAGTTGGTATAACTTTGAAGTCACCATTGATGCTTGAATAAAGGCCTCCAAAGGCTGATTGTTGAAAGATAACACCACAAATCTTTCAACCTCTGGGACAAAGAGTCCCATTGGGCATGCTAGAAACTATTTTCACTTAGATTTTAAACCTTTGAGGATATGTCTCATCTCTCATCATCCAAGTGGCATAACTAAAAAACCTCTAGGTTTGTGGGTAGCCTAAGGATGAGGTGAATCTCTAGATAGGGCTAGCTCCCTTGATGTACCACTTTGGATCATAACTAAACCAAAACATTGGGGGGGAAATGGAGAGAGATAACTAAAATAAAACTATTTTAAGGGAGGTGATACACCAAATAAGATGATGACTTCCAACCAAAAGCATGTTACACATGAGAACAAAGGATTAACCAAACATACACTCCTTCAATCTTCATCTTTTCACATCAATGTTACATTATGAGGTTATATATGAATGTGCAAAGATAGGAGGAATAGACAAGAGGCCTTAAATGCCACTAGTGAATAGACTATTTCACTCAATTCTTGACATTTCTTAGAACACTCCGCATGCCCTACAAGAAGAATCTTTCTAACTAAAATTAAGATGAAAGAATGAGACAACATGCTAAGGAATCCATAGTATTCACTAAGCAAGATCCAAAATTCAAGTATAACACACTATGAATATTCATGAAGAGGTAAAATATTAGTAGTCTTATTGATTAAATGGTATACAAATGAATAGGGATTTACCATACTTAGGTGGAGCATAAGTTACAATGGCCAAAATGGCTAGTTCTTATAGAACTTGAGAGAGAGAGGAGAAGAGAGAAGTCCAAGGGTCACAAGGAAACTTGTCAAGCTAAGAGAGCTAGTTACTTATAAATGAGAAGAGGATGTGGGATGAACCATGCAAGGTCAAGAAGCATAAGTGTCCATCTAGGTCATGAAACTCTTGTAAAGTGGCATAAAATTCTTCATTATAGCTTAGAAAACTACCTTAGTGATTTGGACCTATTTAAACATCTCAAAAATAATTAAGGATAGGTCTGATGATTGGGATTAATGAGAAGGCTTTAATACATACCTCTCCATGCATTGGTTGTAGGCTTGATCATTTGGAATCATATAGGAATAAGCCATTATCATCTACAATCCAAAAAACTCTTCCTTCATGCACTCTAAACATGTGGATTTTTTAATCACATAAAAATTTAATTTATACAACTTGAGCATGACTTGTGACACCCAAACCATAGGTCTCTCCTACTTCCCTACATAACCCACTAGGCCTGCTTTTTACTATTTCCCAATCATATGAAGCCTTCTAGATTTAGCCCCAGTTGTCATGGACTCCTCCCTATCCCCTAGGGTCCCTTTCCTGCTGGACACTAGTACCATAAGTCGGACTATAACACTAGACCCCAGGGTGTCAACTTTATAGTGCTATTGTCTAAGTCACTCTTAGACTAAAATGGTTAGATTTCCCTAGTTCCTTATGTTTTTCCTTTTTAGCCTAATGTGAACTCATATAACCTAGGATCATCATTTTTCTTATAAAATCCTATTTAATGGTCATTTATAAGGGTTGGAAATCATTCAAAAGGCACAAGCTAAAAATACACTAAGCACCTTCAATCAAATCCTCTTATTCTCTGCATACAACCAACTATTACTATTTAAAACCTACTCGAGCTCTTTCACAAGTCACAAGTCATCTCAAGTTTACCCAAATTTACATAATACTTGTATTACATACACAAAATTGCATAATACACATTCAATTTGGGAAAACTATATTGTCCTTGATCCCTCTTCAGAATATTGGTATGTAGGCAATGTGCCCACTCATGGGGTGTGATCACATATTCAGTGCATAATACATACTAACCCATTTTTTCAATTGATTTAGGACCACTTATCAAGACTAATGAGGAACTAAGACCATAATAGACAAAATTAGTTGCACACAAAGCTCCATAGATGATCTAGACTTGTAAATTCAGACATAGAACCTCCAAAAGCAGCAAAATATAACCCATAAATCTTAGAAGTAGATCAAAAAGAATATAGCACCAAAAATAAGATTATAACACTAGACCCCAAAGTGTATAGTTTATACCACAACTATATAGGTATAAAATAGACTTTTAGGTCCTATTTTTGATAATTTTCCCAATCAGCTCATCAATTTTTAGTTCTAGATTCCTCTGTCTTAATCCAAAAATTAGGGAAGTTCACTTTATATCCCCTTGCTTAATATTTTTAGTAATTAATTGATCAAATCTAGATTTATTAAATTATTAGGTTAATTTAGGCATACTATATTACATGTTTTCTAGATTAATCTATACCCTTTACTAATTAGGAAATTAAACACTTAGTTTCCCAAAAATAGTAAAGCATTTGGTGAACCTGACTTACTGCAAATTTTCACACAAAAATCCTAAAAAACCTAGGACTAATTATTTATAATTTTTTGAAATATTTTATTGATTTTTATAGAATTTAAAAATTAGAAAACTAAAAATTTAGTGCAATATTTTTAGCAATTCACTTAAACCCTAGTTTCCACATACGAGGTCCTTTTTTCACAAAATCACTTCCAAATCACTAGGAAATATATTCTACTAAATTTACAATTATTTTCATATTTTTCCTAAATTTTTCAAGTTTAAATCTACAAATTTTCAATAAAAATTTCAAATTATCACATTAATTTTGAAAAAAATATTTCAAACCCTAGTTACATCACTTAGTTTCCAGTCATTTTCTAGAATATTCCACTTATTTTCTACAAATTTTAATTGAATATTAAAATCAAAAAATCATTTTCAAATTCAAAAGTTCATAGTATTATGAAAATTATATTCCTAAAAAATCTTTAGGTGTATACACTAGGTGTTATTGCATTCTGAGTTATCACCTTAAATTTTTGACAGCTTTATATCCCTTTTTTCACAAAATTTAAATTACTATTTTAGACTTTTATGTTTCTTTTATCCATGATTTTCTAGTTTTAACACTTCAACTATTAAAACTTATTAAAACACATCCAAATACATTTCAAATTGTTTTCCTACTTACATAATGGCCCAACATACCAATTTTGATGAAATTGATAAAAGAGAGCTTCAAGAACTCTTAACCAAACACCCAGATATGCAAGATGACATGATTATAATTATACAAGAGGAAAAAAAAAGGTAAAAATGGTCAATATTATCAAACTATAAAAACCCCAGTTGCACATGACACTACCAAGGCAACTATGTCACAACAACCCCCTATAGAAGCCCAACCTTCTCCTATGCCACTAGTTATAGTTATAGCTAGTACATCCATATCTCCTGAAGTGGTAGCCCTTGTGTAAGAGATTTGATCTCTTGAATCCAAGGTGCAACATATTGAGAAAGGTACCACTAGATCTACATAAGCATTGGATCTTGTCACTTTATTGTATACACCTTTGGTATGACATATAACTACTACACCCTTACCACTTAGATTTGTACAACCTAATCTCACTTTTTATGATGGCAAGGGTGATCTAGAGGCATATTTGAGAGCCTTTCATGTACCATGTTTGGATTATGTACCAAATGATTGGCTATTAACCAAGTTATTTCCATGGAGCCTTAAGGATTATGCACTACAATGGTTTTAAAATCTACCAAATTAGTTGGTCAATGCATTTAATTCTTTTGCCAACATGTTCCTAGCAAACTTCATTATCAAAATAAATGATAAGGTGTCATATGCTCAAATTTCACAATAGAAACATAAGTAAAATGAGCCTCTCACCGAGTATGTTCTCAGATATAAGACCATATTGGCTAATACGACTACCCCTATGGTAGATCAAGAGTTATAGGACCTCTTCAAACAAAGTCTTCTACAATTTTTTCATGAGACAATCATGTTTAAAAGATTCTTTTATTTCACTAAATTGTGTCACACTTTAAAAAAATGAGAAATCAAACTCATGTTAGTGGGAAAAATCAAGTACACAAGTGTATCAGATACAACTAATAAGAGTAACAACAAAGGACAAAATTAGAAAATAATCAATGCAGCTTCAAAGCCCCTATAGTCACATTATTAGCACCTCCTATGTGACCTTTTACAAATCTACCAATTTCTCTAGCTAGAGTTCTATAGTAGCTACTAAAATGTAATATCATTTCTCTACCTCCTATCAAATAAGTTGATCTAGTAAATCCTATTCCATAGGGATATGATCATAATGTACTTTGTGACTATCATAAGGCACTAGGACATACTATAAATAGATGTGTTAGTCTTAGGCATAAGATACATGATTTAATTGATGCCAACCAAATTGATCTAGGCACTTCAATTGAGCCTCCTCAGGCCAAACCAACAAAAGATAAGTCACTTAAAATATTTTTATATCCCTTTGCATAGTATGATAAGTCAAAGGTACAAGACACATGAATTGTACATCATGAATATTAGGCACATCCTCTACAGCTATATATAAGTCATCGATTACTAATTCACATCCATTAAGCCACATGATTGGTACCTTTCATTGCAACCTTCTAGTCTAGCCTTCCATCACCTTTTTCAATCAATATATTATCGAGGATGACATATATTATCATGTAATCTTCATTATATCATTTATTCATGATCATCCCATTCTTAGTGTTCTAATTTATAATGGATCTAGTGTTAACATGTGTATTATGACACTACTACAACATTTGGGGTATACAAAATAGGATATCACTCTGAAAAATATAGTTATCAATGGATTTAGTGGACATAGTTAGACTAAAATGGGTGATATCCTCATCCCTTTATAGGTTGGTCCCATATGCATGACCACCTGATTCACTATAGTTCCTAGTTCATGATTCTTTGACATGTTACTTGGTAGACATTGGATATAAAAACTCTAAGCAATTCCATCTATAATGCATTGATGCATGAAATTCATTCATGCTAATTAGGTTATTATAGTTACTAGAGTTCCATATAAGTTACCACTTATGGTTTTAGTGCTAGTTTTAGTTCCAAAGCTAGTTTTAATTATAGCACTAGTTCTATCTCCATCACCAGTACAGAGGGTCCATACACCTCCATAGCTTTAAGATTCTAGATAGCTTATGACTATAATTTTTACACCCAAAGTAGTTTCATTAAGATCTCATGCATATATACATAGATCACATGTTTAGAGAACTTATCCTACTTATAGATGTGTCCATATGATCCCTATAGTTACATCTACTTCTCATAGTTACATACAAACCCTACAATCAGTTTCTAATTCAAAAAGTTTAGATTATTTAAAACATATCTAGCTTTTAAAGCCTTAGTCTCAACACTTCCATCATGTCTCATGATCACACATGACTCCACTTTCTGATACTAGACACCATGATAAGGGGTCTCATCTAAAACTCATCGATTAGTATCATTTCTTTGTAGTATTTCTTATACATAGTCTTCTTCAACTTGATTGTACATAGCTTACTCCAAAAATACAAAAATAATAAAAAATACAAAAATACAAATACATCAATTGTATGCATTATCTATTTTTCTTACATTGCTAAACATTATGGTAGACTTACTTTACATTATTCTATGCTACTTATTTGTTGATTTATCTATATTACCATGATTCACTTGATCTTATTTAAGTGTATGCAGTACATCTAGATCTTTCATTGCTTTACTCCACCCATCAAGTGGTTATCTTACTTCTACATTCCATCTACACATTGATACATCTACCCAATTGGGGCACACTCTACATGACTACACCATCTAGGTTATGACATTCTCACACTCCATAATCTATAAATTTTATGTAGTATGTACCTTACTTGCTTAAATAGATATCACATCAACATCTAGTAACATTTATCACACTTTTATATTTCATAGCATATACATTAGTCTTGTACCATATATCTTGTATACTCTTAGTTCTTTCTTTACATAGTTAGATGCTTGTCTATATTTCTATTACTTTATATGATTCTATTTGTGCTTTGATTAACTAGATGTGTTTGAATTTTCCATTTCCTTTTTGCTTCCTATCATTTTAGGATAGTTGCCAATGTCTTTTGCTTCTATTTATATTGTGTGTGCCTTCTATGTGCTTATGGCCCTTATGGCAATATTTGATTGTTCCCACTATGTGTATGTGGCATTTGAATATGCCTTGCATGTCTATTTAGCCCCTTGGCCACCATTGCATGTTTCTTACATCTTGCTTTGTATGTTTGTTTCTTGATTATCTTTTTATATGTACAATGCCATCATTCCAATATTGAATTTACCTTATTTCTTGGATGCCATAAGGGACATCATGCTTCATCCCTCCATGTTACTAAAAACTAACAACTAACATTATGCATTCTAGCTTTATTTTTATGCACATGCTATTACATTGTTACATTTATCTAGGCATACCCCTATGGATCTAAAAATCTCTCTATACAACTCTTGATATATCTTAAGATCATGAATATCAATGTTAAATCAAATATTTTTGAAACTTAACACACTGGTAGATCTTTTTATTTTGAGGGTAGTCATTACAGGGTCTTCATTCTTACCGTTATAAGAGTGGGTAAAAAATAGGGGTTTTGTCATAGGGATCAGAGCTCCTAAATGATCAAAAAAGTAGTTTTAGAATACACAGTCTAGATTCCAAAATTTAGTATAGGTAAGCTAGATCAAGCAGATGGTAGAGAACATAGTCTAATTTTTTGTTTTGGATCTAGATAATAGCACCAAATATGGGACTATAGCGCTCGACCCCAAAGTGTCTAATTTTTGACACTAGTGTCTAGATAGTAGAATTTCTAGTCTTTCTAGAATCAGGGAGAGGGGTGAGTTTAGTCATGGTTTTTCCATGATAGTTTAGTCTATAATACAATAGTTTTCAACAATTATTTTCTTAGAGAATCTAGATATAAGGGGAATCATGTATGGCATGAGGGTTTTCACTTACAATTTAAACATGGTAATTGATACAACTTTTAGTTCACAATCTATGTTCCAAACACTAGTTATTGAGGGCAATGTTTGTGGCACATGGGCCTTTTCTTTTCTAAGTTCAGTACATTTTTCTTACATATTCTTAGTAGTTTCATGCCTTACTCCATCTATAGGTGGTTGGCATCACTTTCAAGTAAAGTTTCATACAAGTTTTCTTCCCACGTACTTGAGTTCTTGAGTGGCTTCTTAAGCCTTGATTCCATTTCTAGAGGGGCTTCTATACAGGTCCAATCTCCATATTTCAAAGTGGCCAAAATTGGCCTATGTTCTAGTTACATTTAGCTATCCATACCAACATTTTCAAATTACAACACGTTTATGGGCTTCATGAGCCATCTCATATGACATTAAACTTATATTTATATATTTTTATTTAACTTCACATCATAGGGAAATGATGGAGTGAAAGGAATAGCTAGCCTTTATATTCTTGAGCCACTTATTTAGAGGGATTGAACACATGGTCCAAACATCGACTAACACATGCATGATTCATTAACTTCACATAGTTGGTGATGATGGAGCCAAAGGGCTTGCCTTTGTATTCTTGGGGCACTTTCTAGGGGATTGATCACTCATCTCATCCATCGATATAACTCTTGGCTCAAACATACATTTAGTATCACTCAACACAATCTAGTAGCACAACAAGTTTTATATTGGTTCATGTACTTAGTGAGGTGTATTCATTCCTTTCTCTTCCTTTCTTTCTCTTCACCTAACTTTGTACATTATTATTTTAGATATATAATATATAGTAATAACTAATCTAATTTCACTTTAATTTCAAATTTACATAGTATAATGTACTCTCACTATGCACAATCCAACATCACATAGTTTCTTAGGCTTAGACTCATAGGTAAGTTCAAGTGAACTTCTATTTTTCTCCTTTATCTAGTATTTCACTTTGTTGCATACTTCGAATAATGGGGGCCAAATGTAATCACATAAAAATGTAATTTATACAACTTGAGCATGAGTTGTGACACCCAAACCATAGGTCTCTCTTATTTCCTTGCGCAAACCACTAAGCATGTTTTTTACTATTTCTCAATCATCTACGACCTTTAAAATTCAACAATATATCCCAAACTCCTCTTCTAGGCATAAACCTATTTCCTATGGTCCCTTTTCCCTTGGACACTAGCATCATAAGTTGGACTATAGCATTAGACCCTAGGGTGTCCACTTTTTGGCACTATTTTCCAAGTCACTCAGCCTCAAATGATCATATTTCCTTAGTTATTTATCTTTTTCCCTATTTGACTAATGTGAATTCATCTAACCTAGGATCATTAGTTTCCATATAAAATCATATTCAAGGGTCATTTAGAAGGGTTGGTAATCATTCAAAAGGCAAAAACTAGAAATACAGTAAGCATCATCAATCAAATCCTCTTATTCTCTGCATATAGCCAACTATTTCTATTTATAGCCTACTCAAGCTCTCACACAAGTCATGAGTCATCTCAAACTTGCCCAAATTTTCATAAAACTTGCATTGCATACACAAAATTGTACAATACACATTCAATTTAGGATAACTACATTTGCCTTGATCCCTCTTCAGAGTATTGATATGTAGGTAGCGTGCCCACATATGGGGTGTGATCACATGCTTAGAGCATAATACACACTAACCCCTTTTTCTATTTCATTTAAGACCACTTATCAAGCTTAAAGAGGAAATAAGACCATAGGAGATCAAATTAGTTGCACACAAAGCTTTGAAGTTGATTGAGACTTGGAAATTTAGACATAGAGCCTCCAGGTGCATCAAAAAGAAAAATCTCAAAATAAGTACATCAAAACTACTATAGCACCAAAAATAGGACTATAACATTAGACTTCAAAGTGTCTAATTTTTAACACTAATATCTAAGTAGAAAATAGACTTTTAGGCCTTATTTTTGATAGTTTGCCTTGCCATCTCATCAATTTATAGTTCTAGATTCCTCTATCTCAATCAAAAAATTAGATAAGTTCAATTTCTATCCATTTTATTGCTATTTTTAGTAATTAATTGATCAAATTCAGATATAGTAAATTAGTAGGTTAATTTAGGCATACTATATTACATGTTTTATAGATTAGTCTAGACACTTTACTAATTAAGAAATTAAACACTTAGTTTCCTAAAAATATTAAAATAGATTCCAAAAAGTCATAAATTTTCCATGAAAATACATGGGAAGGAGTGAGTGACACCTTTCAAGACCCTCTACGGCCTTAGAATCATCAAGGACACCTTAAAATCACTTTCACTTGAAGTCTTTACACTTCTCACCTTTATGTTCACTATGCCTATTTTAATTGGATAAGATAAATCTATTTGTTTTCACACCTAGGAGTATTTAAAAAGCATAAAATTTCAATATTGATTTATAAAAAGTCTATATCTTTCTCCCAAACTTGATTTCACCTCTTGAAACCTCTTATACCTTGCATAATACATAAAAGAGTCAAAAGACCCCTATCTATACAATTATGTATAGCTCATAAGTATGGGAGGGAGCCTAAGTGATTCCTATTCAATGTTAAATTATCATCATAATTAAATTTTTCCATTAGAGTAACTATCTAACTCCATTTCTCCAAACTAGTCACTAGCAAGGGTTTAAGAGGGTTTAGGCCTATTTTACCCTCTTAAGGTTCATTCACTAAGACCTAACATTGGAGTTGAATAAAAATTCAACTAATTTTATTTTTTGGACCCATCCTAACTTCCCAAAATTCGTTTGGCCTTCATTCAAATCCTCCAAGAAGATACAAGCAATTCAACTTGGTCTATCAAGTTTGTTTTCACATTTCTCATTGGCCTGAGTTATTTTTTAGTCTAAAAATGTCTTATTTGTGATTTATCTACCTTTAAAAATCTTTATCACCTCTTTATCAACACTAAAAACATGTTTCAACAAGTTATAATTCCAAACTAAGGTTATAGGTGAAAATGTCCTCCCGATTGGGTTTTATGCCTAAACATGCTTGGTAGGGTTTATTATAAACTTAGCCATTAAGATCATATTTCTTGTTTCCTTGATTATATGAGGTGTTTTACATGATGTTTAAGGTTTCTTAAAACTTCTTCCACCTTATTTTAATGTTCAACCAGCTCCTTAGATCACCCTTTCACCTCTTTTATTAAGACTATAGTGTTTTGCTTATAAGGGAAGTACCCTCCATCTAAGACAAAACAAAAGGTACTTCCCATATTTTATCAGAATATATAAATGGTTTAATATATTATAAAATTCATAAATACACCTTACACAAAAAACTAGCTCTCTATTAGGTCATTTGACCCCTCAAATGAACTAGAAACCTAAGATATACTTCTAGGCAAAGGATTGTTTAGGGGTGTTGGAAAGTAGATTATGCCTTTATTTCCTAGAGATAATTGTCTATTATATTTTAATAATTAAAACTCCATGAGACTATAATTACCAAAATTAATGTATTCTAATCATCACCTATTCCCCAAACCTATCATATACCCCTCACATACCTTGACTCAATCTAAACTGAGTTACCCTACCTGTCTTCCCTAATAGTGAATCATGTCACTAGTTTTCCTTGGTTTAGGCTTTAAAATAGTGAATATTAAATATTTATATCTTAAAATATCATTTTATCAGTATCTTTTTCCCGTTTTTCATTTTTCCTAGCTCTTCTCCATCATTTTGATCCACAAACCTGCTCACTATATGTTTTCTCAGCTTGCTCATCTGTAGGTGTTCATAAGACCTAAAGGATTCTATGTAAGATTATATTAAAATGTTAAGAGCTTATGTAGATTATAATTTCCTAATTTATGTGATCATGGGTTTGTTTCACCATTTCACTCATCACATAATCCTCCATATACCCTGTTGAGATAAGACTGAGTTTTATTGCTAACTTTATTTCATGTTTGAGGAGGGCTCCATTAGATGATCCTACATAGTTTATGTCTTGAAAACATTGAAAAAAACCCTTGAATTTTTCCATGGTCATCTATAAATTAATTCAACTCATTAATTTCATATTTGGGCTAGACCATCTCTTAGGATTTCAAACTTGGTCACTACCTGATTGAGAGAGTCATCTATAGTTGGTTGTAGGTGCATGTTTCTCCACTAAGACCTTGATGATGATGTGTATAAACACATTTGAAGTTTTATAATCACTTATAATATACTTATTACTGTATTTAATTTTAAAATTCTAAAACACCATTAAAATACCATTCTTAGGACATTGTCAACTATAGGTGGGTGTCTAGGCAACTTATACAGACTACAGGTGTGTATGAGGAACATGCCACCACTTATCATATTATATTGATATTGGTTTAGATAATTAGTGTAAAATTAAAAATTTAAAACCACTATAACATGGTAATAAGGTATCATACTACACCCTATGTTGAAAATATCACTTTGAAGTAAAACCTATAGATGAGACTGTCATATTTTAGTGCATAAAGATGCAATTTTAGAGCTTTCAAAAATTGATATCCATTTCTCCTCTACCCTTATAAAATTTTAGGGTTAATTTCCTTGATATATGATATAAATAATATCAAATTATAGGCATTTTAAGTATTTGAGACTATGTCATATGTTATCTACAAAACACTAAGGATCTTTATTTTCATAGTTTATGGACAAAGGGCCCAAACACTATCATTGTTACTTAAAAGCAATTTAAAAATTACATTTGAAAAATTATTCCTCTACATGGGTCTTCCATGAATTAATAAACACACTATGATTTAATAAAATACTTAATATTTTTCAAATCCCTATTGACACCTCAGCTCCATGTGAACACCACCTATAGGTGGCCATTTTTCTTTATAGGCAGCAAGTGTGATATGGATAGTGAGCAATGTTTTGAAATTAAATTGAGTTTTTGTCCTATATAAATGATTCAAAATATATTATTTTAATTATTTATGACCCTGATTAGTTCAAATACATCCTTTAAATGTGACATTTTCTATGTGGTCACCTATAGGTGCATGTTTATAATAGAATATGTGAGGAAGATGAATATGACTGCATAGTCCCTCTTTCTTTCATTAAATGAAATATTTAATCACCACTTAATTCTTATAAAGGATACACCAAGAATTAAAAAACTTAAACATACCTTTTTGAACATGTTGTACAAGCCCCATCCATGTACTTCACCATAACTACTAATAGAAGTGAGCAAGAAGTTGACTGAGTATGATATTGGACTACAATTTTATTCCAATAATAATCTAGTGAGATTAAAAATTAATGGAGGTGATAAATATGTAATTTATACATGATGATCAACTTTTATAAATCCTCTGAACCATTATCAAATCATGGGAGTTTTGAAATTGGTGAAAAATTACTTATCATCCCAAATGAGACTAATCTACCAACTTGAGATGATTTGCTCACCAAAACACCATGAAACATGAAAAAAATAATGGATCAAATATTATAATATATCCAACATAATATAGGGACAACATCACTAATTTGTTATTATGTACTTGCCCAAAATGGAGAAAAACCTATATTGTGCATGAAATAGCAAGCGGAAAAACATAGTTAGCTTCATGAGGATGGTTCATAAAGAAAAATACACCATTATTCAAAATATTTTAATGGAAACTAATGTCTCTAAGTTTAATACCACCTGAAAAACCAAATTTTCCTCAAACCTCTTTAGATATTCATACTAAGCACAAACTTGATGGTCACTTTTGAATGTCTAAAAAGGCAAAAAAGGAGTAGAATGGTTTTGGATTAAAAATGGAAATTATAGAGCATGTAAAGAATTTATATGAGTTTAAGTAAGATTAATAGGCCTTACATTACCTTCTCTCATTTTTCAAACTTCCCCATGGGCTGTACAAGTGCCAAATGCTCCCTTTTTCAGTTAGTTTCTTGAATTTTAGTTAGACAACTTGCAATACTCTGATGTAACTAACATCCCTGATAGGGAATCTGACCTATTTGATGTTATAAAGGAAAAGATGACACATTTACACCTTGGTAACCATGACACTTTCATTTTTGACCCCTAAAAGCCTTTTAAATGACTCAAAATGACAAATTGACTAATATGACTAAGACCAAGGCTAGGATGACATTAAATGACATAAAATCAACTATAATACATCCCACTAAAATATATTAGACCCCATAACACATTAAAAGTCAAGTTTTTTACCTATAGGGGCCCAAATTTGACATGTAGGGTCAAATTTATTCAACAATATGATAAGAAAAAGCTTGCTTAGGTTTAATCAAAGAAAAGTAGAAATCCTAATAATGTTATCTATTTGACCTTAAACTGATTATTTCCTTTAGTTATCTTGAATGGGTACTTCATCATGATTATTTATTTAAGGTGGAACATGTATTATAAGAGTATTTAGTGGTTGATATGTACCATCATCCATAAATGTGTAAAATAGTTGTGGCATGTTAAATAATCAAGTGGGAAACATTAGTCATTTTAGTGTTTTGTTTGATCTCGTTATTTGTCTAACTAATGTAAATTATGATCTATAAATACTTAGATGGTATAATTTATTAATATAACATATGTTTCATTAAATTCAATTATTCTATTTTTTATATTTACTACAAACAAATTACATTACAAAAATTTATTCAAGAGTTTTATCTGGATGATTTCAAGGGTGGATTGAGAGAATTAGACCTATTTATTTTGAACCTCTTTATTTGGAAAAACGTGATAAGATCACATCAAGTGATTTTATAAGAAATAAATAATCAAATTTTAATATTTTTGTCAAGGATAAGGGGTGTGGAATAAAGGAGATTAGTTATCAAAAATTGATTTACTTGTGTGCCACAAAATTACATTGGGACTTGATCCTAATTATGAGTTGTATGGAAGTCAAGAGGCATGGGCAAAGGTTTTGTTAGTGCGGAGTTTACTTATGCTTCAATATTTGAGTCCAAATTTTTTATAGAACTCAAATGTTACTCTTGAATTGTTTCTAGTTCAATTTAAAATGATACAGGACTATGTATTATATTCAAGAGGATTGCAAAGTATTGTTATAATTTTTATATGATGACAATGTATTTATGACTCATGAAATATTGTAATGACATAGTTTTATGTGGTTGATATTATTTATATAAATAAATTATGATGAATAATTTATAAAAAGGACCACATTTTATTACACTTTATGCGCATTGGTTTCAGGATACTATCAAGTAATATTTTACTAATGATAGTTATTATGTTGAGTTGTAATTACTAATAATTAATAATATGGTAAATTGTAACTAATTAAATGTTGTAGTTTTCAATTTTTTTAGAAATAATTAATTTATTGAAACTAGATAACTATTAAATTATTACAAATAGCAAGGATAACAAATTAGAGAAAGGTTCTAAGTTGTAAAAAAAATTAACAATAAACTTGTTAAGTTTACTTCAATAAATCTATAAACTAATAATCACTTTCAGCCTGATCTATCAAACCTACCCTATTATTAATTTATCTTAATATAATATGAGTTAATGAACTCAATAAATTATAATTATAACCTAGTTATAAATCATATAATTATGGAAGGGACTTATGCCAATGATAGCAACAAATGATGGTGAGAATCTCTAAGCACAGTGATGTAAGTTTAGGAATAGCTTCCCCAATGAGAGCAAGAGATAATGACTCTAAAAACATTCAAAAAGATAAATATCAAGTATTATCTCATGCCATGATTGGAAAGTCATAACCTAAAGATCATGCAAATGAACTAGAGCATGGTCTCATAAAATGACAAGAAATATAAGGGAAAACTATGGGATCATTTAGACCTAACTATAGTCTTCCATCTAATAAAAAGGTGATCCATTTTTAGTTTACACCTAATAAATTTCCATTAAGTCAATAAATGTAATACTTATAATTTATACACTTAAAAATCACTATGGTGTAGATGTGGTGAAGTGAAGCATGCCCTATAATCAAAATATTTTCTACTTTTATATCTTTTAAGGGTCATCCATTGCATCTCAATTTCCATTATCTTAGCCTTGGGAGTATTTAAAATGGTGTACCATACAATGCTTATAGGAAACTTGAATCCTCTTTTATGTGCATCTAACTGCTTCTTGTGTATGGTCATCATTTGTTTGCACATCTCCATTAAAATCAATTTATCACCTGGGTATTTAGGTAGCATGTAAGGTTGTTCATTAAATCCACCTACCCTAATGTAGGTTAATGTTGGGAATTGAAATAAAATGTAACCAATCATATTCATTATTTCCCATGCCTGATATAAAACCCTTTTCTTCTCTAATTCTTGTTCAAAAATACAAATTAATTGGTAGAAGAATGCATCATTAACTCTTCTAAATTATTTCATACCTTCTTTGAGGTTCAACTATGGATAAGAATCATAAATAAGAACTTTATTCCTTTATGTAACATTACTTAGTCATAGAAAATTCCTCATGTAGGTTGTGGCATATACTAGATAAGAAGTCATATAGAACTTGAGAGAAGAACTTACTTTAGAAAGTTGATGGCATATGGCATCACTAATCTGACTTCCCCAATAAACTATCTACTTATTTTTCTTAATGATAAAAATGTAGTGATACATCCATTATTGAAATATATTTGGTGTGGGAAGACCTTTGACCCTACTTAGGAGAGTGATTAAATCTCCTATTTCCTCCATAAATTCACTTTGGTAAACACTTTTTAGCCAAATTATAATTGTATACTTTGGTGTCCTTAGCCAATTTACATTAATATGCCTCTTGTATTTTGTGAGATTATTATCTTAATATTCCTAAGATATTGCCACACTTATATCTAAGAATTCCTCAAATGTCTGAAAGATGAAAAACTTTATCAAAGTATTTTGCATCTAGTCTAATTACCACTTTTCCACTAGCATCTTTGACTGACCTAGTTTCTTTGTCAAAGTGGGAAGCAACTATTATGATGAACTCTAGATCTTGAGTTGACATAGGAAATGTAGCTACTAGATGTATCTCACTATTAATAGTAGGTTACATATGGGAAGTAATGGGATCTTTGCCTAACCTTTACAAGAATTTGTCCATGTCAACATAACCAATCTCTATATGTCTAATTTGATCTACATTGGAATCTATTATAGATGATATAAATACACCTTGAAATTTATACTTCATTATGCTCTTGGCTGGGGAATATTCAAATATTAATCAAGTATCTACAAAAGAGAATTTTAATTTTCCAGAGTTAGCATTTTTTCTCTTTTTGGAAAAGGTGTAGTTTGGAGAGAATTCTCTTAACTGTACCAAGTGATGGTTTTGGTGTAGTTCAGAGAAAATTATCTAAACTAAAAAAAAATGGGTACAACATGTACTTCAAATAAAATTATCTAAAGCGCACTAGAAGGTATGTAATGTGCATTTTGAAGAATTTTCTTTGAAGTACACCAAACTACATGCACTTCAGAGAGAATTCTTTGAAGTGCACTGAGAAGGTGAGAAATGTGTACTTCAAAGAAAATTATTTAAAGTAAATTGAAATGATGTTACAGTACTTCAAATAATTTTCTCAGAAATGCACCAAAATGAGTTTAGTGAATGAGACCCCTTAGTGCATCTCAGAGAAAAACTCCAAATTTACATCAAGAGAAAATTAAACCTAGGACTGAGGGAAAAACCAAAATTGAAAATAAAAACACTAAGAAGAAGAAAAAGTGAATGAAAAAGAAGAAAAACCAAAAAACAATAAGCAAAATCAAATATTTACCTAATATACGATGAACATGAATGATGATTACGAACCCTAGGGAACAAAAAATTGATGAAAATAACAAATTGAAGATGATGTGAAAGGGTGAAATCAAGCTCAAAAATTATGATAGACGGTGTAATAATGATTTAAAATGGTGAATACAAATGGTAAAAATGAAGTTACATGGGTTAAAATATATATAAGAAGGGTAATTAATGAAAAATTAATTAGTGACATAGTGGTAGGCCTGTGTATAGGAGCAAAGAACTTTTTTGAATTTGCATATGCAAAGTCCATGAAAATAACACTCTTACATGTGAAAAATTGGACTAAGTGAAACATTAGAGAATTTATTTGCTAGTGAAAACAATGGTGTAGTTCAAAAAAAAAATCTTTGATTTGCACCAAACTGGAAAAGGTGTAGTTTAGAGAAAATTCACCAAACTACTCTAGAAGAAAAATTCCCTCAAAAACTAAATTTTTAAAGGAGAAAAAACAAACTAAGAAGGAAATAATTAGCCTCATTTTGTGTGATTAGAGCTCATGGGCTGTGAAATGGACAAGTTTCATACAGGTTATCCCATGAATTGAGCTTGCTAAATTCAAGGATAACATAGTCAAACTCAACTCATTATTTCATGGTTTACTCATTCATGGACCCATGAAATGTTGTGATGCCTATCCTAAAAATCTATTAGACTCCACTAGATCTATATATCTCCCTAACAAAGACCTCTTAGTATTATAATCTTTAAATGAAGGTGCTCACTATGACTATAGAATTGCTCCCTCATATAAACTCCTATAATATGTAGCCTACTCCATAGATCTCATGACCTTGTCTAAGGCTATTAGCTATCTTGGTACTATCAAAATCTCTCTCATATTAGCTAACTCAATCTATAAAGTTATTTCTCTCATATATGTCTAAGTTAAATCAGTATCATTATGAGTTTGTGTGGATGTATCTTATGTACATAGCCCTACGAATAAAGAAAACTCCTCTCCCTATTGTCTATCCACCTTAGTCAAGATTTTGTTAACCTCTCCCTATAGTCATGTCATATTTTATACTCTCATATATATCTATCTATACCTACCCTTCACCTCTCCATGTAAACCTAATATCTTGATATCACAAGATATAATCTCCTCATGTAACATGTTAGGAAGCCTCTAATTCTTTAGTGATCTCACTAGCCCTGATGGACCTGATCCATCTCCTTCCTCTATGTGTATCTTTGTCACCATATATATCTCTATATCCCCTCCATCACTGTCCCCATCACCATTAATAACCACTAAAGGAGTATCATCTCCTCCTATTAGATCCTCCATAATAGGTCTCATCCATGTACCCTATCCAAAACCCACTCTAGTCTCCTTTCTAATTTCCACATTCTCTAACTATGTTTGAGCCCTCCTAGGTCTCTTTTATCTATCACCTACCTATCTCATAGTTAATATATACCTACCTCCTCTCTATTCTATAATATCTCTCCTGATCCTATCACCCAATCTTATCCCTCATTAAATCCTTGCCAAACTTGCCACCAATCTCTATCTCCATGTTTATGGAATAACATATAGTACTATCAATCTCATACGCCACTATATAGTTCACTAATCATCATATCCATCTACCATCTCTACAAAAATCACGTCTCTCATTTATGAAAATTTAACAAATTATAAATGTGTCTAAATATGATATGAAATTTTATGGTCAAAATCTAATCCCCACTAATATCTCTTTCATAGATTATGAAAAAAACACGTGGTCTTACTGGAAAATGTTATCTAACACCAAATTATCAAAATAACTTATCTATCTTGTATCACTCAATAACATATTCATTAACACCCAAGCTATAACATTCCATCATCATATAGTCCATGTACAACCCATCCTATTCCAAATAAAAATCAATCTCCATATAATGTCTCCATGTAATCTAATCATCTCAAAGATTGTATATTTCTCTCTTATACCAATCCAAATCCCCCAAATGTCATCTATTTACACCTTTGATAAGATGACATCCATATGAAATTAGATCATCCTATGATCTAACACTCATATGACCTATGCGATGGTTAATAAATATTTTATCCCATACCCATACCTACAATAATGTCAAGGGTCCAATCTCCCATTTTCATACACAACATGGTGAAAATCTATATATAGGTGAATTAATACACAAGGACCCCATACAAATCTCTCACCCATATCCATCATGTCACCAATCACATCTAAGATTCCAATGGGGCATAGTCTCTTTCTCTTGTTAGGTAGCATAATTCCATTGACAACAAACATGAGTGCCACACTTAATGCACTTGTATTGAATTTAATACATGTGCCAATGTCCACCCCACTCTAACAAATGAAATTAACTCCTTTCAAAATATCTTATATAGTTAACAAACTATGATACCTATCCTAAATAAACAAATATCCCCTCTATCAGGATCTTCAATATCTATCATGCATCCTCTAGCATAACATTCATCTCACTTATCAGAAGGTGAGATTTACTAGTCGGTTATGCCATCTCTTCACTAAAACTATCAATAGTGCCCTATCTGCTCAAATATTTAGCATTTAAACAATATAGGATAGTCTTACAGCCTATATTACCATAAACTAATACTCTATGAATAACACAATCCATATAATTTATATTTATCCTCGCTCTCATGTGGCTAAAACTAGTAATACCTCTTGAAAATGCATATATATACATACATATATATATATATACATACATATATATATATATATACATACATATATATATATATATATATATATATATACATCCATATATATATATATATACATGCATATATATATATACATACATACATACATACATATATATATATATATATATACATACATACATACATACATATATATATATATATATATATATATATATATATATATATATCAACACAATGATAATCCTTGATTCAACTATCTTCTTAAAATCCCTCAAAAATATCTCACCTAGCCAAACAAACATGTCAATTTATTAACTAGACCTAATCCCTATCTCCCATATTGATTTTTCTACTATATTTAACAATCCTATTTTTGAAATGAAAACTTTTACCATTGTAGTCAACAAATTCACTAATCACACCTTTTATACTTAACACAAATGAAATTGATACTACGTCCAATAATTTTTCTATTGAAATGAATTATTTTTCTATTGTAGTCAATGGATTTGATGCCCCTATTTCTAATTCCACCCTAATTATTTATCTATAGTGTCTAACAATTTCAATGTAGCATTTGATGACTTTGTTGTTCACTTAAACAAATTTACCACTTTCACTACCAAATTCGCTAATGTGAGAATTATGAAATCTTTTTACCTAACTTTACTATGTAATAAATTCCTAAAAAATATTAATGAAAAACTAAAAATCATACTTACTAGGTGCTTGCTCCTCTCCTCTAATATATCTTCACCTACTCAATACAATGATGATACACATGAATACTATCCATTTTTATCTTCGACCCCAAAGAAAATTCACTCAACAAAAATCTCCTAATCAATCACAAAGAAAATCAATTAGCACATATGATTTTAAAAACAACCTACCCTATTTATGATTTATAAGATTTTTAAAATATTTTTCATCCATCCCATTATTTTCACCTTTCATACCTATTTTTCTCAAATTTTTAATGCCAACCATTGATCAAGGTCACAAAATCTTTATGACTACTTATACTTATCAATCTTGTAAATTTTTATCAAAACATTAGAAAATTTATATGTTCTATTTTATGACCTATATCTTACCATCATTTGGATATATCATTCTCGCATTTGCTCATGTGACCCTTGAGTCTTGATCACTATCCAAGCATGTAAGAAATGAATGGGAAACATTCATTTTTGATATATTCCCTAATTTTTAACAACTAAGGCCAAATCCTTTCACATGTTTTAATCTTAAAAGTATAGTATCAATTTTAATACTTCAAATTCTTCATGGATTTCCTTATAAATACTTCATCATCTTCATTTCAATACTTTCAAGTGTTCTTCCACTTTCATGTATGAAAACTTGAGGGGGCATCATCATGACCATTTTTATTTATCTGGGCAAACATTTTCTCCATAACATCAATGATTTGCTTTACTATTCTTCAAAATGGTATCACTTCACAACACTATTTCAAATATGGCCAAATATAGACACCTAAATTTCACCATTTAGTGTATAAATTCACTTGGGAATCTAACCCTTCCCCTTATTCAATTTGAATTCAAAATAACATTACTTCCCTCCAAATTTTGAATAATTAATTAATCAATCATGAACACCTCTTTTCCTCCAAAATTTATTAAATATGAACCTTCCACCTCACCCATACATCCTCCATGTTTATCTCAACCATGTGTTAACTCATCCAACCACCATCCTTAACTTCCTCAACCACCTTATGAGTCACCTTAAAACATTTCAACCTCCTTGATGAATCAATAAAATAACTTGACATGTTCTTATTGACTCACTAAATCAACTCCCCTTTCCTCTCAACTCATGGAATTGGTGATCATCCTCATGGATGAGGAATAATTTTATTCTATTGATTAAATATTCAAATAATAATCAACCATTGGATTAACCTCCCATATTCCTATAAATTGATGTGCAATCCATCTTTTTCATCATCCTCAATTATGTTAATGACATTACATAAAATTTTAAAGTGAATCCAAACCATGAAAAGTCCATTTTCATACCAAAACACTACTCAATTCCATTTACATAGGATAATGATTGAGAAACCACATTCAAAGAGAAGATCACTTTTAATCACAAGGGGGGAGGCTCCCAATACTTCAATTGTGTAAGTTTGTGTTATTTTTTCTTTCATTTATTGTTGCATTTGAGGTTCACTTGAGTTTATAATAGTTTCAATTGTTTTTTTTTTTCCTTATCTTAGTTGCATTCTATATTTACCTTTAAATAGAAATAATTACTAATGTAAAAATAAACCTTAAAAATTTATATATTTGTTCATTATATAAGTTTTTATTCATTTTCAAACTAACCTTCTTAGAGAGAGATTAAAAAAACATGGAAACACTCACCCATAAACTTAGACATCTAGTAGTTATGACCTTAAAATAAATCATCCACTCAACTCAATTGGTTCAATTTACTAGGCATGTGCATATTATTTCATTGATGATGCACAACTATTGTGGCATAATAACTATTATAACATATCATATTCTTGAAATAAAAATAGATACACAAATAAAATGGCATACATATTATTATAATATTGATCAAGCATACTAAATATGATATGGATTGAGCTGATTCACACTGAAATGCCCTAGGGTAATTTCACCACCTAATGTGTCCAACTTACATACACCAATATCTAGGATGTCATAAATGATATAGAGCTCAAGCCCCTAGATTTGAAGTTTACTAGGTTTATTCAAATATCTTGATTCATAGAGGAGAATTGGGACACCCTTGATCAATATATTTCCCTTGATATGTTTATCATGCAAGGCCTTTTGCCTAGACTTTTATATAGTCTAGCTCTACCAAGTCATGACAAAATGTTCTTATAGTTTCATTAGATATTATATTCATACGTTTAGGTACTTGATTCCATTAAGATATATGAATCAATAATTTCATAGCGAAGGAACTAGGAAATCCATTGGTATGTCACTTTGGTTCTAAATAATAGCTAAAATGGTTTATACTTATTCATGTGCTTGTAAATGGTCTACTAAACCCATAGGACTACTAAAACTTGGTCACCCCAATCATTTCACTTGATGTCATAGATCTTAGTGAGGTAAGTACCCAATATCTTACTAAATTTTTGTATACTTATATTTTCCTACAGATGATGCAAATTTATACTATGTTGTGTGGCCATGAATTTATAAATTGAAAAACACACAATTTCATTGATGAAATGGGTACCCCACTTACTATTTAGACTAATGAGAATATATACTTATTGATTATATTATCCCAAATAAAATGTGTGACTATGGATTTTTTTTTGGGTATGTCTTTAGACCATCAGGTGAAAGAGTCTATTACAACAAATATTTATCATGTTTTGTCCTTTACATAATTAGAGAAATAGGGCCCACAAATCTTATGACCAACTTTAAAAAAAGGTACCCATGTGAGAATGGGGATTAGGGGAATATTATACCCATGATTAGGCTTCCTAGTCTTTTGTCACACACCACATTTTAATGCATAGTCTATTTCATCTTTGAACAAGGATGGCCACCTTAGGCTAGAAAATAACATTTTTTTATCATTGGTCTCACTAACAAAATGGGGACTGGATATGCCTTCATTCGTATCCTGTAGCACACTATTACACTCATACTTATTAATACATTGGTTCATAACTTAATAGTGCCCCAAATTTTACATCTTTTCCCTAATAAGTTAATATGTGGTAGTGTGCATGGATAGTCAATTATTTCCCTTAGTAAAAAGGTTCTTAGGCATGACCCTAAAAGTGAGGAAGGAATTTTTTTGGTGAAGTCATTAAGATGCATTATTATTTATTTTTATATGGGAATATAACATATAATATTAAATTTATATATTCTATATTGGTAAGGAAATATCAATGGTTAGAGCTCAAATTATGCTTGCTTTAGTTAATGACCATAAAAAATAGAATTATTGGAAGAGGAAAATATAGTAATAGATGAGCCCATTGACAATGTGCTTATTTACAAAATAATTAAAGGCATCATGATCAGTAAATAATTTACAATTAGTGTCCAACAAGTATTTATATAAATTATGAAGCGTGTAGATCATTTTTAGGGATCAATGGTGGCATCGTTATGCTCAATAGGCATGAGATTCCAACTTGTAAATTAGATAAGGTGATTGATATTATTTTTACTTGGTTGAGGTATAATATCACCAAGTTTTATTTTTGAGGAATCAACATGTACATGGAATAGTTAATTATATTTGTGGAACTATAATATGGTACACTTTCTAGTTTATACTTTAATGTCTTGAATGCCTCTCCTTGTGCTTCACCCTAAATGAATAGTTCATGATTGCATATAGGATCTTCTATTTGTGTGATGGAATTAACATAATGTCAAACAAAAAAAATTTAGTAGTTAGTATGTCTTAATAAACTTTTCACCTCTTACTAGTTTTCATGTACCTTCAATTAAATAATGATAACCACCTTAGTAGGATTGATGATAAGCCCCTCTTTGTACATGACACAATCAAGTAATGTTACAAAATGGGTGGTGAAGATGAATTTATTTATATTTAGTTAAATGTGTAGATCATGTTAGTCCTTGAACATGAGACTTAGGTTTCCATTATGGTCCTTTCCTATCCCATAAACTATCTAGTGATCAAAATATACATGGAGAAAGTGGTGGAAAAAGTATTTGAAGGTGGAAATAACTAACCATGAGAATAATGAATGGAAATTATTAAAACCAAAGGTAATGACATTATAGGCAAAGGAACCTATTATATTTTGAAATTGGTATTTGGTTTATCTTAATCCTCAATATAGAGTTAATTATAGCTAGATAATCCATTAGATATTGTATACACCTCACAACCTACTACCCCTTCAAGAATTTCCTCAGTGAAGGAAGTGGGAAATGGGTCCATTAAACATGACACATTGAGGATTTGATAATTTAAAAAAAAAATCATAATTCATCCATCCTTATTGGATATAATAATCATGGGGATAACCCATTTAAAATCCTCCACTAGGTAGATCACTCTTGCAATTAAACTGCTATTGGTTTTGACCTTTACCTTGACATGAAGGTTGAGGTTCATTTTGTATGGTTATTTATTTAATATCCTAGCACATTTTACCAATTTAATTTTAATTCCTCCTAATAAGGATTCATGCTTTTAATTTCATGGTAAATCCTAGGGAAGATATCTTGAAATTCATGTAGTATCTCAATAATGTGTGCCAACTCTATGTCTAACTCATAGTCTCCAATGGTGGAAATATTTGTTCTTCCTTTGAGCCTATGTCTACCTTAGTCATATCTAAAGAATTATGATAACATTGGTGTCACTCCTAATCTAAAATGGTCACATACCATTCTCATTACAAAGTTTCAACATGAAAGTGGCTTGTTTCACCTTAGTATAAATCTTCCTCTGGCTCACATCAACTTTTATTTTTTCACCTTATATTTCTAGTTACACACCATCCATAAAACTTCATATTATTTAGTGGAGTAATTATTTATGTTTTTATATTCAAATAAACTTATCATGAGAAACACCTTCTCACCATATAATTTCATGACCCATTACTCAATGATAGCATCATCTTCAAATGTGGCATGGCATATTTATTGCAAAGGCTCAATCAACTCTAGGATGCAGGATGAGAATTAAAATGTGTGAGTAAAATGTTCCTTTAACATAATATATTCAACTATTTACATATGCATCTCATTCAATATATACCAAACATGTGATTGAGTAATAAATGACTAATAGAAGTTATGGACCCATAGTTTTATTGGTAGTCAATTAGGGTTCCTTAATAAGGTTTCTTCATAGGCCCATACATGTGATGATGGGTCTGAGTTGTTATAAATTGGAAACTTATGATAGTGATTAATATTTTTAAAATAAGAACACATGTCATCTTTGATTTCAGTCTAGGTTGCTAGGATAGGCTTAGGGGTATCCCACCAATGAATGATAATGCTTTCATAGTGTACACTAAGATGCCTATGAAATCTTGCTCTTTGGGGACATAAGACTCCAAGTCATGTACATAATAATAAATACTAGTGGAACCATTGAAATGGATGAGCTTAGTAATCCTACACATGATTATAAGAAATACCTATTTAACATCTATCTTTTCTTGCGGTACCCATATATTTTTTTTGGGGGAGGTTTTGATATTGGTATGAAACATTTTTAGTGCACTTTAAGAGTATAGACTTGATATAATTATGTCATGCTTTTTCCTGATCACATTTTAAGAATCATGTACCCATTATTCATAGGTTATGGTTATAGTGTTAGATAATGAATGTGTATCATCTTGTTTCATGATGCCTTATACATTTGGCTCTAAGATTTTTAATCCTTGCATGGTGATGTTATAGATATTATTGATCTCATCCTTTAGATAAACACTTTCCATGTAGGGGGAACTTGGTCAGTTGATAAAGGGATTAACATGTGATCCTTCCCATTCTTAAATCTCATAAATAAATGATTAAAGTACATATCTATGTTAATATCATAACACCATGATGTACTAAGCAATGTGAAGTGGTTTTAATTTTTTACAAGCTCTATTATTTTATAGTCCATCCTAAAATTTTCACCCAATATCTCAAGGTTAGCATTAGTGAGATTACCCATGGGTTGGGTTTTACTTTTATTCACCATGAAAAAAACATTGGGGAAGGGTTGTAATAGAAGAGTACCCATTTTTTTCCAAGCATTCCCAATTATAATTTTTACCTCTACACTTATGTCCACTATAATATTTTAAACTAACCATCCATTATTATCTACATCTAATAGTAGATATTGGTGATATCCTATATTCACAATGATCCTTAAGTAACATCTTCTCTACATGATAGGAACTATTATATCAATGGTTTATTTACCCTTATAATTAGTTAATTATTTATTGAGTATTGACAACATATCATTAAGGTGGAAAAGGGATAATAACTCTCCAAATTCATCCCCTGTATGTTAATTGGTGTCTAGGATTGGATCTCTTTATTCACCTTTTTTTCAAAGTCACAGAAGAGTTATATCTCACCATGGAGGTATTGGATTAAATTCATGGATTCACAAAGCACCTATTTTTGGCATGCACCATCTTGGTATGGTATTATCTTTAGATGTATTTGGTTCATAACATTACCTAACCTTACTATTAGGTTCAATTACTAGTTACATGGATATGTCAATTTAGGTTGTTACCTACATCTTTAGGTTATCCTATCTTTAATTTGGGTCTTGGGGACCCATTGGTTTGGGTTGAACATCTAATAAATCATTCCCATGACATTATTGGGCCTTACCTTATGTGTGACATTTTTTTTATAGGTTTGGATAATTTTATAATTTTTGGTTACCTTCATAATATTGATCTGTAAACTAAAAATACAAGTGTAGTACATTCAAAAATCACCTATTCATGTTTAAGACATCTTTCAATTTTCACATTCTTGTGTTTAATTTTGCATAAAGAAAGTAATATTAGAATTAAAATGAAGATCAAAATGCAATAATAATTAGATAAAATCAAAGATAACACCAAAAAATTGATAACAGAGTTCAGCTTCAATAGCCTACATCTCAGGGTCCACCCAATATGAGGGTCATTCTATTAAAATGTTGTAACAAATGGCTTCAAAAAACTTTTACAAATCTTCAATTTCAACTTTTCTGATCTTTATTTTCTTGCAAATATTTCTCTTAGACCTGAAAACAAAAGCCCAAGGCTGTACAAGGCAAAAACAAGGCTCTATTCCTCTTAATTCTCTTTACACGGTCAGATTTCTTTGTTAATACAAGTAAAAATTACTCCCTTTTATAACATTTCAGCCACCGTGTCTGAATAAATCAAGACCTTAGCCTTTTAGGCATCAAGTCTCAAATTCCAAACTCTCCTCCTCCTTTCTAGGTGCTTAGGGAAGTGGGCAAGGGTGTCCTTCCTCCATGAGCATGCTTTGACCAAGGATTTAGTCCCACATATGCTGGGAGTGGTTATTTAAATGCTTTAAATAAAAAGTTTGTTGAAATTTTAAAATGAGAAAGTTTTGGGCACCAACTTTGGATGCCACCTAGCCTATTCAAATGCCTAGGAATGAGGGAGGTGCTTAGTGTTTGTGGCGTGGAGGTTTGGTGCCTATTTTGATTTTGAAAAGGTCAAATATCATGTGCATAAAAAAAAACACCTAACAATTTTTTTGCCCCCTAATTATTTGCCATGTGTCAAATGGATATTGGTCCACTTGGTGTTCCTCAACTGTGCCATGTCATTTTTGACATCCCTATCACATGATTTCTTCAACTGGCTATATCTTGAGCTTTCAGACTCCATTTTTTAAACTGCAAAAAGTGCTAGAAAGCTCTCGATGAATACTACAATGTGAAAATGATTTGAATTGAATTTGAAGGCTTTGAAAAATAGAATGGTACATGGATCCACCTAGATCATTTCTCCCCACTGGGAACTTTTGGACCTCTAAAAGTTAAAATTAATTGGTAATGAGGTGAGGGTATTTTTCCGTCACCTTTTCGACTTCCATCCATCTAGCCTTGCTTGGGTGCATCCCTTTGAGACCAACATGAAGATATTCAACATTACCTCTTCATGAAGTCCACATATTCTTGTCAAGTATAGTATCTTCCTGCAATTTTGTTAGATATTCAGGAGAAAAATCATCAACAAAAGGAATTGATACACTTTCATCATGATCAATGATCATTGGAGGCTCATACAATTTCAAATTTTCCGCATTTACAACTGAATAAATTTACATGTAAGATGGTAAGTCAAATCGGAAAGCATTTGTGCCAATTTTTTCCATTATCTGAAAAGGACCATATTGGATTGGTTTCAACTTTTTACCTTCACCTGTCAGTCTTTCCTTACCAATGTGAAGCCATACCATATCACCTACAACAAATTGGTGATCAATATGATGTTTGTCATGCCTGGCTTTGTACTTGGCTTTACTTTTCTCCAATTGAGTATGAATAATCTAAGAATGAGCTGTATTTGTTCAATGAACTTCTTGGCTTGAATGGCTTCTTTTGGTTCCAACAGCTGTATCCTGTCCATATCAAACATCTAGAGGAGATTTAGGCAAGTATCCATAACAAACATCAAATGAAGATTTCATAGTAGAAGAATGAAGTGCCTGGTTATATGCATGTTGTATGTAACACAATTGTTCATCCCATAACTTTGGATTTTTATTGCTATAACCCCTAATAAAATGTACCATAGTGCGATTCACAACCTCCATTTGTCCGTCAGTTTATGGATGAAATGTAGTTCTCTTTTTTAATTTAGTGTCCATTAGTCCCCAAAAAGTTGACCAAAACTCCCCAATAAATAGAGAATCCCAATCAGAAATAATTGAACTAGGCAAACCAAAATGAACCCATACATGTTTAAAAAACAAATATGTAGTGCCTTCACTAGTAATCTGCTTAGTGCAAGGAATAAAAACACACATTTTGCTAAATCTATCCACAACCACATATAAATAGTCATGTTTGCTTTGTGTCATATCCAATCCCCCCACAAAATCCATAGAGATACTTTCCCATGGGTGAGTAGGAACATGTAGAGGAATGTAAAGTCCCAATTTCCTATTACTAGGTTTACTTGTGGCACAAAGAGTACATCCCCTTATATATTTAGCAACATTTTCCTGCATACGAGGCCAATAACAATACATATTCAAATGTGCAACCATTTTAGCAACTCCAAAATGACCAAAAATAAGAGAAGTATGTGCTTCTCTAATCATGTGCACCCTCTCATTTTGAGGAATACATAGTTTACCCAAATGATACAAAAGATCATTGTGTACATGATAGTCCAATTCCTCTACTTGTCTACTACTCATCAAGTCTTTATAAACATCCTTAAAATCAAGATCATTCACATATTGTTCTTTATAACTTTCATGAGACAAAGAACCATGTTGTAAAAGAATAGATGCAACAACCATAGAAGGCCTAGATAGCATATCTGCAACCTTATTCTGAATTCCTTTTTTATACTTGATCACAAGATGAAATTGTTGTAAGAAACCCATCCAAAAAAAATGTATAGATTGTTATAGCTTAGTTTGTGATTGGAGATATTGTAAGGGTTGATGATCTGTATGTATTATTGTTTCTTTGCCCATTAAGTAATGTTTCCATTTTCTAACACTTTGAACCAACACATACAATTCCTTATCATAAGTTGGATATTTTCTTACTACACTTGTAAAGGTTTCAGAATGATAACAAACGGGTTTCTTACCTTGCCTTAAAATAGCTCCCATAGCATACTCACTTGCATCCATCTTGATCTCAAATGGTTGTTGTATATCAAGAAGTGCCAAGACTGGATCAGTACTTATCTTTTCTTTCAAAGTATTAAAGGCTTTTTGATGTTTGCCTCCCCACTAAAAGACCTATTTCACACTTATCAAAGAATGCAAAGGTGATGCAATATATGAAAATTGAGCAATAAACTTCCTCCAAAACTGTACTGCACTAAGAAAACTCCTAACCTCAGTTGTGTTAGTGGGTGTAGGTCAACTAACAATAACTACCATGTTTGCAGGATCAATTTTCAATTTACCATGTCCTACAATGTAACCCAAGTATATCAAAGAAGTCTTGACAAATTCACATTTTGACATTTTAAAATAGAGTTTTTCCCTTCATAATGCATCCATGAATTTCTTAATGTGGATCACATGCTCTTCCCATGACTTGCTGAAAATCAATATATCATCTAAGTAGACTATAACAAAATCATCAGAGAACTATCTAAAAACATCATTCATCAATCTCGTGAATGTAGTCAGGGCATCACATAACTCGAAAGGCATAACAAGCCATTCAAACAATCCCTATTTTGTCTTAAAGGCAGTTTTCCATACATCACCTTCATTAATTCTTACTTGATGATATCCACTTCTCAAATCTAGCTTAGTGAAATAAATAGCATGTTTTAATTGATCCAACAAATCATCTATATGAGGAAGAGAGTAATGATTCTTAATAGTAATTTTGTTTAAAGCACGAAAATCAACACACATTCACTAAGTGCCATCTTTCATTGGCACCAAAATAATTGGCAAACCAACACGAGATGAACTTAGATGAATAACACCTCTATCCAATAAATCCATTACCTGTTTCTTGATTTCCTCATTATTCACCACTGATAACCTGTACATGCCAATGTTATGGAGATGAGAATCCTATAATAGCTGAATTTCATGTTGAACTCCCCTTTTAGGAGGTAAGCCCTTAAGATCATGAAATACATCATCGTAAGTAGAAATGATTCAACCAATTCATTCTTGTGTCTAGGATCACATTTTTCCAAAGCTTGAGAATATTCTTTTTTCCTTAGACTTAATCAACATGAGACAAAAAATCTTGCTTGAATTAACTAGTCTTTTCATTTGCCCTACTGTAACCAAAGAAAAACTTGTTCTAATGTGATGTGCTCTAACTATATATTCAATGCCATCCTTAACAAGCAAGTACTTATTCTCCTCTCTATAGAAGATTGATTTTATATCATAAAGATATGGGATTCCCAAAATAATCCCACATATGTCCAATGGAACAACATCCAACTCAACCTCATCTACGAACTTGGATGTGATGGCAAACCTTAGCCTACAAGTTTGTGAGACTTGTAGCTTCACATTGTCACACACCGAACCTAGTGGATAAGGCTTCAGATGGAGATTGGTTTGTAAGCCTAGCTTCTTAATAACCTCTTCAGAAATTAAATTTTCTTCTGAACCACTATCAAATAGAATGTCAATCTTAGTATGCTTTGAAACAACTCTAATGTGGAACAATTCATTTCTTTTCTTATCAACATGCACATAATTTTGTCTAGAAGAAGATGCATCATTTGATGACTTAGTGCTAGAAATTGAAAGAGAAAAATCATTATGTAAACCCATAGCTATGATCTTAGTTTCATCACCTAAATCTGATCCTAAGTCCTAAACCATAGCATTAGCCTTCTTTTCTTTCTTTTGAAACTTTTTAGGCCTTAACTCAGGATGTAGTTTCCAACACTTAGACTCATCATGATTTTTCTTACAATGATTACAAAATGGTTTTCCTTCTTTTTTAATAGTATAAGTGGATTTTTGTTTACCCTTTCCTGATGAACTTTCCCCTTTGGAATGCTTAACATTAGATTGCTTATTTTTAACTTTAGGAAAAGATTCTTTTTATTATTTTCCTTTAGCCTCTAAATGAGTGGCTTGAACACATACTGCATCTAAATTAGTGGGATTGAACATAAGAATCATATGTCTTAAGTAACTATGCAACCCACATATATATTTTAGTAGTTTTTCTTGTGTGTATAGAGGAACATTTAAAAGTAAAGCTTTTTTCCTAAAATTTTGTGTATAATCTTGAACACTTTGGCCTTTTCCTTGTCTAAAACTTTGCCAATCCATCATGTCTTGTTGCATATAGCCTAAAGGATATAATTACAATCTAAGTTATTCAATAAATTCATTCCAAGTAGAAATTGAGTTACCTTTTTGATCCTTGGCTTCCTTCAACTTACTCTCCCACCAAATGAGAGTTGTACCTCCTATACGAAGAGTAGCCAAATGAATTTTTGACTCATCCCTTGCAATATTTTGGACCCTACAATAAACTTCAATCTGCTTGACCCAATTATTCAAATTTTTGGCATTAACTTTTCCATTAAACTTTGGTAATTCAAACTTAATATCCAATTTTAGTGAAGGGAGAGATTCCATAGTTTTTTTACCGTCAGCTGATGGAGAAGGTTTTTTAGTTTCTTTACCTTTTGATTCTCGTGAATCACCTTCTTTTTCATTCTTAGATTTCCTTTGTTTGTCATGGTATAGTTCCTCAACCATGCTTCTCATGTCCATGAAAGCTTGATGGAAATCTTGTTTGGATTCCATCTCTTCTTCGGCCATCCTTGAAGCATGCCTTGAACCAATCTCTGGACTATACTCAATGAGTTTTCCTTCACCCTTTTGGGATTTAGACCTTGTCAACATACACTAGCAATCACTGTTAAATAACAACCACTCTAATACCAAAAAAAATGATCTATAAACTAAAAATACAAGTGTAGTACATTCAAAAATCACCTATTCATGTTTAAGAGATCTTTCAAATTTTCACTTTCTTATGTTTAATTTTGCATAAAGAAAGTAAAATCAGAATTAAAATGAAGATTAAAATGCAATAATAATTAGAGAAAATAAAAGATAACACTAGTAAATTGATAACGGAGTTTGGCTTCAATAGCCTACATCTCTAAGTCTGCCCAATAGTGAGGACTGTTCTATTAAAATGTTACAACAAATGGCTTCAAAAAACCTTTAAAAATCTTCAATTTCACCTTCTCTGATCTCTATTTGCCTGTAATTTTTTCTCTTGGACCTGAAAATAAAAGCCCAAGGCCGTATAAGGCAAAAACAAGGCTCTAATCCTCTTAATTCTCTTTACACAGTCAGATTTCCATGTTAATACAAGTTAAAATTACTCCCTTTTATAACATTTCAGCCACCGTGGTGAAGTGGTCAAGACCTTAGCCTTTTAGGCACTAGGTCTCAAGTTCCAAACTCTCCTCCTCCTTTCTAGGTGTTTAGGGAAGTGGGCAAAGGCATATTTCCTCCATGAGCATGATTTGACCAAGGATTTAGTCCCACATTTGCTGGGAGTGGTTATTTTAATGCTTTAAATAGAAATTTTGTTAAAATTTTCAAATGAGAAAGTTTTGGGTACCAACTTTGGATGCCACCTAACCTATTCAAATGCCTAGGAATGAGGGAGGCACTTAATGTTTGTGGCGTGGAGGTTTGGCACCTATTTTGATTTTGAAAAGGTCAAATATCATGTGCATCAAATAAAACACCTAACAAATTTTTTTGGCCCCTAATTATTTTCCATGTGTCAAATGGAAATTGGTCCACTTGGCATTCCTCAACTGTGCCATGTCATTTTTGACATCCCTGTCACATGATTTATTCAACTGGCTATATCTTGAGCATTCAAACTCTATTTTTTGAACCACAAAAAGCACTGAAAAGATCTCAACGAATATTACAATGTGTAAATGATTTGAACTAAATTTGAAGACTTTGAAAAATAGAACGGTACATGGATCCACCTAGATCAAATATGCACAAGTAGGGTGAGAGGGGAATTCATGATAGTAGTGTTACAGTGCCCCATATTTGTAACAACTGTGCATTGGTAAAATTACACCATTGTATCTTTCACATCCATATCCATTTTTTACACATTGTTATAGATATCACTAATATACCTATTTATATGGTTCCACTATGGCCTACCTCTTGCCTTGATTTATCAAATCATTAACTACCATACAATCCCTAGTATTATGAGTAATGGTGTCACTGATCTAGATGTAGAGGGAAACTCTTGTTTGAGTCATGCATGATAGTAGGGCTAGTTACATACATCATTATTTATCCACATAACTTACATGATGATAATAAGGAACACACATTACACCTCGGGAAATTATTAATTTTTCCCTTTTACTTCAAATTTTGTCCACCATAATCCATGATGAGTGCCACATGCATTATTAGATAAAATCTTATGTAACACTGAGTTCATTGATGAAATCTACACCTATATGACTAAGTTAACTCTATAATATAGGAATTCCACATATTTATATCTTAACACAACTTTTAGGGCCTCTAATGACTCAATGAGAGTTATCATTAATAGGACACATTATTAGGGAGAAATAAATTTCTTGGAAAACCATTGCACATGTTAAAATGGGTGGAGCACATTTGAGAGCTTGGATACTAGATTATTAAATTATTAATTATAGGTGTGAATGTTCTTAGTCACATCATAATTGATATCCTTTAGTGGAGAAATAATCTACTAATTGAACTCAGTTATTTCAAACTCCTTTTATAAATTTTAACTTCAAGAGGTCATATTACATAATATTCTAACTTGGGTCATGCTTCATATAACATATGTGGGCTTGACCTTACAATGTCATATAAAAATAAATTTTCTTATGCTCGATCAAATTAATTCACATAACACAACATATAAGTTCACCTTTGTGCACATGCTCCATATCATTCTTGACTTCTAGTAGACTTAGGGACATCTCATAAATTACTTGAGGGGAAGGTATGGGTGAAATGGGTTCCTATGTAACTTTTAATAGTGGGGAAATATTGAGGGTTTATCTTAGATTCTAAATGCCTATAATAGTTCTAGGCATTGGCGTAGCTAGCCCACCACTTATTGTGATGGGTAATACTATTAGTCTTCTAGTTACTTATAGGGTTTGCTAAGCCTTCAGTGGTATTCCAACCCTGATTACTCTAATTTATGTTGAACCACTTGATTGAGGGGTTAGATCCCCACACACTAGTGGTATTCTAGTCAAAATTATTAAATGTAGAATGCATATAGCTTACATAGTTGTTGGTCTTATTAGTTACTGAAGGCCAATTTATCTTAGCATGTATCTTTATAAATTTTCCTACTACGAACCTTTTAGTATCAAATTTTAAAGTTATGATTACTAATTTTATGAGTTTATGATAATAATAGGTGAGGCACTTGAGTAGGTTCTTTTGGTAGAGGTGAATCATGCATCTCCATAGTGATCTTATCTTATTCAACTCCTTACTGTGGTACTTAAAATTCTTCTTCTAATAAATACTCGTACTCATCAATGCACAATTTTACATGAATGGAATTATTTGTGTAGGACTCCTCCCCATTCCATTAATTTTCTCTATGGGTCCTAAAGGCATATCCTAAGTTGGATTTACCCCTATCTAGGGTTATTCTTGGACACATTCTCTAAATAAACCTCCTCATATTTATGCCTTTAGATCTCATGTCTACTTTATCCTTACATGTTGAGGTATCCCTTCCTAGTTATATTTTAGATGCCATGCCTTATTCATCATATACCCTCCATTATGCCTACACATAGAGGGAATTATTTAACCATTAGAAAGTATTCAATATCACTATATACCATCAAATTATTGATTTTCAATGATATATTCCTAAATTAAAATCCTGTTAGCTCACAAAATAGCTTACTTGACCTCTTTAGGACACATATACATGTATAATGTGAAATACAACATGTATATGTTCAATGTACCATGACACCAAACATCAATGGATTTGGTCCAAACCATATCCAATTTATTTATTTGCTCCTCACATTATTTAGTTGAAGGATGCTTCCATCTAAAATTTCTTCTCTTATCCAATGTATGCACCAAAAGCCAATTATGTAGGTGGTTTGGTAGTTCATATAAAATGACATCATATTAAAGTTCATGCAAATTATTATCAATCCATTTAATTGGATTTAATCTACCATAACTAAGGTGATTCTTCATAAACTTATATTATATATGCTCAAACATCACTCAAGATTTTCTAAGGAGATATGGTACATCATTTTTTCTCACCATTGCAACAAAAAAATTAAACACTTACCCATTACGTTAGTATAGCATTTGCCAATGCACTTATCATTCCATGAACTCCAACATTAACCTACTCAATTTATGTCTTGGCACATCATGTGAGTTTGGGATCACATGCTCACTTGAGGTGCAAAGAGATATGACTAGGTTGCGTTGAGGTTATTTGGTAATGAATTCATATACAATAATATGTTGATCCATCTTATCCCTCTCCCTACTATTATTAGAGAACACACTTATGAGTAAAGATAATAACAATATTAGTGTGTCTAATCTCCATACACTTTATAACCATAAATTACCGATTAATTTGAGAAGATAATTAATCCTAATATAAAAATAAAAATAACTAAAAATAAACTAATTCTTTTAAATATATCATGGTTACAATAGATACCCTTATACATTTAACAATATAAAAAAATCTTAAGTGACTCTCTATGTCCCAAACATTCTTATTGTAATTTTGTAGTAATTTTTTTTTGTCATATCCCTTTTTATTTTGTTCTCATCAGGTCTTTGATTTTTATAGTCATTTGAATAGCTTCAGATGTTACTTAGAATGCCACCTATCAACAATTCATAATTAATGCTTTTTCCCACCCATTTGAAAATTAATGTAGTGTTTGGTTCTAAGCCAACTATCTCATGTGCTCTGCCATTTCATAATTGTTTTCTATAATAATATGCCATTGGTCATAAATATTCTTGATTCCACCATGACTTTTGAGAACATGAGGTTTTGTGGGTTTTGGTTCTTAAGATTTACCATTTGTGGATGTGGAATAGTTTTCTTAGTTAACACTATGTTTATCTAAAATTATCTATTAGGTGTATGAGCTTTATATGGGTTATCCTACACATGTCACATCCCTTTTATAGAATCATTAAATGTTGGTATTTGGATATATTGGAGTTTTTATGGATAATGTGTTATGGGAAATTTTAGGGTCAACATCTAGGTTGATCAATAGGGGATTATTTATGATATAATTCTTAATTTATGATAACTTATCCTTTAGTAATCCATTTAATTTTGGTGTCCTTTTTTATCATATTGTTCAAGGCTATTAATATTTTATCAAACCTTGAAATAAAATTATACACAAAAATGATCTTTCCAAAAAATTAATTGAGCTAATTTTTATTTCTAGGTAAAGTTATTTTTAGAATTTATTCAAATCTATCTAGATCTATTAATATTTCATTTTGAGAAATGACATGACCTAACATTTTGCCTTCCATGACCCAAAAGTTACATTTATTTGCATTCAAATAGATGCCATGTTCTCTATATATTTTTAAAACCATTATTATATCCCTTACATGGTCTTGATGATGCTTGAAAAAAATTATAAGATCATCCATGCAAACGAAAATGCACTTACAAATTAAATATTTGAATACAATGTCCATACCACATTAAAATTAGCACCCACATTCATTATACCAATAGGCATTATTTTTTATGAAAAATTTAGCCAATTTTTTTAAAATTTATTTTGATTTTATCCTTATAATTTACCATGACTTGATTATAACCTAAATATCCATATGAAAATGACATCATTTGGGAATCATTAACTATTTTTAACACTTTATATGATAATGGGAGAAAATTATTATCCTTACTTGAATATCATTTTTAATTTTTGAAATCCATGCACAAGAAAATTGGTACATTTTTTGTCTAACTAGAATAATATTAGTGACCCACATGGAGTGCATCAATGGAAAAATAATTCTAGATGATTACAAATTTTAGACCTATTTAAAAATTAAATGATCCAAGAAAGGTTTGAAATGCCCATATATTTGGAAAAAGGGCTTAGTTATAGGCTTGATAGGAACAATTTGAGTGATAATTTAAGTGTCAAGCATATTTATCTCTTTTTATATCCAATATATGACATATTTATAATAATTTACGGTTTGGTAAATCCCATGTTTGTTGTTTGGGTATAGGACATGACCAAAATAATATTTCTAAAATCATGTACACTGCCCAAATTAAATTTTAATGGAACATATCTTTATAAGGAGTTATATTTTCCTTCTCGACATGGTAGTCCATGTGAAAAAGTGTTTCTAATGAAACTATAGATCTAATTATGTTTTTTATCTTTAGATTCATCATTCCATCTTCATTTAGCTCAACATAATCTCTATCATCTTCATCTATAATTTGGGATTCAAACACATATGAGTTTGTGATGAAATTGATTATATGCTCATCCTAATTGAATATGTAAAATATTTTTGACATTATATAGAATGGAAGGATTAGAAACCAACTCTTATAAATGTAAAAAAGTACATAAATTAATCTATTTATTTATTTTTCTTTTGGAATAAATGATGTTTTTAACAACAATTCCTTTTGATTTGATCTAATATTTAGAGTGATTATATATTATGCAGGCCCAATGGGCACCCAAACAAACCATGTTGTGGAGGACAAAGTAAATTTTTGGGGTATATAAAAGGTCATTCAACTCAATATATCTAAATTATACATTGAATTAGATTCTTTATACATACTCAATTCCCTCACAATAAAAGTGAGCCCATCTCATACCATCAAACACCTTATTACCAACTCCCTTGGAATTCTCCATTATCTTTAAAATTTATCCACTTCTCACATCTTTTGATAAGGAAAAATTATTATGGATGATCTTTCCAACATCAGTGTCTCATATAATGATTTCATTATGTGTCATGGGTTTACTAGCATCCCTCCCCATGTCTCCCTCTTGATGAATAATGATTCACATGCTTCCCCAAATCCCCAAAGGGATAATAAAAAACATGTGAATGAAGATAAAATTTAATACTATACTACTCCACATTAAATTCAATGATTAATAAACTTATTTCAAATATTAGGTTAATTAACATCATCCTTTATGGCATCACAACAATAGCTATCAAGATAATGAGGACTATAATAACTAAACTCTCTATTGGAAACATTTTGTTTCATCACACTACTCACATAGGAAGAATAAAAAATAAATTATGGGTGATAGGTAAAGACTCGAGCCAATATCATGTGTTAAGATCTAGTCAAATAGAAATTTTTATAAAAATATTCATAAATATGAACTAATAGATTTCATGCTATGCATTGAAGGCCATGATTATTTGATTGAAAAATTTTTCACCATGGGTTGGAAATAGAGTAAAGTGACACTTATGAGGATATCAATCAAGATCATGAAGTATATGGCTAGAGAAGTCAAAGGAATCATGTGCAAAGGGAAAAAGGTATACAAAGACAAGAGAAGGAAGTAAGAACTCATGTAGACCTTATTTGAATTTGAATCCTTATAGATAGAGAAAAAAGGATTCCAAAGAGCCAACCTCCTTAGGCATTATCCATAAATTTATCTCTAGGTGATGAAATATATAACTCTTGATGTAAATTTACCCACATTTTCTATCATCATTTTCTACTCCTTAATTATTTTAAGGGCCACAACATCAATTTATCATATTTCTTACTTATGTATTAATAAAAAATAGTTTTGTCCATCTAATCAAAACCCTCCTCATACATTATTCATTAGGGACTTATATTCCTTTTGGATAAGAAATTAAAAACCCAAATAAGTATAGAGATCGCCTATACTAAAGGGATTAAGGAGAAACAATCAGGGGATAACCCTGATAATCTATCAAAAGGAGTAAAGAGTGACCTCCCCCCATAAAATTTCCCTAATATACAAGATATAATTTTGGATAAATATAAGAAATTAAAAACTAAAAAGCAAGATCCATCCCTTTAAGGTAATAAATCTTCTAAGATAAGAATTGGAAGCTTGAGTGGAACCCATGGGATTGGTGACCCTAAATTTAAAATCTATAAGTTTAAGGCTATTAAAACCAAGAAATAAGAAGATAATAGAGTGTTAGGGTAAAACTCTAAAGTTATCATGCTTAAATTACATGAATTCCATGAGAACTTATAAATTTTGGGGTGTTAACTAGTTTCCCTCATAGAGGAGTAGAACACTATAAAGTAAGAATCTGACAAATTGAAGTAAACATGGATTACTTGCAACATACTTAAAGGAGGTACTATGGGGTTAGAATAAAATCCAAGAAAAAACTCAAAGGACATCATAAGAATCACCCCATAAAAATAAAATTATCCCTTAATTATCAAAAGTAAATAGATAAATAGAACAAAAAACACTAAGGTCAAGGGGAGAATGGAACAAGATAAAAATATGGGAAAAGGCCCCAACATTAGAATTAGAGGCAAGATCCAAAAAACCAAGTATAAGGAACATGGTGATAATAATAACCCTAATATGACTAAGATATAGGTAGGATACATGGAGTCCTCTGAGGAAATTTAGTGTAATTCTATTTTTTTGGTCCTACCTAGTTCTTTTTACTTTGGTATCTTTGCAAAAGATTGGTAAAAACATTTTTTGGTTATTTGGACCATTTTGCCTATCTCTTTTTGTCAAATTTTAATGTATATTTTGTATTTTTTTAACTCTATGATTTCAAGATACATATAAAACCTAAATTTTACCTTATCAAATAAAAAATATTTAGATTAATTCAAATATTGACATATTTGATTTAGTTTTATTCAAATATTCAATAATGTTACATCCTAATTTATTTTACTCAAATGGTTTATCAATTTGTAGATATGGGACACTATTATTCAACTTTGATGGTGTAATAGACCCTTTAGGTAGAAAAGGATTATTACTAGAATATTCATCAAGTGGAACCTAAGTGTTGTTTAGAGAGTAGAAGCTATCAAAGGTGCCTACATTTTAATCCTTAATTTATAATTGTTTCCCTATTTAATCTACTGATACACATAAAATTCATCTAGATTATCCTTCAAATAATTTTCACTTTCAATTTGGAATTCATAAGTTTCTAAGACTAAGGTAGCATATGAGTTTCCCACATTCTAATTTATATTTTTCTTACATGTAGGCTCTATTTCTACATTATTCAGTTCTTTATGGAACATGTTTGAAGCTAATTTACAATTAAAAAAATATTTTATGCATGATCAAATATATTTTTCAATCTAAACCAAGTAGAAATTGATAAATCAATGAAATTCACTGAGTTCATATCACTATTTTTTGTTTGAATTGAGTTATCAAAAGGATTGAGCACATATCCATTATTTCACCCAGTATTACATTAATGGTTAGTCCTTTATAAATTGAAGTTTCTATTTTGGGGATTATGTAAAGGTTGATTTTGATGTTGAGGCACTTGTATTCACAAGTGGACCATGTCATTGGTCATTATTTGGACCATTTGTGTAAATTTTTTATGTCTCAGTTCACATTTGAACTCTAATTATTTACATCTTATGGAATTCTTCTAGTTATAGAGGCTACAAAATTAGAAATGTGGGAATAGTAGGAAATTATCTATTAGAAGAACTAGGAGGCATTTGATTCCTTACAAAATTTGGTCCAACTTACTGATTATTAATTAAATTAACATGACCCTTTGGATAAGGTGTAATAGTAGTGTTATTGTACAATATGAGAAAAATTTATTAACCATTGGGTTGAAGCAATATATAATTAAAAGACACATTATGATTGAAAAGTATATAGTTTAAATGTGTTAGGTTATATTCTTACTTTGGATTAGGTAGGCCACATTTTGGATTGAGTTCATTAGTAGGGTGTTTTATATTAACACATGAATAACCATTGGGATTTGGTTATATAAACCTGAATGCCCCAATTAAAGTAGTGGGATAATGCCATATCCTTAAGGATTGATATGTTGTTTAATGTTTTTGGCCTCATTATATGCTAAGGATAAATATGCAAGAGTTTTTAAGTCATTATAACAAACATAGAAGTTATGGGATCCAATTATTTCAAAAAGTTCTTTATAGTACTATGATTAGTTTCTATATAATATTTTTTTAATATTTGTACAATTTATGGAAGTGAGCATTGAAAATACTCATAGGCTCATTCAACTCTCTATGGGAAGCTAAAAAATTATCATATAATATTATAGGGTCAATGGACACTCTAAAATGACTGATAAATAGTATCTCAAGGTTATTCCATGATGTAACATACCATTTAACAGACTGAACTACAATCCATAACACACTTCATTTGAAGTGTAAGGGAAAAATAAAAAATCCACATACTTATGTTGAATTTAACTTCAAATTATGATATTTTTCAAATTTTGGATATGTTACTCTACAATTCTAATTCCTCCATGAAAATATATTGGAAAAAAATTATAAGGATTTTTAGGTAAGTCATGGGTAGCTCCTAGAATATTCACAAGATAATTACCTCCTCCAAGCCAAGTATAAACCATTACAAGATTTATAGGGACAAAGAAAGGATTGGAAAAAGGAATAATAGATATTGGGTAACTATTGGATGAATGGATGTATCTAGTTTTAGATTTTCCTTTATCAACTCTAGATTTTTATACTCTGTGGTATAAAAACTCAAAGTCACCCTCAATGGAATTTCAACACATGGTATTTTTTTCCATATTTAATGCTTAATATGTCTCAATTTGAGAAAGGATTCTAAGATACTAAAGCTTTAATGGGCCCTCTTTTTAGCGTTACTTCGATTGACAATCTATTTGGCATGTCAACTTACTTAGGAAAAGTGGGTGGGAACTCACATTTCCTCTCTTGAAAGGAAAAATATATTTTCCAAGGTCCATATCACTAGGTCATGGCTAAATATAAGTATTTAATGCACTTATATTTTGGTTAAGGGATATGCTAGTATAAGTTTTAAAAATATGAATATAAAACTTTGTTAAATTTATTAAAAAAGGTAAACTCTTTTAGATTAAACAAAGTGATTATACCTTATTAATAACTACCATTTATTTTAAAAATTTTAGTCCTATTTATAAATATAATGAAGAACAATTACAATCACAAGGTTTAGTTATGCATAGACATATAATAATTATTCCTACTCTAAAGCTAATATTATAGGGGCCATAAAAAAGAGAAAAAATAAGGTTAAGGATAAAAAATGATCCTCTTTTGTATAAAAGATGAATATAATTCTATTAAGTAGACAAATATCTTGAGATAATATTATTCTAGATGATGACTCTATGCACAACTAGAGATAGAGATGGGAAAAAATTCACTATGGAGAAAGAGGGAGACAAAGCTACCATATTCATGCACAAACAATGAATGAAAATTTTCACAAATTCATAAATTAATATGATTCATGAAGCACTTGCTGAGATTGATCAAACACTTAGGTGAATTACAAGACTATTTTTAAAATAACATAATCTCATATAATAAAAATATGTAAATGAATGGATAAATTATCTAATCCTATATCTTTCCCTAATTATTAATTAGACAACCAACCCTTTTTCATTTTAAAAGATGGTTTTGTATACACATTTTTATGTTTTTATATCATTAATAATCCACCCCTAGGTGGTCACTAACATTAAATGAAGAGCAACAATAATAACCTAGATTGAATGAGGAATAAAGATAAATCCCAAGGCCATAAATGTTCATCCCATATTGATGAAATGTGGATTGAATTTTGGTAGCTAGAAGTGGTTGGAACAATATATAAATCAAGTGCATACATTTTATTAGTATAACCCATTCCTAGTTAACGTAATATTCAACATGTCTTGTCTATTTGTCTCAATTATAATGAAAATCCATGGCTTAATTAAAATGTTTATGAAAATTATCTTCTCATTTATGCATGTTTTTGATTAATTGATATTATGAGACAAGCCTAATTTTGACATAGTTGGTTATTCAATGATTTGTAGTCCATTATTGATCTTGATGCTTTGATGGGTGAATCCAAACGCCAATTTTTACTTTGGAATTGATGAAATGGTTTAATTAGTGGAGTTTAACATTAAACATATACCACATCCATTTCACCAAACATCCTTTCTTGGTTTTTCACCATTACACAAGAATAAATTGCCTTTTTGATTAATAGATTAGGATTTTACAACTTAGATGCCAATGTGTCCTTGTTTGTAGGGGTCATGCCATGCAATGACCTCTAACTTGATTTGAAAGTTATCTTTGGTATTGTGATAAACTAATTCCTTACCATCTATAGGTTCAGTGATCATGATGTGTGATATATTATTATAAATTCAATGGATCGTAGGATTTTACTTGAAGAATATATACACTATGGAGTGTGGGGCTATGAAAAATTTCCAAGTGATTAAAGAGAGATAAATCAAACTATAAATCATATGAAGAGTTATGAAAAGGTGACTAAATTTGATATAAAAATATGTTGCACATAAATTTGAAAAGATGATGTGAATAAATAATGTGAACACTTTCCACGTGACATGGGGGATCTAAGCTAAATTTGTAATAGATGCCATAAAGTATTACTATGAATAAGTGATGCACTAGACTTCAAGAAATGTTATGAATAAGTGATGCACAAGACTTCAAGGGATGAAATAAACAAGTGATGCATGAGACTTAAAGATATTCCATGAACAAGTGACCCAAATAGGTGCCATGTGGCATGGGGGATGTGAGGTAAATTTTAAAATGATGCCACACAAAATTAAAAATATACCACACTTAATTTCAAAATATTACACTATAAACTTTAAATATAATGCATGAGACTTTGAAAATTCCATGCAAAACTTCAAATTGCCAGATGATAATACCTCAAACTAGGGTAATTGAGGTTTGAAATCCAACAACAAAAAAAATAGGTCAACGACTTGTAGTTTCATGAAAATGACTAAGTAAGAAAAGCCACAAAAGAGTAAATGTATAAAAAAAGACTATTATAGTTTAAATTTTATGAAACATTTAGTAAATTTAGCCCAAATAGTGAGAAAATGATCCAAATTATTAGGTACAATCCACAAATAAGCTCAAGACAAAATTAAATACTAGGATAAATCCAATTTAAAAGGTAATCTTCAAGATTAATTTAGAACAAGATATAAATATTAAAGGTAAATTAGATGTAGAATTGTTTACAAAAATAATACCATAGAGTCTCAGATGTTATTTCTAGGTCTATTACTTAAAATTACTATTTATAAGTCATATTTGATTAAAAATAATGAAATAGATATGAAGTCTTTATTCTACATCCAACAACTCCCTCAAACCAAAATGACACTGAAATAGGTAAAAAATAAGAAATCATATAAAATCAAGGTCAAAATTAAAAACAAAATAAAGGGTACCATCATTTCAATATGAAATGAGGGAATATTGAGTAAGTAACAACAAAGTCATGCATGGTAAATATATGTTAATCTCATCATTATAAAGTACTGAAGGCTAGATGTTATTATCTTCATTTATTTTCCAATAATCCAAAGAGGGATGAATTTCATGTAGTTATTCCACCTATATGTGTGTGTAATGAGCATTTAACCTATGCTATTATTATTGGTGGAATGGTCATGGTCCTAGTCAAATAATATCATCATCTAGACTAAGTGTTACATGTTTTGAATCTTGGTTAACCCCATAATAGAGATGATAATTTTGTTATCTTGTATCTATTTTCATGGTGATGAGACACCTTCAGACCTGAGATATATTATTAGATCACAACTATAAGAGTGTGTTTGATCACATAGAGTGATGTTGTAAGTCCTCGTATCTTTTTGAATCCTAGTTTGTCATGTTTTTAGTATCATTCAATTATCTATTAACATTACAATTTTCACATAACCAACTATGCTTAATTATGATTTTTTTGATTAGAGGGTTCATGTATTGATTTTAGCTAAATGATATTTTATAATCTTGGTTTGTACATACAAAATGGGAAATTTTCCTCAGCATGAATAAATGCTATAATAAATTTATAAAACCTTGCCTTCATATTTTAAATACACATTGACCTTGGTACATATTATAGGTCATGTTATTTAAAAAATAAAAAAATAAAATAATAAAATAATAAGGGGGGTTTAAGTGCCTAAAATAAGGGAACCCTTGTCATGAGCTTGTAAAAGAGGTAATATAAAATTATGAGATGTGTATTTTGGATGTTTTCATAATTTTTATTGGAGCTTTTAAATATTTCCTCCCAAGCCACATTGACCTTGGTTTAAGAGAAGGATGCACTTGGGTGAGGAAAAGTGTAGGTTTTTAGTTATACATTATTCTTTTCATCATGGAAATTTATTGATAAAATTTAATACATATGGATATCATCGACATGTGGGAAAGAAAAGATAGGAAAGAAATTAATTAATTAAAAAATAGAGAAAGGAATAAGAAATGTAGGAAAAATAAGGGAAGGTGCACACCATAAGGAGATGACATGGTATATAAATGGGGATCAAGGGAGAATCATGGTTTAGTAAGGAAAGAGTGATGGTAGGGGAGCTCACCTCTCTTAACAATAATGTTATTCCCTTTTTCTCTTTTAGCTTCATTGAGCATCAAGTCTTATTATAACTTGTGGTTATTCCTTCACATTAAAAATTGGGCATTTAGTTATAGATGTATTTGTTACCTAATTAAATGAATAAATGGGTAATAATATAATAAAATATTATCCAATATGTTTTATTTTTACACAAATGTTTTCTAATTAAATAAGTGATTTAATAGATAAAAATGAATTAGAATTATAGCTAGGGTGTTTTAATCTTTACTTAGAATTTTACTTGATTGAGGGAGTAATTTAATGAATAAAATGATCTAAACCTACAACCAACATGTTATTCTTATTCTTATAATTTAAATTATTTCAAAGAGTGACTTATTGAGTAAAACTGATAAAAAATTAAATAATTGGGTGCTTGGTTAATACATAACTTTATTTTCAAGTTGCATTTTCCCCGTACCTAAATCCATGCTTAAAATGGGTGTAAATGATATAGATCTCAACCATGGACCTTTTTATTAAAATATTTTAATTTTAATTTCCTAAATCCATGATTGAAATGGGTAAAAATAATATAAATCTTAGATCTAGGATTTTTTTTCAAGATGAATTGAATTTAGGTATAAACAATTTGAGACCACATTTGGGCATTATTATTTGCAATCAATGTTTTATTTATATACAAATAATTTAAATCCCATATTTTTGTTTTTTTTACAAAATAAAATCTAAATTATTTGAATCCATGTTTTGATGGGTATGAATGTTTCAATTTTTAGACCTAAGTATTCCATTGTTCATGTAGAAATTTCTTGCTTAACCTAGTCCCCTTTCTATTTTATATCCTATTCATTCATTCATGAAATTAAATTGTATTAAACCATTCATGTGTTTCATTTATTTTGAATATAACTTAAAAATTATGATAAGAATTTGAATTTACATTCTTTATTAAGGGATAAAAGTCAATTTTAATTTTATATAGTTATTAATGATTTTATTAATTTTAAAAATCAGACCTAGGTGCCTTTCTATTTTATTTTTGCTCATTCATGAAATAAAATTATATTTAAATATTTATGCCATTCATGTATCTTTCTTACAAATCTTAAAAACATATAAGAGTGTGAATTACCCTTGTATATTAAGGGATAAAACATAGTTTTAATTTTCTATAATTATTAATGATATTAAATGTTTTTATTAAAACAAAGAATTTTGAAGATGTTTCAATATATTTGTTGTATTATAACTTAACTCTTCTCAAGGATTAATACTTTTAAAATATAATAATATTTTTAATATTTATTATCTCTTGTTATTTTTCAGAGTTTTATTTGGAAAAGATAACTTTTAAAATTTGTTTAAAAAATGTTTATTATGCTAACCATAACCTTTGGATATTTTAAGGATCTTATGTTGGGAGATCATTATACTTAGGAATTAATGATCATAGGTAGTTTATTTTTGAGTTAGAATTTAAAATTCTATGTTAACATATAATTTATGGAAATTGTAGATTCCAAGGAGTTACTATACTTCTTGAGAATCTTTTTCTTTTAAATCAAGTACTTAGAATGGATAGAATAATCCCAGTTGTGTTATTGTTACACTGATGGAAAAAGTTGTAACATTTCTATAATATTTAATTTTTGAATAAATAATATTTGACATGTACTATTTTATTTATTGGTTTTTCATTTATGGTGTGGTCTATGCTCAAGTACTTAGAGTAATTAATTCTAAGTTCTAGTTCTAATTTAACCTCTATAATTTATTGGTTGATATTTGATATTAAATGACTATCTCTCTTCAAGATTGTATTTGTTTATTTCCGTGCACCATTTAGATACTTGGTTCCCTTATATTCCCATCTCTTGAAATGTTAGGATTGAAATATATTTAGTAGCATACCTTGTTCCATTTTAAACTAGGAAAAAGACAAAATTAATTAGCATGAACCTCATTATCAATCTAATCAAATAAGTTTAAATTATAACTAATAATTTACAATATTTTGTGCATATAATTAGGAGTGGATATGGTTCCAATAGTTTTAAAATATTTGAGATGTTTATTCTCAAATCCTATCCATTATCACATCTATCTGATTCTATATCACTATAAGCTAATGTGAAAAGCTAATGTGAAATTTAGTTAATTAATGCATATTATACCTAAGATTATAATATTGACTTATTTATGATAATACTTAGTTGGTTTAAATAGATTAAAATTATTAATTGTTATAAGCCAATAAAAAAGGCATGAAAATATCTAGATTGACAATCTAAATTTTTTTCCTTATTCAATATGTATCTATATGCTGTAATTAATAACATAACTTAATTTATATGAAAATATGCAGTCTCAATAAAAGATTATACGGTTTCTCTTAATTAATTATTGACCTTTTAATCTACTCTTAGTTTGTATTTTTGGTTATGGAGATCAGAATTTTGTTAAACTTGACTAACAATTGTTTATCTAAACTCTATTTTGACACATTCATATGTAGACATATTTTCATACTTAAGTAATAGCAAGCAAGAGCATGTGAACCAATTAAAAAATCATGTAACTAGTAAAGTTAATCAATTTTTTGATAATAGTAAATAATTGGATGCCTTTGTTAGAAATATAAAGGTGCATTATTATAATGAAGGTATAAATCATGTGTTTGATGATTTAGACTCTTGCATTTATATACATAGTAAATCTTGTAACTCTACTTCAATAGTTATTGATTAAGTTTTATTAGTAACAAACCTTGTATAAAGTTAAAAAGGGGATTAATATTGTTAATTTGTTTTAATAAAACCATAAAGCGTATAAGGACCCTATGACTTATTGACTTGTATCATCCTTTAAGATCTAAGGCAACACTATCAAAATAAGGGAGTACAATTGGGATGAAGTTTGAAACCAATCATGAGTTATGCCTAATTGTGAGTATAAATTGGAATAACATTATTGAAGTATATAACTATAAAATTATTGTGTTTAATTATGTGTGGTCTTATAAAATTTCCTCTAAATACCATGTTATAATATGTTCATCAATGTTAGATCCAACTATGAGAATATAATATATTTTTATAAGGATTATTAGCATGAATTAGATATATAAATAAGGGAAACCCTAAGTTATTTGAAATTTATATATTTATGTGATTTGATTACTTGGTGTAGTACAAGGATAATTTTAAACAATGGCCACTAAAACTTATTATAAAATCCTAGATAATTCTAGTTCAGGCATAATTCCATTAGTGAATCTTTGAAAAAATTGACACACAAGTATAAATTGACTAGATATTTATATTAACTATTTCAAAAAACTTGTAAATATTTGGCAAATTAAACATAATATTCAAATAAATACATAATAGTAAAAAATACATAGTTAAAACCCTTTCCCCAAACACATTCATGGAGAAAATACACTTGAGGTGGAATAATGACTATGATCAATGGATACCCTATATTTTTTTAGAAAAATACTAATTTTCTTTGCCATGTGAAATTAGGGGAAGTCTAACCATTTAGAACACTTACTCAAATGAATAAATACAATCAAGGAAGACATGAGAGATAACACAAATAAGAACTACTACAAACCCATCTCAAACCTAAAACTTAAGCAAGTGTATGTGACTCTATAAAAATCATCACCGTATCAATGTCTAGACACACATTTACAATATTTTTGAGGTCTTACCAATCTCATCACCAAACAAACAATCTAAAAAAAATTAAAATATCTTGATTATCTCATTACTAAACAAAAAATCCCATGTGATAACCAAATTGTATCTAATATTAAGGGCTTTGATATAAGATAAAATACAATTTTGATACTAAAAACAAAGATATAATGAAAAAATAACATGGAAACAATTCCAATCCCTTAAAAGATAAGTAAATATCATGAAAAGTTAAAAAAAATTATAGATATATAGGGATTGTATTTAATTCTTGGATTTTACTTTAATGTTGGTTGTTTAAACTCCTTCTTGGCCTCCTCTTGTAGTTATCACTCGATTCATGATTATAATGATTTGTAGGGCTTGTATTTATTACTTGGATTGTATTTCATTATTGGATTATTAGTGTCCTCCTTGGCCTCCTCTTGAAATTATCACTCACTTTATGATTCCCATGACTATAGAGGAATAAAACATTAACAAAAATGAAGTTATATGAATTTAGGTTTAAGGGTTTCATCAATATAGCATTTTAAGCTATTTGAAACACTTATGTAGATTTATTTTATAAGAGGTAATTTTTTTAATTAAAAAACCAATGGATAAAGAGGTTAGAGGATGATAAGTCTCAAGTAATTATCTTATTTATGACTCCTTTTTAATGATTAAATTTATCCTTCTTTTTAAATATTAAATTTCTCCTTTTTAAGTACTAAATTTGATGGCGATATGACTGAGTATAAATTGATTATGGACCTATTTAAGACTTTAATTATCTCAAACCAACCAAATAATATAATAAACTAATTATAGCAAAAATTATGACAAAAATTTATATTATAGAGTATAAACTAAATATGGGTCCATAGGGTAAGACAACTATGAAAAGATAGGATGATATAATTGAAAATGTCTTCAAAACATTTTCATAGTTTTAAAATTATAAATTTTATATTAAGGTTTACCAAAATTTCTTAATTAAACCCCTTTCCCTAAACACATTCATAGGGAAAGTATTCTTAAGGTAGAATAATGATTATGATCAATGGATACCTTACGTATATTTCAATTAAGGTTGATATGCTCTCAAAATATATGAAATGGGTATTTCAAGGTTAATCATAAATATGGTTGAAATGACCATGAGGTTTTGTTGAATTTATTTCAATTAACAAATAAATCCAACCAAAATATAATTATATCAATACTAACCTTTAAAATATTTCTTAATTAATAAACCATGCCAACCAGAACATAATTATTAATTTAAACATTTAAAAACAAAATATAATATGATCATGAGGCTTTGTTGTATTTATTCAATTTGTTCTTTGTGCATTATTTAAAAGAAGTATCTTGTACATCATTATTTCTCAAAGGAAATAAATATCTTGTTTGTTTAAAATAAGTATGTGGTAAAGACAAACCAAATAATATAAAAAACTAAGTATGGAAAAATTAGTGACAACAAATTAAAGTATAGAGTATAAACCAACTATGGGTCCATAGGTCAAGACAACTATGAAAAGTGAGGTTGACATAACTAAAAAAATATTCAAAACATTTTCATTATTTTAAAATTATAAAATATATAATAAGGTTTGCCAAAATGTCTTAACCATATTCATTATCAATAATGGCCTTTCAAAAAAAATTATTTCAATTAACAAACCATGCCACCCAGAATATAATTATTACCTAAAACATTTTTAAAAAAAGTACATTATGAAAATCCCATTGTAGTTTCTATGGTTGGCTATGTTTTCAAAACATGAGCCTCATAATAGATTCATTTGTATATTCTTTATTAGTGATATATACAATAGTGTGAATGTTACCAAAGAAAGTCAACAAGTTTTCCACTAGTGGATCATGTTTTAGAATTTCTAAAATAAGTAAATAAATGTATGTAACATGATCAAGATTCAATATGACCCTAATGGAGAGGTTGAAATAGAATAATATTTTTTGTTATCTTTTATGTCCCCAAAATATGGTTTTCTAGGATGTTTTTTGTGTAGTACATAATGTGTAATACTTAGTATAAATTGAGTATAGACCACGACTCACACTTTTGACATAGTTGGTCAATCTAATAGACTTAAAGAATTTCCTATTACAAGGGATTGATTCATTCAAGTTGTATTCTCTATAAGTTACACCTTGAAGGAAATTGTAAAATGTCTCTCTTCAGAGATTAGATATCATTTTCTTCAAGATGAACTAATATAATCCATGGTTGTGGTGTACCATCAATATTGGAAATTTTTTATATCATAATATTTTTAGAATAAAATAAAAACATTGGCCCAACACTTCTACAAGTGTAAAATTTAATGGTGAACACATAAAAGGCATTTTAGATTTGTCAAAGCTAATGGATCAATTTGTTTGATTTTTCACAATAATTTTGGAACAAGTTAAATATTTGGACCATGATTTTGAAGATGGATCAATCACAAGACTATGGTCTACCTTAATTTTGAGTAAAATACTACGTGATGGTATCTTAGAATATTTTAATTTATCTAATTTATTCTAAACCATGATTTTGGGTTTAGTGTAATATGAGAGAATTTTTAGTGCAATGCCATTTTTAAATTAAAAGTTAAGAAACAAGTTTTAAAAAAAATTGGAGACGTGCTTGAGGATCTATACAACTAGATACAATGTCCTCAATTTTCCATTAGAAGAGTTCTAACAATTTGGTAGTCTACATATGAAGGAAAAGGATAGACTAATAATTATTTAAACACACTAAAATTTTGAAATACTAGATTTGAGTCTAACAAATTTTAAAAAGAATTCAAATGACAATTATCAAGAAAAAAATGGAAAAAATTATCATGTTGAAATTTAAATTTTAGGCATCTAAAATCCACCAGTAGCTTGCATAAATAACTAGAAATTTTGATAAAACCATCACACATGTATTCAGGCAAATCCCATTAATCCCATAGGTGACATTAAATTTTGACTTAGACCTTTAATTATACCGACACTAATTATATAAAAATGGGGAAAGATCTCAAACTCAGTGCCCATAGATTTAATTCCACTTGCATTACATTTAATGCTATAAATAAAATAAACATTAGGTTTGAGAATTTGGTATATGAAGTCATTTATGTCAATAAACTCTTTTAACATTATCTATTTTTCAAGCCTTGATGATATAATAATTTCAACTTAAAATTTTATAGTCATAGTTTTAGTTATTTATTATTAAGGATTTTAGTCATTAAAATAATATAAAATGAATAACATGTTTATTTTAATTAGTTTTATAAATGGGTTAAGGACCACTTGTGACTTAGGACATAATAAGCTGAAGGTAATAATTATATTTTGAATGGCATGGTTTGTTAATTGGAATAAAAATTGTTTTAAAGGCCATTATTGATTATGGATATGGTAAAGACATTTTAGAAGACCTTGTTTTATATTGTACATCTTAGTTATCAAATATATGTATATCTAAATCAAATTTCAAATAATATAATCTAACATATCTAATAGAGTAAAGCCTATGGAAAAGGTAATCTCTTGAATGAAATATTTTTGATTTTATCAAAGTTTCTATAAATATCTTGATATCTATTTTATATAATTATAAATGAAAAGAGGAAAAAAAATGAAAGCACTCGAGAGAGAAAAAAATAGAAATGTGAATGAAAATAGAACAACAAAAATGAAAATATAATCACTATTCTAATTAAGAGAAACTAAAACAAAAAACTAATATACTCATAATTCAGTGTCAAATATCATTATTTAATGGATTATCTTAGATTAGTATTTTGATAGACTTACAGAGGTCTATACTCAATGTATACTAAGTAATGCACATGATCTTACTATATGTACTACACAAAAAAGTCCTAGGGAACCTTGTTTTTGAGACATGAAAGATAACAAAAAACATTATTGATTTCAATCTCTCCCTCAAGTTCATTTTGAATCTTGATCATATTACATCCATTTATTTATTGATTTTCGAAAGGATAAAACATGATCCACTATGCAAAAATAACTTAAAAAGATTATTATATTAAAATAAAATAAATTACTAAAACATTAAAATACATGTTTATTTCCATCATTGTATAGTATAAAATTCAAGCATATTATTTTTTAGGAAATAAAATTTTACCATATATATGTCATAACCACCAAAAAAAAATCAACATACTTAAAAATATCATGACAGTGTTTCACAAATACCAAGTATCAATAGAAATTTCAACACAAGAATTTAACCATAGTCTACATCAAAAACTAAATCTATGAAATGGGAACCCTTATTAGTCAAGTAATTAGTATACTCCATAGAAGTAATGGGAATTTAAATCAAGTGGGTTGGGTCCCCTTCAGTATCATCTACCTCTAACTTTACCTTTTTTAACATTTTGACATCCATAAGTTGTGTTGTAGGGTTACTAACATGCTTCCTACTAGAAGAAGCAAGTTTTTCAGGCTCAAGAGATGAAATATTAATTTTAAGTGTAACAATTATATTGGTATTAATTTTTTTAGTTACTTCAATAATATTTTCATGTGTCTCAGGCAATGGATCATCATACTCATCAGGTTGAATGGCAGTATGCATGTGTTTAGAGGGCTCACTTGGAGCGCTTCATATATGAGGATGATTCCTCCAATATGATCCCATACATCCTATATTTAAATGTAAATTCAAAGAGTTAGTAGGTAAAAATTTGAGACTATTCTAAAAGGTAGGGTTAGTGGCATCAAAATGCAAGGAAACACAGGTTACGTAATTGAATGGTAAAGGAAATGTGTTAGTGCCCTTAAGACCATGAAATAATCAGTTTCCTAAAGAGATTCCCCATGAAGGAGTAGCCTCATTATGTTGATATTCATCATGACCCAAAACATATTTACCTAATTATCTGAACCTATATTCTATCCTAACATCTAATAAAGTATGCTAAAATAAGCATTTCATACACCTAATCTCAAATACTTCCTAATTTTCGTGATCTTAAAAATACAATGCATCAAATTGTTCAATTAGAAAAAAAATTAAAATAATACGTATTTAACCATAATTGTGCATAAAAATTAATCATTTCATCCTCTTTACAACCATACTAAAATAAGTACTTCTAGCCTATGAAAACCATGCATTATTATTTCACAATCCTCATGCCACTTTCAAGAAAATGGTAAATAGGACATAATAAAATACATGAAACTCAAATTGATACAAATACTTGGCCTTACTATTTTCATATATACATATATATATATATATATATATATATATATATATATATATATATATATATATATATATATATATATATAAATGCAATTTTATCTTAAAATATATTAAACCAATATTTCCAATTTTGACCATGCCAAATAATCAAATATTCAATTTCAACAAAAGTTCCTAAAACATTTTAGCAAAATGTTTAACGAAGATGAACCTCTATGTTAAAATTGATCATTTATATACTCTTCAATGCCTTCAACAAGATTTCTCAAAACCTTAATGTTTAATTTTCATGTGTGTGTGTGTGTGTGTGTGTGTGTGTGTGTGTGTGTGTGTGTGTGTGTGTGTGTGTGTGTGTGAGAGAGAGAGAGAGAGAGAGAGAGAGAGAGAGAGAGAGAGAGAGAGAGAGAGAGAGCACTTAGGAAACAATGAACTTAATGTAATAATTATTTTTTGGTTGGAATGGTTTGTTAATAGACATAAAAAAATATTTGGAAGACAATTACAGACATGGTTAATACATTTTCATAGACCTTATTATATGCTTTATAATTTTAAAACTATGAATATATTTTTAAAATTATTTGAAATAGTTTATAAAATCAATTAAAACAAACATGTTATTCCTTATATATGAATTTAATAAATAAATTACTTAATAATAAATAATTTTCAAACCTAATGTTTATTCTATTTATAATATTGAATGTAATGCATGTAGAATTAGATCTACGGGGATTGAGGTTGAGATATTACACCATTGTTTATTTCACAATCCTCATGCCACTTTCAATAAAATGGTAAATAGGTCATAATCAAATAAATGAAACTCAAATCCATATAAATTTCTATCTCTATGGGTTATATATATATATATATATATATATATATATATATATGTATATGTATATGTATATGTATGTATGTATGTATGTATGCATGCATGCATGGGTGTATGTATGTATATAAAAATACATGAAATTGTATCTTAAAAAATATGAAACCAATATTTCCAATTTTGACCATTCCAAATAATAAAATACTCATTTAGAACAAAATTTCCTCAAACATTTCAACAAAAATGTTAATGAATACAAACCACTATGTCAAACTTGATCATTTATATACTCTATATTATCTTCAACAAGATTTATCAAAATTTCAAAACCCTTATGTTCAATTTTCACACACACACACACACACACACACACACACACACACACACACACACACACACACACACACACACACACGCGCGCGCGCGCGCGCGCGCGCGTACATGTATATGCACACACATATGTACATGCACACTCACACATACATGAACACACACATTCATACACACATGTACACACACACACATACACATACATATACATATATAAACCTGGTGATTCTAGACTAACCAATTCATGTCTCATATAATTTCCTAGTGAATTAAACTATACATGCATGGTAACTATTATGAATATTTGTCCAAAAATAATATTAAGTATAATTTATAAGGAAATTTAAAACACATGTATAATAAATTGTATACAATTGAGACTATTTAACCTATGTATATTTTCATAAAATTAGACATTTTCAAAATCTAGAAAACCTACTTATAGCCTTTTGGTTATAAATAGCTTCTAAAATTTTCCTTAGTGTAATAACTCCATTATGCATGTTTCTATTTGAATTAAAATTTGTGGAGTATATTACTTAAAACAATTTATATAATAAATATGATTTTATCTTGAGTTTAGAGGACTTAAAATCTATGTTAGGATATCCCCAAGCTTATTTTTTCTGCATATATAGGTGTTAGTGGAATCAATGTTGTGATCATGATCATATTAAGTCTAATGATTGTCTAAAGGATTTTTTTATTGTAAATGGTAAAATTTTGATATAATTACATATCATGTGATCATATGTATGTTTTATACATATATTGGAGGATTGAGTTTGAATTAATTTGTCAAGAATGGGTAAGGAGAATCTTAGTTGTTTTTATAAAGGAAATTTTAAATGGTAGAAAAATTTACCTTATATAAGTTGAATAACTTACTTGGAGTCTCATTATAACTAAAATAAATATGCTTATTTAAATACACATTAAATACTTGAGTTATTATTATATAATCTTCCATTACTCCCACTGACCTCTATTACTTGTTGGTGTGAAAAATTGCAAGTCATTAAGATGGAAACAATGATTCTAAATGATGATAGAGTGATGACTACTTTGAAGCTAGATATTATCCTTAGTTAAAAAATGAAATCAAATAAAACTAAGAACATATCAGACTTGGACAAGTTTCATTACATGAATAACCATACTAAAGAAGTTTTGATATGAATTTCCTGGTTATTTAAGCATTATTAAAGGCATAAATAAATACAATCCTTTAGTCGAATAAAGCTAAATTAAATCAAGTGAATGATTTAGTCAATAATAATAATTACAAGTAACTCAAAGTTACTAATCTCCTATATTTCCTCCATGAAATACTATGGGTAGATGTTTTTTATGAGTTGAGAGGGCACGAAGTCTAATGGAAAAATAATCCTCAAAGGGAGTCATTGATAATTTATCTACAAGAAGACCCTAGATTAATTATTAAAGAGATGATGATAAAATATTTATTATATTTTATGTTTAATTATTTATTATATACTAATTAGTAATTTATAACTAAAATTATTGAAATAAGTAGATTTAGAATGCTTAATGAGCAAGGTTGATTAACTTGAATAATATTTATAAAAACTTACATTGTTAAATTCACTATAGATGGATTACTTGGGTGGTTTCCCATGAATTCTATCACAATAAATTAGTGTGATATTATTGTATTTATTTAAGTGGAATTACAAGATTATTGATATTATTATACCTATTCAATTATATGGTGATTTATTTAATTTAGTTTAGAGTTTCTTTGACTTGATTATATAGTGGTCAGGAAAAATAATTTTGTCATCATTCTAACAGTGATTATTATATGGACATTAAACCTTATTTCCAAATAGCAATAGTAAGCTTATGACCTGACCAACTTTGATTTTATTTATCAACATTAAACCTTTTCATAATTGATATTTTGCATCATGTAACTCAAGGTCCTATAGATCTAGTACTCAATTAAAAATTTTGATGGTTGTGTGTGTGGGTGCTCTGACAATGTGTCTATAATTAATGTAATACTATCATGTTATGCAATCATGTTTATAAATTTCAATAATTAAAATATTTTGATTTTGACCTTATAGTTGTTAGATATTTCATATATTAGTGCATCATATTATAATAATATATTTTAGTGTAAGTGTGTACAAGTATGAGTTGTCATAATAACTCATCTTAGATAGGTTTTAACATAGTTTTGATATGGATTATTGATAATAATTGGCTCCTTTTTAAAGGATATGAAAAACCTATATATGTATATTCAATATCTATTATTAAATTATTTAATTAGTTTCATTACTTCAATTGGTATCATATCATTCTTGAGAGTGTGAGTTATTAATTATTTTCATGGGAAACCATGCCATTCTTAATTTCCCCATTTTATGTTTAATCTTCACTTCTAAGATTTATTTTCACAATTTTAAGGGTAGTTTACTAAATATTTAGGTATTATGAAATACAACCATGGATTCATCCCATCACAATCTCGATATTTGTCAAATCCTTGCATAATTATGTCAATGATATATAGAATATGGAGTGTGTATGCTTTATTTCCTTTTGTACAACTTTTTTAGGTGTTAGACTTATGTATTTAAATCTTACAATTAGAGTTTAAGCTAAGGATTAATCTTCTTCCATTGTGTTTTTGGCACTGTAGAAGCTATCATATTCACATCTAATCATTATGACTCTCTCTATTTCAATATCAAATTACACTAATCCATGGTCAATTGACCATAGGAACATGCACTATGATACACCACCTTTTGACACACATGATGTTCTTTAATTTTCCTCACATTCATATGCATATGTGCATGAATTATGATTTTTCATGAACATGCCTTTGTCAAAACCACTCATGTGGATAGATTGAGACATCTTTGATTGATAACATCCTTATCTCAAGCTTCTAAAATTACAATTCATGGGTAATTTATTATAGTTTTATGTTTTACTTGCATATTTTTTAATCATTTCATAAGAGTCATTATTTATTAATATTTTATGGTAGACCAAGATCATTTTCTGATTCCTTAGGTGGATTTTTTATTTTTTATTTTAAATTACTATTCAAATAGTAATTATATATTATTTTTCAATAATTATGCGTCTATTATAATTTTAATCTAGATTAGGGTCATTTTTAAAATAGTATTTTCTTGGTCTTTATTAATTTTATCATAGATTCTAGATCCTAAATTTTGATAATAGCTAATATATATATTATTATTTAGTAAATGGTTAATATTTTAGTATTACTTACTTTTTAGGTATTTTTTTAATGTTATAGATCATAATTTTTGATCTAAATAAAAATAATTACTTGTAATGGACACATTTTATGGGCAATCGATGTCCTAAAAAATGTATTGTTTCACATTGTTTGTAGAGGCTTATAAAAATAAATAAAATACTTAAATTATTGAGCTTAAATTCCCTTTTGGATAAATAAGTAGCATCATACTAGAGTTTAGAGGTAGGATGTAAAATAATAACTCAAATTCACTGCTAACAAAGGGGTCATGTATTATGATAGTGGCATAACCAAAAAACACAAGATAAATACCAAGGGTGATTTTAAGTGGACATGGTAAATGGCTATGTTATTTATAATTGAGTGGAAAATATATTACATAATGTATACAAATAAAGACTACAAGTATCTAGTCTTTAATTTCTTTTTAAGCTTAATTTTAGTATTATTATGTGTGTATGATGTGAAAAAATAAAATAAGTGTCAATTTAATCTACTATAGTGATGATAAAAGTGAAAGACTATATGATATTACTATTGGCCAAATTTGGCCCACATAATAATCTTTTTCCTAGAAATGGTTTGGATAGATGATTAGAGTTTTGGATGGAATGAGTGGACCAAAAGTAGGAAAAGAAGATCTCATATTGCTTACAAAGATTTTAAACCACTTTTAAAAAGTTTAAAGTGTGATTTGTTGATCCTTGTGAAGTAGGCTTATAAAAAAGTCTTAGATCACAACGTGAAAAAGACCAACATGTTCTCATGGTATTTCAAGCATTCAAGGTCATGAATCAAGTTACACAAAGTCTTAAAAGTTCATTAGATCCTTATAAAGAGACATAAATGACTTGATCAAGCCTAGATAAATAGGCCATCATCAAACGTCATGCACAAATGAATAGAACAAGTTGTTTGTGAATTTAATAGATTCACTTGGAAAGCCTCTCAAGCCAAAAGATTACATGGACATGAAGTTCTTCATGCCTAAATCATGCTTTAATTTTTTTTTATCTTGATGAGCTTGTTATTTCAAGATAAAGGAATTAATATTTGAACTATCAAAGTAAGACATGTATGGTGATGTCAAGTTAAAGTTGTGTCAAATAGCCATTTAAATTCAAATGTTCCAAGGTTTAATACAGATTTGACAAGTGTCAAGATCACAGAAGCTTGGATCAAATCTAACAATGAGTGGGAGATTAATGATGTCAATGGGTCTAAAAGATATAATGGATCATGTTAAATAATGAATTTAAGATCAAAGATAAGCTCGTAGTTAAATGGTCAATGCATTCTAATATTGAACACATGGATGACAAGTGGAAAGATCTCAAGTACCTAAATAAAAATATAATGGTGTGTAGTGATTTATGAAGATAGTGGGTCTAAATTGATCAAGGGTTCATGATCCCATCGTACAAACAATATCTAATATGTGTAGTGATTTATGAATATATTGGGTCTAAGATGATCAATTGTTCATGATCCATCATAGAAAAAAGATCTAATGGCAAGTGATGGTTTAAAAGCTCAGTGGATCCTAAGAGAAAATGTGTGGGTGATAAGTATCTCAAGCATGTTAAACTAGTAGAATTTCTATGGTTCATGTCCATTTATACAAAAGAAAATTTATGGTATAAGTCAAGGTCAAAAATTCAAAAAGGCTCCAAAGAGGTGTGAGGATGTCGAGTGTCTTAATTTAATAGGCTTGATCAGTGATCAATAACCAATGAACAAAGTAGAGCCTAGGATATTTTTGAAGGAGGTTGATGACATAGTTTTTGACCCAAACCCAGGTAGATGGATGTATAGAGATAATTTTGAATATGATCCCAAGATGAACCAAAATAGATAGTTCAATATTGAACATTTCCATTAAATCTCTATAGAGGTAGAATATGTCTTTTCTAATCTAATGGAGATTGAAGGTAAGCTACTAGGTTGTTCAAGAAATGTACATACACCTAGATGGATATGATGACTATATGAAAACTAGTAAATGGGATTGTTTTTCATCTATAGTATATATATGTTCAAGGGTTAAAATAGAGATCATGACAAGGTATAAATATGATAGTGATATCATACAAAATTCAACATAGACATTCATCTACCTAAAGTAGACATGGCATGGCTCTATCTAGATTAAATATATGAAGACTTTGGTTTTAAAGTGAAAGTAAGTTGGAAGTGGTGTTTATATAATTAGTGAGAGCAACCAATAATATTCAAAAATTTAAATATATTTTCTCTAATAGACATAGTAATGACTCATCATGAAAAAAACCCATGTCTTCTAGTGGATCTCTTAGCCAATGAGAAAATATTAAAGGCTATTGGGACAAATGCAGGCTAGCTTGTTGAGGAAGGCTTAGTCCTATTGACTCAAAAGTTGGTGTAATTTTAAAAAAAGGTGGTGATATCTAAATTATTGATTTATTGATACATGTTCTTCCTCTCTTTCTTTCCCTTTGTCTATATTACCCATTTCCCCCCATTTTTTAGTGGTTCTCTCACTTTTGATAATAAATTCTCTCTCAATTCTAGAAGAGCATGGTCTTTCATTTGATAAGGTTAGACCTTGTCAAAAAATTTATGAAAAACCTCTTGAAGCAATAAAGACTTTCTTTGCCTATCTCTCCTCATTCAGTTATGTGTAGCAAAGCTTTTACATGATGGCATTACGAAGGAGAATCTTCCATGCCCATTTTCCTTCTTTATTGATGATTTCTAAGGTGTCTTAAAGTTAGTTATAGGTCTAATTTAGTTTTCTTTATATCATTGATTCATGCTCTCAATGAGTCTTATAACTCTTCTTTGCCTTAATTCATTACTTCCTACACCTAGTTTATGAAACACTTATCCATCTAGATAATTTTGTGAGATTATGTGAGCTATCATTGTCTTATGCTTCCTTAGTGTTTACTTCATGTTTATGTGAGTTTTATTTAAATTTTGTGCATCACCTTGTTAACTTTATTGGGATCCCTTCCCCCTTACTAACCCTTTTCTCAATGTAAAAATTACTATAGGTGATCCATCAAAAGGAATTTGTCCTTCTTCATAAGTCCAACCCCACTATAGGTTACCCATAGCCTTGGGTTATTCCCATATTGTATCTCAATTTGAGATAACTTAAATAACCCTCTCCAAGGGTGAAAATTAATGCTACAACATGTTATGGCACACCTGATGGGGCATAGTTAAAAGAAGATTAGTTGAAGATTGATGTTGGTTTGATTAATCTATAGTAGTTACAACTTTTGAATAACAACATTTGGTAAATCCAAAAGAAAATTCAACATTTTGGTACTATAATAGTGGTTACATCTCATGCCAAAGGTAACAACAAAGTTAGCTTCTAGAGGTATTCCATTTCAATTCATTGAATTTCCTTTAAACAATAAAGAGATTAATATTTTCTATATCACACCCTTATAAAGGCAAATTTGTTCCTAGTTTAATTTTAAGTCCTACCCCTATGAGAAGATATTTTTTAAAACCTTTCATTTCCATGGTGATCCCTAGAACTTTTGTGGCTATTAATGGCCAAAGTCCTATGGACCTCTCTCAATATGACATTTTTTAGTAGTAGATATTAAAAGAGTCCCTTATTTTATTGGATACCAATCTAAAACCCTTTTAAAACACCTTAGGATATATCAAAAAAATTCAACATTCATAATGTCAATGAAGAAAATGTAAAAATTAGGTTATTATCCACCTTTTTCAAAGATAAAGCCTTAGATTGGTATAGAAGCCTTACTACTAATTTTATTACAACATATGATTAATTAGGAGATGGATTGTGTAAGATATTTGAGGATAAAATTTACCATTTATCACTTTCATAACAATTAACCATAACTCAAAGAGCCCCTCATGAAGCTATGCAAGATTTCAACACAAGGTTCCAAAAGACTTGGGACAAGATCCCAGTCTCTATTAGGCCTACCCCTAACCTTGTATTTATTTAATATTTGAAGGCCCTAAATATTGGAATTACAATATTGATACAATATATGGGAGGAAACACATTTCCAAATTTATATGAGTTGTAATCAGAATAAACAATTATTTGGTGTAAGATGGTAAGCTTACAACTGGACCACGAATGCCTTTGTTCCCTAAGATTAGACCATCCCTTATTTATATTACTCCCATTGATATCATTCCTCTTATGCATAAATTTTTTTTATACCCTCACCCAGTAAATAAAAGGCTTCCATAAGCCAATCTAGTGATTCCCAAGAATGAAAAAACTTTCAAGAGCTTAAGAACATGTTCTAATATTTGAGAAATGAACTAGTGAATGTTAAGAGGTATAACTATTTCAATAGACCTTATCAAGCCTCATATAAACCTTAGTAATAATCTTATCAAAAAAATAGGCCATCCTATAAAGGAAATTTCCAAGTTTAAGGTCAAGGGCAAGGGTAAGGGTAACCTAGCTATAATAGACAAAGAAACTATAATCCAAATGCTGCAAGCACTTCCAACACTTTGGTCCCCATATATAATAATGTTACTCAAAAATCTAAGGGTACCATGCCTTAGAATAATTTTTTTGAGCAATCCTTTATTCCAGCCATTAATTTCACTCAAGCTTTCAATGATCAATTACAAGCTGCTAATTATGGGTACAATCAAGCTCTTATGGCTCAAAACATAGAGGTACCCATGATGAAAAAATCAAAAGATCCTCAAAAAGTTCAAATCCTTTATCAAGGACCAAACCATCTGGGTGATACAATGGTTAACTATGAGTATTCAGAGTGTTATGCACTCAATTAGTAGGTTAGTTTTAGCTAGACATACATTCTAGTAGAAACAAATATAAGGTTAAAAAGAAAGAGCATGGATGGTAACCAAGAAGTATTAAAGGAGCCTCCCACCATTAATTATTCAATATAAAATCCAAATGAAATTTTTATTATTCCAAAGGTTTAAGTATCTCTAAAGAATCAAAATTAGGGGAATGTCTTTGTCACTAAAAACTCACAAATTCAAGGTGTAGTGATGGATCCCAAATCATAACCAAAGGTTATTGGTTCGCCCATCAACATTGTGGAACAAATGAAAAGGTCCAATGTGAGTCTGCTCATTTGGAATATGTTCTCCATGCTTGGTTAGGTAGGCATCATCCAAGAAGGGATTTCAATAATCAATATTTCTAAGAAACCACCAATTAAGGAGAATGTGGTTCTCATCATTATAACTAAAGGTCAAAATGAAAGACAACTAGGTAAGGTGTTCAAACCTCTTCCCTTTTAAATTTTAGTGATAATTGGTATCTCTTTAGTACATAATTTCTTGGTGGATAGTGGGGCTAACACCTTAGTAATGACAAAGTCTATAGTAGATTAGGTTGGTCTAAAGTATGAGCTTCAGTCTAAAAGAGTGCTACATTTTGATGGTTTTTCCACCAAGCTATTCAGTATCATCAAAGACCTCAACTTGACCCTGGATGCTTATAATAGTGTCTTAGTTGTTTAATATGTGTTGATTCTATATTCACCTCCTCATTTTTTCCTACTCCTATCTATGGAATTCATTGCAAAGATTAAAGGTTATCTTACAACATATTGTTCATACATGAAATTTATAAAAAGATACGGGACCAAAGTGTTTATCAAGGTTGATCCCATTTTATAATTCCACATATAACCTTATGTTCTAGATAATATAAACCTCAATTTCACCATTATTAATGAGGATAAACATATGGTTGGTCAAGAATTAAACACTCACCATGAAGAGATACTAGACATGTTCTTGGATGAAATATAGAATGACAATCATTTGGTTGATCCCTTAGAAGGAGTTAAAGAGAGGGACATGGGTGTTCATTTCTGACATGAAGAGAATCAATCCATTCCATCCCTAATTGGACCTAAAAAATATCCTAGTGGCTTATGAAAATTATTTTTTTATGGTTCAAGGAGCAAAAATGGAGTGGGTGTAGGTGCAATGCTAGTATCCCCAAATGGCAAGTATATCTCTTCTTACATGTTCCAATTAATTTGATTTTGTAATGAAATATAATATGAGGGTCTCATCCATGGAATTAAATGGGATAATAAGAGAGTGATAAAAAAATAACAAGTTTATGGAGAAAATGAGTTGATAGTACACTAGGTTAGAGGCCAAAATATCACCAAGAATCCTTTGATGAAGTATTACAAACATAGAGTGTGGGACCTAATTAAGGATTTTAAGGACTTTAACATCCAAAAAATACCCAAGAAGCAAAATTAACATGTTTATAGGTTAGTATCCCAAATGATTTAAAAAATACCAAAGTGCAACCACATTTTAAAGTGGTGGTAGGAACATCAATTCTGGACAATGAAGCTCATTGGTAGGTCTTTGAGAATGACAAGAAAATTGCCTATTTATTGTAGTAGGAAGCAAATTTATCCTCCATAAACTAGGAAAAGTTTCAACATCAATATGAGGATAAAATTATTTAGTTGAGATCTAACAAGATTCCTAAAGGGCTTGTCATCCTTCAAGGTCTTTTTCATGAGGGATATTATATGATAAAAGGCAAGGAAGTGATGTCAAAAAGTGAAGAGAACTATGAAAGATTCATTGTCTTTAAAGACAATTTCCTCAATCTTGGAAATTTAAGCACTAAATATAAAAGGCATGCTTTCATAGAAATTTGTAAAGAATATGTAGACATCTTTTCTTAGTAATATAATGACCTGAGAGGCTTTGATCCTAAGCTGGCTAAACACACTATAGAACTAGAGGTTAATTTTAAGCATATTAGGTAGAAGAAGAGGCCTATAAAATCCAAAATTGAAGAGCTTATGAGGAAATAATTAACCAAATTAATTAAATCCAAGATCATATTTAAAATTAAACACTCCTCATGGGTATACAATTTGGTACCTATGAAAGAAGAATGGAGAAATCAAATTATGTGTTGACTTCAGGGATCTGAATAAGATCTCTTTGAAAGATCAATAAAATTTACTATCAATGGAGGAACTCGTTTAGATAGTTATTTATTCATAAAATTTTCCCATTTTGGATGGGTATTCAGGTTACAACCAAGTGCTGGTAAGAAAGGAAGATTAGAATAAGACTACAAAGTGGGGCACATATGCTTACCAAAATATGCCTTTTGGATTGTCAAATACTGGGTCCACTTTCCAAAGATCCATGGGAATAGCTTTCCAAAGATTATTGAATTAGATGGTACTATTTTACATGGATGACATCATAATTTTCTCCAAGAAGGCTAGTGAACATATGGACCATCTAATGTTGATCTTCCAAAGATGTAGAGAGTATGGGATTTCTTTAAATCCAAAGAAATTTGTATTTTCTATTCATGAAGACAAAATTTGTGATCACATTATCTCAAATTAATGGTTATCCATTAACCTAAATAGAATAAGTGCCATCATATCCTTATCTTTATCCAAGAATAATAAAGGAATCCAAAGCTTCCTTGGGAAAATAAACTTTGTGAGAAGGTTTATACCTAATTTTATAAACCCGGTCAAACCCATCACCACCATGATGAAGAAGATCCAAGTGTTTTCTTGGTCAAATAAAGGTGAAAAATATTTGAAGCCATCAAACCAGCCATTGCCTAAGCATCCTCACTCATGAATCCTAATTTCTATAAAGATCTCATATTGTACACCTTTGCCAATGTTCAGAACATATCAGCTATGTTGATGCATAAGAATGGTGAAGGACTTGAGCAACTAATTACCCTTTTTAGTCAAGGACAAGAGGGATATGAAGTGAATTACACTTTTATAGAAAATCATGTTCATAAAGATTTCAAAGACTCAAAATTTTTAAACCAATGCTCTCCAACAACAAGTTTTATCTTATGGTGTCCCATCCTAGAGTGAGATATTTCGTCCTCAATAAGGATTTGAATGAGAAGAGAGCTAGATGGATTACCAATGTCATGGAGTATGATGTGGAGATTACAATCACTAATATGGTAAGATGCAAATGTTTGTGTGAGCATATGGCAGATGATATTCAAGAGGAAAAAGAAGTTGTTTTGGTAACACAAGAAAAATCACACAAGCAATGCACCTCCACTTCATAATAGTTGGCTCCAAGGTATGACACATTTATTGATGATAAGATAATTCCCCCAAGGTTTGGATAGAGTAAAAGTAAGGTATTTTAGACTTTAGTCCATACTTTATGCATTTATTATTGGGGTTTTATTTAGAAAGGGAATTAATGGGGTACTTCTTAGGTGAATTGATGATAATCAAGTGATAAATATATTGGAATAGTTTCATGATGTAGTAGGCCATTTTGCTCCAAGAATAATAACAATAAAAATAAAGAGGGTTAGTTATTACTGGCCCAGCCTTTTCAAAGATGCCTATGCATGGGTTATAAAATTATAAAAGTGTGGTTTCTTTTTAGGAAATTATAAATTGTTAACCCTTCCTCTTAACCCAATCTAGGTGGAGAAACCCTTTATGCAATAGGGGTTGGAATTCATAGGAATGATAAATCCACCTTCAAGTGCAGGACATAAATGGGTTCTCACTGTAACTAACTACTTCAGTAGGTGGGTGGAAATAATTTATATGAAAGAATCCAATGAGATAATAGTAATGGACTTATATGAATGCATATTATTTAGGATTGGTGTCCCAAATACTATAATTTTAGATAATGCACTATCATTTATTGGTATAAAGACATGTTAATGGGAATTCAAGTTGGGCATCTACCACAACACATCTTTCAATTACTACCTCTAATGCAATGGACTGGTAGAGTTAAAAAATAAGAACCTAATAAGATTTATCAAGAGAACCATGGAAGAGAATCAAAGAGTGTGGTAAACTAAGATAAGGATAGCCTTATGTGCTAATAAAGTAACTCTAATCTACCATTGGAAATCCTCTATATGTCCTTATATATGGAAAGGAAAATAAATTTCCCATTTATCTTGAAATGCCTACATTGGAGTTATCCCATCAGCTTGAGTTAATGGAGAGTAATACTATGAATTTGTAGATGATAGAGCTCATGGAGCTTGAAGAAGTTAGGGACCTTGTAATGAAGATATTCGAGTCACACCAAGCTTAGGTCAAAAAATATTTTGACAAGAAAGCCACAACAAGGGACTTTAAGGAAAGGGGCCTAATCTTCAAATGTGACTCAAATAAGTCCAAGCTAGGAAACCATACCAAGTTTGATAGCTTGTGGAATGGTCCTTATTTGATCTATGGATGCAAATAACATAAAGCTTTTCAGATTGCCTAACTAGATAGAAAGGTATTACCCATACCAATTAATGAAATTCATTTAAATACTTGTTAATAAAAGAGTTTGTAGTTGTTATATGATATTATTACATATTAGAGTAGTTTTTTATGCTTTCCTCTCACTGCCTTGTGCACATTTCCTTTCAGTTGTGTATTTCACTTTTAATAAGTACCTATGGCACAAATGTTGTTTTGTTTCTTTTTTTTGTCATTATTGTTTCAAGAGGAAATTTTAAAAAGGATTAGCCTTATATCAATTTCATGACTATTTTAGTTGGAAATAAATCAAAATACTCCATGCCCAATGGATTCAAGGCTACTAGTCTCTTTCATAGCAATCATCCAACCCTATGATGTTACTAGAAATGTTGGCTAAATTTAGACCATATAGGAATATTTTTTCTATAAATTGTTTGGACATATGAGTAGAGCTTTGGATGGAATGAATGGACCAAAACTAGGATAAAAATATCTCATATTTCTTACAAATATTTTGAAACACTTTAAACAAGCTTAAAGTGTAATTTGTCGATCCTTGGGAAGTAGGCTTGGAAATAGGTCTAACATTGTAAAGTGAAAAAGACCATCAAATTCTCATGGTGTTTCAAGCATTCAAGGGAATGAATCAAGTTGCACAAATTATTATAAGTTCATTGGAACCTTATAAAAATATATAAATGACTTGTGAAATCCTAGAAGAACTAGGCCATCATAAAACATCATGAAAAAATGAATAGAAAAATTTGGTTATGCATTTAATAGATTCACTTGGAAAGTCTCTCAGGCCAAAATATTATATGGAAATAAATTTATTCATGACTAAATCATGATCTATAAATTTTGTATCTTGATGAGCTTTCTATCTCAAGATACAAGCATTCAAATTTGAACTAGTAGAGTAAGATGTGTGTGGGGACATCAAGTTAAATATGTAATACATAACCATTTAAATTCAAATATTTCAAGGTTTAACATTGATCTAACAAATGTCAAGATCATGGAAGCTTAGATCAGATATAATGGTGAGAAAGTGATAAATGATGTTAGTAGGTTTGAAGGATACAATAGAGAATGTTAAATCATACATCAAATATCAATAACAAGCTCACAGTCAAAAGTTAGCATATCCTAAGATTGAACATGCATCTAACAAGTGGTAAGATCTCAGGTAGCTAAAAAAATATAATGGTGTGTAGTGACTAACAAAGGTAGTGGGTTCAAGATGATCAATGGTGCACAATCCATCATACAAATTAGATCTAATGATGATCAATGGGTCAAAAGGGTAGTGCATCATAAGAGCAAATGCACAAGTGATAGGTGTCTCAACCACATTAAAATAGTATAAGATATGTAGCTCACATCCATTTATATGTAAGAGAATAGATTGTATGAGTTGAAGTTAAAAATTTAATAAGGCTCAAAAGAGGCATGAGGCTATTGAGTGTTTTAATTTTATAGGTTTGAGTCAATGATCAATGGCCAATGAACAAAGTTAGGTACAAGATATTTCTAATGGAGGTTAATGAAGTAGTTTTTGACCTAGACCCAATTAGATGGATGTATAGAGCCAATTTTTAATATGATCCTAAGATGAACCAAAATGAGTAGTTTAAGATCAAACATTCTAATTAAGGATTTGTATAGGTGAAATAGGTCTTCTTTAGTCTAATAGAGATTAAAGTTAATCTACTAGGCTATTTGACTAATGGAAATACACCTAGGTGTATATGATGATTGTATGAAAACCATTAAATGGGATTGGTTTTCATCTATAGTATATATGTGTTCAAGGATTATATTAAAGAGTACATCAAGGCATAAATATGATAATCATATAATCCACAATTTAGTAGAAACATTTATCCACCTAAATCAGACATTACATGGTTCTATCTAGATTTTGGATATGAAGACTTTGTCCTTATAGAAAAATCAAGTGGGAAATGATGTAGAATATTAGAGCAAAGAGATATGATGTTTATAGAAGTATTCAGATCATCTAATACTATTCAAAACTATAAATATATTTTATCTAATAGACTTAGTCATGAATCATCATGCAAAACAAATATGTGTCTTCTAGTGGATCTCTTAGCCAATGAGAAAATATTGAAGGATATTGGGATAAATGTAGGCTAGATTGTTGAGGAAGGCTTAGTCCTATTGAATCAAAAGTTTGTGGAAATTTCAAGAAAGGTGGTGATATCTCATTGATTGATTTATTGATGCATGTTCTTCCTCTCTTTCTTTCCCTTTGTCTATATTAACCATTTTCCCCCATATTATAATGGATCTCTCACTTTTGATAAAAAAATTATCTCTCAATTCTAGAAGTGCAGAGTCTCTCATTAGATAAGGTTAGACCCTATCAAAAAATTTATGAAATACCTCTATAATTAATAAATACTTTCTTTACCTATCTCTTCCCTCTAAATTATGTGTAGAAAATATTGTGCATGATGGCATTGTGAAGGAAAATCTTTCATGCCCATTGTCCATCTTTCTTTCTCATTTATAAGGTGTCTTCAAGTTAGTTGTAGGTATAACTTAGTGTTCATTTTATCATTGATGTAAGATCTTAGTGAGTCTTATAATTCTTCTTTGCCTTCATTCATTACTTCCTGAACCTAGTTTATGAAACACTTATGAAACTATCTAATTTTGTTAGATTGAGTGAGTTAGCATTGTATTATGCTTCCTCAATGTTTACTTCATGATTATATGAGTTCTCATTTAAATTCGATGCATCACCTAGTTAAATTTCTTAGTATCCCTTTCCCCCTTTCTATAAATAATTACTATAACAAACATGTTCTTGGAAAAGTTTATAGGAGGGTCATCCCACTATTTTTAATTATTCTAGTCGATGTGTTCCCTTGGATTGGTTGATGGGTCTTGATCTATGGTCATGATATTTCTATTCATAAGATGAAATATTAATTATTTATGATGGTTTTGTTTATGGGTTCCAAATCTATACTTGATGAGTCCCCATCTAGATGTGAATTCCATGTACAATATCTAATATGGCCCACTACAGATATTGAATGTGGTTCCTTACCATATGTCCACACTACCATGGGGAATTTTAGATATTTTATATTTTAGTGCATCATATTAGAATAATATATTTTGGTGTGTGTGAAAATATGAGTTATCATAACAACTCATCGTATATAGGTTTTAAAAGAGTTTTTATAAGTATTCTTTATAAGGGTTGACTCCTTGTTTAGAGGATATCAAAAACTTATACATATGTAATCTATATTATTGAATTAATTTACTAGTTTCATTAATTAAAATGTAGATTATGGATTGATCCTTTGAGGGTTTTAGATATGGAATCTTTACATTAGTTACTCTTAATGTGAAAATTAATAATGGATGTGCTAGATAGGAATAGGATTAGGCATCATATTATTATATAGATATCTATTTTGGTAATTTACATATAAACCAACATGAAAAAAATATTGGCCAAACCATAGGAAGGATTTTACTATAATAAAATAATTTTTAATTGGTGAAAAGATGAGTGTTACCAAGGTATATAACTATACTAATAGGTTATGTTTGGTTGTGGTTAGATGTGTCAAAAAATCAAGAAACAATGATATGTGATAAGGAGATAGTCTATTTAAGATAATAAGTTATTCAATAAGAGATTAGGGAAACCATATGTATTAATAAAGGTAATTTGGGAAGGTCATCCCCATAAATAGGACAATGGATAAGATAGAGTGTGAACAAGATTCAATTGTCCACTCACAAGTCATGTATGCTAAGACTTTGTCAAAAGTAACATTTTTAAGCATCTAATAAGAAATACAAGTATTTACATCCCCCCACTTTTATTCTATTAATGGAAGTGTTAGAGTAAAAGGTTAAAGGGAGATGTGTATGTGTAATCATGGTGGCTGTGTTAAGGTAAGTGCTAAGTGTTGTGTTTTTTCCAAGTAAAACTTTAATTAAACACGTAGAAATAAATTTTTTCTTATGATATAAAATATAAAGTAAAAAAATTGAAAAATTGAAATTGAAATAATGAGTAATGAATACACCTATATATAGATGAACCAGGCTTCCTTTTGAAGTCAGTAGAGAATAGAGTGACCATTCCCCTTGGAGAAACAAGTTTTAAAATAATGAGTTGATGTGAATATGCTTGATCTATCATTGTAGATGAATATATGCATATAATATAAGTCTGTAGAACCTCAATCACACTACTCATTATATTTTTATAAATTGGATCGACCATGGGTTCTAACAAATCTGAGTAAAACTTGAGAATATGAGAATTAAATTAAGCTATTTGAATCATTTATTGCAGATGGATTTCATGGTTAAATGTGAGTTTCTAATTATAATTTATTATATCCCAAGTAAATAAAATTGTGAAGGTATCAAATATTCTTTTCATATTCCCCCAATCTAATTAAATTTTTAATCTCAATCATATAAGTTTATATGTACCACACATATCCCCCCTAATCTGATAACTTATGTGATATATGAAATAATACAATATAATCTATGAGACATAACTCATAATATTATAAAATATCTAACATATTCTCTATGTATGACCATAATTTGTGAAATATCACTCATAATCTTGTAAAATATCTAACATATACCCTATGTATGTCCCTAATTTATTTCAAATATGTCAAAGTTAATATTGGAATAATTTTTTTCCCATAATTTAAATTTAATGTGCCAAACTATTGAATATATATGTGCCAAAAGACTTAATATTTTAGAAATTTTGACTATGTATGTCCCCCCCCAGCTTTTAGGTAATAAATGTATCATATGAATTACTAATCTCAAAATAAAATCATTGTACACATGATGTTATATATAAAAAGATGTAAGAATGTGATAACATGATTATACTATGTCATCGTAAAAATATTAGATCTTTAGAGCATATATAAAACATGTATCCTAAGGCATACAAGTGTCATGTCAACTAGATATAATAATGAGGTAAATAATGTTAATGAACATAATAATGAATATAGAAACACTAAGTAATAACTATGTAGAAGATGCATGTTACCTATTGTAGACACCAAAAACTAACCATAACTAGATTTCAACTGGACTTCAAATTGATTCCTACCAACCATTACAAATTATGCCTAGGAATCATTAAACATCCCAAATTTTCTCATGCATCATTCATCAATGCTTAGAATCATGTTGAGATATCCTTAATTAGGGTATTATATCATATGAAAAATTAACCTCTCATAGATTCATCCCTAATCACCTTACGACATAATAACTATCAATTTGCCCTATGGATCTATTAAGCATGGTACTTCATCAAATCTTGAAAGATCTAAAATTTTAATCAAAATCAATTGACTAGTTAAAAAGGATTAAATTTTTAGTTAAATAATCCATTAGAAATTAATGAATATCTAAAAAAGTAAATTCCAAAAAATCAAATATCAAGCCTTTCATCATTTGCCTTTATAAGTTATCAAGCTATTTTAAAATATCTTAAAATATCTAATTTGATATCCATGCCCAATAATTGTAAATCATAATTACATGACAATTATTAACTCAATTGGATTGTGTTTTAACTTACCTAGGGTTAGTTTGAACCCATTCCAAGCCTAAACTCAACCTTGACTCACCTTGGGTGAGAGTTAATTATTGAGGCTATAAATACAAGGCCATGCTTATTGGTTTTTAATCTATTTTGGTGCAAAGTTATTATGCACAAATGTCTTCAACAAGATCTTTTTGATATATTTTTATAATGCCTAAATGCCTTGTAATTAGTTTTACCATGGTCAAACCTTAATCCAAACAATCAAAGACAAGTTGCCAAGGATATAATGAGCCAAGGAAGCTTCATTATCAAAGACTTATTGATGCATAAACTGAAAAAGCCATTCACCAAACCATATGGAGCTCCAAAGAAGGGAAAATAATTGTTTCTTGTATGTTTTTATTGTTCTTTCATGTAGTTTTGTTACCTAAGCTCTCCCTAATGTCTTGGCTAGAGGTGTTAGGATTTTAGTGTGTTTATTTGAGTTTATTTCTTTTGCTAAAACAATACTAAATACCCTCTATGTATTCCTTATCCACATGTTGGCATGCCTAGTGGGACCCGTATCCCACAGAGTTATTTCCAAGGTCTTTTAGAGCATTTTCCTAACAATTTTCATGTAAAAATTCAAGTTTGATGATCAAAATAGGTGAAAACTGAAGCTCCAAAGACATTTTTACAGAATTCATGAAGTTTTTATGTGTAGTTTCATTTTTTCTCTCTAAAATTGTGATATTGAAAAATATCTCTAATCTTATAGTCACAATTTTGTCATATTTCTTATGTTTTTACTTCTAACCCTTAAGGTTTTGGCTAACAGTTTATGCTTGTAGGTAAAATAATGATATTGTAATATATCAAGATTTGTAGTCATAGAATTATGTTAAAAATCATGATATTTTAATATTGTGACTTTACTCGTCGTGATATTATATCAAAAATCATGATATTACTATATTGTAACTTCACAAGTCATGGTATTGTGTTAAAAATCAAAAAATTGTGATATTTTAATATTAAAACTTTATAATTCATAATATTACATTAAAAACACAATATTGTAATATTTTAACTTCAAAAGTAATGGTATTACCATTATTAATTTGGTTTTATTTTAACTTTGATGATATTGTGCTTAAACATTACAATTTGATTTTAGCTATCCAATTTTATAGGAGAGTCATGATATTGAGCCAAAATCTATGGTTTTGTCTTTAATTTAGTGATTTTTTTTAAATATTATATATTTTGTGTTAAATACTCTATTTGTAGGCAAGTTGTAATATTGTCCTAATAGTCATGTCTTTGTATGAAGAGTCATGGTATTGCTCTATGTTTTTGTAGTTTTTCACTCTTGTAAAATTTTGGAAACTCAAGAAAAAAAATTCAAAAGATATTTATTCATTCATGTTTTACTTCAAATTCATGTTTTGTAACTTTACAAGTCATGGTATTGCCATAATTTATTTGGTTTTATATTGACTTTCATGGTATTCTGCTCAACTATTATGATTTGCTTTTAACTATCCAATTTTATAGGAGAGTCACAATATTATGCCAAAATCTATGGTTTTGTCTTTAATTTAATGATAGTTTTATAAATGTTAGATATTTTGTGTTAAATGCTCTATTTCTAGGCAGGTTGTAGTATTGTCCTAATAATCATGGTTTTTTATGAAGAGTCATGGTATTGATCTATGTTTCTATGATTTTTCACTCTTTTAAAATTTTGCAAACCCGAGGAAATGAATTCAAAAGGTATTTATTCACTCATTTTTTAATTCAAATCACAAGGACCCCTTAACATGTTTTATAGTAATTAAAGGCTAAAAGGAGACATTTAAATTATTCTAAACTCACAAAATTCACAATTCAAATTTGTGTTTAAAAAACGTCTCTTTCATTCAAGTTATTTTCATTTTGTTTAAATCTTTCAACAAAAAACACTAGGGGGCCAAATTTAGCAACATATTTCATTTTGCTACCATAAAACTGAACTCTCGAATTAATTACATTCTCATAATACTATTTTGGTTTTATGCTTGATTGTTGAATGTGTTTGTTTAAGTAAGATGTGTGATGCATGTATGCTCTCCCCTGTCCCCTTTAGGGAACTTCGGTGACCAAAAACACTCATTCTTTGCCTTTATCACTATATTTGAAAAGTGTGGAAAGAAATTTTCTAAGGCCCTCCCCAAATTTGCAAGATTTGGGTAACCCAAAAATCACCCTAAACTCCTTCCACTTGTGAGTGGGAGTTCATCACCTCCTCATGAGTTCTCTAGGGAAGCATTGACCAGAGAATTAATCTCCTGGCATCATTTAAACCCCACTCAATGATGGGGTATATAAATTAAGGGTGACCCACTTGGATGCTTATTTTAAGTGGTTAAAACAAGCTCTGTTAGTGGTACTCCACCTCATAATGTAAAATAAACTCAAACATCACACTACATTAAGCAATTAACAAATTTAGTGGTTATGAAAAGGACAAAACCTTTTCATAACAATCCATTTGACATGGATCCAAATGACGTGATTGCATCTCTAGTGTTTTCCATAGGGACCATCTAGAAATGAGATAAAATTGATAGGTTAGAACAACCTCACTCACCATGGACATACTATTGATGTAGGGCATGTATCCTAAACTTTAATGCTGTAGTAAAAAATCTTGAGAGAAGAGGGGGCCTAAAAACCTAATTTTCTTGTGCTTTCAATTTTTTTGGATTAAAAATTAAATTCCTCTCAAGAGAAATTATATTGATAGAATTAGATAGTACTAATCAACCTTATCATTTTAGGATTTAGGATGTTACACTTAGGTGTTTATGTCATTTTATCCTTTTTTATAGGGTCTTGAGTCTAAAATATTTGTTTATCATACCATGTCAAAAATGAGTCTTGTTTTCACATCACTCCTTTGTTTGAGGAGGAGTTATGCCATCCATTTGACACCACACCTTTGATTTAGTATTTTGTCAAAAAAATTATGTGTGTCACTTGTTTGAAAAGGGTTTCGTTACATTGCCTAATTCATTTCAAGTAATATACCTTAGAGTTTCTTAAAACACACCATTTTTCATATCTTTAGATCATGATAACATTGTTATGATGTTTGAATTATTTAAATACTTTTTCCTTTGTGTCAAAAATCCAATTTCAAAACCAAATCCATATGTGCCTTTTAGATCTATACCTAGTACCATCATGCCATTCATTCTTGTCTATCTTGTTTTCTATTTCAAAGAAGCCTAGTTATCTATGTTGAATTCAAAATTAGCCTTGACACACTCAAATCCAAACATTAATTTATTTATACCTAGGCCTCATGTAATTTTGGCCTAGGCATCAATCTTTCACTTTTGGATTGTGTAACTTAGATTAAATCATTGATCCATTTCAAGAATATTTTGTGCCTAGATTTAGGGGAATAGTTTATCTTCCATATACCTTGAGTTTCATTACTTATAACAACTGACCAAGTTCATTTTTGAATCTGAATACCTAGTTTATGCCAAAGTATTTCAAAAAAATTAGATTAAATATGTTGCCTTTTAAACCTCATTTTGTTTAAAGTCTAGCTTTTGTGACTCTTTTCTAAAAGACCTAGCAATACCTAGTTTGATCCTAGTTTTTGTGCATTATTTTCCAAAAGACCTATCAACCTTTATTTATTTAAACATATTTTATATATATTTGAATAACTTTATATCTATGTTTGGCATTTTGGTTTCTATTCATCCACTTGACTTTTTATTTAAGACATTTAATGTTAGACTCTTTTAACCAAGTTTTAGAACTAGCCCATTTTGGAGATACAACTCCATTCCTTAGACCAATTTATACTATGTTTGGGCCATTTATACTTTGGACCTTCTTTTTTAGAGTTTTTATAAATCTAAGCCTTTTTGTAAATCATTCATCGTTGGTTTGGGTATGTCTCATTAAACTCATAGTAGAGCCATGTACAATCTAAGTTATTATAACATGTTCACACAAGATGATTTTATTTAAGATTCCTATGGTGATGATGTAGTTTTTGAGATTAATCCTTATCCTCCTTAAAATAATTAATCTAGATAATAAATCCAATATCCTTAAGCATAGTATTTGGTGATACCTTTTATGGGCTAATTAACTTACCAAGTTCACCCTTTCAATGCTAGTGGTACCCAATCCCATACCTATACCATTAACCCTCCTTTATCTCATGATAGCAACCAAGCTGCACAAAACCCTTCCATTACCATTTCAATACCTTGTCCTTTGGCTCATAATAACAATCAAGATTCACAATGCCCTACCATTACCATTTTAGGTTATCATCCTTTATCTTGGAATAACAATCAAGATTCTCAATGCCCTACCATTATCATTATAAGAACCCATATTTTGGCTCATGATAGAAACCAATCTTCATAATGAACCACCATTACTATTCTAGGCACTTCTAATTAATGTATCTCATTATCCTAACAAAGTTGTGCAATTATAACTAGACGAATCACAATTCCCATCCTACAATGGTAACGAGTCTTTGTTAATCCCATATTAGATGAGCCTATTTAAAAAGATGATATTACCCAATTTCCAATCATTCTTCATCCATTTCCAACCTTCCCCCACTTTATAAAATTGATTCTAGACTTTAAGCCATAATAGAGCCAATAGATACCTCTTTAATAGAGACAATCATTAGAAGACCAAGATGTGTTCAAAATAAACATTTTACAACTACTAATAAATCAAGGCTAAGATAAAAAACCAATCCATCATGTTTTTATTGAAAAAACTATTTATGATGAGTCAACTTATGATGAATCACCTTTTGATGCTATCCCTATTGTCAAGGAGTCTTACTCTGACAATCTAATCTTTACTAAGTCAATTCTTAATGATTATAATTGGCTTTGTGCAAATTAATATCTCAACCATTTTCCTATTTTTAAAGAGCCTCCCTTGTATAAGATAGTCTCTATAGATTTATCTCTTGACATTTTCCCCTCATTGAGGAGTCTCACTTTGACAAACCAACCTCCATGGAGCCCATTATGCCATCACAAACTGTTACTTGTCCAATACAAAACACTCAATAATATGAAGAATCAACATAAAAGGTAGGTTATATTCTTAAACCAATATCATATTTATGATTAGAAGTAGAATCAACATCAATATCAACATTGGATTCAAAGTCCTTTGAGTTAGACTCAACTTTAAAAATATAATACATTCATGACTATTAAAATATTGGTTACAATTTCCTTGAAAATCAATTCAAATACATTTTTGATCCTTCTATGGTTTTTTAGGATGGTTACTTCTACATCAACACAATTTATCTTAGTATCTTCTATGAGGAATATGCTACCTCTTCACATTGCATTACCATTCCACATATTAATAACACCAACCAACCAAGACATCATATTGACATTCCACCTCCCACAAGTGTTGATTGGGATTGATAGAATCATACCTTATTGAACTACATCCATGTTGATATATCAGTTGAAGAATATCATGGGGACCAAGACCAAATTCATTCATAAAAATAATAATGTCCTAGTGAAACCTCTTTTAAGGTTCTAGGGGATAATTAAAGTCTAAATTTTGTATCTTTTAGTGAAACTTTGTTTGAGGTGCTATAAGACAATCAAATTCAATATTTAATATTCCTTAGTGAAACCTTATTGGAGGTTTTATGGGAAAATTAAGACAAATTAATTGGTGAAAACCTCTTCGAGGCACAAATAACTGACCATAACATTTATTCACTACTTGATGAATATATTATTAAAGATAAAATCAATATAACTTCCAATCTATAATATAATCAGATGGTAGCTACTCTCAGGCCCAAATAATATAAAAATATGGTGGTCCTATCAAGATCATATTCATAATTCATTAGCCCCACCACAAATAAAATTATGTCAAATCCAAAATCAACAACATTATGTGTGCCTACAAATATTGACCTTCATTTATTGCCTAACCATTATACATTCCATTATGTTCCATCTCTCCATTACTAAATCAAACCTATCAATCAATATTTATGAGTGTTTACCATTATGAGATGCACTTTCCTTTATAAAAGCTAAAAAGACATATTTTCTTGATGTTTGGAGGAACCATAATCAATAACTAATAAAGATCAAAATAACATTATTGGAATCTAAACCTGTAGTAGGTTATTGATAGAGAAGTTATTTAGATCAGAATCAATGACTAACAAGGATCATAACATTATTAGAGTCCAAATTTATAGAAGGTTCTTGATAGAGTTACTATTCAGAAGAAGTGTGGTCTAGTAATTTAAACATTTGACTATTATAGTTATATCATATGTTGATTAGGACATGCATCTCCACATTAGTAGGATCAACATAACCATATATTTTCCTTTCCATTCACCTTGACATTATTTCATACCCTACCATTTACCTTACCTTGTCACTTGGGGGAAACCCTATTATAATTATAGCCAATTGCCCTCTTGCCATATTATTTGTGACATATTGATTACCTTTATACCATACCTTCATTATTAACCAAAATTATTTTTAAATTCCTTACCTAACCCTTTTGACCTTGGTTCCATTGGTTCTTCAAGCACCTTCCTTGAGGGGATTCCAATCTAGTTTCTAGAGTTTCAGATTTACATGTTCAAATGGTAGTATTTGAAAGTAGTATGATATGGTTTTAGTAATTACATATTTTATTTATGCTTGACTAGTGTTATTGATTATAACTAGCTTTGGGAAAATTAGTATTCTACCTAATATTACTACTTATAACTGCCTATGGATAAATTATCACACTAACCTATGTCATCATTTCCTAATTATAACCACCTATGGGAAAATTAGGAATAACACTTTTACCATGCATTATCACATCACCTTGCTAATAATATTATCATTTTCCTTTCTATTTAACTAAATTCATAAAGTTGATAGTAACTAGTATGGTCTCACTACCTTTTTTGTTAGAAAAACTATAGCAACTTGATGGCTTTCTGTGACTATGTAGGAAACACTTGATTCATGTTGAGGTAAGCCCTATCACCCCCTTTTCTAGTTCTCTCTCCATTTTGTGAGAAACCTAAGCCACACTCTCACCACTTTATGAATTATACCATTTCATATATCATAGTTCTCAATCGATTTGAGATACATAAAAAAATCCAAAAACATTTGAGACATTTCAAAATCTTAAAAATTAGAAAATCCACTTATAATATCCTTAAGAGATATGAATCCTCAAAATCTATAAACATTTATCCTATATAAACCTATTCAATCATCCTCATTTTGCCTTACAAGGGAAAATCCATTATTATTTCCAATCAATTCCACTATCATTAGGGGTGTGACCTTGATTTTGCATGTATCCTTGCTGGGGGGCACCACCTGTTTATCCTTCCATTGAGCCTTCACACATATATATTGACTTGGTTGATGATACGATGTTTGTTTTTGTTTTTAGTTTCAAGGTTTTTGTGTGTTTGTTTGCTTAGTCATTTATTTGTTTGTCTATTTATTTTCTTTGATTATTGTTTCTTCACTTAGTCTATATGTGTTCATTGGGTGATTCCTTCTGAATTATACTTGAGTCTATCCATATTCATATGTCAAAATTATCATCATGGTTTTTATCACTGGTGCATTATTTTCAATCATTTATTGTATCAAGAGTCATTAGTTATGCACATTATGGCTAGGTCATCATGGTGTTTTATATATCATGATGTATACCATCACATGCTACAATATTCTAGATAGAGGTCATGGATTCTAGACACGTATGGTAATTGATTTAGTATTCTAGATAGAGGCCATATTTTAGACTATTATGATAGTTGTTTGGTAGTTTCATCCTTCATTTCTTATTTCATTTCATTTAAAGTGCTATTGATTATAATTGCCTTTGGGAAAATTAGAGTCCCACTATCATGCTACTAATTATAAATTCCTATGGGAAAATTAGTATCATTGACCTATGTCATTATTTCCTAATTATAACCACCTATGGGAAATTAGGAATAACACCTTTATCATGTTTTGAAGTCTGACCTTGCCATTTACTTATTTTGAGAATTTTTTGCTACCCAATTAGATTCCTCCACTATAATGCATAACTATAATGACTTGAGGTCCCATCCTAGGACTATGCAGGTAGTGTTCGATTCCTATTGAGTTAAACTTAGTCATCCTTTACCTCACTCTCACTATTTTTGAGAAATTTCAAGTTTGAATGCTCTCACCATTTTACAATTTGGACTATTTATTATCTCATCATTCTCAATCAAGTTGAGATACATAGAAAATTCCAAAAACATTTGAAAATGATTTCAAAATCATAAAAAAATTAGTGCAAATTCTAATTCCTTTTAATTTCTTATCGACTGACACAACACTAGAGATCCATTCTAAGTAATTGATCAGTCAAATGCACCTCACTTATAATATTTTTCCATCTCTTTATTTACTAATATAATAATGCAAGGATACATCTTGGATAATTTATTTTTCATGGGTTTGTCATCAAGATTTCCAACAAGATGGTGTACAACTAAGGTAGGGTACAAACTAGGCATATTCAATTAGTTCCAAGAAAAGATATTAATAAATTACCTCAAAAGGGCTATAAAGATTTCAAATTCCTCCTCAATGAATGATGCACCTAATTTGATCCATTTTGGGTCATCTAGAGTCTTGATGTTGACTTCTATAGTGTCTTAAATGAGGATATTCAATCTATATTATAGAATGATTAGCAATGATTTTAATTAGAGCTTATAACTACAAAGTCCTCTATTTAGACTAGCTCTTCAAGTTTTCCTAAACTATTACATCTTGATTCTTTGCTAGGCAAACTTGCTAAAGTATCCATGTATATATATAGTTTACAAATTTAGATTGGCTATTTTTGACTAAGATATGAGATATATGATGATATGAGGCATCATGATATATCTTAGATTACATGATCATGCTTCTAGGAGTTAGCTTTAAGTATATGTTTACTTTATGATCATGTTGTTTTATCATTTTAGCTATATTTTATGATGAATGCATATCATAACTATCATAGTCTAATTACATACTTTTTTATTAGGTTGATGTAAGAGAATTTATCATTCAAAGTGTGATGGAAGGAGATAATTTTCAAAGAGTGTGATGTAGATGGAGATGTAGGAGAATGACAAATAAATTGGTTGGAACCTTACACTACATAAGTAATTCATATTAGATGTATAATATGAATTGTTAGTGTTATAATCTTCCTTATGTTTTTGATAATAAAAAGTGGAAAAATAAGGTACCAAACCATTACAAGATATCCCTAAAAAAGAAGCAAAGGATCATGAATAGGAGCCACAACCAATAACTACATCATAGACAAACAATAACCAATAGAAAGAAAATAAGTAGTCTAATATCAAATAAAAACAAAAAGTAAGAAGATGAATATAAAATTATACAACTTCCTATCCTTTAAATATAAATTAATGAATCTCATCAAACTATTTGGTCTTTCCTTCATCAACACCATGCTCCAGGGTATCTTGATCCTACAAGAAAGAAAGATTCACCATAGATAGGTGACAACGAATCCTATTAATAAGTCATTTAAAAGAAAGGACCTTTTAATCCATGGAGTCCACTCAATTTTTAAGATTATATATTTCATCATCTTAGTTAACACCTATCTCCTTAGCATCTTCCTCAACCTTCCCCTCATCCTTATCCATAGATGTCCCTTCCCAATAATGGTTTTGGTTAGTATGTATAGAGTCTTTACCATAAAAGTCCTCAACCTAAAGATCATTATTATCCCCCATTCAGTACCATCTAAAATATATTGCACTTCAAAGTCAACACCTTTGATCATTTCTCCCTCTTGAGTGGATCTATCAGATTCATTCTCTGAGTATTTAATCAATTTAGACTGAGGGGCTAGTTTGCCTACAATTCCACTAGATCTTTTGACCCCCAAAGTGTTACCCTTAGTCTTAGTTTTGGTCATAATTTTGACCTTTTTTTGGGGTCCCTCACAATACCTCTAATAATTCCTATGGCCCCCCCATATCCTCTCCTGAGTCAATAGTAACTTTGTCATCCTTAAGGAGGCATTTCTTTGATTTGCCCTGCCTTTGGCAGTAGGAGTATAGAAATATTTCCCATCAGAATCTTCCAAGGATTTTGAAAAGGCAACCTCTTTAAAATTTATAGTGGAAAGGGTAGAAATAGTGGGTTTCTTAAAAGTGGTAGCAGCCATAGAGGGGTTATCCATAAACATCTCAATAATGGTGAACTGAATGGGTTTTGGTGGATATAAATAAAGGTATAATTTATATAGGCAATGAATAAGGCCTTGGTGAAGAGGAATGGGACACTCAGAGGATTTCAAAGCAATTTTAGCTTTAACATGACAAATAGAGTGCTCCAATGAAGACATGAGATGAAAAATAAATCTACCAAGAGCATTAATCCTAAAATGGTTAAGGAGGGGAAGGTGATAGTTGTAAAACTTGGTAAAGTGGCCCTCCAAAGTGGAATATTTCATCAACAAGTAACACATAACATCCCATGGCTCTGGTAACTTAATATAGTCAAACCCTCCTTGATAAAGAACAAGTTCCTCCCTAGGTCTAAGAAACAAAGTTTGATTATGGTGGTCTGTAACCTTAGCCTTTATCTTTAATTTTGTGCCTTTAGTGGAAAGACTAGTATCCATAGTGATAATCTCCTCAGAGACTTCAAACCCCATATTACCAATTTTAACTCTATGATTATCCCATGAAAGGGCACACTACATAGACAAATTTTTGTCATGGCCATTAAGGCATTCCAAGAAAGGAATAATGCCTCCTTATTTATAGTAATGCCACACCAAGTAATTATCCTTTAATTCACTATAAGTGATGGGTTCAATTTATATTCTATCCCCCCATAATTAGATTATCATCGAAACTAGATAGCAAAAAATCATGAAATTACTCAAAATAGTAATGGCTTTTCCTCTCCTTAATGTGCCTCTTAAAAAAATAATATTTCCTAATAATTGGAATGGTAATAATGAGGAAATAAATGAGGAGAATGGTTGGTGTCCTTGAGTCATCATTACTCAAAAATGCTACCCCATTCCCCATTCTCTATGTGCATTTCCCATGCTTCAAAATCACCCCTTTAAGCCTCTTGTCATCATCAAATATACATCTCATCTTGGCATGAGATATCACCAAATAAATTTCCTTAGTCAACCCCCACCATTTATCATAGGAACTAACCATTTCCAAGCTGGCATCCACATCAACAAAGTAGACTAACTTCATTAATAAATATTATCTTTTTAAATTAACTCCCTGATAGTCTAGGGGATATTATGGCATTGACACCAACAACACCAATTTTGAAATTGTTGGACATGATTGGCAAGGGTGTCAATAAATCCATTCCATTCCTTATAAATGTGGGAAAAGTCAACCATAGGGACACCCAAAATAAGGTTATAGATATCGGTGATGATGTCTTTAAGATGTAGCCCACACATAGAGACCTTGGTAATGACATCAATTATGAGTTTTGAATCTCCTTCTATGTGTATGTTCTGAATATCCAAGGTGATTTCCAATTTAATACCCCATAAGAGTGTTGAGACTTCAACAAAATTATTAGTTTGAAAACTTAATCCCCCTACATAGGTAGTAGTAAGCTCCCCTTTATCATTCTTGATAACCCCAATGCCACTAGACTTACCATCAAATTTTGAAGCCCAACCAAAATTTAATTTAAGCCAACTAGACCTTGGGGGATTCCACCTAGTATTTAATCTCTAAAGTTGTTTTGAGTTATCAAAGGTAGGGATTTCATTAAGAATCCCATAATTAATAGCTATACTTTTATCATTCTGAGTGAGAGGTTTGTCATTAGTATTAACATGATAATTGGTCACACTTTCAATAATGATCTTAGAAAAAGAGTAATATACCTAAGAATGATCTTTGGTAGTCTCCTTAAAAGTTTTGTTGTTCCTTTCCTTCCATAGGATCCAACCAATAAGAAGGGATTGTTCCCAAAGTTCCATAGGCCAAGGTTGAGGGAAAGGAGGTGTCTAGTTGGCAATCACTTCCCTAATATCCTTGTTACAAACCTATTAGAACCCAAAAATTAGGAGCACTCTACTCCAAATTTCTTTGGGAAAGTCATAATTCAAAATTAGGTGAGGAATATTCTCTTATTTATTGAGGCACATGACACATCTATTAACCAAATTAAAACACCTTCCTTGGAAATTATATTGGGTTAAACTTTTATTATGGACCACGGCCCACCAGAAAAAATTGACTTTAGGGATAATTTTATAGTTCTAGACATTCTTCCAATGCTCGTCTATATGGTCTAGTTTAATTAATAGATGGTAAGAAAATTTTTCTAAGAAGTGTCCTTTCTTATTTGTATCCCAAAGTAACTCATCAAGTCTTGGGAAAAGGGGGATCTAAGTTCCCAAAAGCATTTTTGTATAGCATTCATTTTAGGAAGAAGATCAGGTTGGTTGTTAAAACACTCAAGTAAATTCTTCCATTGTCTAATACCATGACCTTGTTGAATATAATAGAAATATTTAGCACCAAATTTTGTTTTAAAAATGCCCATAACAACCTCATTCCCATCTTGAGTGGAAAGAGCTTTGTCAGCCAACCAAAGACCTTCCCAAAAGTTTATGAGAGAACCATTCCCAAGTTTCCACTTCATTGCCTTCTTAATTAAACTTTTGGATTTGATCATTTTATTGCAAATCACTAAGCCCTGAGGGAGTCCCTCTTGATAAATAAAATTATAGTTCTCATAACCTTGTAAGTATTTGTATTTCATAATAACCCCTAGTCTTTATTAATTCTAATAAGGTTCTAATTGATTTTCTATAGAGTGGCCTTGTTCATATTTTGGATATTTATAATATTCAAACCACCATGAGTTTTAGGGAGATAAACATTCTCCCATTTGACTAGAGATATTCTCTTCTTTTCTTCCATACTAGTCCACAAAAAGTCCCTTGGAGCTACTCTAGTTTATCAGCTAAATACTTGGGTATTTTGAAAAGAGAAATAAAATAAGTGGGGATTCTTTAAAGGGAGGCTTGAAGGAGTTACAAATTCTCAACACTGCTTAGTATATTTCCTTTCCAACCCACCAATTTCTTTTGGGTTCTTTCCAAGGTGTTATTCCTAAATCTCAAATTAACTTCCTTAATAGTTAATGGGATACTAAGGTAGATTGAAGATAAATCCACTGCAGCACAACCAAGGATTTTTATAATTTTTCTTTGAAGGTCTTCCTAAGTGTTAAAGAAGAAAAAATTACTCTTATAAAAGTTAATGTGTTGGCCAAAAGACATGGCATAATCATTGAGGATATTTTTACAGCTTTGAGCTTCTAAAATAAAGGAGATGCCAAAAATAATGGTGTCATCGATGAAATATTATATAGTCATTAGTGGGAGAGTAGAGCTAGATTTATCTTAACTATTTCCCTAGAAATTATTTTTGAATGAATAGACCTCCCAAGAGCTTCAACCAACATGATGAAGAGGTAGGGGGATAGAGGTTCCCCCTATCTAATGCCTCTAGTGGGGGAAAAGAAGCCCCTAGGATCCCCATTAACAAGAACTAAGAACTTAGTAGTGGTAACAACTTCCTAGATAAGGAGAGACACTTTTTCATTAAAACCAAACTTTTGAATGCCTTTAAATAGGAAATGCCAAGATACTCTATCATAAGCTTTTGATATACCAAGATTAAGACCATACCTAGGATCCTACTTTTATCCATTAAATGGATTATTTCATGGGTGGTAATAACCACATCTAATATCTATCTTTTAAGAACAAAGCCTTTTTTTGAAGAGGAGATAATTTTATCTAGTAGAGGTTAGAACTTAGAGACAAGTAGCTTTGAACATATCTTGTAGATAGTGTTAGATAGACTAATAGGTATAGAATTAATAACTTAGGGTTGGGATTCTTAGGGACCAACACAATAAAAGTGTTGTTGAGCTGTTTTAAGAGTTTCCCAATTTTGAAAAAGTCTTTGACAGTAGTTGTAACATCATATCCCAGAATGTCCCATAACTCTTGGAAAAAAATAGGAGGGAAACCATTAGGGCCTAAGTCTTTGAAGGGGCCCATAGTAAAGACAACTGCTCTAACCTCCTCCTCAATTATAGGTTTAAGAATGTTAGCATTATCTTGCTCAAATATCAAAGAGGGAATATTATCAAGGAACTAATCCATAACAAGCCTATTATTATCATTGGCATCTTTTTTCGATAGCAAGTTTTGAAAGAAACTAACTACCAAATTACCAGTCTCCCTATCATTAGTGGTTTCACTACCATTCTCCAAACATAACTTGGATATAGTATTATATTTTTTGTGTTTCATAGCTAAAAGGTGGAAGAAAGTAGTGTTACAGTCTCCTTTCTTAAGCCACTAAACTTTAGACTTCTATTTCCAAAATATCTCTTCTCTATTCATTAGATTCCTCCAATCCATAATTAATTTATTCTCTAGCTGAGCAAAGTCCTCATAAGAGTTCCCTTGTGCTATTCTAGTTTGAATATCATCCAATTTTATAGAAATAGTCTTTTTCTATGAAAACACATTCCCAAAGCTATACTTATTCCATCCATAGACCTCTCTCTTAATGTATAGGAGCTTCTAGGTCAGCTTGAACATAGGGGTTCCCTAGACTGGGAAGTACGACCATCTAGAAAATAGACTCCTAAAATCCTAGTGTTTAATCCACATAGCCTCAAATTTGAAAGGGGAAGGTCCCATTTTTTATAGTTTAACCTAATTGAGAAAAATAGGATTATGATCAGATAAAGTCCTTGGGAGGGTAGAAAGCTTAAGGGTGAGAGTATTATCCCAATTATTGGATATTATGACCCTATTTAGCTTAACATGAATCACTTGATCTACCCTTATTTTATTGGTCTAGGTATAATTTTGATTATGTTTTAGATTAAGGTAAAAGCAGGTAGGGGCCCTAAAACGCTTTATAGATCAAGAAAGATAAGACATTACAAACCACCATGGAAGGCAAACCCACAATGAAATAGTAACAAAACTAGGTTTTATTAGGACCTAAAACCTTAACAAAACTAAGTTTTACAACCTGAAACAATACTAAAAAATATGTCATTAGCAACAAGCATTCGTTGTGACAATAAGAAACCCCAAAATACCTCTGGTTTCTCTGTCACCAAGAAAGTTGAAAACACCATCATATCCAGCAATAATGATGGCCAAACCCAGGTTTGATCCATTAAACCCTAAAAATGCACTGCCCAAAAAAACAACACCACAAACAAAGAAACAAACCCCATTACCAGTGCCACCATCACCCTTTCCATCCACCTGATCATCTGCCTAACCTCCCCCTTAGTAGAGGATATGCCACCATGGCAAACAAATTGTTGGAGAAATACCCAACATCTAGAAGCACCTCAATAGGAGCAATGACCCTAGTTGATAGGATGTGATAGCAAATAAAGTAGCCGCTAAGGTTAGGGATTTTTTTCAATACTAAAGCTGCTTAATAACACACTGTGCAGCTCTCCCATAGGGGTTTCCCCCAACAAAACCATAACCCCTAGATCTGTCATCATCTCCACCCATTCCATCCACCTGGACATCTACAAGATCACCCGCTCTGCTTAAAGGAAATGCTGCCATGGCATTCAAAATATTACCTTAGAAATCACTGATCTACTGAAATTAGGGTAATGATCAATACGACAGCCACAAAATGGAAACTTGAAGTAAAAATATAGATCCATGCAAAAATAGATTTAAACTTTACAAAACCACACCATCCCCCACAAGGAGTTTCCCCCATCTATTCACTAATTCCTTCGTGATCCAGATATGGATGGCATTCCAACATATAAAGTTCTGCACAGTAATAGATCTCACGGTTAAGTATCCTGTGCATGGTCACTTAGGGTTTGAGGGGACGCACAACTGCGAGTCTACCCTGCCTCCTGTTGACTAGTGTTACTATAATATATATAATTTTGATTATGTTATTGGCATTGAAATGATTATTTATATGTGAATGTTAGTCCACATTTTTGATAAGATGATATAATCTTGTATGTGTGCATGTTTCATTGAGAATGTTATAGTACATTATAATGTGTCAATATGTTCATTGTGTTGGCACTACTATATGTAAGCTAACCAGCTTATATTAGTAATAGTAGTTAGTTATCTTTATGATATCAAAAATATCAGTATCTAACATAACAGTTGACAAGAGGACATAAAAGTTCAAATACATTGATAAGTTAATGGTCTTATTATTACTACTTAATTATTGTGAATTATTTATACTAAATAATTATTTATTATTAAATAATTATAAAATTTAAATGTATAAAAAATACCTTATAAAGTGTTTAAAGCAAAAAATTAACGAAATTGTATATTGAGAATAAGAAAAAGGCATAAAAAGAGAAGGCCCTTTTAATATATATATATATAACAAAAGGAATAAAGCTGAGCTTAATTTCTCAACTTTATTCCTTTTATTATACACACACACACACACATATACATACATATATATATATATGCATATATATGTATATATATATATATGTATATATATGTATATATATATATATATATATATATGTATATATAATTTATATATATATATATATGCATATATATATATATATGCATATATATATATATATATATATATAGAGAGAGAGAGAGAGAGAGAGAGAGAGAACAAGACATAGGAAAATAATGCAAGTGAAAAAGGAGATAAACCTCATAATTTGCCAGGTAGGTAATGTATTCAATTCTAAAATATGTTTGTGTGAAATTTTTTGAGTGATTTTATTATTTGATTGTTTGTATGTTTTAAAAAAAAATCTGAGATAATCTTAATTAATGCTTGATCTAGATTAGAAAATAACACTATAGAAACTTGTCACAGTAATCAAAACATTAAAAATTCCATAACTAATTGATTTGGGAATAAGGAACTATATACCTTCATATTACCCATGATATCATGTATGTGATTATCCTGACTTCTATAATTTTGCCACATATACTTTATTTTTATTTTTGTGGTGTTTCCCCCAAAATGAAATGGGTGCAACCAATTTAAAATCTTTCCTTCAAAAATATCTCTTTTCCATGATGTGGCTAAGTGAACTTATTCAAACTCATTAAGAGAAGATGTGAAAGAAAGATGACCATTGATGTATTTAAAGAAGAAAGGGCCTCATAAAATTAATGGTGAAGCTAGTATACTTGAACAAGAAGAAAATTTTAACTAACATTAGTAAACAAATTATTTGAGATCTTTTCATGCTTTGGTTTAAGAAACTACATTTACATCTTGATATATGTAGAAACTCCATACCTATAATATCATTTTCTGATGCCACAAATGCTTGGCAATATGGTGAGGTTTTCTTTATGTTGGAAATTTTTAATGTTTTATTTACTCACACAAGACAAATATGGTAAAAGAGATTTTATGAGGAGATATATTAGGCACTAGAATTAACAAAGAAAGTAGGCACAAGACTACATCTAAGGTCTAGTTTAGAAAATAGGTCATAAGAAGAGACCCAATTGAGTATTTTATTTTAAAAATCCATATTTTCTAGTTTAGAGGAAACATGAGTGTATTGATTAATACTTAAACTTGATAAAATATAAATAAAAATATTATTGGGAGTTTTAGTATTACCATGGCTGGGATAATTCCTTCATCTATGTGCACTTATGGGGTTAATGGGATCATCGATATTATATCCTTGTTGTAAAATTTATCCACAACAAAGATTAATATGGTCATATTACTTCTTATTTTTCAAAGTAATAAACTGAAAATTGATTCCTTATGTCTTGGACATAAGTATGATGTACATGATTTAATCTTCACCTCATCTTCATGTGCGAGTAAATAATTTGATACACTTAGTTAGTGAGATGTATAAACCTATAACTAGGATATTTAATTAAAAATAATTTATTAAGGCATAAACAAAGATAGAGGGTTATAATTTGAAAATCAAATTTTTGAAATTGCTATACATGTATATTTGATGGCAAATGAGATTACTATAGTATTCTTTTTATTCATCCTGTAGTTAGTAGGATATCACCAACATAAGTATATAATTACTATACCATGTATTCTGAGAAATATAATATATACTTGTCAAATACATATTATAAATTATTCATCATTTTTTTTATTTAGGATAGGTTGCTGAATTAAGTTTATGCTCTCAACCAAATGATTGGTGTTGCTTTATTGGGTATCAGGATGACATTATTTTGTTTACTATATTAAAAAGGAAATAAAGAAAAAATAATAAAAAGCTACATTTGGCATATAATGGATTCTTGTGGTAATTAAGATTTAACAATAATAATAGTGAATTTTGTTTTAGCTATATATATTGGGTTATATATAATGGTTATAGGGTGGATTATAAAAGATAACTATGACTTAGAATTAGCTATACATAATGTTTTAAAGAGATCTTAGACTTATTTAACATGAATGATAAGTTTATAAAAACATAGTTGACTCTCCCATTATTTTAAATGGTGATATAATTTCTTGTTTAGAATATCTATAACCATAGGCATTATGTGAGGTTAGTAATTGATGCCCTTTCTTGAGTATAAATATAACATGGGATGAATAGAAAATACAATGAAGTCTTCACTGTAATGGGTATGAGATACTTATTATATATAAATTGTGAACTGAAACACAGAGCATGAATGTAACATAAGAAACATAGAAAATTATATACATATTTTTAGGGGTGAAGCCTCATAATTATGATTTCATGGGAGGATTATAATCTATGATAAATAAGTATAAATAATAAAACTTAAAGAATGTGTGCATTCAAATCCCCCTTAAAATAATTATCAAATTATAGTTTGGATTATCCTATGTTTCATGTGTGATGAGTCTTGATGTATACACACATGGATATAAATATGAAACAAAAGTACATAATAGTAATGGTTGTGTCAGGACATATGCCTAAGCTTATAGATAGCAGTATGATTTTTTCCTAATTATTAGGTGTGTGAGGGACCAAAATTATAATCATATTAAAATAATCTCCTTGAAATAGAATGAATTGTTAGAATGAAATATCTTAAAATTTTTATGAATTGTCTATGATTGAACTAATTGTTAGTTTCATAGAATTTGGTTTTGAATACTTTCAAGTAGTACATATTATTGAGAGTTAGGTATAAATGTCTAACTATATTTAGCATTAATAGTGCATCATGATGCATGTTAATTAGATATATTTATTTGAATGCTATTATTTAGTCTAAACCTAAGATATACCTAGGAGGTATAATCCCATAGTTTCTTGATGATTATTATGTATGTGGATCATTTAATTGTGAAATCGTAAGTTGGGTTATATGTATTTATGTAGTTATAAAGTATGATAGTATGGGATATCATAGGTTACTAAAATATTAATATATGTTATACATGGATGGTACATATTATACTTGTTATGTCTAGACCCTCACCTATATTTGATTGATATCATGTATACATGTTGGTTACTACTTCAAATAACATGTTGATAGGATTTTGTGTATGTGTGCATACAACCTTGAAAGTTTAATGACTTAATTATTTATATCTAGTTACTAAAAAAAGCTTATGTTTCTATATGTTTAAGACTACTTTATAAGATTGATTGTGGAAAACTAGTAATTATGTCCTAGAATACCACTATGGTAATCATATGGTGTAGTATGTTTGAAAACTAATTATGGAAGTGAAAATATACATTTAAGTTTATATTTTACTTGGGTGTTATATATTGTAGTCATTATTTCTAGTATGAGATATAAATTAATGTAATATTCATTCATATATTTGATGTAATAAAAATATGCTCTAGTTATTCCTATGTTTAACATGTTATATGATGTGTCTACTAATAATATATAAAATAAATGAATCTTGTGGTTGAATTTTATTTAACCAATATTTATTTTTGATATAGATTAATGAGTGAGATGGAATTCACTATCTTACTAGTGTCATAATGATAGATGAAGGCAGTTTGATCAAGTTGTGTGTATGAATATGATTGATCTAGATCATTATTATTCATTATTTAAATAACTTTGGGCCAAAGTATGTTTAGTGAGACATTATAATTTCATGATTGTGATTTACATGTTTATGTAATATCTTGAAATAAAATATATTTATATGATTTATTACATCATTAGTTTAGAATCATACAACACACAGGTACTTACTTGTCTCTCTAGATTCCACTATAATCACTATCTACTCATCCATGAAGGGAGGGACATTTTTTTTTATGGAATTAGTGTGGGTAATCATTGGTCCATGGTTTGTGTGGAAAAGTACTAAAATTATTCTCTCCCTCCCCAAAATAAAATTACTTTTAGAGACAACACTTGAGATTTCCATAGATACTGAAGAGTCTAGAGAACTCTCACTCTGTGGAGGTAGGTATCTTAATTATGTACATTTTATTAGATTTTATATTATTATTGCATATTATCATGAAGAATTATAGTTACTTATTATTGTATATTGACATTATTAATTTTAGAGTTGTATCATCTATGTGGCTGAGTCACTGTATTACTCTCTATATTGATTTTATGTAGTGTTCTCATGACATTAGAGATCTTTGATATATGGTTTAATACATATTTGTTGTTATCACACTTGAGTGTATATATGATCTCTATTTAGATTCTTATGGTGTAATATATCTATGGTAAATATGTTTAACTAAAATAAATTTTTACATATTTCTATGTCTAACCCAGAAGGGTTGTTACATGTGGTATTATAGTCATGGCTCAAACTCTAGGACCTAATGAGTATATAAGTGATTTTGTGTCTTTCTATTCACCAGTGTGAACTTAAGTATTGCACTGATACTTTGGATTTATGCCACCTCAGTAAAAAATCATGTTACACCATGATTATATTTTGATACCTAGTAGATCCTCTTGTATGGATTGGTGATTATTTTTAGTATGAGACATTCTTGGATTATGTGTGGGGAACATTGAGTGTGTACCCTTAGGATAAATAATACCCTTTTGAGCTATTTAGGGGATTGGTTTATCAAGTGACCCAATGTTGATGGTTTTATATGAGGTTGGATAGCTGTATACATAACTTAGTCCATAATTTATGAACAAAATATTTCTACGATAGTTTGATCACTTAGATCAAACACCTCGAATATGATTACATCCTTCTTGGTAATCAAGCCACCTTCACCATTTTTATTTTATGTTGTGAGTGTTTATAAGCATGGGATGCTTCTCACTTATGTACATATGTTTTTTAATTTTTATGTCTTGATCATATAAATGCTAAGATTGGAAAATCTTATAAGACCATTTTTAGTCTAGTACCACCTAGTGTGGTGGGATTTTTATTGTAGTAGAGTGTTTTTATCATGGATTGAGAATTTCTTTGTGTTAGGATTTTATGGATGGTTTGGAACCTCTATGTTATGTGGTTTGGGAAGAAGAGCCATTTCTTTTAGTTAACTTAGAAGAGAGATATTATTATAGGTTGTCAAGAAGATATTATTAGAGAGATATTCTACTTTAATATTATTATAGGTTGTCAAGAAGATTCTTATTATATGATGTTGATTTAGTGTTCTCTTGAATGGGGACTTGTTTTAGAAATTATGTTTGACCATATTTCCTTAAAGATTGTCAAAAAAATTCTTTTACTTATTGCTTTGATATAATTTATAATATTAAATGGATTAATACATCTTTGTCGTTAGTATTTAATTTCTCTCCCAGTTGTGAAAATTGATTGTGAAACTATACTTATAGATCTGGTAAGTCAATAACGTTGTAGCAACATAGAGTTGTGGTGTTTTCCTTTTATCCTATGAGGTTATGTAGGATTTTTTTAGATGATAGTTATCTACTTTTCTCCTTTGAATTTTTAAGGTCACTACTTATCTAATCTTGTGTACTTAGACTATGGGGAGTGGCACACCTAGAATCATATATTAACTTTTAGAGTAAGACTATAAGTTCATTATGATTAATATGTTATTATTCACCCTTGATTAGATTTATTTTATACTCTTTTTTGAATCAAATAATGTTGTTTTAAAGAGTTATCCTTGTAATTTTCATTGAAATCAAGTAGGGTATAGGATGTATGGGACATCTTATCAATCTAGGGTTGAGATAAAATTCTAATTTGTTTAATACTAACCAAGAAAGCTAGGAATTATTAACTCACTTATTCCTTTTTAAGGTTGAAAGGATGATGTGATTATTCACCTATGTATGATATGTTCATTATAACATTATTTTCTCTTAAACATGTATATAACACTATATTTCAGGTTTTGATTTTTATACTAGTTATGTTTAGCTAATGGTAATTTGATATAATCTCAGGATGACTATAATATTTTTATTATATGTATATTATTACATATAGAATCATTTATCATATAGTGTTTATTTTTATGATCTATTAGTATAGATTTATGTTTCATTGAACCTTGCACACATTGAAGAGATCATTAGGTCATGGTGACCTAAGGGAAGAGTGGTGAACTAGAAACATGAGTTTTAAGAGATAGAACAATACCCTACTTAAACTCACATTGAATCAATAGTCAATAAGTTTGGATCTGATAGATGAAATTGTCGAATTCAATCATATGGCCATATACATGTATATTATGGATAGGTATTCCAAGATTTTGTATACACTATAAATGTAATATTTCTAGTTCTTATTCATCATCATAATTATTAGGAGATCTGTGGAGTAGTGATAGCATTGACATGTTATACTTATTAAGATCTACATGGGGTAGTGGTATTAACTCATGCAGATCATTCTTGCCAGGATCCCTAACTAATTTAATCTGAAAAAACACTCTCTAGGTTAAAGAGATATGCAGAAGGGTTGGAAGATTTTGTGAAACTCTCCTTGGTCATTTTTTTAATCTGTATGATGATCTCATGTGATTTTTAAAAAACTAGAAAAAAATTTCACTGAGATATGTAGGACCCTTCAAGGTGATAAAAGAAGTTAGTCATATTGTATATAGATATATCTTGATGATTCTAGACCCTAGGGTGGTCATGATAGAATCAATTAGAGTGAGTGATACTCATAAACCATATTTGAAAAAAAATGAGAGAGGGTATATATCAGGATCTTTTTGAACCAATGCTCTAGGAATAGTGCAACTTGAAGGAACTAAGGTGAGGTCTATAGGTAATTTCCTATTTATTACTAATTTTATATTGTATACTATGTTTTTATTTTGCTAAGTAATGTTTTTAAATTTAGAATTTATGATTGAATAAGAGACAATGGGGATGATGCTAGATTTAGAGGGGAAGAATTTTACATCCTAATTCCTCATCAGGCAAACGTGATAAATTATCCATGGATATCTATAGTTTACAAATTTAGATTGGCTATTTTTAATGAAGCAGTGAGATATATGTTGATATTGAGAAGTAAGATATAGCTTAGATTACATGGTCACATTGATATGAGTTACCTATAAGTATATGTTTAATATATGATCTTCTTGATTTGTCATTTTTGTTATATTTTATGATGAATGCATATCATAACTATTATGGTCTAATCATCTACATTTTTGTGAGGTTGATCCAGGAGAATTCATCTCTAAGAGT